>JAQPPZ010001323.1:2564401-3205502 GCA_028583015.1 Wollemia nobilis
CTTTTTTAAAGATTGTTTTACTGCTCTGTTCTAAAAGGGGAGAGTTTTACTTTACTTTAAAAGGTCGATTGAATCAATACATAATCTTGGGATACGGCCAGCAGTTTTAAAGAGCCGGCATGCTTTTAATTAGGCTCAACCAGTGTTAGTGGGGACTAGCTAGTGGTGGGCAGATCCAAATAACTAGATGAGGAGTAGGACTCGATCTCCCAGTGAGTAGGGCAGGCGTGTAGTATCTATTGGTACTAATGGGTCGGGTAGGCCTATAAAAACAACTTGGAGGTGGCTGCAAACAAGAAGCTAATAGGGGTGACGCAAAGCTTTCAGTCAGGACCGATCCTTTCTCCAGTAGCACCCTGGGTAAAAAGACTAAGATGCTCGCCGCGTACGGGTCAATCGAGGTCTAGCCCGGGCGGATCCAAGCCTTGTAGGTGTTTGGATGTGTCCGCTTCCCCTGTCCTTTCTATTGGTTCCGCCCAAGGCCAGCTGCGTGTCAATAATATGCTTTTGCTGGAGGGGCGGGTAGCTAAAGGTTGGGTGGGCGAAATAGATCTTCTCCTGGTCCCGTGGCCTTGGGTGTGGATCGGCGTATCCCGGACGTATGGTACTAGCGGGGCTAAAGCGGTAGATGGGAGTAAGCCGATAATAATAAGAAAAGGTAGGTGTTTCAATCCCCCGGAAGAAATAGAAGCTTCAAGTGGCTGGTTCTGCACTCCCTTCATCCATTTGTTCGCTCCTACTTCGTCCCATGCCTAACGACTTGAAACGCATCAGCAGGTGCTGGAAGGGCGCTGCTTTGCCCTTTTCCCGTCCCGTCCGATACATATAGCGGAGTTGGTGTGGAAAACCTAGGTGTAAAAATTTTCATGGTGAAATTCAAAAGAATGAAGGAGATATCCCAATTCAAAGTTAAGAGGTGAATTATTAAATTTTTATTTAATAATTCTAAGGTCTAAAGTTGAATTACATTATCCATCGACATGCAAAGGTTGGGGATATTCATAAATATTTGCTGACATCATTCGAAGGATGGAGGTGCATATAAATAAAAGGTGAAAAACATTTGTTTATTGAAGACTTGACATAGCGTATGAGAGATAGTCATCGAAAGGGGAGTAGTGAAGAAATAATGATAAATAACTTTCAATTTGAGAGCAATGTCAAGTAAAAAATTTAAGAAAGTGATGTCACATAGGGGCCTATAGCATAGTTTGTAGTGTACAAACTTTGCACAAGGCAGGTTCACTGTTCGAATCCCGCTAGGGGCAAAGTGTTTTGCTAAGGAAGGCAACTTAAGTTTTTCAGATTTGATCGCAGGTGAAGTTGGGTGTTTGGGATTAAATCCCAACGTGGGCTGACACCCATGTGGTAAGTGCCTCATAGTGGTAGGCAAGAGGAACAGATTTCAACTCTGGCAAAGATGTGAAGGCACATTGATTTTTGGCAAGGTATTGACAATTTTGAAGGTATGAAGGCGCATTGATTTTTTGCAAAGGAATTATCGATTTCAAAGGTTGTGAAGGCAGTAAATTTTTAATAAAGGTATTTATCTCTAGCGCATGGTAATATTTATTATTACCAAAGTTTTGGTGCATTAAAATTATTTTTGTGATAACTAGGGAGTCATAAGGAGTTTAGGGAAATAAATTCTTGTTGTATGTGTTAATGTGCTTAGGGATTTATAAGGTGTAGAATTAAATATTTGTTATTGTTGTGTGTGATTAGGGAGATATAAGGTGTGGAAATAAATATTTGTGATTGATGTATGTGGATTTATAAGGTGTGGAATTAAAAATAAAAGCATACATTCTTGTTGTATATGTTAATGAAATTAGGGAGTCATAAGGTTGAAAAGATGTTCAATATTAAAATAGAATAAAATATGTTTTATTTCGAAAGAAGAATGAGTGAGCTGAGGTTTAGCGGGTGCGATGGGAGTGAGGGTTTGAATTTTCTGGGCAGGAATCTCAGCCAAGGTGGTAGAGGTAGAGCAGGTATGGAAGGGGTGGGTGGGAACCTCGAGCATGGATCAAGCGAGGATCCAGAGGAAGGCGGTCAAGCTACGGTAGATTTGGAGGTGGGCATCACATGGGGGCCCGACCCTCCTCAGAAAGACCCTGACAAAAAATATACGAAGGACAATGCGGGGCCCAAGAAGTGGTTGTCTTTTGCTGAGACTCTTAGAGGAAAAAGAAAGGAGGTTCTCTCTCTTCCACCCCTAGTTCCAATAAATAATAAAATTTTGGCCCCGACAAGTTCCATGAGCCCTTTTCTTTCAATGGAAGAATTCTCCTTAGTAGGCAAGTTTTTGGGAGGTAGGTCGGACATGGAGACTATCAGGGCTTGGGCGATGGGTAAATGGTGACCGATAGGTAGCTTGGAGTTGGTAGCTCTAACTCGAGGGTTCTTCATTATCCATTTTAACAATATGGAGGATGCTAACCACATTTTAATAGGAGGTCCTTGGTTTTTGGGCAAAAGGAGCCTTTTTCTCAGATGATGGGGTGAATATTTTGACCCTAAAAAGCAAAATATTAACATTACCCCTATTTGGGTTCATCTCCCGAGTCTACCTACCTAGTTCTTCAATGAATATTGGTTGCAGGGCATAGCCAGAACTATAGGGGACCTGATCTCCATTGACCATGCGACCTTGGCCAAGACAAGGATGACTCATGCATGAATCTACATAAATGCTAATTTGGATAATGAATTGCCAAGGTTTGTGGAGCTAGAGTATGGAGAATACTATCAAAAATAGCTAGTAGAATACGAGAATAGACCGAAATTCTATGCAGAATGCAAAAATCAAGGACATCTATGCAATCAGTGCCCTAACCTGGCAATGAATAGAGAAAAGTAGAAGTAGGGAATGCTAGACAGAGGAAATTTGAGGAGTTTCCCTGGTAGAGGTGATTTCAATCAGGCAAACTATGTCTACCAAAAAATGAAAAGAGAGGGTGCAGGGTCCCAACAAGACAAAGGAAAACAATAGGTTGTTGGCAACCAAAATACTCAGGTAAGTTCCAATCCTCTAGTTTCAAATAAATTTTCAATTCTATCCAATATGGGAGTAGGAGGATTATCGAAAGACATGGAAGCCCAGAACCTTCAAGCTAACCTTTATGACTCTCTAGAATCCCCATCCAAGTCAGGATCCTCAAACCCTAATGCTAAAATTATTGTAAGCCCCATGGGCATCACAAAGCCAAACCCTAATGCCCGATCTCTAGAATCCCCATCCAAGTCGGGATCCTTAAACCCCAATGCTAAAAATACTTCAAGCCCAGTGGGCATCCCAAAGCCAAACCCTAATGTTGAAGAACTTAGGAAGAAAGTTGAGGCATTGGAAAATAAAAATCTCATCTCCCTAACATCATCACTAGGATCCAGGTGAATCCTACTGAGGGGTCATCCCGTAGACCAAGGGAATACAGGAAAAAGGAGAATATTTGGATGTAGGGGTGGAGATATGTGAAACTCTTCAGACTGAGGAATATGGCAGTCTGATTCTGCAACAAATTGCCTCCCCCTAGTTTAGTCCTAAACAAACCAGGAGCACTATGAAGTCTCCTATAGATTTTGGCAGTGAAAAAAGAAGAGGGAGAATATCAAATGTTGAGCATCAAAAAATTAAAACTGATAATGACATTGCCAATGGAAAATAGAGAACCTTGTTTCAACAGGTTATTTCAGGTTCTGAAGACAACAAATTAGGAAAACCCCCTCAAGGGAGGGGGAGAGGAAGAAATCCCAAACAATCTAAATGAAGTTCCTCTCATGGAATGTGAGAGGCCTCAATGGCCTGCCCAAACACAGGGAAGTCAGTGCAATAAGAAATCAAGTGAATCCAACTATTATCATGTTGCAAGAAACAAAAACTGATGAGATTCAATCAAAAAAAGTAGCAAAAAAATATGGAATCAAGGGGAGATGGTTTGCAAATCATCCAGAGGAGCGTCTGGAGGCCTTATGACTTTGTGGGATCCCTAGATAGTAGAAGGCACCATTATTCAGAAATATGATAGGGTTCTTAGTGTTTTATTTAAGGAAATAAACAACAACAGGTCATGGATCCTTTCAAATATTTATGCCCCAACTTCAATTCAAGGGAGAGCTCTACTATGGGAGTACTTAGGCAATCTGAGTGAAATCTTCCATAATGTCCCCTAGATTCTAGCTAGGGATTTTAACACTCCTCTTTACCCTTCAGACAAAATGGGTGGAAATGGACCACCTATCAGGAGCATGGATGAGTTCAATGACTTTGTGAACTCCAACATGTTGATGGATGTAAAACTTAGAGGAGCGAATTATACCTAGAGCAATCGATGGATAGGGTGTCATCTCATTCAAGAAAGGCTTGACAGGTTTTTTCTATCAAAGGAGGCTACAACTCTGTTCGGTGATTCTACCCTGCAAGCCCTTCCTAAAATTACCTCTGATCATAATCCCATTTTTTGGAGATCCCTAACTCTCTGTCCTTCAAGAAACCTTTCAGATTTCAATCTATGTGGATCAAACATTCCAGTTTCAGAGATAACTTAATTCAGTGGTGGCAGTAGCCTGTCAGGGGTAGTGCAACTTTTAAACTTGCTGGCAAATTAAAGTTTGTTAAGGAAAAGCTTCGAACTTGGAACAAAGAGGTCTTTGGGAACCTCTTTGAAAATAAAAAATAGGTTGTTGAAATTTTGAAGATAATTGATCAGAGGATTCAACATGGTGATGTTGATGAAACTACTAGGCAGGAGGAACGGACAAAACTAGCAGAGTTTCATAACATTTTGGCCTGTGAGGAAATCTATTGGAGGAAAAAATCAAGGGCTCTTTGGTTGAAATATGGAGATTCAAATTCCAAGTTTTTTCACATCACCACGCTTAGAAACAGAAGCAATAACAAGATAATTTTTTTAAAAAAGTAGATGGTTCTATTACTCAAGACTTAACAAAAATCAGAAAGGAGGCAGTAACTTATTTCAATTCTATCCTTGGTCAAGAATCACAGTGCAATGAGGAGGCCAAAGATATTCTCTTGCAATCCATTCCTAGCATAATAAATGAGGATATAAACCTTAAGCTTCTAGCTCCATTTTCTGATGAGGAAATTAAGGAAGCCTTGTTTAGCATGGAGCCAGACAAAGCCCCAGGACCCGATGGCTTTCCCCTCATTTCTATCAAGATTTTTGGGACATCGTAAGTGAGGATGTAATTTTTATTATCAGATAATTCCAAGCAAGCAATCATATCCCAAAAGGTCTCAACTCTACTTTTATTTCTCTAATTCCTAAGAAGCAAACCCCTGAATCTATGGTTGACTTCAGGCCAATCAATCTATGCAATGTTTCTTACAAGATCCTAACTAAAGCCATTGCAAATAGAATGAGAGATGTTCTACCCCACATCATAGATCCATGCCAGGGAAGCTCTATCTAGGGCAGGTCAATCTTGGATGGAGTTATCATAGTTCATGAAGCTCTGCACTCTGCTCATAAGACTAACAGGTCTATTTTTGCCCTCAAGCTTGATATGAACAAAGCATTTGATAGGCTAAATTGGGACTTTCTGATTGTTGTCCTCCTTAAGTTTGGTTTTCACCACCAATGGGTTAATTTGATCAAAGAATGCATTTCTAAAGCATGGTTCTCGATTCTAGTTAATGGAACAACTACTGGTTACTTTCAAAGTCGTAGAGGAATTCGGTAGGGGGACCCTATCAGCCCCATGTTATTCATCATTATGGTAGAAGCTTTAGGTAGAACCATAAAAAATGCTTGTAGTTCAAGGCTAATATCAGGAATCAAGGCAACATCTCTCACTAGGGCTATTTCTCACCAACAATTCATCGATGATACCCTTCTATTGACTAAGGCATCGATGGTTGAGGCCAAAATAATTAAATACATCCTGCAACTCTACGAGGATGCTGCTGGTCAGAAAGTTAATTTTAGTAAAAGCAAGTTATATTTCTTGAACACCCCCATTCAGAGGCAAGGAAGGATTGCAAAAATTTTAGGGTGTGATATAGCAAACCTCCCCACTTCGTATCTTGGTCTCCCTCTTTTCATTGGTTCTCCGAGAGAGTCAATGTGGGATAGGGTTATTGAAAGAATTCAAAAAAAACTTGTTGGATGGAAAGGTCATCTTCTATCTCAAGCAGGAAAGTTGACCCTCACTAAGGCCTCTCTTCAGAGCATTCCAGTCTATTTCCTCTCCATTTTCAAAGCCCCTATGAAGGTTTTCCAAAAAATTGAGAAACTCCAAAAATAATTTTTATGGACTGGATCAGAGGAGAAAAAAAGGATACACCTTGTAGGATGGACCAAAGTGTGCAGACCTAGGGAAAATGGGGGCTTAGGTCTGAGGAGAATTGCTCATATGAATTTAGCTTTACTAGCTAAGCAGGTATGGCACCTCATTTCTAGTGAAGAAAATGAATGGACAACTATCATCAAATGAAAGTATCTTCAAAATATGGAATTTCTAAGTGACTCAGTTCCAATCAGAGGTTCTACTTTTTGGAAAGCAATTCTCAATTGTAAGGAAATCATCAAAAAAGGTTTAATATGGGTTTTAGGCAATGGTGAGAGGATAAATTGTTGGAATGATAGGTGGGCTAAGGATGAACCACTGATGCAATATCCTAACTTAGCCCGAATCAGAGATATCATGGAAGAACTCATTGGCAGAAAAGTCTTCGATTATATGGTTGAGGACAGAGGCAGAATGAAGTGGAAACAAATAAGGATTCAGGGATTTCAAGTGGAATCAAATGATCTTTGTAACATTCTCGAGCAATAGTTTATCCCCATGAGACCCAAGGAAGATCAAGTGACCTAGGCTCCTACGGAAAATGGGCAGTTCACTATTAAATCAGCTTACAAGCTTCTGCTTGATGACGAGGATTTTGTCCTCCAAAAGGACTTAGTTTGGATAAAAAATTTAATTCCAAAAATTGTAGTCTTTTCATGGTTGGTTATCCAAGGAAGAATTCTAACCATTGATAATATGATGCATAAAGGTATTTGTATCACTAATCATTGTTATCTATGTAGGGCTAATTGGGAGACCATTTATCACATTTTCCTTGAGTGCCCTTTTTCCTTGACTATCCTAAGTGGGGTTTTTTAGGCCTTCAATATTTCTTAGGTTAAACCAGCCATCGTACTTGATTTGTTCATCCAGTGGCCTTACCCTTTTCAAGCCAAAGACTTAGATACATGTGGAAAATTTGTCTCAATCACTATCTTTGGTAGGTGTGGTTAGAAAGGAACCATAGAGTCTTTAATGAGTCTATCCATGATCATCAAACTATCATTTCTAGGATCCTATCCTTTGCCAATGAGAATGTGAACCTTATCCCTTTTGATAGTCATAAACCTCATCTACAGGAGACCATGATTGCTCAATATTTAAGCTTAACCTTGTTAGATGAGTCTGTGCCTAGGGTAGTCAACCCCAGAGCCAATGTTAAGTGGTCCCCACCTCCTACGGGTTGGTTTAAGCTTAATTTTGATGGAGCGGCTAAGGACAATCCTGGAAGAGTAGGCATTAGCAGTATTGTGCGAGATCATAATGGGAATATGATGCTTGCATTTTCTAAATATTTGGGAACAAGGACGAACAATGAAGCTGAAGCTAGAGCTATGTGGAGAGGCCTTCAAATGACTCAAGACTTAGAAGGCAATTTGATCATAGAAGGAGACTCTATGCATGTTATAAATCTCCTCAATAATTGGAAAACACCTCCTTGGAGGATTAAAACAATTGTTGAAGAGGCTAGGATCCTTTTCTAGGGAAGACAGGATAGAAAAGCCCAACATGTCTTTCGAGAAGCTAACAAAGTTGCTGATAAGCTGGCCAATTTGGGTGTCGATGGTGATGGACTTTTCAAATGGGAACATGGTGTCCCGAGTGAAGTAGAGGAGCTTATTCAACAAGAATTCCAAGAATGATAGTCAAATTTACCAATAGGGAAGGCATTGTAAGTTCGAAGGCTATGAGTATTCTCATCTCTTTTTGAAATGGACTCACAATAAAAATTATCCGAGTTGTCAGTCTTGGTGGATGCTGCTTGGAAATACCACAAAGACTAATGGGGATAGTCACATGTCAGATAACATGGCTCCTAGTCATCTTAGTAATTTGAGGTTGGTTGATAATCATAGGGCAGGAAAGAAATGACAATATAAGACTTCGAACCAGAGCCACGTGGACCACCAGATAGCCACCGCCATAAATCTAGCCAACAGGTTCACTTCTCCAAGGCTGATTGGCCAAGACGGGATGTGGTCCCAAAGCATGTCATATACGGAAGAAAGCAATTACCAAAGAATTATTAAGAGTAACTATCAATACAGAGCTTGTGGGAGTTTTTTTAGTACTCTGCTATGTGTGTCTGTAGCTTTTTGTTTCTCCACTATTTCAAGGAAGGGATCTGTGTCTGTTTCTTTTTTTGTAATTATGATGCAGGTGTGTTTTCTCGGGGTATACCCAAAATGTTGTATGGGAAGTTTCTTTTTGATAATAGGCTATGTGCCTTACCGGATGTAATGGCTTTGGCGGCATGTAGATTTTACATATATAGGATCCTTAGTAAGGACATGTTCATCAACAACCCTAGGCTGATTTTTGTAAAAGGTTTTGGGTCAACCTGTAAAACCCGGTATTAATGCTATAGTATCTTATCTACCAAAAAAATAGGGTTGAAAAGTGTTGAACTTGTTATATGTCCTAGTGCATGATTTAATTATGAAATTAAAATAGGAACTTGAGACCTATTTAATTGCTACCTTGAGTTAGAAGACATGCACATGAGTTAGGGTTTTAAGTTGAAGATAAAATTCTTGATTATGTGCCTTGGCTATTGAGAGAAAGTGGATGGATTAGAAAATCAATTTTATGGATAAAATTGATGCTTGAGTTTCATGATTGCTTTAGTGGAGTTCATTGAGAGTATTGCCATTATTGAGGAGGTTTTTGCTATTGCTTTGAGGATATTGTTGTTGGTTGCTTGTTAAGTCCATTGCCACTATTTGAGACCATTGAGGAGATCATTTTCTAGTCACTTGTGGATACATTTGTCTTTCATTTGAGGAGATCATTGTTGTATATTTGAGAGCTATTTTCTTGAGGGAGTTGTTCTTGTTTCTTGAGAGCTTATTGTTATTGCATGTGGAAGATATTATTGAGAATCTATTGCTATCACTTATGGATATTATCCTTGATTGGTTGAAGTCCTCATTGTTATTACTTGGAGAGGTTTTCATTAGAGAGCTCATTTGCCATACATTTGAGATCAATGTAGATCATTGTTGTCATCCATTTGAGAGTACATTGTTGAGCATCATTGTCATCCATTTGAGAGAGTATTTGTTATCCATTTGAGAGTACATTATTGAGAATTGTTGTCATCCATTTGAGAGTACATTTTTGAGCATTGTTGTCATCCATTTGAGAGTACATTGTTGATCATTGTTGTCATCCATTTGAGATATCATTTGTCATACATTATTGAGATCATTGTGGATCATTGTTGTCATCCATTTGAGATATCATTTGTCATACATTATTGAGATCATTGTTGTCATCCATTGAAGAGTACATTTCCATTCATTGTTGAGCACATTGTTGAGTATTGTCATCATTCATTTGTTATCCATTGTTGAGTTCATAATTGATCCTTTCCTTCGTTGATTTGTGGTTTATATTTGAGTGATACTTGAGATTCATTGGTTGAGCCTTTGGGAAGGTTTTTGGGATAGAATTTTTGGACAGATTTGAGACAAATTTTGTGCATGATTGGTTGAGCCTTTGGGAAGGCTTTTGGGACAAAATTTTTGGACAGATTTGAGACAAAATTTGAGAAGGATTTTTTGAGGCTTTTGTGAAGGCTTTGAGGATAGATTTGGGACAGAATTTAAGTAGGATTATTTGAGACTTGTGAGAAGGCATTGAGGTATATTTATGATTAGTGATAGGATAGAAATAGAAAACACATCAAAATCAGTTGCCTAGCTGAGTAGATCAGTGGATAGCCTAGATGAGCAGATCAGTGGATAGCCTAGCTGAGCAGATTAGTGGAGAGCCTAGCTGAGAAGATTAGTGGATATCCTAGCTAATAAGATCATTGGATAGTCTACATGAGAAAATTCATGGAGAGCCTAGCTGAGTAGATCAGTGAAGCCCACCTGAGTAGATCAGGATAGCCTAGATTTGAGTAGATTAAAGTAATCATTTGTATTGGGATAAGGATCCATATTTCTTTGTGAAATATTATAAGGAGAATATATTGTGGACTATCCCACATTTGTGGAACCATGTTAAATCTTGTCTCTCAATTGTGTGTGATTATTTGTGCACTTACTATTGTTATCTATTTTATTAATGCACACTGCTATATTTTGTTATTGCAGTTGAGGATAATAATTGATATTGGTTTGGAAAGAAATTAAAAAGTGGGCGCTATACTATTCACCCCCCTCTCAATATAATTTTGTGTTCTTCACCTTTCTCCTTTCTTATTTAGTTATCTATCATTTGAAAGAACCCTCAAGAGGAGAAAGTATATTTTAACATTAGATTTAGTCATACTTGGGAAAGAGTGCCTGATGGGCTAAGACTAACTAGCAAAAAAATTATATACTATTATTTAAGGGCTTTTGATTCAGATATCAGTATGATTATAAGGCAAGTATGAGTACTCACTTTACCTAATATATTTCAAGAGGCATCCAAAGTAGAGAAGGAATCATTTCTACTGTAAGGGTCCTACCAAAGGTGGTAATGCTAATTTTCCTAGATATTCCCTAAGCTTATTCTCAAGTTATTCTCATTATCCTAGCATAGAGCTTCCAAAATGGAATGGGCAACCATTTATTATAGTGATACAAATGCCTCAAAATTTCCCATCACTATCCCCTAGTCCTGTAGTTCCTTTTCTACCTACACCATCTACTTAGTTAGCTCATGAACCTCAGCTTGTCTTACTCGACATGCAATCAACAATGAATACTTTGACTAATGATATCACATCGATGAAAATAAGGGAAGTTGAAAGAAGTTCTAAACCAAGAATATTTCCACAAGTGATGAGGCACCAAGCCTCATCAAATAACAAGGGTTAGGAAATATCGAGTGTGTTTTATGCAAACAATTATGAAGAATTTATGGCTCCTATAGATTCTAACTACTAGTGTTATATGTTTAAATATCCTTATGGGGAAATTTCATGTATGATTCATCAACACTATGTACATAAAATATCTATTGAAAAAGTAGAGAAAGCCTTAAAGGGACAAGTGAACATGATTAGAGAAGAAAATGATAATTTTATGATGCCTTCTGTATAACAAGTTTTTCTGATAAGATCAGGTAAAAAAACTTTGCAAGTAGATCCCAAAGAACTCCAACCTTTGATTTTTTCCTTAGTCCCTAAGGCTCTACCTAAAAATTATACTAGAGACACTAAAATCTGGTCAATCTGATTATGCTACAAAAAGTAACGGCTAAAATGACATACCTAGGCCCCTAGGGTATCCCTCAACAGGTATACAGTGGTTCTAACCACTCTATGTAAGGTTTAGGAAGGTTTTATGCCACTTTTGAGACCTTTTTAACACCCTATTTCTATTCATCCCACAAAGGTATGAATATAGATTCTATTCATCCCACCCTAGAGTGAATAACAACATTCATCCTGGGGTGGAGTGAATAGTAGGTTTGACTGGAAAAAAGTCAAATCTAGACAAATGAAACTTGGAAACAATTATATTCCTACCTATTCTCACCCACAAGTTAGAGCACACAGTGAAACCTATGGCATGCTCCATGAATGAGACCAAATTGGGATATTATTTTCCCCCTCCAATGCATGCCACCCTGGTGGCCAAGTGGCACCTCTTGCCATGCATGCCCTTGCATGTAATTTTACACATGAGATTCATTAGGCTATAAAGTGGATGTATTTTCCACACAAGTGGAGGATAGGAGTTTTAGGAAAAAGCAACAGAGTGCTTCTAAGATTTCCTTTCACCCTTTTTGCCCATATTTACCTCAGAATATATGCCTAGCTAAGGAGATTTGTGAGTGAACTAGTAGGTGCAATTTATCACATAACTGAACCATCTAAGTGAATTTAGTCACAAACCTTGATGATTTAGGCATAATCGGTGGTCATACCACCCCCATGTGCCCCCCAATTTGTGATAGTCCTATTAATCCCACCATGGAATGAATAGAAATATATCAACAATTTTTAAACTATTTTTAATGATTTATTTTTAAAATTTTCATATTATACTTCAGTTCAAATTTCATGTCATTCCAAGTTATATTGGCCAATATATCATAATTTTAGTGTTTTGTAGGGTCTCACGCAGGTCTACGGTGGTCATCTAGAGAAACACCTGAACTATCACTAATTTTGTGAATATGATCATATGGGTTTTCTAAAAATATTATTTTATGTATCCTTCCTAATTTCCATATGTTTTAAATATATTTAGGGGTGGAAATTGGTTTCTTTGGGTTTTGTAGGTTGTGAATGGTCATCGCAATTACAAGGCACCATCGGAATCAATTTTGGTACAATTTTTGGTGATATCTTCCCAAAACATTTTATTTTACATCCATATATAATTTCAATTCAATTGTATCTGATTTGATATAATATCTATGCATATGCCCATTACTAGTCTTTTCGTGCCTATGGGGATTTCATGTTTTACATCATACACACTTGCTATTTGGTTTCCTTGTGTGTAGGTGCAGGTATATATAGCAAATGAGGAAGTATCATAGGACATAAATATCTGAGATAAAAGTAGTGGTAACCTTGGTCTACCCACTTCGATTGTGGGTACGAGGAAAGACACTATATGTGCACCCGAGTTACTTGAAGGATTTTGATCCTTGGGAAACCGATTTGTAAATAGTTGTATCAATCATCTGAGACCTCAAGGGGGACATTTTGTGACCTAGATTTTATCTACCTAATTAATAAGAAGTTGATTTACTTTGCTTTATTTCTTATTATTTGTTATCTTTTCCATCTTACTTGCATGCTTCCACTCGGTGCTCATACACAATAGGATATAAATACACATTTTTTTATCATAATTTGGTGCACCATTTTTTCCTACTTCAGTGGTGATCATGGTGGAACCTAGTCCTTTTTTCCTTCGGTGATTTTTGGAGCCCATTTTTTATATTTTTATGTTGCAAGTGCTATTCATTTTGGACTAAAACAAACTCTTACATGCTATTCATGCCACACTGGGATGAATGCAAATTCATCCCACACTAGAACTAATGCAGGAATTCTATTCATCCCACCCTAGAGTGAATATAAACTAGAGATATTTCTGAATAGAATTATAGAAATAGCAAGTTTTGGCAGTGATGAGGTAGGCATTTGAATCTTCCATCTCTATTTTGCACTTTCAAAAACTATTTTTATTTGGTTTTTCTCACATATTTTGGTTGTTTATAAAGGTTAAAAGTTAGTCTTCATTTTTATTAAACACAAAATAATAAAAAATATAAAAGGATAAAAATCAAAATAAATTCAAAGTAGAAATGTATATCTATGGTTTTCTTGCTTGTAGCCTACCCAATGAGTAGGCTAACATTTAGGGCTTGGCATTTCTAGATACATTTGTGAGTTATTTTTATACCAAATTTCTTAAAGTAAAACACACATTTTGCATGCCTTTAGTTAATGATCATCGAATGCTTCTTTGATTACTTTCTTTGGATTAAAAAGAACCACACACACCATGATTCACTTAAACACTAGTGAGGTGGATTTCATCACCACCCACTAGTAGAGTTCAATGAGGTGGATTTCATCTCCACATGCTGTCTCAAATACCATGAACCTTATTCTTTGCCAAGGCTGGTTCTAAGATTCATCATAGCCCATGGGTTATAGCACGTATCTCTCTTTGAAGAGGTATATCATAGACTATGGGTGAACTGGGTGAGGAACTGGTAGGACCTATGCTCCTTGGTCATGTGTGGACTTCATTACCACACATTATAGGTAGGATAACATGACCTAGAGTTCATAGATAGGTTTTTGAACTACGAGTATACATGTAAAATCCAATTAAACACAATATTATCATCCAACAAGATTTCAAACATGTGATAGAATGTCATTATTTACAAACAACACATATGAAACACACAAAATAGTTTAGGGATTCACATATAAAAATTAAAAGAGATAATCATATATCTTATTGAGTGTTTCCTTTTCATGTTTACTATTTCATTAAGAATTTTTAAAGAAGATAATCACTCAAGGTTTGGTAGAGAGTTACAATGGTGTGTACCCACAACCAAGACCAATATCAGTTGGAAGCTACAAAGAGTGGACTAGGAGATGTGAGTCATCGCCACTATAGCTCTAGGGACTTGGTCATACCTCCTTAGCAATCCGCTACTCACCCTAGCCCCAAGAAAATGGGGCACAAGCCACACATACAAGGGAGCCCTATGCGGAACACCCTGAGGGGTGATGATATTTACTTGGGATAGTGTTCTTGGTATTCAGATACATCACATGCCTTGTTTTGTGAAAGGAAACAATGTGCTAAGGTGCTAGTAGATAGATTGATGCCACACATATTCGTTCCTATTAGGGCTAACACACATGTTCATAGGCTAGAGCATGACTTCACACACTGGAAAAAGTAGGTTGATACGATGTTGCCTACACATCATCTTGATAGGGTATAGTAGCATAAGCAACCTGATGGGTATGATACTTATTGCTTAGGGTAAGCCAACTCTAGCATACCCTTCCTCGTTCATAAATAAATGCATGAGGAAATCCTATATTTTCCTTAAGATAAGTATTTCACACATGTACGATGTGCCTTTGTTCCCACTGAGTATATGAGCATATGCTTCGGCCTGAACCTCAAGTCAATGTAGTGAACCTCAATCGAGGGAAGCACCTAATAGATATCATTGATTATATTAAATGAGTTCAGCCTCAAGGTGAGACTCATAGGCCTCCTAGTCCCCACACTATGGAATAAGTCAAACAGGTAGTTATAATATATGTGAAGTGCCAAGCTTAGTTCAAACAACTTTGACAAGATAAGAAACAACTAGACCACTTACATCAGCTTGAGAAAGAAATAATCAAAAGGTAGACCAATGACCTATTCTATAAGACTTTACGAGACAGGGTTCCTACCCCTAAGACACATAGATAGGAATTCCACCCGAGGCAACCCACACTCATTTGATATAGGTCTCCTAGGCCTTATCCAATGTTTTTTCCATGACCTCTTAGGCTAGATCAAGATATGCCTCCCAAGACAAACATGGGGAACCCAAAGTAAGCAGATACCCCTCTTTATAGATCGGCTCGATAAATGCCCTACGGGGCCTACACTAAGCATGAGTTAGAGGTAGAATTTTTGGAGATGCCTTACCAAGGTAGGGGGATGATAGGCCACCACCCTACAATAGGTTGGAGGATCCTAGACCTCCACCATAGGATGTAAGAAAAGATAAGGAGATTAAATCCTCAGGCCCATATAAATCATTGCTATAGTGCTTAGAGTTAGTAGAGAACAAGACCTCTAGGTCTAGATATCAAAAGCCCACTATGCACTAGTTGCATAGTCAACCCATCCATCCTTCGGTGCCTATGCCTTCCTATCCAGAGCAATTTAAGTGACCTCAATTGGCTATGTTTAAGGGAGAGGAAGATGCACAAGAACATATCACCAAATTCTTGGGTCAATGCTTTGGCATTCACGATAATGATGCTTTGTTGTTGTGGATATTCATGACTACCCTCTCTAACCCAGCCTTGAAATGGTTTTACCAACTCCCTAAGCATAGCATCCAAAACTTGGACCAACTTGTATATATGTTCCTATAACACTTTGCCTTCAATACCAAGAGGAAGGTGACACTGGTCTATCTAGCTAGGTTGAAATAGTATGACGATGAGTCATTAAAAAACTATGGTAATAGGTGGAAAGCCTTACTTTTCAAGCTGCCTTATATTCTCCCCATTTTAGAGTTGAATCAGATGTTTTCCAAGAGTTGACTAAATCCAATCTCCTTGTTGTTGTAGTAGCAATAGTATGTGACTCTTGAAGATTCCCTAGCACAAGCTAGGACCATCAAAAAAATCAATATTTAAGAGGGTGAGATTGTGAAGCCTCATAAGGAGTGGAACAATAATACTAAAAGAACCCTACACAACCTAAGCTATAAGTAGTGAATTAGGTTTCCATTAGTGTCCCAAGGCTGAAGAAAGTCGTGCTACCTCAAAAGCCTAATTATTAGGCCACTCTTGGGAAATTTGCCAAGGACAACTACAATAATCAAGGGAAAAATCAACAATGTTGCCCCAAGTGATAGTTCACACCCATTATAGAGTCTATGGACTCATTTTTTGAGCAAATCTTAGCAGCCAATGCAATCCACTTGCCTGAGATTTGACCCATCGACCAAAATTTATCGAAGCCCAAATTATATAGAGAAGATCTATAATGTAAGTTTCATAAGTAAAATAGGCATGATGTGAAAATGTGCTACAAGTTCAATAACTTGGTGTATGACATGATCAATAGGAATACCCTTTAGGTGGAAAACCCTATCATACCAAACAACCAACAGATAGAGGTCTTTAAATACCCTTTGCCCACCCATGTGAAGTAGGCCACACCTGTATCATAGGTGAATAAGGTACACAATGCCCACCTAAGTAGGGGTATGTTGGTATGATCAGCATTATCACAAGAAATAGGTGGTACCCAAGTCCAGTTATACCACCTGTAGATCAAAGCGATGTTCCTTTGAAGTCACAGTCTTTACTACCTCCTGGGTTAAGCCTTCCACCTAGGTTGGTGGTCACAATTAAGAGTAAGCTCACTCAGAGCTTAAGAACGATATATGATCAGCTCTCCATATATGAGATCATACAAAAATTACCTCCTCATAGAGAAGCATTTATGGATATCCTTAAGGAAATCATCCCAGGAGTCCAGCTTATTCAATAAATTTGTGGGGCATGTGCCACAATGCACGAAACTAGTGATTACCTTTCAATAAGATGAGCTTAAACCAGTTCCAAATGATATGGTAGATCCCCCTTTGAACATCATCGCATGTGTGAATGGAAAACCATACAAGAGAGTGTTGATAGACACTGGATCTTCTAGCAACATCGTCACTACAATATATCTCAAACACTTGAAGCTTCCAAAATCCCAAATTTCACATCTACCTACATCCTCCAAGCATTCAATGATGCCATATGCTCAATTATTGGTATGATCATCCTACCTATTAAGGTAGGGGAAAATATCATCCCAACACTATGCCACATCCTAAAGGGTGAGATGGCATACAATATCTTATTAGGTAGACCATGGATCAGATACATGAAGTGTTTTCCTTCCATCTCTCACCAGTGCCTCAATTACACTTATGAATGGCAAGTTCATGTCATCCCTATATACATAGAGCCCTTCAAGTATTGCAATATGATGCAACAACTCCGCGTGTCAACCTTGCCATCAACCCATCTAAGTTTTGACTTCGTTGCCATCACATGTCATACTGTCCTCATCATTGTCAACCCCCTAGATGCCCAATGCACTTGTGGATACTTTGCCTAGGAACCCATGGAAGTGACCTATTGATGAGGTCCAGATGACCATATCCACCATCTCCACAGAGGATATACCTAGCCCAGATAGTGAGGAGCTATCACATGAAAAAAATGATGAATAATATTAGGTTTTTATCTTATCCCTCTTTTATTCATAGCCTCATGTCATAATGCACCTAGATTCCATAGGATTGGTAGAGTACATGGTTAGGAATGTTACAACTACCCCTACTATAGAGTCAGTGCAAGACATGCGTCAACCCCATATTCCCATAGGTACTAGTGTGCCTCTTGTCCTCCCCCATAATCAAATGAATTTCATCTATGGGGGTCTTTACTATGGTATCAAACCTTAGTAGTAGTAGGAGGAAGATGAAGAGCCCTTCAGAGAAGACATTAACTACTTTGCTAACCCTAACTTCATCTTGAAGTACCTTGATCTATGCAATTAGCATATTTTTTGGTTAGGCTTATATGAGCAAGGTGCCAAAAATCCCTTACTAGATGTAGTATCAAATGCCTTATGACAAGTCTGGTTTGGGGCACAACACACCTTTACCCCTTGATGTCTTGGTAGATAACTTGGAGTGCATGATGCTCGACTTTCAGGATGAGCTAATGCAAGATCTATTTGCCAACAATAATCATATCTACTCACTAGGGTACTACTTCCCTATTCTCTTAAGGGATGATGAAACACCTCATGATGATATTTGATCTTACGAGAGAGTTGAAGTTTCATGCATGCTTCCCAATGATAGTGAGGAAGAAGATCAAGGGCCCCCATATGAGTGGACCACTGATGATGAGGAAAATTATGGGGTAGTTCCCATTTAATATGGTAGTTCAAATGGGGGAGGCCCATGGGTCATCCTTGTGGATTATGATGGTGATTTATATATGATAATGTTCCCATTACACCACACCATATAGCGATAACTTATACCATTAGAATAGTAGGCTCACTCGCAGCCACACCGACCACCTCTTGTCATTCCACCAGGTCTGCAACCACCTCCTCAGGTCTTACAACATCTTGATGTCCATGAACACCACCAGCCACATAGGGGAAATCATCCATCCATAAATATAATTTCCATAGATATATTTGAGCCCTTACAAGATTTGAATAACCCATCATAGCCATTGCACCTCAACTTAGGTGTAATTGACTTTGATCGAGGATATTCAAACCCCTTGCCCTTCGAGTACTATCTTTGTGATGAGATACTACATCCATTTAATTTCTCTCTAAGGCCAACTCATGATGTATTCCACATTGAGGAGGAATGCAAGGTTCCCATTGATGATCTAAATCTAGTTGATGACATCCATTTGATCCCTACCACCCACCAACTTGAGGAGGGGTTGCATATGTTAATCGAGCCTATTATTGACAAAGATATCAACTCAAATCCCAAGTTTCCATAATGTATCAAGCTAGGGAAAATTCTATCCCCTGAAGAGAAATCTTATTATATAGCCCTTATCATAGAGAAGAAGTTAGATTTTGCATGGTCTTACAAAGACATGCCAGGACTAGATCTAAATCTAGTCACCCACAATTTGACGCTCGACCCCAAGGCCAAGCATGTCAAGAAAAAGCTGAGAAAGATGCATCCAAAATTATCCATGATGGTAAAATATGAGCTACAAAATTTTTTGGATTCCATGTTCATAATTTATGTAGCTATCCAACATGGTTCTCGTCAAGAATCCTAATGAGAGGATTCACATTTGCATTAATTTTTGAGACCTAAACAAAGTGATTTCTAATGATGATTTTCCTTTGCCAAGCATAGATGCCCTAGTATATGCCACAATGGGCCATGAAATATTATCCCTTGTGGATGGTTTCTTTGGGTATAATAAAATTCATATTAACCTAGAGGACTAGCTCAAAATGACATTCACAATGCCTTGGGGAATTTTTTGCTATAATTTCATACCTTTTGGCCTTAAAAATTCTAGTGCCACCTACCAGTGTGCCATGACATACATCTTCCATGACTACATGCATAAGATTCTAGAAGATTACATGGATGAATTACTGGCTAAATATTTATAAAGCCATGAGCATCTTGATGTCCTACACAAAGTCCTCGATCACCTTATTGAGCATAATGTGAGACTGAACCCCAAGAAGTGCATCTTCAACATCACATCTGGAAAACTCTTGGGATTTATAGTTTTTAAATAAGGCATATAAGTGGACCCCAACAAGGTCAAGGTCATCCTTGAGATACCTCCACTGACTACCATAAAGAAACTCTAAATTCTACAGGGCAATATCACATCCATAAAATACTTCATAGCGCAATTGTTAGACAAGTGTTGACCCATGAACAAGTTATTGCACAAGGGAGTCACATTCCATTGGTATGATGAGTGTCAAGAGGCATTTGATGTAATAAATTAGTACTTGGCATTGCCACCTATTTTGGCTTTACCTAGACTAGGAGTTTCATTCTGCTTATACATCTTAGCCACTGAGATTGCATTGGGTGCCATGTTAGCCCAAAATAATGAAATGCATAAGGAACAAACTACTTACTATCTTAGTCACACCCTAGTTAGCTATGAGATCATGTATGCATACATTTAGAAGTTATACCTAGTGGTGTTTTCACCACTAAGAAGCTATGACATTACATGCTTAGTCATACCATGTATGTTGTATCTAAAGAGAATCCATTGTGATACATGATAAGCCATAATTATCATAATAGTCATACAGTGAAATAGATCATGTTGTGTATGGAGTTTGACCTAGAATTTATTGGAAAAAAATAAATTAAGGGTTAGGTCATTATTGATCAACTTGTAGAGGCTCCTCTCCAGGATGATCAAAATCTTAGCACAGAGCTTCCTGATGATGGAGTCTTCCAAATATCATAATCACCTGATTCTTATGAGCCTAAGCCATAAGTAGAGATGACTCTATTATTTTATGGCTCCAAATGTGAGCAAGGGGGTGGCACATGGATCATGTTTTTCACATCACATGGGGCTCCCATACCCCTATCATTTAAACTTGATTTCCTATGCACCAAAAACAATGCTGAGTATGAAGCTCTACTCATAAGTCTTCAAACAACTATCACCATGAAAATAACCAAGCTAAATATCTTTGAAAATTCCTTGCTCATTCTTAACCAAGTCAAAGGGATCTACCAATGCAAGTGCCTAGTTCTACAAGCCTAAAAAGCTCTTATGGATAAATTATTGGTGAATTTTGAATGGTATGACATTGGGGTGCTCCATGGATTATATAATAATTTTATGGATATGATGGCCTCCTTAGGGTCCTTGATCCCGTAGAACCTTACTGATGAGAAGACAACCATTCATGTCAAAATGCTTTTACATTCTATAGTTGAGCATGAGAACACTCAAGCCATACCGAAAGTTCACTTGATTCAAATTGAATCTCATCAAGAGAGATTCTCGCACATTCACTAACACTTGAATCATGCTAATTGGGGGACTTTGTTCCCTCAAGCCCCTTTTGATAGTAGTATGATTCTATTATTACATGTTCTTTCCCACTCAGCATTTTCTCAAGGTGAATTTCAAGAGGGATAGGTAGTTCATGCACTTAAGGCTTCCTCATTATAGGACTGGTCCATACAAGTCAGGGAGTATCTAAAGCTGGGTAATCTCTCTCCTGGATTATCGCACATTGCTAAAAGAACATTCAAATTAAAGGGGTAAAATATATCTTTCTAGGAGACATTATATATCATCAGATCTATGAAGGGATTCTCCTTCTTTTCTTAGATCATCAAGAGTCAGATTGGGCAATTGCCAAAGCACATGATGGTACATGCAGTGACCATTTCAATAGCATGGCCATTGCAAAGTGCATTCTTAACATGGTCTATTATTGGCCAACTTTATAGCTAGATTGTTGTGAATATATGAAGAAGTACATAAAGTGTCAACACCATGCTAACTTAACACACATACCTTCTTAGGCCTTACAATCAATCCAATCGACTTGGTCATTTTTGCAATGGGGGTTGGATTTAATTGGGAAAATCTCCCCCACATATTTGGGCCATCACACATTTATCATTATGGCTAATGAGTATTTTACAAAGTGGGTGGAAGCAATCACCCTTACCACCATGATTGGACCCCGCATCACAGAGTTCATATTGCATAATATCATTTGTCATTTTGGTATTCCATCCAAGATCATTTTGGATCATGGGATATCATTTAAGAACAAAGATGTGTGTGCTTTGACAACTAAGTATAACATCCAGAACAACTTTTTGACACCCTACTATCTACAAGCAAATGGGCAAGCAAAGGCTTCCAAAAAAACATTTATTACCATTCTCAAGAAGACTGTTAAAGAGAATCACATCAATTAGCACATGTAAATACCCCTTGGTCTATGGGCCTATTACACTAGCATTCAGATGTCCATTGGGGCTACTCCATTTTCACTAGTGTATGGCACTGAGGCAATCATACCTCTAGAACTAGAAATCCCATCACTACACATATCCATGCAGGATTTCATCAATTATGACACCGCACAACAGACTCACCTAAATCATCTTATGTTGCTTGATGAACGTCGTGTTAATGCTCTTGAGAATTTATGCATCTATCAAGAGCAACTTCAGATAACCTATAATATGAAAGTCCATATTAGATATTTTTAGGTTGGTGACCTCATTATGAAAGAAAACCAATAGAATTCTAATTTTCCACCCCATCTGAGGGATAATTTTATGACCAATTGGTTAGGTCCTTTTGTCATTACTAGTTTGATAGGACTCAAAACTTACTGCCTAGCCTCCCTTGAAGGATTCAAGGGTCCTGAACCCTTGAAAATCCTTCATTTGTAGCCTTTCCATGCCTAGAGTGTTATGAATCAACCTAAAATACTCCTAGATGGTCTATAACCATCTAGGTCACCCCAAAATGCTCCAAGGGTGCCTATAACCTACTTGATCAACCTAAAATGCTCCTAGGTGGTCTATGACCATCAAGGTCACCCTAAAAATGCTCTAAGGGTCCCTATAACCTGCTTGATCAACCTAAAATTCTCCTAGGTAGTCTATAACCATCTATGTCACCCCAAAATGCTCCAAGGGTGCCTATAACCCACTTGGTCAACCTAAAATGCTCATAGGTTGTCTATGACCATCTAGGTCACCCTAAAAATGCTCCAAGGGTTCTTATAACCCACTTGGTCAACCTAAAATGATCATGGATGGTCTATAACCATCTAGGTCACCCCAAAATACTCCAAGGGTGCCTATAACCTGCTTTTTCAATCTAAAATGCTCCTAGATGGTCTATAACCATCTAGGTCACCCAAAAAATGCTCCAAGAGTGCCTACAACAAGCTTTGTCAACGTAAAATTCTCCTAGGTAGTCTATAACCATCTAGGTCACCCCAAAATGCTCCAAGGGTGCTTATAACCTGCTTGGTGATGCAGGAGCATCCAGTGGTAGCAGCACAATCTTGCAACAAAAGAAATAAAGAGTGAATAAAAACACAAAATACTCTAAGTGTTGTAATGTGTCGCGATATCGCGACATAAAAGTTGTCGCGATATCGCGACGCATTTTGAACCAAGCCGAGAGCAAAATGCAAGTGTCGCGATATCGCGACATAAAAGTTGTCGCGATATCGCGACAAACTCAGAACAAAGCCGAGCACAAAATGCAAGTGTCACGATATCGTGACATAAAAGTTGTCGCGATATCGCGACGGACTCGAACAACGTGGGGCAAACGCAAGGTCATATGGCATAAGTGTCGCGATATCGTGACATAAAAGTTGTCGCGATATCGCGACGAACTCAGAACAAAGGGGAGCAAAACGCAAGTGTCGCGATATCGCGACATAAAAGTTGTCGCGATATCGCGACGAACTTGAACAGAGGCAAGGGCAAAATGCCAGTGTCACGATATCACGACATAAAAGTTGTCGCGATATCGCGACGACCTTTGAGCAGAGGAGAAAGCAAACGCAAGTGTCGCGATATCGCGACATACAAAGTGTCGCGATATCGCGACAAGTTTAAACAAAAGCCACGGGCAAAGGAAAGTGTCGCGATATCGCGACACATTGGCAAACAAGGACAAAAGCCAAAAAAGTGTCGCGATATCGTGACATGTTGGCAAAGAACGACCAAAGCCAAAAAAATGTCACGATATCGCGACAGATGGACCAAAGGGAAAAAGTGTCGCGTTTTCGTGACCCGGCTAGGAGAGAGAAGGGCGGGTTGAAGAGATGTCGCGATATCGTGACATGCTACTTTTTCGTGGACCGTTACAGAACGACATTTGATAGTTCCAGAAGTCGTTAAGGCAGTTCCAGGGGACCGTTGCAGCGGTTACAGGGACAGTTACGAATGGCGGTTGCAGCAAGAACCTATGATTATAAAAAGAGATTATTCGAAGGATTGAGCAGGCTAGGAGAGACGAAGACTACGGCTTCTTTTGGCATTTTTTTTGTACTATGTAAATCTTCCATGGTTCAAAATTGTAATCTTTCCATGCTTCTGAATAAAAATTGAGTCTTTTTCTTTGTGTTAAAATTTGGCTCCCCATCAAGTGGTATCAGAGCGAGAAGATTCTGAGTGTGTAAGTAGAGCGTCGAACGTGAGGCAGCTTGCACCAGGATCTGGGGTTAAGGGTTCTAAAAAAAAGTGAAGAAGAATGCCACCGCGAAGAAATCATGGTGCTGGAAGGAACGTGGTTCCTGAAGGAGACTTTCGAGCATTGCAGAGGCAAGTGCAGGCCCTGCAGGAAGAATTGCGAAGAGGAGTAGAGCCAAGAGGAGAAGACCAGAGCGATGATGAAGCTTGCGGAGTTGATGACCCATCAGAAGAAGAAGAAGAAGCGATGAGTTCTGTGGAAGCTCGAATGATTAAAGCCATTTCTCAAATTGGGAAAAGGCCGAAGATTGACGTATCCACATATTCTAGAAATTTAAATCCAGAAGAGTTGATTGACTGGATCAACGATATGGAGGAATATTTCGAATATGAGGAGGTTGAAGATCCAAATCGAATAAAATTTGCAAGAACAAAGTTGAAAGGCCATGCTGGCATATGGTGGAAAGGAGTGCAGTTGGAACGAAATCGTAGAGGAAAAGAAAAGATCACCAGGTGGGATCGAATGGTTGAAAAGCTAAAACGGCAGTTTATTCCGGTAGATTACGAATTAGATCTGTTGCAAAAAATGCAGAGTTTGTGACAGTCCAACAAGTCTGTTAAAGAATATACAGAGGAATTTTTTAAAATTTCCATCAGAACCGGCCATACAGAAGCAAATAAAGAGAGAGTAGCCCATTACATTAATGGGTTGAGAACCAACGTACAAGAAGAATTGAGTTTGGTTCGAATGAGCACCATTGAAGATGCTTACCAGTTTGCTCTGAAGGTGGAAGAGAAACTGAATCGAAGATTTGATAGTAAACAGAGAGGAAGAGGTCGTGGTGGAAGAACTGGTGGCAGAACCAGTGGAGGTAAATATGATGGCCCAAGAAAGACTGGTGAAACAAGCAATCACCAGGAATAGAAGGAGGAGAATGCATACCATCCCCATAATCAGAACAATGATTATCAAAGGGGAAGAGGTAGAGGTGGACGCGGATATGGAAGAGGAAGATTTCGTGGAACCTGCTTCAATTGTGGGGAAGAGGGGCATCGATCATATGAGTGTCCCCAACACCAAGAAGCACCGAATAGAAGGCCTGAAGCAAATGCTCGAGCTGCGGTCATTGAGGATGGTGTTGAATCTGAGCACTCTAAAGAAGCAGAGCGAGGAGAAGTGATGATCACAAGGAGAACCTTGTTGAACGAAGAGAGGGAACCAGACCAGTGAAAAAGCCTGTTCTGCACGAGGTGCAAATGTTTAGGTAAAATCTGTAATATTATTATTGATAATGGTAGTACAGATAATTTGGTCTCTGAGGAAATGGTAACTAAGTTAAAGCTAGAAAGAAGGTAGCACCCGCATCCATACCGGATTGCGTGGTTGCAAAAGGACCATAGAGCATTGGTCAATGAACAATGCTTGGTCAAGTTTCAAATTGGAAGATACCAGGATGAGGTCCTGTGTGATATTTTGTCGATGGATGCTTGCCATTTGTTGCTGGGAAGACCATGGCAATTTGACAGACGTGCGGCGCATGATGGGCATGCAAATACCTATTCCCTGACAAAATATGGAGTGCGCCACAAACTGAAGCCATTGAAGGAGGTTGAGGAAAAGGTATGCAATAATGCTAGAATTTGTTTAGTAGATGGCAAAAAATTTTTGGATGGTCTAAAGAGGGATTCAATGTGTTATGCATTAATTCCTACTATAAAGAGA
This sequence comes from Wollemia nobilis, assembly GCA_028583015.1. Taxonomy (NCBI): domain Eukaryota; kingdom Viridiplantae; phylum Streptophyta; class Pinopsida; order Araucariales; family Araucariaceae; genus Wollemia; species Wollemia nobilis. The sequence continues at coordinate 2,590,401 of JAQPPZ010001323.1, forward strand.
GAAGAAACTACAGACATTCCAGCAGAAGTTGAACATCTGTTAGCAGAATTTCTTGATATTATATCAGACAATGTGCCTGAGGGTTTACCGCCAATGAGGAAGATTAGTCATCAGATTGACTTAATGCCAGGATCTAGCTTACCCAATAAGGCCACCCATAGAATGTCTCCTGTAGAGAATGAAGAGTTGAACCGACAGGTTCATGAGTTGTTGCAGAAGGGATTGATTAGAGCAAGTTTGAGTCCCTGTGCAGTACCTACAGTACTAGCACCAAAGAAGGGTGGAGAATGGAGAATGTGCACTGATTCGAGGGCCATTAACAAGATTACCATTAAGTATCGATTTCCATTACCTAGAATGGATGATATAATGGACTATTTGAGTGGAGCTAAATACTTCACTAAGATTGATTTAAAGAGTGGATATCATCAGATACGCGTTCGAGAGGGTGACGAGTGGAAAACAACTTTCAAAACCAAAGAGGGTTTGTATGAGTGGTTAGTTATGCCATTTGGATTAACTAATGCACCCAGTACATTCATGAGGCTGATGAATGAGGTATTGCGAGACTTCTTGGAAAAGTTCATGATAGTTTATCTGGATGATATTTTAATTTTTAGTAAAACATTGGACGAGCATTTGATGCATGTTCGGACAGTTTTTGAAAAGCTGCGAGAGGAGCAGTTGTTGATAAATTTGAAGAAGTGCAGTTTTGTATAGAAAGAGTTGATATACCTGGGATTTGTCATCTCAGAGGAGGGTCTAAAAATGGATCCTGAGAAGGTGAAGGCTATCATTGAATGGCCTGCCCCAAGGAATGTAACAGAGGTAAGATCATTTCATGGTCTTGCAAGTTTCTATAGAAAGTTTATTAGAGACTTTAGCAGTATTTGTGCACCCCTAACAGAAACTATGAGAGGGGATAAGAAAGAATTTAAGTGGACTGCCAAGGCAGGTACCAGTATGGACATATTGAAGAAGAAAGTGACAGAACAACCCATTCTGGCACTTCCAGATTTTAATAAAGTGTTTCAGGTTGATTGTGATGCCAGTGGCAGTGCCATTGGAGCTGTATTGAGCCAAGAAGGTAAACCTGTTGCATACTTTAGTGAAAAATTAAATGATGCTAGAAAGAAATACTCTGTTTATGATCAAGAATTCTATGCTATCATTCAGGCTCTTAAGAAATGGAGACATTATTTGCTAGCCAAAGAGTTTGTTTTATATACTGACCATCAAGCTTTGAAGTATATAAATAGTCAAGGTAAACTTAACCAACGACATTTGAAGTGGGTTGAATTCTTGAGAGTTATACCTTTGTCCTGAAGCATAGAAGCGGCAAATCTAATAGAGTTGCAGATGCCTTGAGTAGAAGGCATAATTTGTTGATAGAAATGAGAGTGCAAGTTGTTGGGTTTGATGAACTCAAGAGTTTATACCCAGCGGATCCAGATTTCACAGAGGCATGGACGGCATGTTTGTCTCCTACTACTATGGATCGCACTAAGTGGTTGGATTTTATGATCCAAGATGGGATGCTATTTTGGAAGAACCAATTGTGCATTCCTAGAAGTTCCATGAGGGAAAATCTGATCAAAGAGAAACATAGCGGAGGACTAGCAGGACATTTTGGTCGAGATAAGACCATTGCTCTCGTTAGTGAGAATTACCATTGGCCACAGTTGCAATCGGATGTGACAAAATTTGTGCAGGGTTGTAGAGTGTGCCAGATGGCGAAAGGAGTAAGCCAGAATATAGGAATGTATCAGCCATTGCCTGTACCAGAGAGACCATGGGAGGACATCAGTATGGATTTTGTTCTTGGTCTGCCAAGGACACAACGCGAAAATGATGCCATTTTTGTTGTTGTTGACAGGTTTTCAAAGATGGCCCATTTTATTCCATGCCAGAAGACAAGTGATGTTGTTCATATTGCAGGCTTGTTTTTCAAGGAGGTAGTACGACTTCATGGTCTACCCCAAAGCATTGTCTCGGACAGAGATACCAAATTTGTGGGTTATTTCTGGAGAACTCTGTGGAAGAAGCTGAAAATAGAATTGAAGTTCAGTTCTGCGTACCACCCACAGACTGATGGATAGACCGAAGTAGTCAACAGAAGTTTGGGTAATCTTCTACGATGTCTGGTAGGAGATAAACCCAAGGGATGGGATCTGATTTTACCATAGGCAGAGTTTGCTTACAATAATTCTGTCAATCGTAGTACTGGTAAATCCCCATTCCAGATAGTGCATGGGAACAGCCCGAGAAACGCTTCGAGTTGAGGCCGATAGATAAAGGAGAAAAGCGTAGTGCTGAAGCTGAAGACTTTGCAGCACACATGAAGAATTTACATGAAGAGGTCCAATGGCATATCAGTCAAATGAATGCTACATACAAAGCTAGAGCAGATCAGAAGCGACGTTTCAAGGAATTCCAGATAGGAGATGAAGTCATGGTTCACTTGTGCAAGGAACGTTTTCCTAGCAAAACCTACAATAAGCTAAAGATGAAGAGGTTTGGACCATGCCGGATCATAGGTAAACGAGATTCAGGAAATGCCTATGAAGTAGATCTACCAAGTGAGCTGAATATTTCACCTATTTTCAATATTTCAGACTTGGTCGAATATCATGAAGGAAGTTGCAACGAGCCACCCAGTCTGGATATGTGGAAAATTCCAGAATTCACTCCAGAAAAAGAGGAAATCGAAGACATACTCGACACTCGCGAAGGCAGAAGTACCCAAAATAGACAATATTCGAAGTATTTGGTCAAGTGGAAGGGCCGACCTATCGAGGATGCAACTTGGTTGTCCAAATCAGAGGTTGATCGCCTGGGTTTTCCTCTGACCATCTAGAAGTGAGGATCACTTCTCAATCTACCCTGGGTGTCTGATGCAGGAGCATCCAGTGGTAGCAGCACAATCTTGCAACAAAAGAAATAAAGAGTGAATAAAAACACAAAATACTCTAAGTGTTGTAATGTGTCGCGATATCGCGACATAAAAGTTGTCGCGATATCGCGACGCATTTTGAACCAAGCCGAGAGAAAATGCAAGTGTCGCGATATCGCGACATAAAAGTTGTCGCGATATCGCGACAAACTCAGAACAAATCCGAGCGCAAAAATGCAAGTGTCACGATATCGCGACATAAAAGTTGTCGCGATATCGCGACGAACTCAGAACAACGATGGGCGCAAAACGCAAGTGTCGCGATATCGCGACATAAAAGTTGTCGCGATATCGCGACGAACTCAGAACAACGGCGGGAGCAAAACGCAAGTGTCGCGATATCGCGACATAAAAGTTGTCGCGATATCACGATGAACTTGAATAGAGGCAAGGGCAAAATGCAAGTGTCGCGATATCGCGACATAAAAGTTGTCGCGATATCGCGACGACCTTTGAGCAGAGGAGAAAGCAAACGCAAGTGTCGCGATATCGCGACATACAAAGTGTCGCGATATCGCGACAAGTTTAAACAAAAGCCACGGGCAAAGGAAAGTGTCGCGATATCGCGACACATTGGCAAACAAGGACAAAAGCCAAAAAAGTGTCGCGATATCGCGACCTGTTGGCAAAGAACGACCAAAGCCAAAAAAATGTCGCGATATCGCGACAGATGGACTAAAGGGAAAAAGTGTCGCGTTTTCGCGACCCGGCTAGGAGAGAGAAGGGCGGGTTGAAGAGATGTCGCGATATCGCGACATGCTACTTTTTCGTGGACCGTTACAGAACGACATTTGACAGTTCTAGAAGTCGTTAAGGCAGTTCCAGGGGACCGTTGCAGCGGTTATAGGGACAGTTACGAATGACAGTTGCAGCAAGAACCTGTGATTATAAAAAGAGATTATTCGAAGGATTGAGCAGGCTGGAGAGACGAAGACTGCGGCTTCTTTTGGCATTTTTTTGTACTATGTAAATCTTCCATGGTTCAAAATTGTAATCTTTCCATGCTTCTGAATAAAAATTGAGTCTTTTTCTTTGTGTTAAAATTTGGCTCCCCATAACTTGGTCAACCTAAAATTATCCTAGGTGGTCTATAATTGTCTAGGTCACCTCAAAATGGTCCAAGGGTATCTACAACCCACTTGGTCAACCTAAAGTGCTCCTAGGTGGTCTATGACATCTAGGTCATCCCAAAATGCTCCAAGGGTGCTTATAACCTGCTTGGTCAACCTAAAATTATCCTAGGTGGTCTATGATTATATAGGTCACTCCAAAATGCTCCAAGGGTACCTTTAACCTACTTGGTCAACCCAAAATGCTCCTAGGTGTTCTATGATTGTTTAGGTCACCTCAAAAGCCCCAAAGGTACCCATAAGCCCTTTGGTCACCCCAAACACCCCAATGGACCCCAATAAGCCCATTGATCACATGTACATATATTAATTGAAAATACAAAAATATTGCATCACATTGCATCTTCAAACATCATAAAAAATCAAAAACATCATATATATCAATAAAAAATACAAAAATATTGCATCACATTGCATCTTCAAACATCATTAAAACAACAAAACACAAAAATATCATACTGCATTTCATTACATCGCATCTCATTGCATTCTCAAAATTGTCTGCATTAGGTACACTCATGATTGCACTTTGCATTATAGAGTTGCTCATACGTGTCCAACACTAAGACTATACATCCTGCATCAGTCCAAAAAAACAAAAACAAAAGAAAACAACTATGTCAAAATAATTATTTGCATCATCTAAATTTTCCACTTATTAGGTTCACCTACATTTTACATTGGTCATAACAATGTATATCTCCCATCACATAGTAATTTGTTCTAGAATGTCATTAGAATTTTTATCCACTCAACCATCTCTAGTTTTCTTTTCATATTTTGTAGAAAGCTATCATGATTTTTAGGAAGTAGAGTCTTGCTTTTATTATACCTTGTATACAACAAATCCCAACACATTTAGACATTAATAAATCCAAGTTTTGTGCAAGGAAATATGAAACCCATGAAGTGGTCTAGGTTGCTTTAAGTGAAAAGGTTATCATGCTCATCCCCCTGTGTGAATGGTTCAAGAATGCTAATAATTGGAAAAAGGAAAAGCTCTTCCCTACCCAATTCCCCAAAATAGACAGTGGTTCTCATCACTATCAAAAATCCCAATTCTCAAAATCCCAAAAGTTCAAAAAAATAAAAATCCCAATATTTCAAAAAAATCAAAATCCTAAAAGTTCAAAAAAAATCAAAATCCTCAAAAGTAAAAGTTCAAAAGCAAAATCCCACAAAAATAAAAAGTAGTAAAAGAAAAATAAATAGTGGTTATCACCACTCCTCACATCCCTTGCTCAAAGAAAACAAAATACAAAATAAATAGTTATTATAATCACTACACATGAGTAAGTATCCCAATAAAACTAAAGAAAAGAAGGGAGATTGAGCTTGAATCCTTGGAATTCTTAGCATTTGAACAGCCATAAGATGATCCTCATTCTAGGTTTGGTGGATAGCCTATCCAGGAATGGTGGTATCCTTACACATGATGATAGGTCTATCACATTAGATTTTGGTATGTGTGCAGACTAGTGTTTGCATGTGTATGAGCTAGTTTTTGGTAGCGTATACTACCTAGTGGTATAATCCTACTAAGTATAGAAACTAGGAGTGTGACATTCATAGGGTGATCCTCATTACAGGTTTTGTGGATAGCCTATATATCAATGGTAGTATCTTTATGCATCTCATAGGAATGAACTCACTTGCACACACAGGGATATGAAGTATCTTGGTCATCCTAGAAGATTCATACCTTGTCAAAAGTCTGGAATAGTCAATATACAACCTTTGATCAGGGTAGCTAGAGTGTATGAGTCTTAGGAAAACCTCATCTACATTCTCTAACATATCATTTCATTTATTCCATTTTATCACATTGCAATAATATCCATTACACATAAATGAAAACAAAAACAAAATTAAAAATACAAATAAGGCAGTAATGCATTTTGTTACATTATATGGTGTTAACGTAGTGTGTCAAATCATCCATCATAGTTCATAATATTAAAGTACTCAATTCATCCATATCATTCTCCATCCACTCATATACATAGCATAAAATTACACCACATTAAAATAGATGCATCCATAATAAACATCCATAAATATGCCATCACATCATAAAAGCATACATATGCATACATGGTAAGCATCAATAAAAATTGCATCACATCATAAAAGCATACATATGCATACATGACAACATTAATCAGTACTACAACAAATCACATAGCAATAAACATCTACAGCCATCATTAGCATTTAACATATAATCATAAATCACATACATACATTGCATCCATCTCATAAACAATAATGGAGACATATGATGACCATAACAAAATATCATATATATATGGGGTAAAAATAAACATCGTAGTTTCCAAAAATTCCTGTGGGCTGTAATAAAGTGGGTCCTTAGACATCACCAATGCCAAAAAGCAAAACCCCAAAAAGAATCCCAAGAGTCTCCATCACCATGGTCACGTAGGATCGGTGCTACAAATCACACTACCACATCTAGTTTGGGTCTGCTATGATATCCCAGGCTAGCTACCACCAACCCTATCAGTCCTCCACCTAGAATATGACTACATGGTCTCACTCTACTAAGTTTGGTGTGATCCACTAGTCTCCCCATCATCTAAAATATGCTCTTCAAGGTGCACTACCTCCATCTCCAACTGATGCACATAAGCCTACCTCCATTGCACCCATGCTTGGTACATCTCCACCACTAACTATAGCTATAGCATCTCTACTTATAACCTCTCTACCTTCCCAATGTTGGATCCCTCCTACATTGGACCCTGTGCTATCAACTATGCTCATAGGAAGGATATATCATCTTGGTCCTCCTATGTCTGCACCTAAAGGAGATCCCTATCCTGTTTGATCCTACTTACCTTAGCTTATCTCCCTAGATATTGGTCATCCTATGGAACCTTATACATCTACACCCCATGATTCTTGGCCTCCCCATAATCACCCTGATATCCCAAGTCTAGGATATCTACCTACTCATCCGTCTACTAATGATTTTCATGTGGCTCATCCACCTCTTCTTGGTCATCCTCCAGGACATCCTCCATCACCTCATTTGCTGACCTAGCTGCATCACCCCCTAGGGCCCTCACACCTCACCACTAGTGCATCACCCACCATGAGTTGTAATCCTTTATAGTCCCGATGTTGTCCACATCAGGAACATCTACTATGGGATTCGTCTCCTCACCCACATCCTTCATTACTAGCTAGTCTAGTGTCCTCTCATCCTCGTAGTGTTGATATACTACTAGCTCCTCGAAAAACCCCTATCATAGCCCAAACCATCACATAACCTAAGAAAAATGGAAATACTCTCGCTTGGTCCCATGCTTTGTGATCAACCATCTGCCCTACCTCACCTATTGGAGCTACTTTCCAGAACCCGCCCAATCTATATGGTCCTTGTATGATCGCCATATCACCTGCCCTATCATTAGTCATGAGAATGCATTGGCATAGTGCTCCACATCACCTACATTATGATGAATATGCCCTCTCTCCTACACCCTCTACTATAGGATACCATATCCTATTTCCCTATTATCTAGCTATTCTTAGATCATCCACAACAGTCCATGTGGTCACCCCAAAACTATGTGCTATCACCCCCAACATTGCAATAACAAACTACATTCTAAGCCCTTTCATTGACTACAACATATCTCATACAACTCATCATAGAGTTGTACCAATAGGATAGACCCCCAAGCCATCACTAGAGGCTCCTCCTTGGTGCACCCCACTAGGGCGTACACCAGCTCCAATAGGATCCAAGGGAACTTGACTCTGGAGGAATCAAGGAAGAGCATATTAGAGATGAGGGTCATTAGTAGTGCATGCATCACCCCCAAAACCCCCTCCTCATGCTATAACCCCACTAATATCCCTCCATTCTGGTAGTCTAACTCTACCGCATCCACATCCTTGCAAAAATACATCATTAGCACTACACCTCTCTGATCACAGTATGTTGAGTTGATTAGTCATCCCTCTATAAAAATCCATAGAATTCTATAGACATACTCTAGCATCACTGTCATATCCCCCATGGGCAGGTGGAAGGTGTTGGTGCATGAGTCCCATAGGTTAATAAGAGTGATCAAATACGCCTAATCGCCTATCACAAGCTCCAACCGGGTAACCTTCTTGAGCCCCATGGTGTCAAGCCACTCCCATTCAACCTTAGTCAAGGCATCTCGAGTGGCCTCAAAGAGCTTTGGTTTGCAGTACTGATTCTTCACCACATGGTAAAATCAAAATTTAAAAAAAAACCAAAAAAATAGGCAAAGTAATAAGCAAGCATTCACCATGCTCCAAGATGGCCTCCAAAATGCCCAAACATAAAAACAAAAATAAATGCACAACTAATCTATTATAGCAATCTAATTGCACAAAAAAAAATATGAAAATTAAAAATCTGGCATATTCCCTTTACATTAGGTTTAATTACCTATCCTGTAATGTGATGTACCTAAAATAAAATACAAAAAAAAAAAAAAATTCCAGTATATTTCATCTACATTAGGTTTAATTACCTATCATGTAATGTGATATGCCTATAAAAAACATGTTAAAAATAAGATGTATTCCAGTTAAATTAGGGTTAATTATCTATTATGAACAAATCAAATAACAACAAAACAAAATTGTAATTTTAAAAGCAAAAATAATGAGGTTGTCAAGTTAGCATATACCCACCTAGCATCGGCTCCTTAATTGGATGCCTCTACTTGCTAATTCATGGTGATCATGGGATGATTTCAACAACACTTTGCTACAAAAAATCTCTCTCCTCCTCACCTCTCAAATCACCAAAGAAAACATTCAATAATGAGCCCAAAACTCACATTTGAGGTTTATATAGGCTTACAGTAGCTCTATTCATCCCAGGGTGGTATGAACACACTTTTGACCAATTGTCCCACTTTGGGATGAATTCCAAATTTGCATTCATCACACCCTAGGATGAATAACAAATTTTCATTCCTCCCACCTTGGGAAAAATACAAAATTTGTAGGTTAAAACAACTTAAAAAGCACCACGAGTCCAAAAACCCACAAAAAACAAGTCAAATTTGATGGAATTCATTCAAGGTCAATATGGAATGCAAAATTCTCATGGATGCATGGAAAAGTTACTACTTCACTCTCTAAGAATGCCATTGTGGCCGGACCACCCCACGGGAATGAAGTTTTCAACTATGTACTTCCACAACACCTCCATAGCATCATCAAAATGCTTTCAAAACTGTGCCATTATTTAATGGATACAACTAAAGATAACCTTAACAAAAGTCATCTGGGTCAATCAACTCATCACTTTTCTCATGAGTCATTCCATCATCAACTCGTCTCTTAATGGGGTAGTCATACTCAGTTAAAAATCAACAAGCACACACTCAATCATGCAAATTGTGTTCGTTCAACGAATCATTGACAAAGACAATCACGCTCCTACTCGGGGCAGTAAAAAAGCATAAAATATAAGATCAAAATGCTTGGCATCTAATAAGCATGTGTAACATCAAGAATTCCTGCATCATGACTAAGCGACAGCCAAGATAAAGCAAGTTCCATAGCTCATCGAAAGCAAGGATTCAAGAACACATGCTCTTTCCAGGATTGGGGCATCTAAAGTTGGTTAGATTATTGAGTAACCCTAATCATTGTGTAGAAACCTAAAACATGTTATTTCGAGGTGACTACTCATATGGGACATGCTAGAAGACCATATGGAAGACCTTTGGATAGATCCAAGGTATAGTAGTGGTTTTTACCACTCAATTGGGTATTTTTTCCTAGTTAGTGCTAGCAACTGTTGACACCCATAGTTAGTAGTGCTTACCATGCCTGTCATCCATGGTCAGCACTTAGAATTAGTTGGCCTTCATTCAACCCAAAGTTGGTTGCAACAACCAATTGGTTGTGGATTGGAGCGGTTTGAGTGAGGAAGGTTCTGGATCCTTTCGTCCAACAAGCTCAACTACCCAATATTGATATTAGCTTCATGAGGAAGCTACTCCTAGCCCCTTGGAAATTTCTATAAGATCCCCCTATGAATTTTCAATAAGTCTGGAGAAGCATTTATCAATTGAGCAGCGAAGCCCTGTCAAATTACATAGCCAACTACATGCATTGAGAGGGATACTTTTACTTCCTAATTGGAAATCAAATTGCCATGGAAGCCCTAGGAGCCTAGGAGATCCAAGAAACATTAATTTTTGCAATCCATGCACCATAATATCAATTCAACCACAAAACCTGTCAGAGGATATAGATGCAACCCTTGGACATCAATTTGATAAGGTGGATTAGAGAGAAAGCCCTGATTTGGAGGGCAAACCTACTCAGAGCTCCATCACAATTTTTAGTCATGGTTAACAGTGCCACCCATGCATCAGACCCGCGATGAGAAAATTAGGGTATATTCCCTTGTTTTTCCTTTTGTAGATTATTTAGCTAGGTTAGATTAGCCTTATTAGTGGTTTAATTAGTAGTTTTAGAGATTCTAACCGATAGATTTAGGATGTTTGATAAATGTTGTTCATAATAGAAATTGATACTTTAATGAATCTTTTCATGCCTCCATGCTTTCAATTTTGTAATTAGGCCATTAAATAGTTAGATGTAATTTAGCTTACATGATTTCCAACACTCTTTTCATGTTTTGCATAGTTTTAGTATCTTTCTTGCATTTTCTTGATTATTGTTAGTCATGACAATTTTTTATGTTAATACCCTTTAAAGGCCTCATCAAGAGAGGCTACCTTTACTTTTAACATGCTTCTTATTGTTTATTGAATGCAATATTAATAGGGTCATGCCATTCAGTGCAGCAAATGCCTCTAATAATGGATAAGAGGGTCATAGACACCATAGAGTAGTTCGTGTCACCCTAGAAGGTATTTGATTCACATATACCCAAAAAGGGAATTATATCTATTGTAATTAAAGTATCAAAATGGGTATCCCTAAGAGGTATGAATATGTAACTTGACTCAATTTGGAATTAATAAAATATTTCTTGTATTTTCATTTCCTTTTTATCGTCAATTGGTGCATGTTTAGTTTTTTTGGTAAGTTAATTTTATTTTATTCAAAATAGGGCATTTTAAAGGCACCCCAACGCCTTGTACAATAGCAAAACATAAAGAGGAACACTAGAAGACCTTTAATAGGAACACAAAAAAAGGCATAAAGCCTAGAAAAGAAAAAGGAATATTTCCTCTGACAAAAAAGATCTAAAAGAGGAACTAACAGTCAGCAAAACCCAACCAGAACAAAAACTTCAGGCTGAAGGACCAAGAAACTAGAAGGAAAAATACAGCAATAGAAAAATCCACCAGCATGCTAAGAGAGGAACGTCAGTTTGCATTAGAGAAGCAACAACTATTTCCAATATTGTGTCCTTCACTTCATCCTTTGGAACATCCTTTAGGTTTTCCTTTAGAACATCGAAACAGGCTTCCTTGGAAATTTCAACCACATCCTCATCTTTGGAAACACCCTTGACATTGAAAGGAACCTCCGTAGAAAAGAAACCAGGGGTGTCATAAAAAATATCACAAAATAACAAAAGGCTCAGAGCCTAGCACTACTCCTTAAGCTTTGTGATAGCTTTACCAATGGCCATATGAGTTTTTTCTAGATGATCAATTGTAGCAGAGGTGGCATGGATGACCAGCTTATGAAGATACTTTTCAAATAGGTCAAGCAAATTGGAATGATGCTTAGTGGGTTTGAAAAAAGTGGAAGGAGAGGTTTCAACCAAATATTTTTTCTTAAGTCTCTGGGAGCATCTGATAGGTGTGCTTTCAAATTTAACCTTTTTTTATGTTGAATTTAGGATGGGGTTTATCGGTCTTATCCTTCCTCTTACATTTGGATTTTTTGGGACTGGGCGATGAGGAAGAATTTTCCTCCTCAAAATTAGGGGCATGGATATTACCTTTGGGGAACTTTAGAAGGAGGAATTTATAAAGGACAGGGAAAATCCTTTGATGACATGGTAAACCCTCCTCATTTTACTGAGTGGAAACAATGGTGTAATCGATGGACCAAAAGATAGCAGTAAGGATGTTCATCATTTTGGCATTACAAAAGTGGTTTATGTAAGATAAATAGAAACAATAGAGTTGGGACTCAATATTATCATAAGGAAAGTATTACATGATAGGTTTTAATATTTCTTACCAAGGAGTGGAAATATATTTATGGTACAAAACATTTCCATACATTTTATGAATCACTGAGTTATTCTTAAAAAATGTCAGCTCCACTTCCTAGTTATGTTTGTTTCTTCATATCACCTTGTCATCCATATATTGTCCCATCAGGTCTGCCAAAAATTCAATAGTGATTTAGAATTCCACACCATGAATAGTAACTAGGCCCTTGTTCCAGGTCTCAGCAAAGGCTTTCGTCACCTCCTCGTCGATGCCATAAAATGACTTGAAGAAATCAATAAGTGTGCCTTTATCCTTCCATAAGTCTCTGACCATAGGTTCAATATCAAACACCTCAGGCTCAATGAAAATGGGTTTACCTTCCTTCATGGTGGTAGATAGAAAACAATGAAAATTAAGGCACAGAGAATGGCTTAGATTAAACAAAATAGGCACAATAGTATAGGGCTGGTTAAGCAAAGCATGCAACGAGTCATATAAAAGGAAAGCATTTTCATCGCTTTGGGTTCTACAAAAAATCCAATAAGGATGCTTTGAAAAGGGAAAAATCCCTTGAAGGAAAATTATTGGCTTGGGTGGATATTAAAATAGACTTTCAGGCATTGGATGTTGCACCAGATAATTGAATGGATCAATGTCAAATGAAATAGTTGACCATCGAGGGTGCACAAAAAATGTAACCAATAATAGTTCTTGGCACAAGACATAGAAAGGATAGGGATGTTCACCACACAAAGTCTTGAAACAATGTGACTGGTTAAACGGTGGAAGAAGGTTCTCAATGAGGCAAGATTGCACAAATCAATACACACAGGAGAAGAATGATTAATAATCATGCTAGGTCTTGCCTTGGGATGCCAAAAGGAATTTTTTACCAATAAATAAGTGCTATAATGGATGAAGGTGGTGGGTATTTTAAAATTAAAACACAAAGGGTCATGCAACCAATTTTCAAGGTAAAGCAAAATTCTTGAAGGAAAACCCAACAAGAGAATTGGAATGTGAGCCCAATACTTCACGTGGAAGAGATTTTCAAGAATCAACATGAGTACCATTGTTTTTATCATGTCTAACAAGTTCATCCACCTCAATAGATAGAGTATGCATCCACATCAACAATCCTTGGGCGTTAGCTCCAATGTTTGCCAATATTTTAGCAATAGCATTGGCCTCCCTATAGGCATGTTGGAAAATAGTGTTGTGTTGTTGATAGAGGATTTGTTTGCTTTCCTCCTTAATTTTTCTAATCCTCCAACTGCTAAGTCTTGAATTTTTTAAATAATTGATAATATTTAGAGAATTTCCTTCCACTATTATGTTCCTTGGAATGTTTTTAATGAATTGGAGGCCTCTCCAAACCACATTGGATTTCGAAGAGTTATTGGACATGATGACTAAAGGTTCAAATTAAGAAAAAATAGAATTGCCTAAATGATCACAAAGAATTCCTCCAGACCCATCATTGCTAGGATTTCCTTTAGCATCTCCATCAATGTTAAGCTTGACCCATCAATTTGGAGGAGGATACCATCTAATGTTGGTTCTCGAAGATGAAGGATTGACAGGTTTTGAAGTATCAAGAAATATGTTGCAGGAATTAAGGATGAATTTATCAAATGGAGGACATGAAAAAGGATCAAAAGGAGCTACAAGGATATTTTATTTTGCATAGAGGATGGTTTTCTAAGCAATGATATCAGCATGCAAGGCTTTTTTGTCAAATATTATTCTATTGCATTCAAGCCAAATTTACAAAAGGTAGTGTTGTAGGTAGAATTTCCAAAGTCCTTTAAGTACTAGATTTTTGAAAGGATTGGGCTACTGAAGAAACAACTCAACAATGGAAGGTGGATGAGCCCAAACCAGTGGGAAATTTAGAAAAATCTTACTTATCACCATTCTTGAAAAAGGACAAAACAAAAAAAGGTGAGAATTAGACTCCCAATTAGAGAGACAAAGATAACATCTATTAGGCAGAGGAATGCCCATTTTGATTAGGTTTTCAATAGTAAGGATACGATATTGGATACAAAGCCAAGAAAAGGAGGAAATTTTGGGAGTCAAGTACTTGGTCAAAAATAGATTAAATGGAATAGGTGTTTCAATGTTGTTAAGGGAGATCAAGTAAGCTGATTTGACAGATAATTCTACAGAATTGGTAGGTTACCAAATAGGTTGGTCCTTAAGATCACCAGCAAGAATTTTGATAGAAGACAATTGAGCTTGCAAGCATTAAATTTTATCCTCATAGTTTAGGACATCAAGTCTTTTCCAACTCATAATATCATTGGAAGAGGATATTAAATTATCCACTAAAGGACCAACCAAATGTTTAGCTATGTTGATAATCCTTTGAAACATAGGAATCTAAATAAGAGGATTATCACCAGTCCATTTGTCCTCCCAAAAGAAAATGGAATTACCATTTCCAAGTTGCCATCGAAGTCCTTTTTGTAACAGGTAATAGCTTCACAAATGGATTTCTAGAAAATAGACCCAGTAGAGGGGACCTAGCCATATAGGAATTCAAAAGCTTGGAGATACTTCCTTCTCATTATTTTGACCCACTCAAATTTTTCATTGGAAATGAGTCTCCAAGATTACTTAGAAAGGAGGAAAAAGTTGAGAAGAGAGATCCTTATTAGACCTAAGCCTCCCTGATCTTTGGGCTCACAGAATTTTGAATTTTTTCCATCTTTTGGTAAACAAAAACATGGACTTTGAACAAAGAAAGGAAACATACATAAATAATTTGGATGCAGGCCATGGTGAGAGTGATTTTACCCGCTTAGGATAGAATATTCCCTCTCCAAGTGGACAACTTTTTTTAAGTCTCTCGATGACATTATCCCAAAGGATTTCTTTAGCATTTCCAATAAAGAGAGGTAAGTCTATGTAAGAAGAAGGCAGATTGGCTATGGAACATTCAAGAATGTTGGTAATAATGTTTAGTCATATTAAAGGAGTATTGAGGAAATGCAATTTTCTTTTCTAAAAATTGATTCTTTGGCCAACAACTTCTTCATACAGGAGAAGTATGTGTTTGATGATTTTGGCCTCATTGACAGAGGTGAATGTGGACAACAGGGTATCATCAACAAATTGTTGATGAGTAATTGTATTACATTGATAAGTAACTTGAAGTCCAAAAATTAATCTTGCATCTCTTGCTTCTAATATCAATTATCCAAGAGCCTCTACTACAATAATTAAAAGGAGAGGGACAAAGGATCCCCTTGCCTTAAGCCTCAGCTACTCTGGAAATAACCAGCAGGTGATCCATTAATGAGGACAGGGAACCAAGATAAAGAGATGCATCCTTTAAATAAGGATATCCAATTGGAATGAAATCTAAAATTATGTAGGATGGCAAGGAGGAAATCCCAGCTCAGTCTATCATAGGCTTTGTTCATATCTAGCTTGAGAAGGAAAATAGTTTTTGTTGAAGGATATGTAATGGATTGCTTCATGGACAAATATGATTCCATAAAAGATGGATCTCCCCCTGATTGAGCTTCCTTGAAATTGATTTATGATTAAAGGTATATCATCTCTAATACGGATAGTGATAGCCTTTGTTAAAATCTTGTAAATGACATTGCAGAGGATGATAGGCCTAAATTCATTAAAATTGGAAGCATTTGGAATTTTTGGTATGAGTGCTATAAATGTAGATTTGAAGCCTCTGGGAATGACTTTAGAACCTTGTATTTCCCTGATGTATTTACAAATGTCATTACCAACAACATCCTAGAAGGCCTAAAAAAATCTTGGAGAAAACCCATCTCGACCAGGTGCTTTATCATGTTTCATTGAAAATAAGGCTTCTTTGATTTCCTCATCAGAAAGGATAGCTATAAGTTTATTGTTCATATCATCAGAAATAATATGAGGAATAAATTGAAGGAAAAATTCCTTTCCTACTAGATAATTAGGTCTGCATTCCTATTAGAGTAATTGCATGAAGTGATTTATCCCTTTAGTTCTAATTTCCTTGATATCAGTAATAGTCCTTCCATCCTGGCTGCGAATTTATTTAATCCTGTTGTTACTTCGGTGTCTCATGGTGGAGGCATGAAATAATTTGGTGTTGTAATCTCCTTTTTTGAGCCAAATGTCATGAGAATTCTATCTGCAAAACATTTCTTCACATTGTAGGATGTTGTGATATTGAGCTAATAAATTCCTTTCTTCACTTCTCACCTCAGCAGAACAATTTTTTATTTCCTAGATCTCTTTTTATATTATGGATAACCTATTCATAAAGTCCTGTTTATTCTAGAAAATATTTCTAAAAATGCCTCTATTCCATATTTTTATATTTTATTTAATATTTTTGAGTTTCTGAACCAAAACAAAAGAAGGAGTTCCTTGGAAATCAGATTTCCACCATTGATTGATCCTTTCTCTAAAATAATGATGTAGCATCCACATGGCTTCAAATCTAAAGAGAGTTTTGAATAATTTTGGGTTATTTGTGTCTAGAAGAATAGGACTATGGTCAGATCCAATTTTGAGTAGGGATTGCAGATTAGCATCCCCCCAAATATCGATAGCTTCTTGAGATAATAAGATCCTATTAAGTTTAACTTGGATTAATTGAGGTCCACACCTTTTATTTGACCAAGTGAATTGATTTTATTTCATATTTACATCCATTAAATTTTATTCACTTATAAATTATTGAAAGCCCTCCATACTTTTAGAAAAGGAGCCAACACATCTTTTTTTATAAAAATAAAACAAAGGAGAATTGAAGTCTCCTACAAGAATCCAAGGAAGATTTAGAAAGATGCTTCTGACAGAAGATAAATTTCCCCACAAACAGGACCTACCAAAAATGGAATTGGGAGCATAAATATTAGTAAGGACCCAAGGTGAGTTGTTGTCTTTGTCAAAAAATAGAATGCTTATCATATCATTGATGGAATGGATGATATTTCCTTCCACAATATTTGGATTCCATAAACACAAAAGGCCTCTAGATTCCCCTTTAGCTTTGCAAGCAAGAAATTCACAATTTTTCCAAATATGATTACATATATTTTTATCCAGAGGTTCACTAATATTGGTTTCCTGAATCACAAAAATAGTATGTCTGATTTCTTTCCTTAATGATTTAGTTAACCTTTGTTTGGCTAAACCATTGAGGCCTCTCACATTCCATGAGAGGATATTCATTTGGTAGATTTTGAAGTTCTTTTGCCTCCCTTTATAGATGGTTGGGGAGGTTTGGTGCACTTTTATTATTCCTTGGATATGATGCCAGTGGAAAATAGGGTCTTTTATACTCTGTTGGAAATATCATCACTTACTCATTGCTTCCATTGATTAGAGTTAGAAGGCCTTCCTATTTTTTTTTTCATTCCACAATCAATGGAAGATTTCTTGTTGCTTCTAGTGATTTTGGGGCTGAAATTATTGGTAGGAATTTTTTGAATAACTAGGCTAGAAGACTCAAGAACGGAAGCAGGGATGGAGACATCGTCAACAAGGAGCTGGTCAACATTGAAGGCTTAAGGATAATAGGGGTTATAAGCCAAGGGTTTAGATTCTTCCTAGGCTTCCATTGGTTCGGGGGATGGGTTTGGAAGAGAATCAGGGTTAGCAGTTTCATCAAAACCCATATCAGGATCTAAATCTCCAAGAATTTGAAATTTATTAGGAAGAACAAAAGGACTATCCTCATTAGGAGAAGCCACTGATGGCACAATCATTTTCCTTTTGTTGCCTAGAGATTTTTTGAAGGAAGCATTACCATGTGCATCCTTTGTTTTTTGGTCCTTGATAGGCCTAAAAAGAACACCTCTTGAAGGGGGAAATATTCTTTTTTTTCTTTTTGAAAGGAGTCTGGAAATCCTTTCCTTTGCTAGAAATTAAAGGATCTGAATTTACATCATTCTAAATAGATTGCTTTTTAAGTGAAGGGCACTAAGCACGAAGATGACCTTTATTCCAAAATTCGATGCAAAAAGGAGGTTTATTTTCATACTCAATGACCTACTTACGGAGGAAGGTTTTGTGCTCCAACTCGAAAAATGTGGGGAGAGCAAAGTTGAGATTAGCATTGATGAAAAGCTGAGCAGCATGCATTGTTGATTTGGATAAAGTAACCCTATCAATGAGGAGTAGGTCTCCAATGGTTAAAGTAATGGATTTGAAAATATATTCCCACCATAGGTGCCAAGGAATATTTGGAAGTCTAACCTAGATGGGATAAAAATTGATACTTTGAGTATCCCAATCAAAATTTGGAGTCCATTTCATCAGGAAGATACTTTTAGACCCAAGTAACCAAGGTCCACCATACAAGATTTGAGTAGAGTCTTCTTCTACATTAAGGTGAATGCCAAAAAAACCATTATAGAGGCCAAAAATTTGGAGGTATCCTTGAACTTTCCATCTTGAGAAATCCCAACACCTGATAATATCAAGGCTAGGATTACCACCCACCACTTTTCCAACTAGAAAAATAGATTCTTCGACAAGAAATTTTTCAGCAATGCTAGTTGGAATCTTGACTCTATTTCCAGAGACCTCAAAATATGGGAGTGAAGCATCAATGGGGTGGGAAGAGCTACCCAAAACCTTAGAAAAGGAATGTTTAGGGTCAGAAGGAATTTCATCCCCCTAGAAGGATTTGGTCCAGTTAGAATCAAGAATCGGAATAGACCATACCGAGTGTGAGCATTTTTAGTGGTTACAGTAGGTGATCATGTGAAACTCCACATTTTTGCTATCATTTGGTAACTGTGTTTGGTGTTTTTGTGGCAGGTGCTCCCAATGGTTGACATCCATGGTCAAAAAGTTATGCCATAGTTTGCAGGTGTGGGCAACTGTTGCAGATGTGCATCAGAGCCATGGCTAATAAAAGACCAATCATAGAGCAGGATTTAAAAGATTTATCAAATGAGGACTTGAGGTAGGCACTTCTGACACCCTCTATGTTTGTTTGTTGTCTCTATGTTTTTCCAAAGACTAAAAAATGAAAGTTAAGTAGGATAACCATGAAAGAAGGATAAAATGAACTAAGATCCTTAGGGTTATTGTTTCTTAATTTTTGCTAGCCACTACTAGGAATAGTGGACCTCTGATTGTAGTCTGCCCTAGACTCCAGTGTGCTATAATAATTGTTTTTTTTATTTGCATGATTGAGGCCAAATCAAAGGCCATTTATATCGTAAATTTGCATTGCCAAAAGGTCATGTAGGATGTAGCATGCATACTTTTTGAATATCAAATGTTCTTGGTTGCATATCATGTAGGAAATGATCATGTTAATGATGTATTATGCGTCTTTCCTTTATGCAAATTAAAAATAACCACACACACCATGTTTCACAGTAAACGCTAGTGATTTGGGAGTCACATCCAACCACTAGTAGGGTTTCAACGATGGTGGAGGTGATTTCCATTCATTGGCCCAACTCCCTCGTACCTTCTTGTTACTAGACCAATACCAGATCCAAGAACCATGTGTAGCCCAAAAAATTTGCATGTACTTCTCTTTGGAGGGTATAACACTGACTAGGTGAGATTGGATGAGGATATAGGAGGACTTGTGCTCCCTGATCGAGTGTGGGCTTCATTACCACACTTTAGGGGTATTACACAGCCTATATTTCATAACCAAGTTGTTGGGCTACGAGCATACAGGTGAAATCCATTAAAAATTTGAGAAAATAATCAATGTATTGTAAAACATGATAAGAGTTACTTTATTGATATAATAAACTGAAAACACATAAAATAGTTTAGGGATCATTTTAAAAATTGTAAAAGGACATAAACATAATTATATTCTTGATTTTCTAATAAAAGTTAAATTTAGACAGAATACATAATGGTGTAAACATCAAGAGGTCAATCCAGGCATAGACCTGATATCGAATCCCAAGCTCCACATAGCACACAACATGATGTGGAACACCCTCAATCACTTAATCCTCATGGATGTCATTCAATGAGCATTATAGGGGATAATTCCACACAAGGGGATTTCATTGAGAACACCCAGATTAGAGGAAGCACTAGATATCCCTCTATACACCAATCAGATCATGGGACATCCCAGCATGGGGGTTCCACATATAGTAGCATATACTACAACCACATTCTATGGGCATCCATGGATTCAGTTGAGGATTATGTCATTGAGGGATCCATATTGGTACCCCTTCGACCTGTATCTAAGGGAGGTTCACGACCTCCATCGTTAGAGTCTATAAATGTCTAAGATCTGCCCATTTAGGGGTAAACCAAGAGGGCTTCTTCCAAGCCTAGGCCCGCATAGATTCCCAATAAGGGTTAATCCACCACATTCACCATAGATATATCCAAAGTGGGAACAAATGTTACATTGCCTCATTATCCATGGCATATCAAATAGTTGGACGGTCTATACAGGGTCCTAGGGAATCTAGGATATAAGCCTACACTTGCACCCTCTCGACCAATAAGCGTGTGTAGTGAGAGCACCATTATAACTTCCTGATAATATGGAGAGTGCTCCAAGAATTCTCAAGATATGCATGCTTTGACATCACATGCAGGTACGGAGTATAGGAGATAGCTTGACATAAATGTCATCTTTATAGAACGAGGCAAGAGTGTGGTGAACCAATCCATTGGAGGACATACTAATAAAGTTTCTCGAATAGGGCACACCCCTTAGAAGTCTTAGATAGTCGATCATGTTGATAGAGCTCATAGAATTATGTCAAATCAGAGACAAAATATTCTCCAAGATCAATTGGAGGATGTTCGCACAAAAAAATAGCACCTCAAAAACAAGAATACTCAGAAGTAGAGGTTCATAAGATATAAATTATATGAATAGTGTATGCATGAATAATGCATCCTCAATCAGAAGGATCTTATAAAGATAGAGGATCAATTTTCTATAATTGGTTTACCTCCTTGCAATGAGATAATGGAGCATGTCAATAGACGAGCGGCTTCACAACCCTAGTTACATCTTAAGAACATCGACACACATACTCACAACATGACTCAACATAGAGATCGACGTATAGCATCCAAACAACATGAGCATAGGTAGTACGAGAATGAAGTGGGATATGAATTAGAACAAGAATATCCAAAAATATCCTAATTCAAGGAGGAGGGTGAGCCTAGTCCTTTGCCTTGAATGAGGAATAATCTACCTCTAAAGGCACCTCCAAGGCAATCTCATGAGGAGTTTCTTTCCTTGCAAGCTTACAAGATATTAGCAAATAATATCCAAGCCATAGAGAAGCAAGGGACATCTTATCAAAAGCCTACCTTGAAAAAAAATGACAATGAACCTCTATGCACATTAGTGCCTATTCCAGCATACCCTGAGCATTTCAATATACCTAGACTAAAAAAGTTTCAAGGAGAGAAAGACACATAGGAGCACGTGACTAGTTTTCTAGATACATGCTTTTAGATTGAGATCAAGGATGCTTTGCTCCTATGCACCTTCATCACGACCCTCTCAGGTCTAGCTTAAGAGTTTTTCAATCAACTAAAGAGACACAACATCCTAGTTTTAAACAACTACCTGATGCATTTCTTGAACGTTTCTTCTTTGGTATCAATAAGAAGGTAAACTTATCTGACTTGGCATATTTAACATAACATGAAAATGAGCTAGTGATGGATTATGGAAAAATATGGAAGAAAATTATGGCAAAGCTGCCATTCTCCATCCCATCATCTAAATTAATGTGAATGTTCATGAAGATTTATGCTAAATATATTTTGTTATTGCTACAGTTGCAGTAATACAAGACATTCAAAGAGGCTTTAGTGCAAGCCAAGGTAATAAAGGACATCAAGTTATAGGAGGGTAACTTGAAGCTCAGGAATAGGAAGGAGGGATAAAAGAAAAGCATTGAGAGACATCATGCCAAGTCATCCCATGTTAATCAGCTGGTGTTGAACCTTCAAAAAGAATATAAGGGGCAACAACAATGAAACTATCAGGACCAACCTCCTCTTGTGCAATATGAGCAGTGCAACAAAAATTACAAGGGTACAAATAAAGAGCAACACCCAACTTGCATATTCATGAAATTATCAGAGTCCTTGGATTTGATTTTTCATCAGTTATGTCAGGCTATACGCTTACCCGAGGTCAAGTTAATGGACCCAAATCAGCCCAAGCCTAAGGGCTACAAGGACAATTATTATTGCATCTTTCATTGATCGAAAGGCCAAAAAATCGAGGTATGTTGGTCTTTCAAAAATATCATGCAAAATATTATTGAGAGAGGTATGCTTCTTGTCGACAACCCACAAGCGCCTGACAATAAAAATATGAGGATTTACAAAAATACTCTACCAAATCATGAGGTGCAAAGAATAATGTTGGCCAAGTCAACCAAGTTTTCATCGAACCACCAACCCAGGGGTTCATCAAAATGGTCAATGTTGTCACAAGGAACACAAGGTATGAATGATCGAATCAACCTCCATCACCTATCAGAGTCCAAGCTGCACCTCCTCCAAGACTAGCCTAGTATGTGCCTAGCCCACCAACTAGACCAGTGGTGACCATCAAGAGTAGGTTGGTCTAAAATCTATAGATAACTCTAGTGCAGTTGTCAATTTATGATATAATTCAATAGTATCCTAAGCACAAGGAGATGCTCATGGAAATCTTAAGGTCCATCGAAGTGCAACCCCAGGATCCCAAAGTGTTTACACACTTCATGGAGCAAGTGCAACAGTGTCAGGAGCTAGTCATTCAATTTCATGACCACAAAGTCAAGATAGTTTCCACTATTATATCAGAACCACCACTACATATCATCATGTGTGTGAATCATAAACCGTTCAAGTAGGTTTTTATTGACATGGGATCATCAATCAATATCATAACTACCAAGGTGTTAACTCACCTAAAGTTGCCCAAGATGCATATCATCCCTTATACCTTCATGTTGAGAGATTTTAATGATGCATTATGCTCGACGATCGACACTATAGTTTTAGCTATCCATGTGGGGCTGAAGAAAATCCCAATGATGTTTCACATAATTGAAGGTTCTATGTAGTATAATATACTTCTATGGAGGACTTGGATCAGATAAATGTATTGTTTCCCTTCTATTTTACATTAGTGCATCAAATACATTCATTATGTCCATTTAAATACATGAATCTAGTAGATTTGCTATGGGAATTTGTGTTCCCCTCAACACACCTGTATGTGTGACTAGCATCACTAATAAAAAATCCAAGAGGTAAAATCAAAAAATTATGTGCTAGACCCAAAATTTCCACATATAAAATATCAGAGCACATGATAGCTACTTCCATTAGACCAACTACATCTATGATATAATGAGATGATAGGAATTTGAAAGAAAAAATGGGCAAAAAGAAGATAAAGCAAGCTCCCAATCCAGTCATAATTGAAGTCCCTACTCCCATGGAAGTAGATAAAGTTTAAGGAGTCAAGGAGGCACCTCAGCTTGCTTTGCTTGTATCTTCAGTAGGGTCATATGCACCATAGGTGATCATCCATTTGGTTAATCCTAGATTAGAGGAATACACTATGTAGAATGTGACATTCACACCAATTATCAAGATTGCACATGACATGGGCTGACCATGATCCCATCGCATTTCCATAGGGATAATGGAACCATTGGGGGTACCACCCAACCAAACCAACTTCATCTATGGAGGACTAGACTAGTTTGCATCTCCCATGCCCATGGATGAGGATGATAATGAACCATTTGCCATAAATATTCATTACCTTTCTAACCCAGACTATGCCATGTGATACTTCAAGAATTAATATTGGCATGGTTACGGTCTCAAACTATTTGAGCATGGTCGTAAGAAGCTTATAGAGCCACAATATTAGTTACCTACTAATAGGTTCGGTTTGGTATTCTACAATGGAGGATAGGCTGAACTCCTCACGGTATCTTTAGACCACTTGTACCTCAGTTTTGAGGGTGAAGTTAATTTCAATCCATATCACCCTAATACATCTACATTTTAGAGGGATAAATGGCTAGTGACTTATGTCACTATAGATCCACCTGAGAGATATCAAAAGAACATCTTGGTGGAGACCAACATAGAATCCATTCCAAGAGAAAATTTGGACAATCAAAGTCATGGAGCTACTGATGATATTGGTATGCACTTCCACAATCTAGATATAGTTATGAGTACCGAATCATAAGCCACTTTTGAGGATGTTCATACAATATCCATAATCAAAAGTGATGGACCAAACTATAATTTTAGAATAGATGACACTGAGTTATCCTCACACAATGATCAATATAAGGATGGATCTAATTTAGTTTACTCAACACCTTTGTATTTGTAGCATTTGTACCTAGTTCTACTAGATAGTGATGATAGATATCAGGAAATAACCTATAAGGGGCCACATTTGCTAGAGAATCTTCTTCTAGTGGGTAGTTATGAAGGCCTATATGATAGTGATGAGGAATAAGACACATAGAGAGCCTACTTAGGACCTCCCTACTTACACTATCACAATGCACCTTATACGGCTGAGGATATGTTCAGAGATATCAATATCCATCCTCACCTTAGGGGAGACCACTGAATTTTAATATGATTTATCATATGGTGTTTCCCTATCCATTGACATACATGGAGATCCTTGATCCCAATGATCCCATCTCAAAATATATTCATGGACCGGATCTAAATATCCCCATACCACAAAACCACATCTCAGGGATGGAAGATTTGTTAATGATAAGTCACTTGCACATGGTCCTAGATACATGATCCATTTCATCAACATGATCTCCATTGATTTGACCACTCCACTCCATAATCTAGTTGATACATCCAAACTGTTACCTCTAAATGTAGATGTTATTGATTGGGATCACATTTATTCACCACTAGACCCTGAATATTTCTTCCCTAATGAAGAAATATTGGAACCTTTCCATTTTGCACCAGGCTATACACATGATGTCTATCATGCTAACTATGCTTCCAATAAGGAACCTTAAAACCCAACAGATGACATCCACTTGATACCTATGCCTCATCAACTTGATAAGGGATCTCATATGTCAGTAGAGGAGACCTTTGAAGTGGATATCAGTAATGATCCCACCAATCCAAGGAAGGTCAAATTTGGAGAGACTTTGACTCCTGATAATCGTGCCAACCTCATTCCTTTACTGAGAGAGACCTGATCTCTTTTATTGGACTTACAAAGATATGTTAGGTTTAGATCCAAAATTGGTTACTCATAACATTTTGGTAGATCTATCAAAGAAGCCAGTCAAGAAAAAAATCATAAAGATGCATCCAAAAATAGCCTTAATGCTTAAGGACAAGTTGTAAAATATGTTGGATGTAGAGTTTGTTATTTCCATTGAATATCCAAAATGAGTATCCAATATGGTCCTTGAATGAAATCCTGATGGAAGGATTCATATTTATATAGATTTTAGAGACCTAAATAAGGCAACACCAAAGGATTCATTTCCATTGTCGAATATCAATGCTCTTGTAGACGCAACTATAGGTCATGAGATGCTCTCCTTAATGGATGGGTTTTTTGGTTACAATCAAATTGAGATTAAGCTCGAAGACTAGCATAAAACCACATTTATAACACCATGCTATAAATTTATGCCATTCATCCTTAAAAATTATGGTGCCACATATCAGCAGGCTATGATATACATTTTTCATGACTATATACATAAGATCCTAGAATATTACATTGATGACTTGTTAGCAAAGTCATTATTGCATTCTGAGTATGTGGAGGTCCTGAAGAATATCTTCGATCACCTAATAGAGCATAATTTTAGGTTGAATCCTAAGAAGTGTGTATTTGGCATAACTTCAATAAAGCTCTTATGGTTCATTATTCAAAATGAGGCATCGAAGTTGACCCAACAAAGGTAAATACTATTCTAGCGATGCGTCCCCCCAAAAAAATCAAGGAGCTAAGGAGCCTATAGGGAAAGGTAGCATCCATAAAGCAATTTATCGCTCAATTATTGGATAAATGTTGACCTATGAATATTTTTTTGGTAAATAAAAGTCTTCATTAATTATCGGGTTTTGCAGGTTAAACCAAAACCTATTACAATATCCAGCCTTCTACTGAGATTGTAGATCCTAGTCATCCTTGAAACTTTCTTACCAGAACTTATGTTGAATCCCCTACAACACCTTACTAACAAGGCACACCCATACCTAAACATAACTGTAAACATTACTTAAATTTACAGGAAATTGAAGTTTGGAACTTTGCACTTGTGAAACCTATTGCTTGCCCATTTCCTATTCTCTGTAGGAATCCTCCAAGGCTTACACCATCTTACCTTCATTTCCAATTTGGTATGATTTAGAGGGAAACCCCATAGTTATTACCAGATCCATGGGGAAAGAAAACCCATTCATATTTCTCCTTAATGGGTAGGTTTCTTTTCATGACTAATAATATTTTCCACTTCACGTGGAACACCTTGTGTCCATGTCACTAAACTACCAACATCAACACCTATGTTGGCTAATTTGTCAGCTGACCTGTTGGCCTCACGGTACACATGATGAGCCCTCCTATTCTGTCCTACCACAAAAAGTATCCTCACTTCATGGATGACTCCCTCGATTATCCATTGAGGTTTTTTTCCATTAGTTAACAGGTTAATGATGTTCATCAAATCACCTTCAATCATCAAGTTACCTTGAGTTGCTTGGGCTACTTGCAACCCTCTCCAAAGGGCTCTAGCTTCTACTTCATTATTAGTTATGATTCCCAATGGTTCAACAAAGGCATTGACCAGATTTCCTTGATGATCCCTGATTATTCCTCCAACTCCAGCTCTTCCCGGGTTCTCCTTGGTTGCACCATCAAAATTTAATTTAAACCAACCCTGGGGGTGGCTCCCAAGAAATCCCATTTCTGGGATTGGGAAAAGGAATGGAAGTTTTGTCCTCAATACCTAAGGCCTAAGCTAATTATTTTTCTTTGGGAGGAATTGAGTGGTTCTCATCTACTAAGGTGCTAAGATTTTCTTTCGCAAAGACAATAATCCTGTTGAGGATGGTTTTTGGGTTGTGAATGGTATCCTTAAAGGCTCTATGGTTCCTTTCTAGCCAAATATTCCAGAGAAAATGATGCCAACATATTTTCCATAGGTACTTAAGTTTTAGGCTAACAAAGGGTTGAGGCCATTGATGGAACACTTTGGATATAAGAGCAGGCTTAACCCACAAGATCCTAAAGGCTTGGAAAAGTTCATCCAAGATGGACTCCGCCATCGAAAACTCCAAAAACAAGTGTTGGGTTGTCTCCCATCTTGCCCTGCACATGTAGCAACAATTAGCAATAACCATACCTTTGGATAACATATTGTCCATAGTGAGGATTTTTCCTTGAATCACCAGCCATGAAAAAAATGATATTTTAGGAATTAAGCCTTTGATCCAAACCAAACTCGGTTGAAATTGTTGACCTTCCACATTGAGAAGAAAATTATAGGCAGACTTAACTATGAAGTCACCACTTTCAGTCTCAGCCCAAACAATGTGATCTTCATCCTCTCTAGAGGGAATAATTTGCTGAGTTAAAATGTTATAAAGCTCTTCAGACTCCGCTTCAAAACCCTGTACTCTGATGTGTTTCCACCTGTTGATATTTATATCCTGCCACATATAATTTGCAATATTATTCCAAATATGCTACTCCATATGCTCTTGAATCCTATCCAAATGAGGATTCTGGGATAACTCCTCAGCTCTCACCCATCGATCCTTCCAAAAGTCTATTGTTTGCCCATTTCCTAGAACCCATCTAAGACCTTTCTTGACAATATCCCTGCTCATGAGGATTACCTTCCAAAAAGTAGACCCCCTGCTTGCGAACTTGTCATTAAGGAAGTTCACACCTTGGAGGTATTTCCTCCTAACTATGGCAGTCCATTCATTATCGACCTTAGTCAATAACCACCATGCTTGTTTGGCTAACAGTGTTGTATTGAGATGATTAACTCTCCTCAATCCTAACCCCCCATCAGCTTTAAGTTTGCAAACCTTGTTCCAACCTACTAAATGGATCCTTTTCTTATCCTCAATCCCTGACCAAAGAAATTTTTTTTAAAGTTGCTCAATCTTGTGATACACCTTGCTAGGAGATCTAAACACTGATAGGAAGTAAACGAGTATACTTTGAAGTGAAGCCATAGTTAAAACTGCTTTGCCTGCTTGAGCTAACAAATGTCCTTTCCAACCTGCTAGCTTTTTTTGGATCCTCTCCAGAACTATGTTCCATATTGATCCTTCAGGTTTCCTCGTAAATAGGGGAAGACCTAAATAGGAGGTAGGAAGGGATGCAATATGAAATTCCATGATCCTTGCTATGCTATTTTTCCTAGGAATGGGGGTATTGATGAAATAAAGTTTGCTCTTATCAAAATTCACTTTTTGTCCAGTCGCTTCTTCATACATTATGAGAATATTTTTAATCCTTCTTGCCTCAACCACAGAAGCCAAAGTCTATAGCAATGTATCATCAAAAAATTGTTGATGTGTCACCAAGGTAGTTAGAGACATGGCCTTGATACCTGATATGAGTCCAACTACTGTTGTTACCTTAATGGTTCTTCCCAAGGTCTCAGCTACGATGATGAACAACATAGGACTTATGGGATCTCCTTGTCTTAGAACACATTTGCTTTGAAAAAAACCTGCAATAGACCCATTAACCAATACTAAAAAACAAGGCTTAGAAATACACTCTCTTATTAACTTGACCCATTTCATGTTGAAGCCAAATTTTAATAAAACTGCCTCTAGGAATTCTCAATTTATCCTGTCATAAGCTTTGTTCATGTCTAACTTTAAAGCCATGACTACTTTTTTGGTCTAAGTGGTTGTATGAAGAGCATCACAAACAGTAATAACTCCATCTAATATTGATATTCCTTGTACAAAACTTCCTTGACTTGGATCAATGATAACGGGTAGAAATTTCTTCAAACAGTTTGCTAAAACTTTGGACAAAATTTTATAGGATATATTACACAGGATAATCGGCCTAAAGTCAGCCATAGTATTGGGGTTGGGGCCTTTAGGGATCAAAGAAATGAAATCTGAATTGAAACCCCTTAGAATATGATTTGAACTTTGGAACTCCTTGATTTTAGCAATAAATTTTGCTCCAATAATATCCCAACAAACTTGGAAAAATCATGGTGAAAACCCATCCAACCCAGGAGCTTTGTTGGGATCCATGTTAAACAAAGCCTCCTTGATCTCTTCATATGAAAAAGTTGCTATAAGAGACTCTTTAATCATTTCATCAATTATTTGTGGAATGAATTGAAGGAGAGAGTCCTTTTCTTGGGCATTCCAGGCCTGTTCTTCACCCAATAATGACCTGAAAAAATTAACAGCCTTGTCCCTGATCTCCTGAATGTTTTGAGTTGAGGATCCATCCACCTTAGTTAAATTTCTAATATTGTTGTTGCTTCTATTTCTAAATGTGGTAACATGGACAAAATTTGAATTAAATCCCCCTTAATTTAGCCATAATGCCCTTGATTTCTGCCTCCAATACATCTCCTCACAAGCTAAAATATTATAAAACTCACGAAGGGTTTCCTTCTCTTCAGTCCTTGCCGCATCATCATAGGTTCCATTTTAGATTTTGATTTCTATTATTCTCAATTTTTCCCCCACTACTCTCTTATTCTCAAAAATATTTCCAAAGACTTCTTTATTCCATATTCTAAGGTTTTTTTCACCATCTTAAGTTTTTGAGATAGTTTGAAGGAAGCACTTCACTGGATAGGTTGCTGCCACCATTCCTCTATTAATTTCTTGAAGTCCAGATGTTTAACCCACATTGACAAAAATATGAATGGCTTTTTAAAGGATATAGCCTGAAATGCCTCCCATAGAATAAGATTGTGGTATGAAGTGCATTTAGGAAGGGCTTGTAACATTGAATCACCAAACATTGTTGTAGCTTCCTTGGATAAAAAAAACTTGTCCAACCTTTCTTGAATTAGCTAACTTCATATCCTCTTGTTACTCCATGTAAATTTGGCTCCTTTTAGTCTTAAATACATCAATTCATTTGTGTTAATGAATTCATTGAAGTCCTCCATGCTCCTTGAGGGTAACCCAGATCCTACCTTCTTATCAGATGGGTAAATGGAGATATTGAAATCTCCCCAAATCACCCAAGGAATGTATTTAAAAGCTTGGTTCAAATGCCCAAAAAAATCCCATAGTTTAGACTGCCCTTGGACAGAGGTGAGGGCATAAACATTTGAAATAATCCAATTCTTATTAGTATCAAAATCATGAAATAATACGCTTAAGACTCTTTCATTTGCCTTAATAATACTTCCTTCTATTTTAATAGGATCCCATAAGATCATGAGGCCCCCAGATGCTCCTCTCACCTATTGAAAGGCTTCTAGTCTATTTTGGACTGAAATGAGGGGGCATATACTGTGATAGTCTAGGGCATGAACCTTCTTCCTCATTTTGGGGATTTTCAATTCCCTCTTCATCCTCAGCCTTTTTTTGGTTCACCTTTCCTATCTAGTTCCTAAATAGGGGACTTTCCTTCAAGGAACCTTTTACCGTTGGGCTCATCTGATAAGGGATAATTTGCTCCACTACATGATTAGGAGCTACATTCCTGCATCTTGTTTCCACAACTTCGACTCTTGACTCTATTTTTTCCATGTTTAAACTGAAATGACCTGGCAATTTTTCTTCATTTTGAGCATAGCTTTTGGCACTTTTTTTCATAACTGTGGATGGTCTCGATTTGGATGGGGAGTCTAGGGTTTCAAGAAACTTAACACTGATGGTATCATCCTTACTATTTTCTTTTTCAACTTCTATATTTGCTAGGATATCAAACATGTTCAAGCTGGGATATTTATTACATACCTTATGATTTTTGCCTCCCTCATTATGTTGCTTTCCTTTCTCCTAGATTTTTGCCAGTTCTATGTTGGCTTGGTCAGCCTGGTTATTCTTAACTTGTCTATATCCTTCCAAGTTAATACACGGTCCTTGAAACTTTGGGATCCCTCTCCCATTAGATTTCCCCAGAAAACCTTCGCTCATGGCTTCCTTATTTGCAGTTATTTTCTGACATTGGGCTTGAAGGTGGCCCTGGGTTTTGCACATGCTACAAAATGCTGGCTTGTTCTCATACTCCATAGGCTAAATCCTTAGAAACTCTCTATATGCTAGTTGCACCTAAGAAGGTAGATCAGAATCCAAGTTTGCATTTACACAGATCTTGGCATGTGTCAGTCTAGTCCTTTCCTATGTTGAATGGTCTATTGCCATGAGCTCTCCTATTATCTTTGCTATGCCACTAAGCTAGTACTCATTAACAAACTGGGTTGGGAGGTTTGGTAAGTGGACCCAAATGGGTGCTATATTAATGTTCTACTTCTCAAGGTTGAAATCCTCCCCCCACTTCCTCAGAAAGAGGCTACACCTTCCTTGAAACCAGGGTCCTCCTATCAAGATGTGCTCTGCGTCATCTTTGTTGTTGAGTCTTATCATAAAAAAAAACCTCTTGACATGGCTATGATTTCTAAGCTTCCCAAATTTTTCCACTTTGTCGCAGCCCATGAGTGAATAGTCTCAATGTCCGGCCTTCCTCCCAAAAACTTGCCAACTAAGGATGATGCCTCCATATCCAAGAATATTTCCATAATCTCCATTGGCACAGTTAACCTGTTATTGTTTGGTATTAGGGGTGGTAGTTCACTGACTGGCTCCTTCTTTTTCCCTTTCAGCATTTCCAAAAAGGTTGGGCCCTTTTTGCCAGCTCTCGAACCCTAGTGGGACCCTTTTTCTGAGGGTTTATCTAGAGGATCTGTACCTTTAGCATTTTTGAACTGAGCTGATAGGGAATCCTTTTACTTTCTAGCTACAACATTATGTCCTGCCTCTGGATCTTCTCATTTCGTTGGTTCAAAATTTCTACCTATCATTTTTGCTCCTCCTCTGCTTCCTCCACTTCCTCCATCGCTTCTCATCTCTGATTCTAGAAACCCTAGAATGTACAATTTTGTTCATGTTTGACCCATGAATTGACTGCTACACAATGGGGGCCCATTCAATTGGAACAGAGACTGTCGAGCATCCTTTGCTAAAATTAAGCAATACTTGGCAACACCACTAGTGCTAGCTCCACCAAGGCTAGATGAGACTTTTTGTTATATATATCAAAAACTAAATTTCCATTGGAAACCATGTTAGCCCAAAAGAATATGCAAAGCAAATAACAAGCCATATATTACATTAGCAGAACCTTGATGAGCTATGATCTCGGATATGCATATGTGGAGAAGCTATGTTTAGTAGTAGTGTTTTCTACCAAGAAATTGTGACACTATATGTTGATTCATATGACATATATTATATCCAAAAAAATCCTTTGCAGTCTATGATGAGAAAGACATCATAATACACGTACTATGAAGTGGATAATGTTATTGATAGAATTCGATCTAGAATTAATAAGCCAAAATTCCATTAAGGGACAAGTCATAGTAGATAAACTGGCTGAGGCACCTCTTGAAAATAGCAGGCCCCTCACCATAGAGATTCTTGATTATGTAGTCTTTGCCTTATTAGAAGCACTTGAACCTAAAGAACTGAATAACAAAGCTGATATGACCTTGTTCTTTAACGGTTCGAAGTGTGAGCAAGGGGTTGGTGTAGGAATAGTGTTGTTCATGCCATAAGGAGATCCAATGCCCTTGTCATTCAAATTAGACATTCCTTTCACTAATAACAATGTTGAATATGAAGCCCTAATGTTGGGTCTCCAAATAGCTATCACCATGAAGATAAAAAGGCTAAATATCTTTGGCGATTCCCTTCTCATTCTGAACCAAGTTAAGAGATTATTTCAATGTTGATATCCAATATTGAAATCTTACAAGGATCTTGTTGGCATTTATCTAGCTTGACTGGAATGATATGACATCAAGAAAATCCCTCGTTCATCCAATAAGTTTGCAGACACAATGGTATCTTTGGGATCTCTAATCCATCAAAATCCATTTGTTGATTTCATGACCATCCATTTAAAAATGTTGTCACACTCTATTGTGTAGCATGAAGCATTGGATAACAAATATTCAATAAACATGATTCATGTAGAACCAGATCATGAATGATTCTATAGAGATAGATACTTTCTCAAGAGAGCACCCTGGGGTCTTTGATCCCACAGGATAAAATAGGGAGTGGTATTACCATTCACCATAATATTTTTTTCCACTCTGCATTTGCCAATGTAGAACCATAGGGGGAACATGTTTTCTTGATGGTTGAAGCCAAAGCTTATCATAATTGGACATCAAAGATATATGACTTCCTTAGACTTAGTATAATCCGTTAGGGATTATCACATGCTGTGAAGTGCATATTTAAATAGAAAGTGACAAAATATATCTTTTTAATAGACATTCTATACCAAATAAGCTATGATGGAGTTCTCCTTCATTTTCTTGAGCCCCAAGAGTCATCTTGGACAATTTCACAAGCTCATGATGGTATGTGCAGTGGCAATTTTAGCGACATTGCTATCGTCAAGAGCATCCTTTGAATGGGTTATTATTGGGCCACTCTGGAGAAGTATTGCAATGTGTATTTCAGGAAATGCGTTAAATATCAGTATCATTCTAATCTTATGCACCTGCAATCATAGGCCTTACAACCCATTCAAGTGGCTTGGCCATTTGCTCAGTGGGAATTTGATCTCATTAATATCTCTCCTCTATCATTGGGATAACATACCTTTATTAGCATGGCTACTGAGTATTCCACTAAATCGGTGGAAGCCATCCCCTTAACAATGACAATTGGAGCGCATATTACTGAGTTTATACTCACTAATATCATAAGTAATTTTGGGATACCATCCAAGATAGTTTCAAATAATGGAACGCCATTTAAGAAAAAATTGTGAGAGCTTTAACATCTAAGTATAGAATCAAACATAGTTTTGCAACTCCATATTATCCGTAAGAAAATAGACAAGCTAAAGCTTCAAATAAGACAATGGTATCCATATTGAAAAATACGGTACAAGAGCACCACAAATATTGGTACATCCAGCTAACCCTTGCTTTATGAGCTTACAAGACTAGTATTTGAAATCCCATTGGGGCAACTCCATTTTCACTGGTGTATGGTGCTAAGGCCATTATGCCCTTAGAGTTGGAAATTCCAATGCTACGTGTTGCATTGAAAGAGTTCATCGATGATGAAACCACACGACAAGCTCGCCTAGATCAATTGATGATACTTTATGAATGTCGTGTGAATACCCTTGAGCACCTCTATATTTATCAAGAGTGCTTAAAAAAATCTTACAATAGCAAATTCCATCTGAGGGACTTTGAGGATGGTGATCTTGTGCTGAAATAGAACCAACAAAACTCAAATTTGCCACCAAAAATGTGAGACAAATTCACGGCTAACTATTTAGGTCCTTATATGATCTCAGAGAAAATTGGACCTAGGACATATCTCTTGACATCACTTGGAGTAGTTGGAGATCCTGAACCTCTCAACATCCTTCATCTTAAAGAATTTTATGCCTAAACCCCTAAAAGCTCCAAAGGATCTATAAGCCCTTTCGTCAATCCTAAAAGGATCCAAGGGTTTCTTAACACTGCTTGGTCAATCCTAAAATGCTCCAAGGATTTATTAGAACTGCTTGGTCAATATTAATAGGCTCCAAAGGCATCTATAAGCCCTTTGGTCATCCCAGTCAAAAAGATCCAAAGGCATATGTAAGCCCTTTGGTCAATCTTGAAAGGCTCCAAGGGTGTCTCAAAACCACTTGGTCAATCTCAAAATGCTCCAAAGATGTCTGTAAGATCTTTGGTCAAACCAAATATTAAAATACATAAAAAATGGGAAAAATATCAAAAATAAAAAATATTTGCATTTCATTCACATCATTGAATTACTTCTTGCATCATGCATCTCATTTTCCACATGAATTTCACCTTTGCATTGCATTAGGCATAATCATCCACCGCTCTTGCATTATATTGAATTGTGTTTACAATCTTACAAATGACACCACATTTGTGTTTTAATCATGCATTTGTGCACTATCATTATCATGCATCACCCTTGTGAGTAAGTATGTTTTTCAACACAACCCATATTGTTTCTAAGAAGAATATACTAAGGTTTTTCGATAATTCAAATATACCTAGAGGTCTTCTTAAAAGTTGATAGAAAGCTTACTTTGATTTTTTAGTTGAGGTATAGTTAGTATAGCCCTTAGCATATCAGAATTCTATCATAAATCAATAAATTAAACAATCCTAATAAGGACTAGGGGAAGATAAAATCCATGAAGCAGGTTTAGGTAGACTAAGGTGAAAAGAGTTATTCTTGCTTATTCCCCTATGCAGAAAGTACGGGAAATGTTGGTATTGGCAAAATGACAAGTTCATTTCTTACCCAGAATCCCTTGCTTATGTTAAAATGATCAATATCCCAGAGTGATATCCCAGATCAATCCTCCAAATTGATACATGTTGGGTACTAAATTGCACCAAGTTTTCACTTGATACTGTGGCTGTCTATCTTCCTAATTTCTATCCAAGCTTGCACCCGATAGCTATAGCTCAACACTCAACATTGAATGGACCAAAATAGGGGTTTCTAATCCAACCTCCAGAATAGGTTGGTTCCTTGTCAACTTAGCAAGTTGTTGACACAATTATGCTCACTTAGGGTTTTGATTTTAAGGTAAGATAAGGTTAGGGTTAGAGATATGTAGATAATAGCGGATTGATAGGTTAAAAACATTGCACTACCATAAAAAGATCCCAAAAAACCATACTGAAGACTCATACTCAAATCAACATTTATCTCAAATCAGGTTGTTTCATATATTAAATCACAATAGAGAAATGTTTTAGCAAGCAATTTCAATATCTAGGGAATGATAATCCAAATAACAAAATTCACCAAATACCTAGATTTCATAGAAATGTACTTCCTAACAACATAGAATGAACTCAAAAGTAGATTTCAATTACTTATAACAGCTAGTAATCCAAAATTAGGCATAAACTAACCATCAAAGTATTTATAGAAATACAAATAAAGAATCCGAACCTTCGAAATCAAACATGAGAACACAAACTTGAGGTGAAGATCAATGTATTGCTCCTTTCATTAGATTTTTAGGAATATTTACAATGGCACAGATAAACACGCTAGAGCTGACCATAAAAAATGAGGGTTTGACCTCTACTTATAGTTTTTCAAATTACAATAATCAAGAAGCAATACAAAAGATCTTGTTTTAATAGCACAACAAAGATATTTAGCTAGCATTATCTCATTGGTCCGTCCTCTAGGAATTCTGCTAAAAGAAAGTCCACCATAGCAGCTAAGGATCTTTGCAACTTGTCGATCATTTAGTGGAACTAAATTTTAGGCTGTTAAATATCATGCATTTCCATTGATACTTATTAGGAGTGAATTACCACTGTTGATCTGTAACCACCTCTGGTTTGATCTTCTTGAAAACATTTGATGTTTTGTCTTCCAGTTGATTGTTACAATTTTGATGTAGCAATATATTTTAAACAACCAAGATTTGGCAACCTAACCTCCACCGTTGATTTTCTTCATCACATGATTTAGATTCAATTCAACATAAGCTAAATGCTATTCTACTTTAAAATTGATGATGTCATATCTCTTATCAGAAGCAATAGAATCTCCAATCCAAATCTCTAATATTTGAACATCAAATCCACTCTGAGATCTATCATACTTAGCATTATCTTATTCAATCTATATTATAATATTGATGATGTCACCTCATTCTTATAGCTTTTGTGGATCTCATTCTGATTATAACAAGTGTATTGTGTTATAATCGCAAATTCGGGTCTGAAGCTAGTCACATAACTCTAGTATTGAATCTGCACTTTGATTACTCCACCATCCTAGCTTGTCTTCATTATAGAAAGGAAACACTTTTTCATTCTCCGAAATACCATTCAACACTTTTTCACCGCTTATGTCATCATCTCCATGAAACTTTTGTAGATTTGAGGGTAGCGCTAATACAGAGCTAGAAACAAAATAATCTTCCCAAAATCGGGTATTCAACATACTTAGTCATTTGCAAAGATGTCATTCCACACTTTTATGTGACTAACATCATCATATATTAGTAACTTTTGCAAATTTGAGATCTACCATCATTCTAGAGCCAAAGGGAAATCACCCGGAATCACTTCAAACATAAAAACTTCACTAACTATTGAGTGGATTCATATCTTTTGACCTAGTTTTACTTCAAAGTGTACTGCAAGGTTTGCAGAATGATGATTCTATCACTTAGTCAAAATTATATAAAATTTTACTAAGCATGTGGCCATTTTGGGCCTACATTCAGGTGCCTCCTGGGTGGATTTGCTTGCAAAGCCAAACGAATCTAGAGTATTATCCATTGGGTCTTAGGAGTAAAAAACAATACTTATATTTGAAGATATGTTTTAAGGAATAATTTCCATACAAACACTACCCTCTGAAAACTCAAATTCTACCTAGAGGGTAAAGGTTCATATGGAAACCGTGCCAAAAACATCATAGAACTCACTTGTTCAATTAGAGATTGTGTCCATAATATCAGTATGACTACTACCTTCAAAAACTATACACAACTCTACCTACTTTATAAGGATTTATTTCAAAGAATACCTTCACATAAAATATGTTGTGTTGTAGGCTTCATGTCTTTATTGCCTATTTCTAACAATTGTCAGAGTAAAAATAGAAATACAAAACTGATGTATATAAATACAAAACTAATGTATATGTACAAAAAAAAATGAAATGACTTAAGCTTGAGCCCCTCCTGGGCCTGTAACTACTCAATATTATTCTCATTATTGTATAGCCTCTTCATCCTCATCTTCTACTTCTTCTTCTCTCTATTATTTTGGAGCATGTACTCTCTAATTATCCTCATCGGAGGTGTCTCCAAACAACTGGACCATTGATTCCAAATACTGAAGAGCCTATTTCTATGCTTTCTCAGAGGGATTTGATGTCTCTTTAAGTTGATTATAAGCATATTGTAGTTCCCCAAAATCCTCATAATTAGTAGCATTCCCTCTAGTCACCAGATCTTCCATGAGATCTCTTAAGCGGGTGTAACCCATAATTAATTTGGCAGCTTGTTCTTGGGATAATGGCTCTTCCAATGAATCAATTCCAATCTCATCCTGTAAGTTATCCTTGATGCTTTTTTGGGATTCTTCCATAGATAACAAGTTGTGATCCTCCTTCTAGAGTACTTTGAAACCAACGTGAACCATTTCCTCATTTATTTCAATTATGTATTTAATTCACCTATCCATCCTATCAAACAACAACCAGGCTCTCTTAACTACCCTATGCTTTTTCACCACTATTTTGGAAACTACCCTAGCCAGATTCCATTCCTTATTAGAATTTTTTTTAGAAGCATCACTGAACCTACTACCAACTAGCCTATACATTTGTTCCATCGAAATCACCATAGGCTGTAACTCTCCAGTGATTTGATCCAAATCCTTCTGAATGGTGGAGAGCAATTGGCTTGCATATTTTAGATAGTTTATTATAATTTTGAGACCTTAACATTATCCTTGAACTTTAGAAAGCAACTCCTACTTTATCCTTTTCAAATTATCTTTGGAAAAACTTCAGGACTTGGCTTTCTCAATCTGAAGCTGATGCTTTAAATTTTGAATTTATTTTGTCTGATCCTCATTCAGATTCTTTTATCCTTCTAACTAATATTTCAACTCATTTTCCTTTTGAAACTTTTCCTACCAACCCTTAGCCTCTTTTCTCAGAGATTTATGTACTTATTTTTTATCATTAAGGTTCTTAAGCTTTTCAACTTATTGTTTCAGCTTATCTACCTTCTCCTTGGCTATATCAGCTTTCACATAAAAGGTATCTAAGTGAGCCTTGGCTATCCCCAACTCATCCTCAATAGGAAGCTTGTCAAAATCTTCTATGATATCCTCTACTCTATAATCTTGAGTAGTCATTTCATTTTCAGGTTTGATCACTTGTGAAAGCATAGACCTTCAGACCCTTTGCCTAGTGATAGGGTTAACATACTTTTTCTTGTCACAACCATCCTATTGGAAGGCCTGGTAAGTTTCTCTATGCAATAGTCATTTATGCTCTGAGTGGCTGCTTGTTCTTTTGATACAGTAACATATTTTGAAAAATTAGCAACCAAAGGAGATAATGGCATCAAAAACACAAGGGCAGACTGACTTGCTATTGGTGGGGGTTAAGATATATTGATAGTAGCCTCTGTTACAATGGTAGACTCTATGACTACCACTACTATTGATACATGTAAATTTATAGAAACATGTACATAATTGATAGTAGAAGGTATGGATGAACTTAGAATGTAGTGTCCCATTGATGGTGGAAATTAAAGATATGACGGTGCAATAATGGTGGACATTGAAGTGGATATCTTAGAAGTGGAAGGTGGGTTTTGAGGAGGCTATGACACAATATAACTAACTTGTAAATCCATAGCTACTGATGAGACGGGAATAAATGTGAGGTGGAGGAGGTATATTTGCTACATCTTCTTGACTAGAAAGGGAGGGAAATTATTTTAGGGATTCATGAAGATGAAAAGGATAAGAGGGATTAGAAACCATACCTTAACCTATAGATGTAGGGTGTTCTTTTTCAACTTCTATCTCCAGTTGTTGCTCTTGCCCAATTAACCCTTCTATCGTAAAAATGGCTACCTCTTCAGCAATCTCTTTCATATTCATTTTTTGGTTCTTGGAAACTTCTCTCTCCTCTATTTTTGAGGCTTTCTTAGTCCTTTTACAAACTAATCAAAAAACATCTATCTCATCTTCAGAATATTCCTCTGATAAATCTCCTTGTACTACCACAAGAAGTAATGATTGCTCGGTAATGGATTGTGATTTAGTTGATGTTGTAGGAGCAAAATACAGTGGCTTGAACCTAAAACTTCCATCCTTCTTCCCATTAATATCTATGTCTTGAGGCTATCCCCCTAGAGCTAAATGTGGAAGCCTAGATTTTGTTTCAATAATAGGGGTACTAACAACCTTTTCTTTAGAATACCTCATTTTGCTCATCAACTTAGTCCCTTTAGGGAATTTATCCACCTACTTAGAAGTAGGACTAAAGATTTTCAACACTCCAGTGGTTGTTAAAGAAGCATTTTGATCTGTAGGAGGCTGGAGAGATTTATAATCACCCTAGGGATTTTCAACTATTAATACTATGTGCCTCACATCCTTCAATATCCAAGCATCAATATTCTCATTATATCATTTTGAAAAACTCCTTATCAATTTTCATTCAAATTTTAGATTCAGTTTTTCCAATTTCAATTCTCATATGCCACCAATCCATAATCTCGGCTTTATCCCATGGCCCTTTTCAATTCTTTTTTCTTTGTTGACTTTGTATTGGAGGAGGACCCACTTTTCTTTGTAGTTTTTTCTTTAATATTGTCAATCATATCCTTGGTAATCTGATGACTAGGTTGGTGTTTAGGATCAAAATCTTCAATCTTCTCGTAAAAATCCAACCATGGAGGTAACTGATCCATCTTGGAGTCATTCCACTCCAAAATATTAGTCTCATCATTGTTTCTTCCCTGTTAAAAATTAGCCCTAGGCATTTTCTCAAACTTGTAGGTCTTAACTTCATTTAGGGTTTTATTTCTTGTAGTGAAAATATCATCAGGATGATAACTCCACCTCTGAGGAATATAAAACAGACCTAACCTATCAAGGTATCAATCAATTTGCTGACTCTACCCCTTCTTGGTGATGGTTATATCACTCAAAGTGTGGTGGGTAAGCAAAGACTTCCTTTTTATCCCCGAACCATAGTTCGCATCAATGTACTCTACTTGCCTCAAATATTCCAAGGTGAAAAGTATTTCTATGACAAAGTGAGGTAGGAGAAAGGGTTTACCTATGAAACCATATAACTTGATTAATGTGCCCTCTGTTAGTAAATACCAATCTCCTTCCTTAGCATATTCCTTCCCCAGAATCTATTTAGCTAAGGAGGGCAACCTAGGGCAATCATTGTATATTATTTTTAGGGCAGGTTTCAAAAATTCCAAGTTGAATCTGTAATAGGACTCATTGCTCTTAAAAAAATTCATCTAATAATAGAATGGCAAGGATTCTCTATCATTGGTTTTATCCTTAGCCAAAATCCATGGTATTATTATTTTTATGGCTGCATAGAACGTCCACACAAGACTTGAGCAATGCCTAAAAATGGAAGCATCAACACCCTTCTTCATGTTTACCAATTGCTCATGGATCCTCTGAGTGATAAAATTTGGCTAGTCAAAATAAATTACTCTAGTACCCCTCTCTCTCACATCTTTCTTGTATATCCTCTCGTTAGAAATACAATAAGCCATGGAAATTTTCCAAACATGAACCATTCTGTCAGAGTCCAAACCCTCCATACAAGCCAACATAGAAAATAATTTTGGATTTGCAAATTCATAAATGTGAATTGGGACTTTGGATATTTCGTCTTCATTCCTTATCCTTCTAAACTTAAGATGGAGCAATTTTTCTAGTGATTTTTTTTTTCTTTTGAGGCTATCATTTTAGTGTAAGCCTTGTATGGCTTTGCTACACTAAATGGTCTGAGCTTTGAGGGTGGGCCTACCCCTATGATGAATAATTCATAGAAAATCTCTTTTGTAATAGATAATATGGGAGTGCCCTTAGGGGTTCTAACTGTTCTATTTTAATAATCATAGAATTGAATCATAGCAGAGAATAGTTTGAGGTAGTGATGTAAAAAATCATAGATATAAGAGAACAAAAAGGATTTTATGGCTATCATACCTTATCGCCGCATTGGCTTTACTTAAA
Organism: Wollemia nobilis; assembly: GCA_028583015.1. NCBI lineage: Eukaryota > Viridiplantae > Streptophyta > Pinopsida > Araucariales > Araucariaceae > Wollemia > Wollemia nobilis. Next base: position 2,632,654 of record JAQPPZ010001323.1, read on the forward strand.
AATACAAAAATGTGAAACATGTCCTTAGGGGAGTCCTTCTCACTCTTTTCATCACTGTATCTGCGACTCGATTGGTCCGATGTACATGAACCCACAATATTGTTGCTATCTCCAATGATTTGGTGGATGACCTTTTGGGTGCCATCCTAACAGTAGCAAACTTCATCCTCCCAATTTGTAGTAAATTCTCCAAGGTATTGCAATACTTTTCTACCTTCCTGTAGATGCAAGGGGCTTCAAAATGGATTTTTTTTATGCTTTTCATTACTTATCTCCTTTGGAGCACGTGTATATTTTACCATTAATGCAGCTGCTTCATGATATATTTGTTGGCACACTTTCCAATCTCCTCTATCATTCACTTGGGTGGCTCAAAGGTGGCGTCTTGTCTTCTTATTGGTTGAGTTTTCAAATTGTGCTATCAGCTCATCACACCCCTTCGGCTACTCTTCAGTCCATGCATGAGTTTGTTATAATTGAATGCGGAAGAACTCTCTAGCCTCCATGTGTCAAATTGGAACTTGTTGTTTGGCTTTAGCTTAATTCCACTTTTGTGGCTTAAGAACCTTTCGAGTCTACTTTGTACACTCTACCTCGATTTTGCTTCGACTATATTCAACTTTGAGAGGTTCCCGAATTAGCAATGTTATTTGTCCTTCTTTATGTGGGGTAGAAACTGATAGACCACTCTATGGATATCTATATTTTCCAATGCAAATTTGAGGGTGGAACACCATTTTAGAGAGTTTTACATAGCATTGTGTGTGGAATGGAACATTACTATGCATTTGGCCAATACTTAGTCATTTCTTACAAACTTTCTTTGTAACGACCCCAGGGCGTACGCACCGCTCTTAAATCTACTTGCAATGTTATTACTATACCAAAAGTTAAGCTAAAATATTACGAGAAAACATATAACATGGAAATGACAAAGAATTGACCTTTCATTAATATTGAACCCTGGGTACATGTCGGTCCCTCTTAGGGATACCCATCTTGATACAATAATTTACAAGTTGATGAAGAGATGTCTCCTTTTGCAAAAGGGTAGCATGCTCTAAAATGCTTCCTGGTTCCACACACAAAAATGTCTGAGGGCTTATAGATGCATCCTTCTCCAGGTATGTCTCCCAGATAGATCCTCTTGCTATCATATGTCATGGATTATGTCTCGTGAACCTGTGGCCCTGTATGCAATTCAAACAACAATGCACGTTTACCTGTTTGAGATTGCCTCATCGGATAAGGTTGTTAGTAATCAAAGAATGTAATAAAAATATTATAAAATGATACCATGGAATCAAGTAAATCTAAGTTAATGATATAATAAAATAAGATACAATATGCTATATCTATTTAAGCTAAGCCCGTAGGCCACTATCCAAGACAGTGGCTGCTATAGAAAACCTTGCTCTCCTTGCCCCAAAGCTATGGGTAAAAGACTATGATCTGATGTTGAATAAAGTAGGTGTTGTGCCATTTTATTTTTCAAAGCTCCACCACACATGTGATACCAAAGAAAAATATCTCTCTGAAATGATCTCCTATATGTTATTTGGGTCTCTATATGTCATATATTGATCATGTGTCTCTATATGTCATATATCGATCATGTGTCTCTTCCTTTGGTGCTCTTAGGATTGCACCTTTTATAGTGTGAAACCCTAGGTCTATGTCCAAGCCTTAGAAATGAATTTCTCATGTGTAGTGCAAGTTAGCATGAGAATCCCTTGTCTATTGTCTATATTTGAAGGCTAGTTAACAAAAATCTAACTGCCCACTTAAGTCTTCAATGTGAACTGTTTGTTAGCATGAGAAGCTTTTGTCCTTTTTTTATGCTTGAATGTCAGTTAACTTAAGTCTAAATGCAAACTCAAGTCTTCTATGTGAACAAGTCATGAAAAGGAATGCAAAGTCAATCCCACTCACCTTTATTGCATGCAGACTACCACTTCCACCCGAGATTGGGTTGTTTGTTGATAAACTGCTTCTTATGGCTTAGCCATTGTCATCTGTAGTGACTATGATCTGGCCATTGTCATCTATAGTGGCTAAGGTCTGGTCACTCTAGGCTTGAGTAGCTAGAATTTGGTTGCTCTTGGCTTGAGTGGCCAAGCTTGGATGGCTTGAAAAGGCCCCAAATGAGTGGTGAGAACCAATGTTGGTGCTTGGAAAGTCCAATACTATTCTTATGATCTTATGAGTGTGTCTATGTAAGTAGATACCCTAAGCATGACATGATTTAGGTATCTATATATGCCCCTTTTTGCGACACGTTGTGTGGAAAACACAACGCTAAACAAAAACATAGACTGATCTATTTGTAGTGTGTATGGTGATCAATATTCTAATCAATGTCGGATGGCCCAATCATGCAAGATTATGCGCATCCCTTGAATCATTGCCTCAATGTTTGGAGGATTTAGCCCAGTGGCTTTTGCATGTTAAATTGCACTCATTACTCAAACTCAATCAGGTATCTTTAGCTGCTACAACAATTCAAACCGGTAGGAGAGCTACAATTGAATATGTCATGTCTGCTTACGTTCCCAGTAAACAAGGAAAATTTGTGATTGTTGTATGCAATTATTCAAAGGACGAATATGATTTTTCTATGATTGAGTGATATTTTATTGATTTTTATTATGATTAAGTTGAAGTTTTGAAATACCTCCTCACTTGGTGAAGAAATGACAATGAATGAAGCGATAAGTCGCTTGACCAATATGACTAATCCGGTTTTGGTCTAGCATTTGTTACTTTTAATGGGAAATACAACATCCAAGTGTGATTATAATTGTTTATGATAATAATCCATCCCTATCTTGAGTTGTGGTTCAGCTATCAATAGCCTTCTTAGGGAGTTAGGATGAGTTATTATATTTACTTTTATATTGTATCACTTTGACTTAATATTTTTTATGTCATAGGGTAATTAGAATGATCTCTTTGCACGTATGGAGCAGTCTGACCATATTGATATTATTCGGGTTTAAAGGGTGACATATCATAATTTCAAAATGAGTTTCTTTTACCCCAAGTGGCCTTATGGTTACCTACTCATCTCACCAAAATACATGGAGTGCAAATCGCTACAATTGCTGAGTGGATAGAGTAGGTAACTGGATACGAGGCCTACTTGAGATTGTGATTTTATGTCAATTTTTATTGTTGTTTTGAACATTCTAATGATCCTAAACCATTAGAGTGTGATTATTTATTGTTTTTTTTATTCCATCATTTAAGGAACTACTTAATTTTGACCTATGGGATTGGCTGTTGTCAGGTCCAACGGCCTTTGATTTCCTGCCTGTGTTCGTTGTCACCTTGAGTGGCCAAGAAGCTTGGTTCGCTGATGTCAATAGAGGCCAAGGCATAATTAAGGAAATATAAAAATTGCAATTCTAGGGTTTTGACCTATTATTTTTACTCTTCAAGATTCCATTTTTAGAGCTTTGGTGCAATGGCAATGATTGCGACTTTGAAACTTTTCTTGTGTTGAGGACATGGCTACACGGGGTAACACATCAGCTACTGGAGGAGCCAAAGCTTCTAGGGTATTTATCTTCAAAACCCTAGATATCTTTTCTTTGTCTAAGTAAAATTTAAATTCACTAAGAAATGAGCAAAACGAACCTCACTAAACCTGTTGGAAACAAAAACACTTTGTAATTAGGCTTAGGTTCCTTTTTGCCACGGTGGGTTGGTCCCCAAATTTGCAATCTATCAGTGGCTTTAGCCTAGGGTTTTTGAAAATTTTCCATTATTCACCTGTTGCTACCATTTTGGGCATTCTCAAACTTAGCTTAGTTTTGATGCTTGGGTAGGGTATTTGTTTTCCAATTTGTTTGATTTCCCTCCCTTTTGTTGCTTTGCTTAAATTATTTTGTCAATTGTAATTTTTTTTTATTTTTTGGCCAAGGGTTTACCATTTTACCATTCTGCCCCTTGGCCTTTGTCACTCAAAATGATCGACTCTGAGCCGCTGTCACTCATAGTGGCCAAGCTTGAATCCCAACAGTCAAAAAATTTGACCATTGGGCCTTGGACGCTATTGCCTTCAACGACCAGGTTTCGGCTACTGTAGACGACAACGATTAAAGTTTGAGCCTTGTTTTTGCATTTTGTGTATTGATTGTATGATTTTTTTTTACTTTTGAATTTTTGCTTTGCTTAGGTGCAATTTATGCTTCTTTTTCTTAGATTTAGAGTAACTCATACTATTTTGCACCATTTTCATATTTATTGTGAATTATGCATTAGATGCATTGTAGTTATGTTTTGTTTTTCTTCTACTTTATTTAGATCCTCACTACTTGGGTTTGGGACCCAAAGCTCCTACTGGAATTGCTTCCTAGCTTTTACGACATTGAATAGGAGTGGTTTAAGGCCCATGGACTATAGTACGTTATCAGGTTGCCCCACATTATGGCTGACCAGGCTTATCTTATGACTTTAGCCCATCGTTGGGACCCACAAACCAACACCTTCCATCTTCCACCTGGCAAGATGACTATCATGCCAGAGGACATTTACAAGATCTTTCAAATCCCATTCTATGGGTGCCCATTGTTTCATCAACCACTAATGATCAGATGGTCATCTATGATAGGGTGTTTGGGGTACATTCTACATAGGCTCTTTGGGATACTAGATCTAGGGGATTATCTATCAAGAATTGGTATGATGCTCATGTTTTCATAGCAAGGCCTGCTATGTTGTTGATGGTGATCAATAATATTCTTATCCCAGATTGCTTAGGTTTGAGGTTACCTTGGAATCTCCTAGCGATGGTGCAGGACCTACTAGATAGCGAGGAGCCTATCATCTATGCATGGGGTAGATCTCTATTGGATTAGTGCTATGATGAGTTATACCCTATCCATCAGTGGGGATGCATCAACATCGCTTGCAATTTGCTCTTATAGGTTTGGGGATGGGAGCACATTAAGGTAGATCACCCTAAGGTAATCCTAGCTGAGATTACATATATTAAGGCTTGAACATAGTGCTATGCTACCAGATGGGCTCAAGATCATGAGGAGCATAAGAGTCATGCTTTTGTAGGGGAGCTGACCCACTACATTGATGCTTTCACCAGACTATTGGTCAGATATGTCATGTGGTCGTTGTATTATGAGTGTCTGATTTGGGATGATCCAGCTATTTTACTGCTTGGACATGATGTGAGTGATGGATAATTTATCGTAAGATTGCCATAAGGGAGTATTTCTTCTACTCTTAGATTCTTCGTTAGTATAGATTACAGTAGGATGTGCCCTTGGTACCGTTCTTGTACAGGCACCTCATAGCAGAGAGGGACCTACCTCCATGATAGGTCACAGAGCTTGTAGATGAGGAGGATGCCCGAGCCATAGATCCTATAGTGGCTGGGGAAGTTACAAAGGCCTACTCTAAGTGGTGGGATGATCGGATGTGGCATGGTGTTGGTAGCCTAGGGCATGAGTATGATGGTAGGGGTGATGGTGTAGATCTGACAGGACACAGGGTTTGATCCAGGATTGAGGTATGGGGCCAACCGATAGAGCAGGTGATAGAAGAGGATCCTAATGTTCTTAGGGAGGAGGAGGATTTAGAGCCTGAGGAGAGAGAATCTCCTCTAAGAGCAAAATTGCACAAGGTTGAGGCTAAGCTCCAGGCTACTAATATCTAGGTATAGTGGCAAGATACTATGATTGAGTAGCTCATAGCATAGATACAGGATCTGTAGGCTACTATCGAGGGTGGAGATGTCAAGATGTAGTTTTTTGTTCCTACTTCTACACCATAGGAGGTTCCAACAATAGGATTAGGGGCAGAGGTAGGATGACTTCATTCCTTTTTGGATGAGCATGAGGCTCGGATTTGAGGTCTTACAGATCATGTTACCCTCCTTCAGATGTAGCTTAGGAGGCATGGGATTGTCCCTAAGGATCTAGTAGATGTAGGTGGTTTGTAGGTCAATGAGCACTCTACCTTGGGGTAGTCTTTCACTCATCCTAGCCAGTGGATACAGACTTAGAAAGAGAGACCTACAGGCTCACATCACTCAACTCATGACATCACCATAGGGGGAGGTGATACTGGAGGAAGTGATGCATGGGGCTCAGGCCCAACACTATATTGATATTCTACTTGGTTCTTGATCCATTTTTGAGGTCGACTAACCTACATGACTATAGCCCATGGGCATTTTTGTATATATATTGGACTTGACACACATATTTTTATGATAGATTTTCCTTTTGTGACTCATTACGTGTATTGTTTATTGCTTATATTTTTGTTGTTATTTTGTTTTATGATATGATGCGATGATGATATTATGATGATTTGATGGATATGTTAGATGATAGATGATATTTTAAGATGCTTAGATGGATGTGTAGATGCTTATATGATTTGATGATATGATGCAATGTATTTTGATGATGAATGATGAATTTATGATATGCAAATGGATATTGCCTGTATGTTTTATGATGTGGTTTATGGATGATTAATGACTTGTTTTCATAGATGCAAATGTTATTTTTAAATGCATGTTTAATTTTTGCTTTAATTATATGCACCTAACTTATGTGATGGAATGGTATAAATGAACCTGTATACTCTAATCATTAAAAACATGCAGAATTCATATGACATTGACAATCTTAATAGGTGATACCACAAAAATTTTAAAAATAATCATGAATTTAAATAATCACTTCTATCATAAGAATTTATAAAGTATTCATATATGAGATGTACTTGTGTGCAATGTATCTTCTTAATAAGTTTATGTAAATTAAAATATATAAAGTAGTCAATGGTCATCTATATACTATTTCTAATATATATGCGGTATCTGTCCTACTATGTTGATACCCCTAATTTATAGAATCTTATAAAGAAAGTGATGGTGTGAATGATTAAAATTATTTTTTCTATGTAAAAAAAAAATGGGGCTTTTCAGAGATTCAAACACTCTAATTCCCCTATCAACAGTTGTCTACTTACCACTTAGACTTTTGAAAAGTAAGGCTTTTACCATGGACCTGGTTTTTCATGATCTCTGTGTATGCATGTGATTGTATATTTTGAGGTAGAACTCAAGCATTTCCTCCAATGTCAGGCGAGATTCTTTTAGCCCATTGCTAAGATCAGGGACCCTCGGGCATTCATCTCATCCTTATGTTGGACTTAGTTGGACTATACCACTAGGGAATATTTGGTTACCTAAGCTAGCTCATCCACATTCAAACATTGGTCTACACAAATGCATGAAGCAATTGTAATAGACATATCATCATGCGTAAGGATTTCTCCTTCCAGTTTTGTATAATGCTAAGAATTCCAGGGATTCAAGCTTTATTCCCTTATTTTTAGCTTTGGATATTTGCTCATATGTAGTGATGAAAATCATTGTTTATTTTTTATTTGATTTTTTCTTTAATCGGGGATTTTTTTGTAGTGATGATAATCACTATTTATTTTGCTCATTCTTAGTGATGAAAATCACTATTTATTTTTTATTTTTTTTAGCTTGATTTTTTTGTATTTTGAATATATGATTGTATTGGATTTTTGCTTTTGAAATCTAGACTTATGCTTGGCCTTTTGAATTTGTACTTTTGCTTTGGGATTTTTCTTATTTTCATTTAAGAAAGGGATTTTGATAGGGTAAAGTTTGTCCTTTTGCCAATTCTCAGCACCTTTAAATTGGTTGCACAAGGGGATAAGCAAGGATAATCCTTTTCACTTAAGGTAACCTAGACCGCTTTGCAACTTTCATATTTTCCTTGTACCAGCTAGGATTTTAATGTTTCAATTAGTGACGGGATCATGAATATCCAAGCCTTTATCATAGCTAGGCCTTTCTTTCTGCTAATCAAAGTTTTTTTCCTCAAAATTTGGTAATATTACTAGATTTGGCTGACTAACCGAAAACCCTTAGTAATTATGTATAGCAACAAATAATGGTTGTGTTGAAAAACACAATTACACACATGTGGATGGAGGTATTGATATGAATGACTTGTGCGACAAATTGTGGTATCACTTTTAAGACTCTCATGACATATCTTGTAATGTATGTGAAAATGCAATGCAATGATGTGGATGCAATTGTTTTTGTATTTTTGATTTTATGTTGTTTTTGTATTTTTGATTAATTTTACCAAAGGGCTTATTATGCATTTGGGGCTTTTGTTATTGATTTTGACCAAGCGGTTTTGAATTACCCTTGGAGATTTTTTTTTATTTTATTTTTGACCAAGCGATGTGAATTACCCTTGGAGCATTTTTGATTTGATGTTTGACCAAGTGGTGTGAACTACCCTTGGATCCTTTTATTTGATTGTTTGACCAAGTGGTATGAATTAACATTGGAGCCTTTGATTTGATTTTTGACCAAGCGGCTTGAATTACCCTTGGAGCCTTTGATTTGAATTTTGACCAATCGGCTTTAGTTACCCTTGGAGCCTTTGATTTGAATTTTTGAATTTTATGTTTTTATGATTTGTTTTTGTTTTTGACATATTTGAATTTTTTTGTGTTTTTGACATATTTGATTTTTTTTTGTGTTTTATGAAATATTTGAATGTTTTTTATTTTTGACATATTTGAATATTTTTTTGTTTTTGACATATTTGAATGTTTTTGTGTTTTATGTGTAAAATGCCTTTAAGTGAATGATATTGAGAGGTTTAGGCTCTTCAACACCATCTAATGATATAAGGTGATATGCTCTAGGCCCAACCCTCTGTGAAATCATGTATGGACCTATCGATTTTTCCATGACCTTATATCATAGATGCAGCGACAAATTTGAATTTTGCTAGTTTTCTTTGAGCACTATATATCCAACCTTGAATTCCCTTAGGTGGAATTTACTATTGTAATCTCATGCAAGGTGATCTTGGTAAACATGGAGATGCTCTAAAGCACTAACTTGGCATTCATCAAGAAGCATCAATTGATCAAGGTGGCCTTGTCGCGCAGCTTCATCATCTATGAAGTCTTTTAGTGCTATGTGTAGAGTCAGGATTTTCAACTCTAGAGGCATGATGGCTTCAGTGCCATATACTAGTGAAAACGGTGTTGTCCCAATGGGCATCCGTATACTAGTCCTGTATGCCCATAGTGCAAGAGGCAATTGCATGTGCCAATCCTTGTGATTTTCTTGCACTGTCTTCCTCAAAATATAGACTATTGTTTTATTTGAGGCTTCTGCTTGACCATTTTCTTGTGGATAATAAGGCATTGAAAAACTATGCTGAATATGATATTTGTTCATTAAAGCATGCACATTTTTGTTCTTAAAATATGGCCCATTATCCAATATTATCTTATAAGGGACCCCAAAATGACTTATGATATTGTGGAGTATAAACTCCGTAATCCTTGGTCCAGTTGTTGATGTTAATGGGATCACTTCTACCCATTTAGTGAAGTATTATATGGCTATTATGATGAATGTATTTTGGCATGTGGATGGGGGTGAGATATTACCAATCAAGTCTAGTCCCCATTACGAGAATGGCCATGCTACCTGGATGGGCTACAAAGCTTGTGATGGTAAGTGCACTAGATTTACATGATGCTAGCACTTACTACATTTCTTGAAATACTCACAGTAGTCCTTTTCCATTATGGGCCAATAGAAACCCATTCTCAAGATGTGCTTAAATATGGCCATGCCATTGAAATGGCCTCCACATGTTCCATCGTGAGCTTGTGAAACTGCCTAAGATGCTTCCTGGAGCTCAAGAAAATGGAGTAATAATCCATCATATCCTCGTCTGTAGAGGATTTATCCTAGCAAAATATATCTTGTCACTCTATTTTTAAATGTTTGCCTTTCTATATGCAGCAAACCTTGAGGTATTATTCCAAGCTTCAAGAAGTCTCGTAGTTGAGAAAGCCAATCCTGATAGGCCACAACTTCTATAGGATAGACAACTTGCTCTTCCTACATTTTTGAGGTAGTGAACACAGATTAAGGAACAACTCTATGGTATATGGTCGCACCACACTCTATGGGTCCTTAGGAGATCAATGACCCCAAAGGTGCTATTTGTAAGAAACTCCTTGCTATGAAGGACCAATCCTGATTTTGTTCGATGTTGATCGTGTTGACCGATTCTTGATTGTCAAAAGCTTCATGGTGTATTGCTAAGTGCGAAAGCACTTTCACATGAATGGTTGTAAAATTAGCAAATGGATTATGAGGGATTAAGGATCCCAAAGAGGCCATAGTGTCTACAAATCTATTCAACGTATGAGGGATTGCCTCGATGTCATACCATTCCAGCTAGGCTAAGTAATTGTCAACAAGTTCCTTGTAAGTCTTTAGGAGTGGGCACCTACATTGGAAGAGTCCTTTGACCTAGTTTACTATAAGCAATATTCAATCTTTTAATGCCCATCGCTACAGCTATTTGGAGTTCCAAGATCAATGCTTCATATTTTGTTTTGTTGTTTGTGCATGGTAAGCCTAGTTTGAATGATAATGGTAATGGAGCACCCTGCAGTGTGATAAAGACAATCCCTGATCTACATCCTTGTTCACACTTTAAAATGTTGAAGAACAATGATATGTCTTTTTCTTTCTTAGTTTATTCGAGCTATGGTAGATCTTATAATGCAAATACCACATCATCAGGAAACTCTATGGTGAGAGGCTTGTTATCTTGAAGAGGCACCTCTGCTAATTTATCTGCTATGACTTGTCCCTTGATGGAATTTTGGCTTATGAACTCTAGATCAAATTCTATCAATAGCATGATCCACTTTGCGGTACATGTATTGTGATATTTCTTGCTCATAATTTACTGCAAAGTATTTTTTTTTTATATGACATAGGTCATATGGTTCAACATGTAGTGTCACAACTTTCAAGTTACAAAGACCATTGCTAAACATAATTTTTTGACATACGCATATCCTAGCTCATAGCTCACCAAAGTGTGACTAATTTAATATATGGCTTGCTCTTTGTCTTGTGCATTCTTTTGGATTAACATGGTGCCCAATGCAAAATTAGTAGCCAATATATATAGTAAAAATGGTATATCTGGCCTTGGTGGAGCCAATACTAGCGGCGTTGCCAGATAAGTCTTGATATCTACAAAGGCTTGATGGAATTCTTCATCCCAATAAAAGGGGAATTCCTTATGTAGCAGCTTATTCATAGGTTTACATTTATCTGATAATTGCACGATGAATATTTTGATGGATGCTATCTTTCCTTGCAAGCTCCTCAACTCCCTAATGTTGGTAGGGGCGGCCATTTCTAGTATAGCCTTTACCTTTATAGGATTAACTTAGATCCCTCTCTTGGATACGATGAATCCTAAAATATTTCCAAAAGTTATGCCAAATACGCACTTCTTAGGATTCAATTAGACATTGTGTTCTATGAGGCAATAAAATATTTGTCTAAGGACTTCAGCATGCTCTTGCCGCTAGAGGGACTTGGCTAGTAAGTCATCCATGTAATCTTCCAAGATCTTATGCATATAGTCATGGAGTATGTATTTCATAGACCGATGATATGTGGCACCGGTATTTTTGAGACCAAATGGCATCACTTTGTAACATAATATTCCCCATGGAATAATTAAAATAGTATTATGTTGATCTTCGGGCTTAATCCGGATTTGGTTGTTTCCAAAAAACCCATACATTAAGGAGAGAATTTCATGACCTACGGTTGCATCTACAAGAGCATATATGTTTGGCAATGGGAATGAATTCTTTGGTGTTTCCCTATTCAAATATCTGAAATCCATGTAGATACGGACTCTTCTATCAGGTTTCTCTATGGGTACCATGTTTTACACCTACTCAGGGTAGTCAATAGGAACTATGATTACTGCATCTAGTAGTTTTTGCAATTCATTCTTTACCATCAAAGCGATTGTTGGATGCATTTTCCTTAGTTTTTTCTTGACTAGATTTTTCATGGGATTCAATGAAAGGTTGTGAATGACTAACTTTGGATATATCCCTGGCATGTCTTTGTAAGTCCAAGCAAAAATATTTGGCCTCTCCTTAAGGAGAGGAATCAATATGGCTTGTTCCTATGGAGATATACTTTCTACGAACTTGAAATTCCTTGGTTGGGTAGGATCATCACTAATGTCCACCTTGAAAGTTGCTTCTATAGCCATATGTGACCCATCATCTAGATGATGACGCATGGGTATCAAATGAATTTCATCAACAGGATTCACAGGACCTATTGACTCAGGTTCCAAACCAACATGGAAGATGTCATACGCACAACTTGATGCAAAATGGAATGGCTATAACATCTCTTCATTGAGGAAGAGGTCTTTTGGCTCTATGGGTGAACTAGCGTGATCCCAATAAATAATGTCTATATCAAGATGCAATGATTTTATAGGATATACTAGATTATGAAGTGGAGTGGTCAAATCGATGGAGATCATGTTGATGTATGGGATGAAATCTCTAGGACTACATGGGTGTAATCTTGTCTCAGGGGTTTCTCTTCCATACTCGCTATGAGGTTCTAGAGGAATAAGAATTTTTGGATCTGGCCCATGAGTAGGGTAGAAAATAGGATCATTGGGCTCTAACTTCTCTTTGAATGTAGGCAGAGGAGGATTAACCATTTGATGAATGGTAGCTAGGTCAACAGCTCTCCCCAAAAATCATATTTGAGGGTCTATGGCACAAATTTCCACCTCTCTCTCTCTACTAGCTCATTGACTTACCGCAAGTGGTGAGGTACAAGATAAGCCATCTCAATATCATCCTCAAAGTTGTCATCACTTATCCAAAAACTGTTAGCATTAGTATGTAGCCCTAAGACAAAAGGCTCATGTATTGGACCTAAGTAGACCATATTTGTTTCATCTTCATATTATTCATCACTTATGAAGAACCCATTTACATTTGTCTCTTTCCCAAAAGTCAAGGGTTGATGGCTTAAGCCTAAGTAAGCTCTTTCTATTGAGTCTTCTAATTCATAGTCACTTTCATCTGATGTATATTCAATATCATCATGGATATACCATGTGAACCTTTGTAAATAGCGAGGCCCTTGATAGGCTAAGACAAGTTGCACCTCATCATCACTTGCTTCATATCCATTCTCCTCATCCCACAAGTTGTATCCTGTTGGGGTGGAATCAATTGAGGTGTTTGGATGATAAGTTTTTGGAAGCGGTATGTTTATCGTGGCTACTTGTCTATTGCTAAAATTTGCTATTCTCAAGGGGTGATAAGGAATGAAATCAATGTCTTCTCCCAACCCTATGCTTAATCTTTCCAATGTCTCTACAAGTGAGTCATCTCGACCTCCGCTATAATAACCTAAGCCAAATATGTCAGAAGGAAGCTGATATAGTGGATCGTAAGGCCTCCTATGCCCCTACTCATATATTCCAAGGTCATAGCCATGCCAATGGCAACACTCAAAGTAGCTTAGAGAAAAATCAAGATTAGAGAGGTAATGAACATTGACTATGAATAATTTGTCACAATATCTTCTATATCTAAAGACTTATGAGTGTAGTCTAGGTTGGCATAGACAAAATTTGTTTGGTTGGGAGGGATTCCTAGTGGAACCATTGTTCCTACTGGCGGCCTCAACTATTTAGGCCTCCCTATGTCCTGTGCAGTCTCAATGATAGGCATAAAGGTTATGTTCTGCACAAGGTATTCCCCTATGCATGTACTTTCCAAGTGTATTGATGCATACAATGTGGATGACCCCATGAATGATATTGGCGAAGCAGGGTGATAATCACTATCTTCATCTTGATCTTGAGGATCTTCTTCTTCCATAGGACTTGGCATTTTAGCAATGGATACAGTTGTAATTTCTTTGGGCCTTTCTTCCTTAACTAAGGGGGCCTTTAGCTTTTGATTATCTTTTGGTTTTGACATTGATGGTACTTTAGAAGTATTGATTGTCTTGAGTGCACTAGAAGGTGTTGATGTGCATGGGTATTTTCTTACCCCTTTGTCTTTGTTATCAACTTGTGTGGTTGGGGATGAAGGTGCCACGTATAGGTGAGTATAAGGGATCATGAATTATCCTAGAATATCCACCTAATTAATGTATTTAAAAGGGTCTTCATCAGCCAGAACCACATAGACTTTGCTTTCATGGACATACATGACACATTGGTGCAATATTGAAGACACACACTTCATGGTCCTTATCCAAGGGCGCCCTAAGTGGATGTTGTACTGCATAGCACCTTCCAAGACATGACACATAATGGAGATGGTCTTGTGCCCCACATTGATGGGTAGGACTATCATTCCCATAGTATTGCATAAAGCATCATTAAAATCTCTCAATGTGTAAGTTCCTAGAATGATATTGGTCTTGGGTATCTTGAGGTGCTCTATTGTAGTTGTTGTGATGATGTTTATCGATGAACCTGTATCGACCAAAATGCTCTTGAAAGGTAAGTCATTGATGGACACTACAATGTTTAGCGGAGGGTCTAGTAAGGCAATAGAAATTGTCTTAATCGCATGATCATAAAATTAGATTACAGGTTATTGGTATTCTTGCACTTGTCCCACAAAGTGAGTGAATGCATTCACATCTTATGGTTGAAGCTCAATTGTTCTTAAAATATCCATTAGAGTCTCCCTATGCTTTGGGGACTATTGTATGAGCTCATAGATAGATAACTTAGCTAGAGTCATCTGTAAGTTTTGCTCTAATATACTTCGAATAGTTACCACAGGTCTCGTTTGTGGATCTGGAAGGTTGTCATGCCTTTGCCTAGGAGTGGTTGGGATGTTCATGGGAGCTACAGGCGATTGTGGTTGACCATACCACCTAGTCATTTTTGCTATGTTAATGATCTCAACCATCCAAATGCATCCATGGATAGGTATATCAGCTCAAACCTAATTGACTTGGACCCCTTCTCTTGATGGGCCTCATGATTGGGCAATGGGTTTTTGTATATTCCCATGTCTCTATTATTAGGATCTAGTGGGTTGTCAAATTTGAGCTATCCCACCTCAATCATGTTTTGCACTTGATGCTTAAACCTGACGAAAGCCTCAATGTCATGCCCTAGTATCCTATGATAATGACAAAATTGATCTTCCCTATATCCTTTTGGCTTAGGATGGTTGGGATCTATAAAAGGTATATTAGGAAATTTGATCCTCCTGGCCTCACTCAATTGATTAAATATTGATTACATTGAGTCTATCAAAGGTGTGAAATAACGATGCAGCTTGCATTATCAGTTTCCTCCTTGATTGTTCTTTTGGTTGTATTTGGCTGGTGGGGGATGCGCTTGATATTTCTATGGTTCTTGTGCACCCCCATCCTTGGGTGTAGCTAATACTACTTGATTTACTAGAGTAGGGTTGCCCTGCTTTTGCTTGTACTTGTCATTCTTACCATTCTTGTTCTACTCCTTTTTGTTTTGGAGCTTAATGGTTACCTCATCTACTTTTATCTCTTCGATGATCTTGGTCTATGCCAAATATTCCTCAAATGAAGGATACTATTGAAGTTGTATCAAGAGGGATATATTTTTAGAACAAATTTTGGTAAACATACGAATGATATCTTTTGTGGGAATGGAGAATGATAATTTTGCCATGATTTTTCTCCACCTATTCCCATAATCCATTACTGGCTCATCATCATATTGTTTCAAGTTTGCCAGGTCTGAAAGGTTCACCTTCTTCTTAGAACCAAAGGAGAAATGCTTGAAGAATGTGTTTACTAGTTTTTCAAATTTGGTTATACTATGCTTAGGTAGTTGGTTGAACCATTGAGTGGCAGCACCTAAAAATGTCATTATGAATATTCTTAGCATGAGAGCGTCATTGTATTCAAGATGAAAACAAGCATTGATAAAATTTGTGACATGCTCTTGTGCATCCTCTTCACCTTTAAAATTCTCTAACCTAGGCATATCAAAGTGCTTAGGATATGGAGAGCTAGGGATTTATGGGCAAAATGGTTGATTGTGTATCTTGCTCAATGTTGATGAGTTCCCAACTGCCTCTTATTTCTCAAAGGTTTTCATCTTTTCAGCAAGCTCTTGAAATGCATTTGATGCATAGATTTACTCTTTGTGCAAGCCTATTCGCATTAGCAATGGAGGTAACTATATATCCATTTGATTTGTTCTATTTTCCTCCCTCCTACGAGGGGAATCAATATTGTGATCTTTATTTGTTATGTTTGCCCTCCCCCCATTAGTTTAATTGTGTTCATGATTTGGTGGGGTGTTTCATTGTGGGATATCTTGTCTTGTGTGCCTTTACTTAGGTGAGTTAGTGTGTCTTTTTCTTTGGTGGTCACCACCATTTATCTATAAATTGTTAAGAGCTAGCTACTCAAATTTCTCTCTTAACCACTACTCATGTTGGTGTAAGAGTCTTTCTCTTTGTTTCTCTTATTCGAGAGCTTCCAATAACTCTTGATCTTTATGTAATGCATTTTCTAACCACCTCATTCGGTCAGTTTATGCTATTGTAGAAGACTCATGTTTATCTGACTTTGTTCTTGTAGTCTTGACTAGTAGATTCCTCAAGGGGGTTTTTGTTGTATCTATACTCTTGCTAGTTAATGTGACTTGTTCAGTGTATTGTTGAATATCCCTATGATCAGACTCCACATGTCTTCTGCGAGGTCAGTCTGACATACACCCAAACTGGGAGTTATGTTTAGAAGTCATAGTTCATGAGATTCTAGATACAGAGTTCTCAAGAGCTATAGTTATTTGGGTTGGTTGAGCAGGGAAATCGATAGAACCTATCTAGTTGTCTCATTCTCCACGGTTGGTCCTGTGGGATGCCATTTACTCCTATGAGGTCATAGTCTATGGGAATATTTCCTTTTATGTGAAGGGTTCTTCTATATGATTCCCACGACTAGATGTAGCTCTAGTTTCTTGCCTTTCAGTGGGCATACCTGTTTCATATGTTTCTTGTGAGTCTTGAGGTGTTGTAATTCTTGTTTACCTTCTTGATGAAAAGGGCTTAGTGGTGATATGTTTTCTCCATGTGGATGGAGATGTGGTAGTCTCATCATCCCTATGTGAAGAATGGGTCTTATAACCTTCTTTATGTCCATGTGAGGAGGAAGCCCTCAAAGTTTCCTCATGTCTTTGAGATGTTTCTATGTGTTTAGAGGAGGCCTTTGAGGTCTCCTCTTGTCTCCTAGATGAGGATGGTTGTGAAGCCTCTTTTTGCTTATGTGACTTTGTTCCATGATGTGGTTCCTTACTTGGGGTTTCTCGATGAGATCCCCCAAGAGTTGAGTTATCACCCCTTAGGCTCATGGAGCTACGTCTCACGATCTTACGGGTAGGTCGTTCAACATTACTATGACTCTGCCTATGGGTATGAATTGCTTTTGTCTCTCCCTCAACATCAAACCGAGGGTGTTTACTTCTTGTTTTGACCATGTTGTTTTATGACTTGATATTTTGAGTTTGATATTTAGGAATGACCACACAATTCCAAATAAATATTTATCTTGATTACCAATTTAAGTGTTCCCTAAACTGTTTGTTGTGTTTTTATGTGTTGTTCTCTTGATTTATTTGCTCTTGTTATTGGATTAAGAATGAGAAGACTCGTCCATAGTGACAATAAAGTACACTCATACCAAACAAGATTTTCTCAAAAGAAGCTAGGGTACACTGTTGAAGACCCAATGGGGGGTTCACTTAGCTCCTCCACTTTGAACCAATGATTGTTCCAAAAGTGGGAGATAGTTTGAAAACAAGTAACTTAGTGTCACTATAAGTAAGTTTCTCAATCCATTTCTAGGAAGCTCTAAGGGGTAAACCAGTGGAAGGAGATGAATTCCAACGTCAATAGACTAAATTGAATGTTGGTGATGAAATCCAACTCTCCAATGTTTAAATGAGACGTGTGTGTGTGGTTTTCATTTTAAGTTTATGTAACATAAAGTGCATCATATAGCAACAATGAGTCTTTCCTATATGCCTAAGTGCAAAAATACATTTCAATATTCAGAAATATGCATGAACTACTATGATTTGTATCGGCACACTTTATCTCGTGAAAATATGGCCTCTAGCAGGGCCTCAAATCAAGCAAACAATATACAATTTCTAGCACATTGGATTCTAGGGAAAACTTTTCAGGCATAAGAGGCTGTTCCTAGAAATGCTTAGTGGAAAATTTAAAAGAGAATCTAAGATATGCGAAATGCTTAATTATTTCCTCTTTATTCTTTCAATTTCCAAACATAAATGTGCTTTAAGTTCTCTATTTTGAACACACGAAAGCAGATAAAAAGCTATAAAATATCAGAAAAGTTATATCAATCTTTTATCCAGCTCATAGAGTCGACATTTTGACCTCTGTTGCACTTCAGTCCTAGTAGTTGTTGACCAGAGTGGCTGGTTCTTGACTACCATGGCTCAGAGCGGCTAGTTTCTGGCCACTATAGATAAGAGTGGCTAGTTTTTGGCCATTGTATCTTAGAGCAGCTAGACCTGCACACAAAATTAATTTTGTTTTCTGGTAGAAAATTATAAATTAGTGGTTGTCCCACCATGATCACCATCTGTAGTGACCCCGGGATGCACGCACCGCTCTTAACTCTACTTGTGATTTTATTACTATACCAAAAATAAAGCTAAAATATTATGAGAAAACATATAACATGGAAATGAAAAATAATAGATATTTCATTAATATTGAACCTTGGTTGCATGTCAATCCCTCTTAGGGATACCCATATTGATATAATGATTTACAAGTGGATGAAGAGATGTCCCCTTTTGCAAAAGGGTGATGTGCTCTAAAATTATTCCTAATTTTGCACACGAAAATGTCTGAGGGCTTACAGATGCCTCCTTCTCCATGTATGTCTCCTGGATGGATCCTCTTGCTCTCATATGTCATGGATTATGTCTCATAAACCTGTGGCCCTGTATGCAATTCAAACAACAACGCATGTTTAGTTGTCTGAGATTGCTTCCTCGGATAAGGTTGTTAGTAATCAAAGAATGTAATAGAATTATGATAAAATGATACCATGGAATCAAGTAAATCTAAGCTAATGATATTGTATCGCTCCAAATTTTTTGCATCCCTACCTTCAAGCTATAGGATCCGTGCCCGAAGGAGGATGGGAAAAGGATGGCGTGGTACCTCGGACTGAGAGGCCTTGCGAAGGTCCCGCCTCTCGGGGGAGGTGTATTATGGTGATTTTTCGATGGATGGTGGGTTCACCAGGAAACGTTTGAATGGCAGTTTCCACGCCTAGGTTGGGAATGTGTTTGATGTGTTCAGTTTTATCTTTAATCATCCAAGTCCTAGGTTTGGCCAAAATGCATCTAAGCTATTCTATATGAAATGCAGATTTAAATGAAGACAGAAACAGATTTGGACAGAAAAATAGAAAGAACAAGATGGATTAAAGACCCATACCTGATCCGGATGTCTGATGGAGATTCTGATTTTTGAAGCAGTCAAGATCGTCTGGAATTTGACAGGATCGTCTCCTATCTGACAGGATCGTCTGAGATCTGACGAATTCGTCAGAGACCTGCAAACAGAGAAACAGATGCAAAATACAGAGAATGCAACTATGATAACAGAGGGTAATGATGTAAAATGACAGTAAGAACATTAAAATGATAATATCAAACTAAGACACGAATGCATTATAATGATTTAATGACAATTTATGATTTTATTATGCATTAAAGCTACATGGGTGAACTCCAAGATGCAGGATAATAAAGAATAACCATAGAATTAACTAAATGCAGAATAATGCAACGAAAAAGAGTGGAGAAAATGCAAACTTTGGGCACTGATTGCCCCCAATGTGGACTGCAGTCGAAATCGTCTCGAATTGGGTCGAGATCGTCTCGAGATTGTACGAGATCGTCTGAGACGAATTGAGCTTGCTTCGGCTGAAAAACAATGAAGTTCCTGCAAACAAACTTGGAAAAATACAAATGCAAACAGTGATTTAAGATGGTCTAGTGCATGTAGAATTCGAGTTATAGGGAATTTCAGCCAGGGGGATGCTAAGGGGAGGGCCTAGGATTAAATAGGCTTAGGATAGAGGTTGGGAGGTTGGAGATCATCCCAATTTGGGAGATCTCCAATGGGGGAGGTCTCTAACGGCGCAGACACGCTTCTGCCCGGATTAGAGACGCCGTTGGAACAGAGTCCAACTATGCACAAATTAGTTTAGGACGAGATCGTCTGGACGTCCTACGCTAGATGAAATCGTTCGATTTGAGGCGATATCGTCTTATCGGAGACGATATCATCAAACGGACAAAACAAACTCTAAAAATGGCGTGGGAAAGGAGGAAACGGGTTAAACGACGGTTTGGGAGCGGTTTTGGAGGTTGAAATTTGAATTTGAATATTTACTAGAGTAATTGTAATTATTAAGGTTTTACTGCGCCAATTTTAGGGTGCTACATTTTGCCCCCTCTTTAGCGAATTTTCCGAAGAAAATGCGTTAAAGATGAGTTCTTCTCGATCTACGAGAAAGCAAAAATTATTCCCATTTTTAGGCGACGATTCTTGGTCGAATCGTACGACGACTTACTATGGTGCCCCCTCCGTGTTTTTACCCAAATCGAACGTTTGAGGTAAAAACGCGGAAAAGCAAAATTTTAAAATGTTTTTAATTGTGTTTTGAATAAAATTAAGAAAAATAGGGTAAAACCCTAATTCATTGTTACTGTTCATTTTTCTGGTTTTTAGAGCTCTGGAGACAAAAATGGTCGAGACAGCGCACAGATCGACAGAGGTCCGGCGCGGGCTACGGGTAAGAGTCTAAACTTAGTTTAGAATGCTTTAAGTTGAATTTACATGCTTTTTAGGTGAATTTTGAGCAATTTTTGAGCATCGCGGCCATTTTTGGGCCGTCGACGTCGTCGGGACGAAATCGTCTCCGATTTCGACGAAATCGTCTCAAGTTCGTCGATTTCGTCTAAGGGCGAAATCGACGAAAGGGGGACGATTTCGTCAAATTAGGGACGATTTCTTGCAAAATCGGAGACGATTTTGCTCAAATTTGGGACGATATCGTCCAATAGTGGATGATATCATCATTTATATAAAATTGAACTTATTTTAACTTGCATTATTAATTAATGAGTTTTTATTAATGATTTTTATTGTTGATTTTGTTTATGTTGCAGAGAGGATTACTAAAGAGCAGAGAATGGAAATACGGCGGGTTGAGGGATGACTTGGCCGCTCTATCGTAGGCAGAGCGAGATCAGCTGGCACAGGTCGGCTTGTAGCATGTGGCAGAGATGCCACAAGTTTCTACAGACATGGGGCTACTGACAGCCCTAGCAGAGAGGTGGTATCCGGGTTCTTCCTATTTTTGGTTACCGACAGGGGAGATGACTCCCACACTAGAGGATGTATGGAGGATTTTGAGGATCCCCATACAAGGACGATTGATCACTCCCATGGCCAATCAGGGCCACGCGATGATGCGACTGTGTGGCGATCCGAGCTTCACCCTGGAGAAGGGCGGAGTGAACATCGAGTCACTACGTCAGATGCCTGGGGCATCTAGACTCACATGGGTTTTGGCTGGGGTGGTAGGTGGACTTCTGTTGTGCCACCAGAGCGGATGCAGGGTACCATGGGTACTGGCAGATGTGGTCTGTGACATGAGAGACCACGGCTACAGGTTTTCTTGGGGCAGCTTTGTTCTATGCCGATTGTATAGGATCCTGCATGGGGTCGTGTACAAGGGCGGCCGATGTCTGGTTATGACATCGCTACTACAGGTTTGGTGCTCGGGAGCACATTGCAGTGCGGAGGCCGATAGGGCTCCCATTGATAGGGATTGATGGGGAGAGGCCCCGAGCTTTCTACTGGTGGCTCCGAAGAGGGTCACAGCGACGGATAGATCTACCGATGTCCCGGAGACTACTTGATGACCTTGTCTCCGACCAGATCACCTGGAGGCCTTGGAGAGATCATCCAGGGTGGGCCGAGGATGGACAAGAGTTGGCTCGCATCAGGCGAGTCTGCTGGCTGAGGATGGAGAGGGGAGAGGTGGAGCTCCATCGCTATGACCGAGTTTTGAGATAGTTCGGTCTACAGCAGGGGATCCCATCTCTCAGGGATTACGAGTTTTCCTGGACTATCCGGGATAACACTATAGTTAGCGGGGCTCCAGATATGCAGTGCTTCTGGAGTCGGGACGCAGATGATGCCCCCATTCAGCCAATGGATGGGGACGACGCTGGGGTAGCCGACGGCTATGATGCCTGGTACACAGGCATCCGCCCTCCTCGGATGACGAGGGCTCGGGGTCCGATTCACGTAGTTGTGCATCGGATGGGGAGGCGGTGCCAGGCAGCCATTGAGGCGGCCCAGGGTCACGGTGAGAGAGAGCAGAGGAGACCACAGGCGCAACAGAGGCCACGGCAGTGGGAGAGGAGGGAGGAGAGACCCCCTTCTCCACAGAGAGAGAGGCCACCATCGCCCGATAAGGGCAAGGGTGTTGACACTAGGGAGAGCAGCGAGACAGTGACTCTCCGAGCGGAGATAGTCCGTCTCCAGGCACAGGTGCAGACATTGCAGGATGAGGCTGCACGCCATCGAGCTGAGGTGACACAGCTCAGAGATGAGATTGCACGCCTCAGAGCACGGGGTGGAGGAGCGAGCACTCAGGAGCTGGCGCGGTTGATTGCTCAGACCATGTTCTACCAGGGTATCTACTTCTAGATGGTGCCAGAGGGGGAGAGGGTACCACCGCCAGTCGACCATCGCGGATCCGATCAAGATTGGGTCATCGAGGACTTCATCTCGATCGACGACTAGGACTCGTAGTACCACACATACTACGATGGGGCCACCTCGTCCACCTCAGGGCGGGGGAGGAGATGAGGCTGAGAGCTCGAGGGGTTCTCGAGGCTAGCTACTACAGATTGCACTGCATAGATTGATATATAGTATTTATTATTTTTGATAGAGGATTGAGTATGCCGAGGTACAGATTGTGGCATACCGATTCGGTTTTGATATGATGTATATTATGGTTGATATAGATATAGATGAGATATTTTTGATCATATGACTTGTGTCTTATGTATTTTTATGATGCTTTTAATGTTTTGATTGATTGATTTGATGATTCATGTAATTACGTCATTTGGAAATATTATGGTTGAAATGTCATGCTTGAAAAATTTAAATGAAATAATCTGATAGAACAAATTGGTTGTTTGTGATGTGATGATTTGATAAAAAATAAAAAGGGACTTTTAACAATAATTTCAAAGGACATTGTCGCTATTATAGACCATTTCATGGAGTCGCCGCTCACTCGGTCGTCAAGCTAATCCCAGTATAGAAATATTGTTAAAAAGTAAAAGAGTGCTTAAGAGACTGCCTTAAGACTTTGGTGCAATGGTGCAAATGATGATGATGATGGTTTGTTTTCAGAGTTTCATAAAAATAGTATGCATGAAATAATGTTAAAATGATTTTTGCTAGGCATAAA
Organism: Wollemia nobilis; assembly: GCA_028583015.1. NCBI lineage: Eukaryota > Viridiplantae > Streptophyta > Pinopsida > Araucariales > Araucariaceae > Wollemia > Wollemia nobilis. The sequence goes on from JAQPPZ010001323.1 coordinate 2,656,151, forward strand.
TTCCTAAGTGTGATAAATTTTTTGGATAATTCCCTAGGAATTATACCATCATTGCAAAATTGAAGGTTGACATAATGACATGAAATAGTGATAATGTGCATGCTTTTTGTCAAAAAGCATAATTGTATAACATAATGATTTAAGTCATATGGTTTTCATGATTTTTAAATAAATGGGGAAAAAATTGGTACAATGGTTTGCGCTAGGCATAGAATATGTAGGTATAGACTTATACCATCATCGCGAAATCCAAAAAAGAAATTGATAGAATAGTTTTATTGCATGGTTGATTTTTAATAAATAGAAAATATGAAGATGAGGACTTGCGCTAGGCATAAAATTCCAATTTTGGTTTTGGAACTATACCATCGTCGCGAAAGTCGACAATATATATATATATATATATATATATTTTTGTGTATATATATATATATTTTTTTTTGTGTGTGTGTGTTTTGATTGTATGGTTTTGAAAGAAATTTTGATTTTTTCTATTATGTATGTAGTTGTCTTTATACTAAACAACTGTACTTTAAAGAAGAAAATGAATTTATTCCAAACAATTTGCAAAAAATATTTCAAAGTATCTTAAAGACAAAAGTTAGATTTATAAGGAATCCCATGTGCATATGTGAGTTCATTTCCAATCTTGATTTATCATAATGATACACAAAATCTCTCAAATACAAAATGTGTGTGCAATTGCTATGTTCATTTACCAGCTTTGAGCAAGATAATATGATACAAGTGATTTGAATGAACCAAATAAGTGTTCATTAACCATGATGTAGATGCATATAACCATACTAGACTACTATGTAAGTCGGATTATCAAGAGCTAGCTAATCCATAAGTAGACATAGGTCTGTACAAAAGAAGGTCGCTAATGTGACAGACATATCGCCACGCTAGGAGTTACCCAAGGCCAAGCAGGTTGGGCACAAACCACCTGTTATGGGGCTTACCTCACAGTTTTTCGAATAATTGAGAATTCCAGGGATTCAAGCTCATCAACCCTTCTTTTCTTTTCAAAGGGTAGGGAAAGGGATTTTATTGCTTTTGCTTTTGCTTTCTTTTGCTTTCTTTTTGTATTTTTGCTTGATAATGTTGTAATGATATAAAATAATATTTTTCTTTTTCTCTTTTTCTTGAACTTTGCTTTTTCTTTTTTTCTATGCTAGGGATACTTGCTCGGATTAGCTGTAGAGCAAGGGATTTTTATTCTGGGTAGGGGTGAGCTTGTCCTTTTGCCAATTCTCAAAGATTCTAGACCATGTGCATGATAGGATAGCAGGGGAAACTTTTCGCTCAAGAAACCACTTCTACTATGTAGCATAGCATGGACATTACAAATATAATCATTTTATTGTGAAAGGATGTGCTTGGTTTAAGTAAATAACAAGATCAATTCTCTGTGCTCAAACTTTATTTAATTGAATTTTGTGGACTTTGATATAAGAGAGATTAGTAATCATGCCGGATAAAAATCAAGATATTTATTTTTGTGTTTGTGAAAGTGAGGGATTCCAAATAAATGCTAATTTATCCAAAATAATTTGAAACATATAACCGCAACATTTGTAAGAAGATATATATAAATACTTTTTGAGAAGTTTTGAGAATGTTGACTCTCTCTTTCTTCTTTATGTTGTTTTGGTTTCGAAAGAGTCAAGAATATTGCGTGTTTTTTATTTTTATTATTATTTTTTTGTTTTTGAAAGAATTAACAAGTGCCATAAATAAATACAACAAGTAGTTTTGAATATTTTGATGATTATGAATGTTTTTGGTGTTTTTGAATTTATAAATTGAAAGAAATACAAGATAGTGATTTTGAAATATTTTAAACAAATATATACAAGGATGAAATGACCAAATTTATACATAGTAACGTTTAAGATGCAAAATGTTCATGGGTTCTTTAAGTTCTTTACCATCTAAGGTAGATAATTTGTATGCTCCCGATTCAAATTTAGCAGTGATAATGTATGGTCCAAGCCGTTGGTTTTTTTTTTTTTTTGTATATTTTTAGGTTTCATTAGCTTTATTTATATTGTTTGTGCAAGCAAATGTTAATTTGAAGGACAGAGGAATAAGATCTTTTTGAGATATTAAAATAATACCACACCCACTCATGCATCAGCTCCATCAAAGTATAAGGACCATTGTTCAATATTTCTGCCTCTAATTGAAGGCATTCATCAGAAACAATCAATGATGAGGGGATGGGTAGACTCTAAGGTGCAAACTAATTGATGCTATGATTTGACCCTTAACAAACTTCTGTCCTATGAACGTGAGGTCAAACTTGCTTAGAGCAAGAACCCACTTGGTCGACCCGATAAATAAGGTCGACTCATGAGATACCTCAAGGGATCATATTTAGCAATGACATAAGTTTTTCCGACTAAGCATATAATGGCATAATTTTTGCGTAGCAAACAGACTGCTAGACATAGTTTTTCTAATGTTGTGTAGCGGGTTTCATAACTAATGAAGGTTCGGCTAATATAATAATTAGCATGTTCTCTCTTCGCATCATCAAGCTGAGCTAACATAGCTCCTAAGGCAGAATCTGAAGCTAAAATATACAGGAGAAATGGGCGATCAGGTCTAGGCGGTGAAAGCACAGGTGGGTTAAGGAGGTATTGTTTGAGAAGTTCAAAAGCTTCTTTACATTCGTCGTCCCAATTAAAAGGGACATCCTTCTTAAGAAGTTTAAGAAAGGGACCGGTTTTGTCCGCTAGCTTATCGATGAAGCGACGGATGGCTTGAAGCTTACCTTGTAAACTTCGTAACTCAGATATATTAGTAGGTGCGGGCATATCAGTGATAGCCGCAATCTTGAGAGGGTCGATTTTGATACCACGTAAAGAAACTAAAACCCCTAATAGTTTATCGGACTTAACTCCGAATATGCATTTGGTTGGATTTAATCGAATAAGATATTCTCGTAATCGATTAAAAACTTTTCTCAAATCATCTAAATGATTATCTTCATTAATAGAGCGAGCTATAATATCATCTACATAATCATGTAGGATATCATGCATCATATCATGAAAAATATAAGTCATAGCTCGTTGATAGGTTGCACCTGCGTTCTTTAAGCCAAATGGCATCACTTTCCAACAAAAGGTACCCCAGGGGGTAATAAAGGTTGTTTTAGCCTCGATCTTCAGGAGCTATCCTGATCTCGATTATAACCGGAGAATCCATCCATTAAGGACATCATCCCACTCCCGACAGTAAAGTCAATGATTTGATCCATGTTTGGAAGAGGAAAATCATCTTTAGTGCATGCAAGCGTTAATATCTCTAAAATCTGTGCAAACCCTAACTTTGGTGGCTTCTTTCTTGGTAACTCGGAACTACATTTGAGATCCATTCAGCATAATCAATAGCTTGTATAAAAACAACATTCAGGAGTTTTTCTAACTCCCCTTTGACTAGCAAAGCCACTTTGGGATGCATTTTTCTAAGTTTTTGTTTAACAGGTTTAGCATCCGGATGGACCACTAGGTGATGCATGACTACAGAAGGGTCTAGACCTGGCATATCTTCATATGTCCAAGCGAAGACATCTTCATATTCTTTAAGGAATGCAATGTATTGCTCTTGTTTTTCTTGACTTAATTCTGATCCAATATTGATTATGTGAGGACTATCCTCAGTTCCAATATTAATTTTAATGACGTTTTCTACCTCCATGTGTAGATCTCTTTCAAAATTAGGTGGGGTGGGTGAAACGCCCAATTCTTGTAATTCTTGTAAGGTTAAGTTGGATAATTCATCTTGAGGATTAGTGGTCTCAAGTTGGGCTATAGTTGGTATAGAACCATCAAAATAAAATCCATTGTGTAACATCTCTTCAACGGAGACATCGTGGAAGATATCTCCTTCCAACTCCTCATCGGAGTCAGCAATCATTTCAGGGTAAGCTATGGATAGCATGTTACATGTAAATGGCTGATTTTTTAGAGGCAAATCATCATGCCTATCCAAATAATCTTGATAACATATGAGTTGATCATCATCTTCAAAAGGAAAGGGTTGACCCTTACTAGGAAATAGGCCCACACCACAGCGAGCAGGCCACGGTTCTACCTCGAAAGGTTCTTTCATGCCATTTTGGAAAGGTCCCAAGCCTTTCCCTTTATATCCCATTTTAAGCATTATGGGTTTAGCTTTAATATATTCATTGGTAAAATAACATCGAGCATATCCCTCATGATGAGTTTTGATATTTCGAGGGATTCTTCCCTAGTCATATCCTTTATAAATGAAGGCACAACTCCCGACTTGGTAAGTACTTCCCATAGGTTGTGGGAGGCCCAAAGTACGAGGAGATGGCGGCAAGTTATTTAAAAGAATTGAATCTTGCATGAAAGCATTTGTTTTTTCTGATATTAAGATTGTGGATAAATCCGGTAAAAGTTCATCAGAAAGAGCATAAGATGTAGAAGGATCATTCCCTATATCTTTAGATGTGGAAGGTATGATAGATGTTGATAATGTGGAAGTGTTAAGAGATGGGTCTATAGGTTTTGAAATTATAGGGATGGAACATGAAGGATTGGTTGTAGATTGAAGATCTTTTTGAGGTTCTAGAGTGGTTTGTTTAGAAGATTGTTGATCTATATATGAGGGTGAAATGAATGGAGGGGAAATAGGTGAAGCTATGGGTGTGTGTTTCATAGTTTTAGATGAAAAATAAGAATTAGGATGTGTGGATGACAGAGCAGGGCAAAATTGCACTCCAACAGGTTCTGCCAAAGCACACATATCAAAGGGTCTAGGATCACCATGGATAGTGACCAACTGATTTTTAAATTCGAATTTAACACATTGGTGTAAAGTTGATGGGACAGCCCGCATTGCATTGATCCAAGGATGACCCAAGAGTATATTGTACGATGCGGGGCAATGTACAATAAACATGGTGGTATCTAGAGTTCGAGGACCAACTTGCAATGGGATGGTAATAACTCCACACGTTTCTTGTGTTTCGTCATTGAAAGCTTTGATAATCATGTCAGTTTTCTTCATTTCATCACTTCTAAAGCCAAATCGTTGGTAGAAGTCAAAAGTGCAAATGTTTAGAGATGAACCATTATCAATCAAGACTCGTTTAACAGCTACATCTCCAATTAGAGCAGTAATATATAAGGGATTATCCTTATGTAAACTGTGTTGTGGGATATCTTTATCCCGAAAGTCAATACAATCAACCTCTCGAGTGATGATAGTATTGGCCATGGCTTCAAGTTGAATATTTTGAGGTACCATCATTTGGCTTAATGTAAGCATCAACTCATCCCTATGGGTAGGAGAAGATCTTAATAAATCCAAAAGGGAAATTCTGGCTGTAGTATTGGATAATTGCTCATTAATATTGTAAGGGGGTTTAAGTTGAACATTGGAAGCATGATTCCCTTTATTGGGATTTTTCAAAACAAATGGAGCTGATCCATCATTCTCGGTTTGGTTCTTGTTGATAATTTTGAGCCTCGTTGTTGGGTAACGACTCCAATGGTACCTACAATGTTATATTGAAGACGCTGAACTGGTCTCGGTTGAGCGTTTATGGCTTGTTCATTTGGGAGGAATTGATTAGAAGAGGGTCGAGTAGTAACTCTTCTAGGAAATGGTTCTTCTGGAACCATAGCATCTGTGATGGGTTGAATAGGATCTGATTCATTTTTAGAACTATTCGATTGGTTTGAAGTGATGTCTATTTCACTTTCAGATCTCGATTCTATATCACTAGGATCCTGGAGTTTGAATATTATGTAGGGGCCTGGTTGTGACCATGGATAAAGTTGTGTCAAATTTTTGTAGATCATGATTAGGTAAATGTCCGCTAATAGTTCCTACATATCGGGTAGGAGGAGGAACATTATGATGTTCGATTTGATTGGCCACCTCTTTACCATGTCTTGGTAAAGGGTGTTGAAATATGTCTAATGATTGATTAGCATTTTGATTTTGATTTTGGGGAATGTTCTTTTGAGGATTATTAGGAGCATTTTGTTTAGGTTGGAAGGCTTGCACCTCCATTTCATTATTATCAATCAGATCCTGTATTTTATGTTTCAACCTTTTACAAGCGTTGGTAGAGTGTCCAGGCCCTCTATGGAAATCACAGTGTAAGTCGACTCCGTATCCGGGTATAGTTGGATCGGGTTCCCAGATAGCTGGTAATTGGATCAAACCTCTTTCGAGTAATTGAGGTAAAATAGTTGATAATGGTTGATTCAATCTAGTAAATTCTCGAGGAGGCTTATCAGAGCGTTTCAATATAAATTTTTTTGTTGTTTTCGTTGCATTGATATTAGCAACATTTCTGCTGTCAGTGACTCCGTCACCTACAACTTGTTTGTTTTTATACTGATTTTTGGATGTTTTCTCATCATCCTTCTTCCTAAGTTGGCCTCTCCTAATGAGGGCATCTTCTACTCTTCGAGCTAAATCTATAGCCTGATCGAAGGTAGTTAAAGTAGCAATTGATAGCTCATAAGATATTTGTTCTTGTAAATTATTAATAAAAATGTCCAACATTTCCCTATAAGGTAGCACAAAGTGCAGTTTTCCTGTCAACTGCCTCCATCTAGCTAAGAAATCGGCAAAACATTCATCCTTGTCTTGTTTTAAGTTGTATAAATCTTTAATGGTTACATGCCTCTCGATGTAGGCACTAAATTGATGGACAAAAGATTCAGTTGTTTCTTCAAAGTTTCTCAAAGAATGAGTGGGCAATTGATAGTACCACTCTAATGCCATTCCACCTAAACTTTTTGGGAACATTTTTAGTAATAGCAAGTCATCATGTGATATATCATGACATGCTATCCTAAACATGCGAAGATGCTCTATGGGATCTTCGGTTCCTTTATATATAGGCAGGATGGGCATGGGAAAATGCTTAGGGTACGGTTGTGCTACAACTATGGGATCCAAAGGTTGACTACATATCTCTCGATAATTGTACGAGGGACGGTAAGGATCTATCTCGGTCCATACGCGAAGCTAACTGTTTCACCATGGCTTCCAGATTACTAGTTTGCCCACCATATTGGTTCTGGTAGGGCATTGATATGGGATTTGTGAGCATATGATGGAGGGACATGAAGATTAGATGCTATGTTGCTATTGTGTAAATTGTTGGTAGGAAAGGTGTTATGAAGGAATTTTGAAGTTGTATTATGTTGTATTCCATATTGTTGAAAATTGGTGTTTGGCTTCATTTTAGGTTTTTGTTTACTTGAAGCATATTGATCAATAGTTTGGCGAAGTAAAGTAGTGAAGGAAGTTTTCTTTTGTGTGGGAATGATTTTAGGCTCAATAACAAGTTCCTTAGGAGGTTGGGTAACCTGTTGTTTTGGCATGTTCTGAATCATAGTGACCATATCTCTATTGGATGGTCCAGACTTATCACTTTCTTGATCAATGAAAGACAAGGGATTAGTGTGCACATCAAACATATGTTCCATGGCTGCTTGAGTGTCACTAATTTGCCCTTTATCAATACGAACTCGCCATATTAAGAGCGCCAATGTTATTATTGAAAAATTTCCAGAAATGATCTAAGTTGTCAAAAGCAATAGTTCCATCTGGAGCTACTCTAGGGGATGAGGATCCATCCTCTTTAACATTTTCTTCTTGTTCATTGTCTTCACCTAGGTCATCTTCTTGGTTGATCTAGAGTTTCTCCTTCCGTAATTGGATCTTCAGGAAGGACATTTGGGTTTCTAGTTTTATCTTCTAACCAATCTTCTTCTTCTCCTTCAGCTTGTTTACCATTCCTAAGTTTAGGCATTGTGCTTAATTTAGATTTCAGCAAATATATATATATATAAAATATATATATATATATATATATATATATATATGCAACAAGCTTAAGAGGTATATATTAATTATATACCTACTACAATATTTAAAATGAAATGTTTTGGTTTTTGTTATGTTTTTTTAGTTTTTCTTGTTTTTGTAATAATATTGTAAAGATAACAAACAACACAATAAATGCAAGAACTAATACTGAAAGTAATGATCTAGTTTTCTATAAACAATTTATAAATATCATTAATGGGCTCGAGTTCTTCAGGAGTCATGAAGTGTTCTTCTTCAAATTGAAAATTTTCTTTCAAAAATTTAATGAAAAGAGCTATAGTGATATTATCTCGTCTCAGATTCTCGGTTGATAGAAGTAAAGCTCGTGGCAATACTCTCGATATAACACAGCTCGAGGAACTCTATTCCATATTTCCCTATCCGTAAGAACAACCTCTTGGTCTTCTACATGACCTAGGAACTGGTGTATAATGGCTGCGTTCTCGAGGTATTCCTCGAAGGTGAACAATTCTGAAGACACAAGAGCTCTCCTATAAGCTAACCATCTATGGCAGGCTCTCTGAAGTTCATGATAAAAGACGAGTTGATGAGGATCCAAGATTCTATCTAGGACAAGCCTCTTGATTTGTTTAAGTTTTGTTGACCTAGATGAAATGACACTTAGTCTTCTATCAAGTTCGTCCCACAAAAGTTGATTTCTATCTGTTTCAGGCACACTAAGCACATAATTGATTTCTATGGCTGCCAATTGGTTTTCAACATTTATAGTAACTGCTAATATTTTCTTAGGAGCTACCATCTAAACATGATATGCAACTTATTAGTTTTAAATGATTTGAAATGCATCTATGTTTTGGTTGTTTTATTTTTTGTTTTTTTTTGTTTTCAAAAGGTTTTAAATGCATTCACGTCGGGTTCACCAAAATGTATCGCTCCAAATTTTTCGCATCCCTACCTTCAGGCTATAGGATCCATGCCCGAAAGGAGGATGGGAAAAGGATGGCACGGTACCTCGGACTGAGAGGCCTTGCGAAGGTCCCGCCTCTCGGGGGAGGTGTATTATGGTGATTTTTTGACAGATGGTGGGTTCACCAGGAAACGTTTGAATGGCAGTTTCCATGCCTAGGTTGGGAATGTGTTTGATGTGTTCAGTTTTAGCTTTAATCATCCAAGTCCTAGGTTTGGCCAAAATGCGTCTAAGCTATTCTATATGAAATGCAGATTTAAATGAAGACAGAAACAGATTTGGACAGAAAAATAGAAAGAACAAGATGGATTAAAGACCCATACCTGATCCGGATGTCTGATGGAGGTTCTAATTTTTGAAGCAGTCAAGATCGTCTGGAATTTGACAGGATCGTCTCCTATCTGACAAGATCGTCTGAGATCTGACGAATTCGTCAGACAAATTCGTCAGAGACCTGCAAACAGAGAAATAGATGCAAAATACAGAGAATGCAACTATGATAACAGAGGGTAATGATGTAAAATGGCAGTAAGAACATTAAAATGATAATATCAAACTAAGACACGAATGCATTATAATGATCTAATGACAATTTATGCTTTTATTATGCATTAAAGCTACATGGGTGAACTCCAAGATGTAGGATAATAAAGAATAACCATAGAATTAACTAAATGCAGAATAATGCAACGGAAAAGAGTGGAGAAAATGCAAACTCTGGGCACTGATTGCCCCCAATGTGGACTGCAGTCGAAATCATCTCGAATTGGGTCGAGATCGTCCGAGATTGTACGAGATCGTCTGAGACGAATTGAGCTTGCTCCGGCTGAAAAACAATGAAGTTCCTGCAAACAAACTTGGAAAAATACAAATGCAAACAAGTGATTTAAGATGGTCTAGTGCATGTAGAATTCGAGTTACAGGGAATTTCAGCCAGGGGGATGCTAAGGGGAGGGCCTAGGATTAAATAGGCTTAGGATAGAGGTTGGGAGGTTGGAGATCATCCCAATTTGGGAGATCTCCAATGGGGAGGGTCTCTAACGGCGCAGACACGCTTCTGCCTGGATTAGAGACGCCGTTGGAACAGAGTCCAACTATGCACAAATCAGTTTGGGACGAGATCGTCTGGACGTCCTACGCCAGACGAAATCGTCCGATCTGAGGCGATATCGTCTTATCGGAGACGATATCGTCAAACGGACAAAACAAACTCTAAAAATGGCGTGGGAAAGGAGGAAACGGGTTAAACGACGGTTTGGGAGCGGTTTTGGAGGTTGAAATTTGAATTTGAATATTTACTAGAGTAATTGTAATTATTAAGGTTTTACTGCGCCAATTTTAGGGTGCTACAGATATAAGAAAACAAGATGAAATATGCTATGTCTATTTAAGCTAAGCCTACGGGCCACTGTTCAAGACAGTGGCTGCTAAAGAAAACCTTGCTCTCCTTGCCCCAAAGATGTGGATCAAAGACTATGATCTGATGTTGAAGAAAGTAGATGTTGTGCCCTTTGATTTTTCAAATCTTCGTCACACACGTGATCCCAAAGATAAATATCTCTCTAAAATTATCTCTTGTATGTGATTCGGGTCTCTATATATATCGATCATGTGTCTCTTCCTTTGGTGCTCTTAGGCTTGCACCTTTTATAGTGTGAAATCCTAGGTCTATGTCCAAGCCCTAGAAATGAATTTCTCATGCATAGTGCAAGTTAGCATGAGAATCCCTTGTCTATTGTCTATATTTGAAGGCCAATTAACTAAAATCTAACTGCCCACTTGAGTCTTCTATGCAAATTTTTCGTTAGCATAAGAAGCCTTTGTCCTTTGTTTATGCTTGAAGGTCAGTTAAATTAAGTCTAAATGCAAACTCAAGTCTCTTATGTGAACTGGTCATGAAAATAAATGCAAAGTCACTCCTACCCATCTTTATTGCATACAGACTACCACTTCAGCCTGATATTGGGCCTATTTTTTGGTAAACTGCTTCTTATGGCTTAGCCGCTATCATCTACAATGGCTATGATCTAGCCGCTATCATCTGCAATGGCTAAGGTTTGGCCACTCTAGGCTTGAGCAGCTAGAATCTGGTTGCTCTTGGCTTGAGTGGCCAAGCTTGGATGGCTTGAAAAGGTCCCAAATGAGTGGTGAGAACCATTTTTGGTACTTGGAAAGTCCAATATTATGTCTTATGATATTATGAGTGTCTCTATGTAAGTAGCTCCCCTAAGAATGACATGATTTAGGTGTCTACATTCTTCTCATTTTTTTTTATAATTCTTTTAAAAGAACCAATTACAAAGTGTTGAAAAGAAATCAAATACAAAGTGCAAAAATAAAGGGGAAGTATTTGTACAATGTATATACATATGTTATAATGAGCCCACTTCTTACATATAGTAGAGCTTGAGGTGAAAACCATTCATCGTAATTGGTTGTATGTTTCCCTCTAGATCCTCCAGTTGAAATACATTAGACCTTTTAGTTTCCACTATTTTGAAGGGACCATCGCAAAAGGAATCAAAATTTTCATGCTTTCCTAACTTTTCCCTATCAAAATTCCTTTTGAGAATTGAGTCTCCAACTTGGAGTTTTTTGAACCTATATTTTCTATCAAACCATGCTTTAATGTCTAACGAATGCTTTTGAAAATGATCATATGCTTGAGTTCTGCTCTCTTCCAATTGGAGCAAGTGTGTCAACCTGGTTTTTACAAGATCCTCCTCTAATTCTTCTTTCGTAATGACAAGCTTAAGCACTGGGATCTCTAAGTGAATTGGCAATATTACCTCTTTTCCATATACTAGTGCATAAGGAGAATTTTTGATGGAATTTTTAATAGTAATCATGTCTGCCCACAGAGTATGGTCGAGCAATAGGTGCCAACTCCTTTTGTTACCTTCTAGAGATTTTCTCAAAATTCTTAATAGGTTTTTGTTGGTAGATTCTGCAAGTCCATTACCTTATGGGTAATAATTTGAATTATTTTTAAGAGTGATGCCATACTTGATGGAAAACTCAATGTACTTGGCTCCTATGAAAGCAGATCCATTATCACTTACCAAAGCTTCCAAGACTCCAAATCTAGAAATCAAATTCTCCATAAAGTTGATCACAACTTCCTAGTCTGCATTTTTTGTAGGAATGTCCTCCACACATTTGGTAAGATAATATATAGCTGTCAAGATAAACTTATGCTCTACTGAATAATTAGGATTTATAACTCCTATGAAATCTAATTCCCATTATTGAAAAGGCTCCTCAACTTGATTAGGATTTAGGAGGGATGAAGCATTTTTGGTTCTTCCAACGTACCTCTGATATTTATCACAAGCCTGGATAACTTTAAAAGCACCATTAAACATAGGAGGCCAATAATAGCCTACTCTTATTATCTTCAAATCTGTAACTCTACTTGAGCTATGACCACCTACTGACCCTCCATGAAATTCTTCTATGACTCTTTTTTGTTGGTCCTTCTTCAAATATTTTAGGAGAATACCATACAAGTTTCTTTTGAACAACCCTTCAGGTAGTAATACATATTTTATAGTATGAAGTCTATATCTCCTTGTTTGAGAAGGATTTAGATCATGTGAGTAGATCCCAATTTGGAAAAACTTGGTCATTTGATCGATCCAATCAGAATGTGCAGTGTGTATAATCTCTATTTGATCCTCTTCTGTTATCTGACAAGATGTCATTTTGGCTAATGTTGAAGCATCTATCAATCCTTGGCACAAGGCTCTACCTCTTACCAGCTTGGTGGGATGTATTTCTACATCATATTCCTAGATCTTAGTAATCCAATCAGCCCTTTTATCACCTAGGTCACCTTGTAAGATAAAAATTCTTACATCTGGATGAACCACATATACCAAGGTTTTACTCTGTATCAGATATTGTTTGAACTTCTTTAGTGACTTCATCACAACAAACACTTGTATTTTAATAAAGTTATATTTTACTTGATAATCATGTAAAGTCTAACTCCAAAAGAGCACAAGGTGTTCATCCCCTTGATTATCTTTCTGTGTGAGTACTGAGGCATAACTCTCTTCAGCTCCATAAGCATATAGAATAAAATATTTACTGAAATCAAGATTTATCAAGACTATGGTTGTTGCAATGTATTTCTTGATGATCTCAAAAGTTCACTTCCTAACCTAAGTCCACTTGAAATCTACCTTTTTCTTGAGTAGTTTAGATATAGGCCTCACTTTTTGTGTAAAATAAAAAATGAATTTCTTGACGAAATTGATTTGACCTAGGAAATATTGCAAGGTCTTATGATTAGTAGGCAAAGGAATATCTAGAATTGCTCTAATTTTATATGGATCTATGGCCATACCTTCTCTTGAGACCACATGGCCTAATAGTTTTACCTCATGTATTGCAAAAAATGACTTCTTAGGATTCAGTGAAATACCAAATTCTCTACACTTTTGAAAAACATGTTCCAAATGAGACAAATGATCATTTTTATCATGAGAAAACACAGTCATGTCATCTAGGTAAATTAGAATAACTTTTTTTATAAGTGTATCAAAGGCATAGTCCATGGCCCTCTGAAATGTATCTCCTACATTAGATAACCCAAAGGGCATTATTTGATAGGTAAATGTACCCCATTTTGTGGTGAATGTTTTTTTGTATTGGGCTTCGTATTTTACCCAAATTTGGTTATATCTAGAGTAACCATCCAATAGTGAGAATATTTTTGATCCTACTACTACTTGTAATATGTGGTCAATCTGAGGGAGGGGGTAGTGATCCTTAAGGGATGTTTGATTTAGATTTCCAAAATCTACACATCGACATATATCTCGATTCTTATTTCTTACGGGTACCAAATTAGCTACCCAAGTGGAATTTTTTATTGGATATATTATCCTAGACTTTAATAGCTTTAAGAGTTCCTCTCTCATAATGGCTTCTATCCTTGGATTGACAGGTCTCTATTTTTGTTGGAATGGTTTAGCATCAAGCTCTAACTCAATAGTATGCTAGATAATCCTTTTGTCATACACCTTAAGTTCTTCATATGACCAAGCCACAATGTCTTGGTATTTTAAGCATAAAGTTTTAATCTCTTATGATTCCTTAGGTGAACACTGGATCCCAATATTGAGCTTCTTTCCTATTCTGACCTCCACTTATTTATAGATATTTTCACCAACCTTCATGAATCTGACATTCTTTCTATATTCATTATCAAATAAACTTTCAAGGGTGACCAAATTCCTTGGAATATGATTGTTTCTTAGTTGGATAAACTATTGTTGATCTATTTCCTCCAAGTCTTCCTCTTGGATATTTTATAGGTATGCTTCTCGTATTAGAAAATCTAGAATTTGTTCATCACTTTCAAAAACTTGCCAGAATATCTACTTTTTTGGCACTTTAGGTCTGAAAACCATTTTAATTCCCTTGGTCTTCTTAGTTATAAAATCTATAGGAGGGTTGAAATTAGCTCCATTCCTCGCTAATGAATCTTCCAGGAGATTCTCTTCTCTAGGTAAAAATATTAGACATAGGGAATAAAATGAATCCATTAGGTCCCATACCCTATTCCTATAAGATTTTAAGTAATGGTGCTTACTGCTGCACTTATTCCTTACCTAATGGACTATCAAATCAGAATCACCATATATGTTCAAAATCTTGATGCCCATCCTTTCTTCTTACATCAATACGAGGCATAAAGCCTTATATTCAGTAGCATTGTCAGTACATGACCATGTCAGTCTATAAGAAAAATTATTTATCCCTTCTGACTATGATTGTAGGACCACACCAACCCCTATACCATTTCTACATTTAGCACCATCAAAGTGGATAACCCATATTTCCTTGTTTCTTAGGGATTGATTAGAAATAGTAGAGAGTTTCTTTTCCAATTCAGTTGTGATGTTGTATGTACCCATACCAGTCTCAAAATGACTAATATTCTCTGAAAGACAACTCATCTTCAATGTCTAGATCCTCAATATTTTCCACTAGCTCAAATCCCCCCAAAGGATTAAAATTGCACATATCTTCTTCAATGTTTTCAATATGATAAGCAACTGGTTTCTCAGGTGTTATCCTTATCCTTTTTCCTTTTAAATGGATTACTATGCTAGAATAATCCATGTACATACATCCCCTAGCTTTGCAATAAACTCTCTTGAGAGGCATAACCCAAAATAGGGTTCTAAGTCCACCATCACTATCTCTTGTACCACTGTTACCTCAAGAGCTCTGTGCAACCTCATAAGTACATCTTTAATAACACTAACTATCTCGACAGGTGTCCCATATAGTTGTAACACTCCAATATAAGAATAGGTATACTCCATACCCATATCTTCATAGACCACCTTAGGCATAATTGTGGTTTATGCTCCTGAATCAATCATACAATTTCGGACTACCCATACTTACATTATTAAGGATATGTAGAAAGGGGAAGGTTTGTTCTTTAGAATAGTAGGTTTCATTTATTTATTTTTTTATGGTATACTGAGTATGGTAGTGGTCGGTCTATTTTGGGGATTTTTACTGAGAGAAGATTTAAGCAGGTCAATCTGGCCCAAAATGAAAAGAGTGTCATACAGGCTATCTTTTGATGGAATCCTTTTCATCTCTTCAATAATGTTGTACTTAGACTTAATTAGGGATATTTTTTCCAATCCTTTGTCTAGCTCACCATATTTCCTTTTGTATTTTTGGGTTGCCTCTAATATTTATCTTTTGGTAATAGAGGGGAACCTGAGCCTTTCTTGATCTTCACCTTTGGATCTCATTCTATCTCCTTACGTTTCTATTTTTGGATTTTTAAGGAGACTATATGTCTTCTCCTTCCCTCTAGCTTGATGAATAGGAAAAGTGTCATTGCTTTTATGGGGGAGTTATATTTCTTTTGAAAAGGGACCTGGAATTGTCCCATCTTCTGGGGGTCTTCTTGTAAAGCTTTCTTTCCAGACCTTGTTATAACAACAATTTGACTTTCTTCCTCTAACTCCTTTTTGACCATGATCTGATCAAGGTGCCATAACATAGTAACCCTCCCCTTATGATTCCTTTTATCTTGATCCATGGCTTGTTTAACATGGTGTTGATACATCACACAAGACTATGAGTCATGGGGGTAATTGCATACCAAACACCAAATATTTGCAAGAGTGGTATTTGCAGAACACTTCGGCTCCTCCTATGTTGCATTCACCCTAACCTTAGTACTGTTACTAGGACCAGGCCTTTGATATTTGTTTACATATGGGAATCTCCTCTATTGTGACCTTTCCTAATCTCTATTTTACATTGAATTCATTCTATTACTCAAAATTTTCAAGTTAATTTGTATATCCAGAATAGCAAAATATTCTTGAGAAGGTTGAGAAGGAAGGGGAGGAAAAGAAGGTGTAGAGGATATAGGTTTAGATTGAGGAATTGGATTCATTTGTGAATATGGATATGGTAAAGAAAGGGGGTCCATGTAAAAGGGTTTTGTGGATTGATCCTGGCTACTATTGGTTTCTGAGTTATAGGGCAACACAATTTTGGGGAGAATTCTTCCTACATTGACCAAAATATTTTTAGCATGGATAACTGCATTATAAACTTGGGGGAAGGTTTCTACTCTGGATTTTTTGTTTGTAGACCTAG
Organism: Wollemia nobilis; assembly: GCA_028583015.1. Taxonomy (NCBI): domain Eukaryota; kingdom Viridiplantae; phylum Streptophyta; class Pinopsida; order Araucariales; family Araucariaceae; genus Wollemia; species Wollemia nobilis. The sequence goes on from JAQPPZ010001323.1 coordinate 2,672,625, forward strand.
CTCTGATCCTAGAGCTTATATATAATACATATAATCCAAACATGCAGTTATTCTAGCAGTGGGGAGAATTCTCTTCCATGTTCTACTAAATCTAAAATTAAAATCTAAGACAGCTTCTTATTGGGTTTTTTGCATGGCTGTAAACTAATTCAATGGAGAAAATGGATCAATAGATTCATTAAATTATTCTATGAATGTTTCAGCCAATGATTGCCATGAAGTGATAGAATTATCTTCCAGAGTTCTAAACCAATGCAATATCTTTCCATGAAAGGACAGGGCTAGAATTCTGATAATAATATTTTCTTCCTTTATGTTGTGGATTGCTTCGATATTCAAGATATCTTGGCAATGCTCATAAGTTTTTTTCTCAAATACATCATACGTAGAGATTTCCTTAGATATAGGCTAGGGGATGGCATCCATTTGGGCTAATCTAAGGGGCCTAATTGAATCCTAGTCAGGGTACTTCTGTAATGGCTAATTATGAGCCACATTTTGTGCCATATTTCTGGCTGTAGGTCTTCTTGGGGGAAATATTGGGTTTTCTTCTAGAAGCTCTTCTTATTCAATAAAATCTTGATCCAAACTTCTGATAATAGTAGCCCGTCTTTGATGTAACTCACAATGAAAGAAAGAATTAGGGTTGTTCCTCTTGAAAGACCTGGTATACATGAAAGGATACTGGTTTACAATACTTTTTTAGGGTATTCTGACTAGGGAGTCACTAGGTGAACTTTATTTTATCTGCTAATAAGATCAAGACAATTCACCAAATATTTATTCCTTCAGGTTGAGATAACAATAACTCTTTATATGGGTTTCGTGTTCCTTGTGAACTTGTCCCATCGAGCGTGCCAAAAAATATTGGGAACTCAATTGCACCAATTTTTCACTCGATACTGCAGTTGTCTATCTTCCTACTTTCTATCTAGGATTGCACCCGATAGTTGTAGCTCAACACTCAACATTGGATGGACCAAAATAGGGGTTTTTTATCCAACATCCAAAGTAGACTGGTTCTTTGTCAACTTAGCAAGTTGTTGACACAATTATTATCACTTAGGGTTTGTATTTTAGGGTAAGATAAGGTTAGGGTTGGAGAGATGTAGATAATAGTGGATGGATAGGTTAACAACATTGCACTACCATAAAAAGCTCCCAAAAATCATACTAAAGATGCATGCTCAGATCAAAATTTATCTCAAATTAGATTGTTTCATATATTAAAGCACACAATAGAAATGTTGTAGTAAGCAATTTCAATATGCAAGGAATGATAATCCAAATAACAAAATTCACCCAATTCCTAGATTTCATAGAAATGTACTTCCTAACAACATATAATGAACTCAAAAGTAGATTTCAATTACTTATAACAGCTAGTAATCCAAAATTAGGCACAAACTAACCATCAAAGTATTTACAAAAATGCAACTAAAGAATTAGAACCTCTGACATCAAGCATGAGAATGTGAAATTGAGGTGAATATCAATGTATTGCTCCTTTCATTAGATTTTCAAGAATATTTACAATGGCACAAGAAAACACACTAGAGTCGACCCTTAAAAACAAGGGTTTGACCTCTACTTATAGTTTTTCAGATTACAATAATCAAGAAGCAATACAAAAGACCTTGTTTTAACAACACAACAAAGATATTTAACTAGAATTATCTCATTGGTACATCCTCTAGGAATTATGTTGAAAGAAAGTCCACCATGGGAGCTCGGGGTCTCTACAACTTGTCGATCTCTCAGTGGAACTAAATTTTAGTCATTTAAAGATCATGCATTTTTGTCGATCCTTCTTGGGAGTGAATTACCACTATAAATTTGTAACTGCCTCTGGTTTGATATTCTAGAAAACCTTTTATGCTTCATATTCCATCTAACTGTTACAATTATGATGTAGCAATATCTTTTAAACAACCAATATTTGGTAGCCTAACCTCCACTATTGATTCTCTTCATTGCATGATTCAGATTTAATCCAACATAAGTTGAATACCATTCTACTTTAAAATTGATGATGTCATCTCTCTTATTAGAAGCAATGGAATATCCAATATGGATCTCTGATATCTAAACATCGAATCCACTCTGGGATCTATCATACTCAGAATTATCTTCTTAAATTTGCATTAGAGTATTGATGACGTCACCTCCTTATAGCTTTTGTGGATCTCATTTCGATCAAAATAAGTGTATTGTGTTATAATTGCCAATTCGACTCTGGAGCTAGTCACATAACTCTTCTGTCATGAATCCACACTTTCATTACTCTGCCATCCCATCTTGTCTTCATTCTAGAAAGGAAACACTTGTTCATTCTTTGAAATACCATTTCACACTTTTTTGCTACTGATGTCATCATCTCCTTGAAAATTTTGTGGATTTGAGGGTAGCGCTATTTTAGAGCCAAAAACAAACGAATCTTCCCAGAATCAGGTATTCAACATACTCAGTCATTTGCAAAGATGCCATTTCACACTTTTCTACCATTGACGTCATCATCTCTTAGGAAATTTTGTGGATTTGAGATCTGCCATCATTCAAGAGTTGGAGGGAAATCACCCAGAATTGCTTTAAACCTAAAAACTTCACTAACTATTGAGCGGATTCATATTTTTTGATTTGGTTCCACTTCAAAGTGTACTGTAAGGTTTATGGAATGATGATTCTATCACTTAGTCAAAATTATACAAAATTTTATGAAGTATGTGACCATTTTGGGTCTACAATACCCTAGATCGATATCCTACGATCGACATCCCAGATTTATATCTCATATTGATATTATAAGATCGATATCCCAAAAATAGTTCCCCAAAGTAAAATACCTAAAGTAAGTTTCTGAAGCAAATTATCAAATGTAAAATTCCAAAAATTAAAGTCAAATGAAGAAAAAATTGTACAAAGAAAGAAAAATCAATATCAAATCCCTTGCTCAAGAAATAAAGAAAGTAAAGAAAGTAAATTACAAAATAAATAGTGATTATTGTCACTAAAGTACAAAAATAAACAATGATTTTTATCACTTTATATAAGCAAGTATCCTAAAAAATTTAAGAAAAGAAGGGAATGAACTTGAATCCATGGAATTGCTAGCACTATTATACCTTACACATTAAATGTCTAAGGTATTAGCATTTCACTTTTGTGTAGACCAATATTTGAATGTGGAAGAGCTAGATTCAGGTGTCCTATATCACCTAGTGGTCTAGTCCAACTAAAATCTAAACCTAGGACTAGATAAAAAATTGTGGACCCCCAATCTTAGAAATAGGCTAAAATAATCCTGCCTGACATCGGGGTATGCTTATGCCTTATCTTAATATATTAATTTGCACACATAGGGATAATGAATAGTTAGCGCCTATCCTAGCAAAATCCTTATGTTTCATAAGTCTAGTATGGTTAGTATACAACTTTTTATCAATCAACTAAGGTGTTTGAGTTTCATGGAAATCCTTAAAGAAAAAATTCCCAAAAAGCAACAATCAAATTTTCAAATGCAATCATCAAATATAAAATCTCATTTATGAGAGTTTGTTTATTATAACTATTTGTGCTATATGTTAGATATTGGATGGATGTCAGAAATGATATTTAAATTACCACTGACTATGTTATGCATATCTTTTAATTTACAAAAACTTATAAATAGAAACAATGCATTGCAACTCACATATGAGTGTCAAATAAATAAAGATTCATAATCAAATATAGAAATTATCATGCATGACTATTATACATTATGTGGTGTCATCCATTATATTTTTAAAACCTCATATCATATTGCATACATTGTGTTTTAAGTGATTAAAATATACATGTCCATTTACAATAAATCAATATCATCAAAAATTCATGCAATACAAACATGGCACGAATCATGTCATAAACAATATAAAGTAAATGCATACAAGTGAAGCAAATAAAAACTACATTAAACATCAAATATTGCATTCATATACATAGCATCATAAAGTAGTTCATCTACACATGTATATCACTACATCCACATCATATAGCTAATGCATTTCATCCATACATCACATCATATAACAACAAATCAAATTACATCCATGTACATAACATAAACATAAAATACCAAAAATAAAGTACACATATAATGATATGAATTGTCACATCATATATATGTGTCAAGAGTATATAGTATCAAGGTATATCAAAATTCCTGTAGGCTACAATTATGTAGGTCCTCGACCTTACACTCAAAATTGGTACAAAAATTATCTCTAAAAATTGGTACTATGTAGGGCCTGCACCCCTAGTCTATGAGGTACCTCCATTGCCTCCACCATCCTTGTGAGTACTCTATGATCTAGCACCATGAGTGCTCGAAGACCTATGAGTTTTCTCAGCCCTGTGTATCTTATGGCTTGAGCTAGTAGAAGACTACCCTGTCTACCTGGTTCTAGACCTAGTCCTCTAAGTTCCTATAGTGTGGGTATCCTCTAGTACCTCCCCACCTATCAACCTGATGTAGCCCTCTCGCTAGGAGATGCAAGCTACACTCACTGTCTATCACTCATTATCCTACTCCATAATGGAATGTAGACACCGAATCTCTTCCATGGGATCATGACCTCCTGGTAGTAAAGTAGAGGGTACTATCGAAGGTGGCATGATAGCCTATGAAGATGAGGGATCTCCTCTCTTTGCCTTAAGAAGGTCCCTCTCAGTAGTCATAGCACTCAACTATGCAATCCAATTATATGCAGTGGTAACCTATGCATGGAGATCTATCATCTCCTCCTCATATCCCTACCATTTCCTCTCCTCATGAGTGAGCTTCACCTCTATCATGGTGATGGTAGTATCCCTATGTAGAATATGTGTCTGTAGTATCCCAAATTGGCTCTAGAGGTTGGCAACCTAGGCTCTCAACTACCCAATATCACTATTTGGAGGTGCCTCACCCTACTCTAATGCCTCCTGCTCTACCTCAACCTGTGGGCCCTCCTCTATATTGGTCCTTGTGCCCCATGCAACCTCTATCTACTGGTGGGTACTACACCCCTAAGGATCCACCTTTGCACCCTCTACTATGAATCCACTAGTTGGTCAGCCTAGAGGACCCTCTCCATACCACTATAAATTTTCCCACCATCCATCATAGTTTGGAGTATTACCTACATCTTCTAGGAATGACTCTTTGAAGTCATCATCCTCATCCTCCAGGAGATTCACCTAGGGCCATGTCGAGTCCCTCTCAAGGACCAGATATCTATAAATAGTCGACATCTCTAGGACATCCTATCGGATCCCAAACTACCTCAAGACATGAGAATAGAATTGGTACTCTTGTATGTCGACCTTTCATCTGAATATCCATATATATCTATGCGCTCGAAGTAGGTCCCTATCTGCATCTATCCATGTCATGCAGTCCATGTACGGTCACCATCGTATGTGCTCAGGATGGAGTTGTGCCAATCTAGCAATGTAATGCTCTAGGTTTCTTGCATAAGACCTACTCCTGAAGCCCTCTCACTCTTAAGGCCATTAGGCAACATAGCACTAACACTCCTCATTAATGTTAGTAATCGATAGGGGCAAGTCCACGTGGTGCTCAATCAAGATGTACTATCAACCCCAAATCTAAAGGAGGATTCTATAGTTGATGCCTACTCTGCTATGATGTGTGATATGGTATAGTTCCCAATAAATATGTGTTAACAGGGCACTCCCCCATAATAGGATGAGAGGCCATGCAATCAAACTCACCATAACCTCTTTGGTCTAAGCTAGGAGGTTCTAAGGGAACCTCACACCTGAATAATCCAGGAGGACTATCTGAATAATCAAGTGCATAAATATAGCCTCCCACTATGAAAATAATCTAGCCTCAAACCACTCCTCCACATGGATACCTCCATGGACATTATGGTCCTGGGTCTCAATACTCTGTCTACCAAATATAGCATCAAATATGGCCTTCCTGGCTGAGGTAGGAGAAGATGTGATGGTCTCACCATCAATGGGTAGGCAAAACATATGGTAGACATCCTCTAAAGTGACAGTCATTTCATCCATTGATAGGTGAAATGTGTTGGTCCATGCATCCCAACAATAGGCCAAAGCAGTAAAGTATCCCTAGTCAATATGGATGATGGGGAGGTTTAATATATAACCAAACCCCACAATAGTGAACCACTACCACGCCCTAGGAATGATATCACCACAAAGGATATAAAGGAGATCGGTCTCCTTCCCTCTATTAGTCAAATTCTGAATAAAATAATAATAAATAGAGAAAAACAATGAAAAATAATTCTAACTGTCAAAAAAAAATTGAAAAAGCATAGAAAACACAAAAACATGTTAACACGTGATCACAAATTTCAAAAAAATCAAAAAACACATCAATATTACAAAAATAATGGCATGAATTGCCTCAAAAAATAAAAAAATTAAACAAATTGAAAATGTTTCTAACTCATGCGCGTCATGGGTCCTAGCAGCGGTCAGCACAACGATCAAAAATATGACCGTTGGGATTTGAATCCCACTACGACTGATAGTTGCGGTCCCCAATTTGCCAATTGAGATCCATAGCTACCACCTGTGGCTAAGGGACATGATATTTTTAGGGTCATGTGCTCCCCATAAATAACCCCAAAACCCCAAATTAATTTAATTACCGCACCCTCTAATCTAACCTATGCTAAACCTAGCTAAGGTGTGGTTCGTTACTAGTAGTTTAATGAGATTCGTTAACCCATTATTTAGTGTAGTTAATTTTAAACCGATAATGTAATTGTGAGGTCTCATTTTGTGAGTTACCTTAGAAGCACCTACTCCTCCACTAGTCGAAGCTTCCGACTGATCGACCATTGGTGTGGAAAATTGGAATTGTGTTGGGTTTTTGGTAGTGTTTCATGTTAGAAAGAAGTTTTTACCTCCTAGAGCTCTCAATTTACTATCACTGTCAGGTGAATAATGAAAATTAACAAAGTGAAAAAACCTTTTATAATTTTCAATTTTGGTGCGGCCCATGGTTGACATCCACGGTCCTCGAATTAGGGTTTTCTGCCCACGGTTTACATTCACAATTAAGGAATTGGCCTACTTTTTATAAGCGTGGTTAGAAAAATACATTAAATACTCAAAATTCCCATCGTGGAGAGCCTTAAAAATTCAAATCAAGATTGGTAATCAGACCATATAAGTCAAAAAATTCAAAGTTAACAAAAAAAACAAATAAATCAAAAGCTAAATGCACCTTGTACTCAGTTATTTACCCTATACACTTGGCGGTTGCAGCGACTTGTAATCCATGCAATCCAGCAAGATGAGTAAATTACCATAAGGAAATTTAGGGCAAATTCATCATTTCTGAATGGCTATGCTTCATTTCAATCCCTAAGAAGGCCTACACAGTTGGACTGCTCCACGGGAATGAAATATTCATCGTAATTCTACTATGATATTTGTAGCATATCATCGATATTATGATTCACTACAAGCCTATAATTTTGATTCCCTAAGAAGTCCTTTGTGGATGGACCACTCCATGGGATAGAAATAGGTAATTACTCTAAACGGTGCAATCATAGCTGATTAGGCCTTGCCAAGTATTCAAATGCTAAATCTTAATTTGTGCAAAGATCATTCATAGTGGTCAAGTGACCTCGTCACTTTATTTAATTGTCATTCCCTCATCGAATCATCCCTTGAGGGGGTAATCATAATATCAAATCATAATCAAAGTCAACATAAGATCCCTTGATCTTGTCAAAATTATGTTCATCCTTGCGAATAATTGCTAAAGACTATCATAAGCTTACCCCTTTTCTTGGAAATAGCAAATATGACAATTAGTTTGTAACTCTATTCCTTTTAGATTAATAGGCGTAAAAGCCTACTTGGCATTGATGCTATCTAAATTTCTGATGATGAGTGCAAACTTTTTCAAATTTAAGCCTTTCATCTAGTTGGAAGCAATAATTCAAGGATGCGCATCCTTTTCCTGGACTTGGGATATCTAATGTTGATCAGATCAATGATCATAATCCAACCTATGAAATCATTTTAGGAATTCAATTTTTGCTCAGCATTGTTCAATCTCACAACGCATCTTAAAAGGGGCATCTATAGACACCTAAAATGTGTCATGTTGAGGTGACTACTCATATGGGACATGCTAGAAGACCATATGGAATACCTTTGGATAGATCCAAGGTATAGTAGTAGTTTTTACCACTAAATTGGGAAATTTTGCCTAGTCAGTGCTAGCCGATGCTGACACCCATGGTTATCAGTGCTCTCTATGTATGTCATCTACGTTCAGCACTCAAAATCAGTTGGATTTCAACCTAACCAAAGTTGGTTACAATGGCTAATTGGTTGTGGATTGGAGTGGTTTGAGTGTGGAAGGTTCTTGATTATTCTTGATGAGCACCAGAAATGCTCATATTTTGTACATATTTCTTTGATCAATATGCGGTTGTATAATAAGGATTGCGTACTTTTATGAATGATTATATAGATATTTGATATAATTATGCATGTTATCTAATTTGTGTGTTTTTAGTATGTTTTGTGGAATTGCAGTTGATTTAGTTAGATTTGGAATGGTCGAGGTCTTTTGATGGACTTGGCACTTTATTTCATCGGGGGTCAATGTAGAGAACATAGGCGCCTCCCTACAACCGGAAGGCACCAAGGGAACAAGCGCCTCCCTACAATCGAAAGGCGCCAAACCAAAGACGAGTGCCTCCCTGCAGTCAAAAGGCACCAACTAAATACGAGTGCCTCCCTACAATCAGAAGGCACCAACTGAATGCGAGAGCCTCCATGCAGTCAAAAGGTGCCAACTAAATGCAAGCACCTCCCTACAATCAGAAGGTGCCAATTGAATATGATCGCCTCCCTGCAATCGAAAGGTGCCAACTGAATGAGAGTGCCTCCCTACAGTCGAAAGGTGCAAACTGAATGCGAGTGCCTCCCTATAGTCGAAAGGTGCCAACTGAATGTGAGTGCCTCCATGCAACCAGAAGGCACCAACCAAAGGCAAGTGCCTTCCCACAGTCGAAAGGTGCTAGCAAAATGCAAACGCCTCCCCACAACTAGAAGGTGCCACTAATTCTTTGCCGGTTGACTAGATTTGAATGATGTGGACGATAGCAGCTGGTGCAGTTCCAGCTCTACATCATACAAAGCTAAATTGGAGATTGCACCAATGTATCAAAATGTATTACTGATGCCAGGAAAAGCACAAACCAAACAACGAACACGTCAGCATTAGAATAGAACGCCAAATGTCGATTACATTTACCAGACTGTCTTGATTTAGTCTAGGATAGATCGACTGTTGTAACTACTTTTGTAACAGAAGTTCTGTGGGTGTGTTATATAAACACACGCAGATCATTCTGAGAAATATATAGAAATAAAATAAAGATCCATTTAGACGTACAGAGATAAATTATAGTGTGTTGACGAATATATTAAAGTTTTAGAAGTTCTAAGCACGTGTTCGATTGAGAAGAAGCTGCTAGAGCCTGGGCCCACTCCAAGCCAGTATTTCTTCCCCACTTCCTTTTCATTTATTAATTTTAATTAGTTTATTGCTTTCATAAGAACGTTTGTTAGTTTATTAGTTCTAGCATTTGCAGTAGATTTATTTTCTGTAGGTTTAATTCTATTCTTCTTATGTAAATCATTGATGAGTGCAGGAATGATTGACAAACCATTTCAAGAACACCCCCCAAAACATAGGATTAGCATAGTCACCTCTAGTGGTATTGTAGTAACCTAATTCCGACTCTTTGCAAGTTTACGAAGCTCCCTGGGTTGATAATTAAATGCATGGGCATGTGACAAAAATAGGAAACCATTCACCTTATTTGGCCCACAACATTTTGGCACCATTGTCGAGGAAGCATCTTAATTAGATTACTTACAATACCCTAAAACCTTCCATTTGACCTTGTATGAGTTCTTCGAGAAGAAGAGGACCTGATGGTCGCTTTATAAGAACTAATCCATCAGGACCTGAGTCAACCGAGCATTTTGGATTTGAGTTAGACTTTCCCGACCTACCAGCAGTCCATTGGAGTGAGGAACCACACTTTGTGCAAAGTTTCATCTCATCCCATCAACAATGGGATGAACGAATCATCATAAATCCCCTGTTTATTAGGACTCCTCTAGAGGAAGCCCTATTATGGAAGGTTGTGGAGGATCAGACGATCTCACCAGACAACCTTAGAACATTGACTCAGAAAGTTTTAAATGACCGAAAGGCCATAAACACTGCATTAGAAACCACATTTCCCAAAAAAATGGTAGATAACGATGAAGTCTCATCTGGATTTAGTTTCCCAATAGAGGAGGGAATAGGAGATACCAAAATGAAAAACATATCCCCTACTCACCTTTTGTCCTTCATAGGACACCCGACTGAGGACCCTGACCTATTTTTATTCAAGTTTGATGTTTTGTGCAGGTGTGTGGATTACAAATCAAACACGCAAAAGTTGAAATTATTTCCTTCTACATTAGATGATGTAGCTCTGTGATGGTTCATCGGTCTGGGAGACAAACACATCACCACCGGGACCGGATGAAGAAGCTCTTTCTAGAGCAATATCAAGATTTCAGAAGAGCAAGAGACTCCAGGGAGGAGGTCCTGAGCATGACACAAAGAGAAGATGAGTCTCTCGAGGAGTATTGGGAGAGATTCAACTTTAATATTCAACGGTCCCCTCACTCAAAGCTATCTGATAAGTCCCTCAAAAGCATATTCTTGATGGGACTTACCAATGAGTCACTGGAGGCTCTCAACATGATCTCTGGAGGTGATGTCTATCAAGATGCTATGGATGACATCCGGCAATTATGCCAGAACTACTCAAGAAGGTGAGGAAAAATCACTGCCAGGACCATGAAGGCGACTGCTTCAGTCACCAAAATAGAAATAGGCAACATGCTAGAGGATTTGAAGAGCGAAATGCTCTCATCTCTAGCACTATAGATGGATACACTACTATTAGAAAAGAAGAAACAAGAAAATGATGCAGCATTAGCCTATTTCTACCCAAAATGCAGAGGAAGGCATGCAAAGAATGCATGTCCAAAAAACAAGGTTAGAGTATGCACAGTTTGCAGGTTGAATCATAAAACTCGATTGTGCCCATAACTGCCCAGTAACTAGGAAGCGGCTGAGAGCACGGAGGCCTACTTCATAGGCAATAAGAAGAGTTGGCCATAGCCCCCCATGGGAAATATACCAACCAGAATGCCATCATATGGGGGAGGGCCATACATGCACCAAGGACCCCCTCAACCACCTAATATGGGGTGGTGGGGACCATCACCCTGGACTAACGCACCCCCAACAACATTTTTGAATCAGCAGCCATGGATGCCATATCCATATCCTGGGTAGCAGTGGAGAGGCCACAGACTCCATAGAGTGCAGTGCCTGCTCACATCCAACTAAACTTACCAGCATTTCCAGTAGTGAGACCTGCGTAGCTACCAGCACAACCAACAGCAAACCTGAACAACAAAGTAAATCAGTCGGCATACAACGTAGAAGGTGAGATGTATCATATGTACAATATTCATCTTAGATCAAGTAGGCAGCTAGGAGTAGAGACACCACCTCTGGTAGAAGAGGAGGAAGAAATAGTAGAGACACCTCCACTGGTAGAAGAGGAGGAAGAAATAGAGGAGACACCTCTGGTAGAAGATGGAAAAGCACTTGAGAGAGTGGAGGCTCCATTTCCTAGCCGACTGTAGGAACAAAGAAAAACAACACAGCTGGAATTTGACATCTTGTCAATCTTAAAGAATCTCACGATGACAATCCCATTATTTCAAGCAATTCGAGATGTCCCCATTTACACCAAGGCAATTAGAGAAATGTGTCTAAGGAGACCGGGATGAAAATCTACCTAGACTATCAACATCGTGGGTAAACTGGCAGATCTAATTATGGGTGGAACATGTCATCCAAAGTATACAGATCGAGGCAACCCAGTGCTAACCATAAAAATTGGAGGATATTCCCTATCCAACACATTGGTTGACCTCAAGGCAGCCATCAATGTGATGCCTCAAGAGACCATGTAGAGGCTGCAGCTCATGAACCTAAAGCCAACCACGATAGTGCTGTAGTTAGCCGATTGATCAACTGTGTCACTGGAAGGGATGCTGGAAGATGTGATTGTAACAGTCAGTGCATGGGAATATCCAACCAATTTTTTAGTTTTGCAAACCAAGACCAGGCTGGGTGGTTACTCGCTCATTTTGGGGAGGCCATGGCTAGCAACATATGATGCTTACATCAGCTGTTGGGATGGGCTAATGACCATCTCCAATGGGCAAAACATCAAATGGCTAACCATTTCATCGCCAGCTCAGTCTATGGACTCTGCAGAAGAACCCAGGATCACCGAGCATGGAACTACGGAGTTGTCCATAATCCATCCGATGATGACCTTGGAGGAGGTGGCAGAAGAGGATGAGGATGGTGCTATCATGGAGTTTCTCCATGGAGAATCGTCCACCCCCACACCTGGATCATCGTTGATTGGTGCCCAAGATCAGCACATCCAACAAATACACGTTGGGCCAGGGAGGATATTAAACGTAAACAATAGGTTGACACCCACACAACTAGAAAAATTGGAAGAGCTTCTAGTAAAACACCAACAAGTATTTGCATGGGACTACGTAGATATGCACAGCATCAACCCAGAAATATGTACCCATCAAATTTATTTAGATGACCAGGCAACTCCTATTTAGCAGCCATAGAGAAGGATGAACCCAGTAATGAAAGACATTGTCAGAGAAGAACTGCACAAACTTTTGGCTGTCGAATTCATATATCCGATTTATGACAGTGAATGGGTATCACCATTAGTGGTGGTCCCCAAAAAGAACGAGAAATGGTAGATTTGCGTGGACTACCGGGTGTTGAACAAGGTGACTAAGAAAGACCACTTCCTACTCCCATTCATCGATCAGTTCTTGGACACACTCTTAGGAAGAAAATACTTCTCCTTTCTGGACGGTTTTAGTGGTTACAACCAAATCCAGATAGGGGAAGAAGATCAAGATAAAACAACATTCACCTATCCATGGGGAACGTTTGCCTATAAGGTATTGCCTTTTGGACTGTGCAATGCACCGACCACATTTCAAAGGGTGGTGCTTAGCATATTCTCTGATATGATAGGAAATGGGGTGGAAGTATACATGGATGACTTCACCGCCTATGGAGAAACCTTCAAGGAGGCAATGACAAATCTGGAAAGAGTGCTCGATAGGAGCAAGTAAAATATTTTGTCCCTAAGTAATGAAAAATGCTTTATGATGATGTAGGAAGGCATCGTGTTGGGACACCACCTCTCTGTGGAAGGAATAAAAGTAGACAAGAGGAAGATCGAGGTCATCAGAGACCTACTTAGCCCTAGAACGTAGAAGGAGGTAAGAAGTTTCCTTGGATCAATCGGGTACTACCGGTGATTTATCGCAAAATTTAGTAAGATTGCCAAACCACTGCACACCCTACTTTCTAAGGAAGTAGAGTTCAATTGGATAGGATATTGTGAAGAAGCATTCCAATTTCTGAAATAAAATTTGATATCTACATCAGTCTTGAGAGGACCGAATTGGGCCATACCGTTCCATATTTACTGCAATGCATCTAATGGTGCGATCGGAGCAGTCCTCGGGCAGAAATATGGTGAAGAATTTTATGCCATCTATTATGTCATAAAAAACTTGGCAAGAGCAGAGCTCAACTATACAGTGACAGAAAAATAATTCCTCACAGTTTTCCATGTAATAAACAAATTCTGCCACTATATAACGAGATACAAGGTCTTCATCCATATGGACCACGTAGCTATCAGGTATCTGATGAGCAAGCCGACCATTGGTGGTAGAATTATCATATGGTTGTTGCTATTAAAAGAATTTGAAATCACTATAGTCGATAAACCAAGCAAGGACAACGTTGTGGTAGATTTTCTATCTAGATTGATACCAACAGATCATCAAGTAGTGGAAGATCAATTTTCGGACGAACATCTATTCACTATTAGTGAAAAAACTTCATGGTATGCATACATAGCCAATTACTTGGCCATCGAAAGGACCTCACCTGCTCTCTCCTACCAAGAAAAGCAGGCGGTCATAGAGAAGAGCGCATCATTCCTTTGGATGGATGGTCTCCTATTTAAAATAAGATGAGACCAAATTATAATAAGATGCATAGCAGAACAGGAGTTTTCAAAAGTTCTCAAGGCATGTCACGATGAGCCATGCAGAGGACACTTTATAGGGAAATGAACTGCTTACAAAATCCTGTAGGCTGGGTATTTTTGGCCCACTCTGTTCAAGGACGCGGCAACGTATACCAGCAAGTGGGACGAGTGCTAGAGGATAGGTAGACCAACCCATCGAGATGAAATGCCCCTGTAGCCCCAGGTACACCTAGAACCTTTCGATAAATGGGGCATGGACTTCGTGGGACCATTTAATCCACCTTCGATGGGAAGGAGGTTTATTCTGGTCTACACAGATTACATCACCAAATGGGTGGAAGTGCAGGCATTAAGGGACTCAAAGGAAAGAATGGTTGTTGATTTCTTATTTGCCCATATTTTCACATGATTTGGGGTTCCTTGGGAGATAACAACAGACCAAGGGCCCCAATTCACCTCCAAATTGATTGAGGAGCTGATGGAGCAGTATAGAGTTTGGCACAATAAAACCACGCCCTACCATCCGTAGGCGAACGAGCAAGTAGAAGTGACAAACAAGGAGATAGAAAACATCCTAACCAAAACCATGCAGCAACACAAGAAATATTGGGCCACACGGTTTTCGAAGGCAGTTTGGTCATACAACACCACGTGGAAATCCACCACAGGATGCACACCTTTCCAAATAGTCTATGGAAAAAATGCGATGATGCCCATCGAGTTCGAAATCAAAACTCTGAGGATGGCTTCAGAATTAAATTTGAGCTTGGACGAAGCCCAAAAATAGAGGATTCGCCAGCTAGATCAGCTGGACGAAATCCGACTGGATGCTTTGCAGAGGATAAAAATTATACAAAAGTAGAGAAATAAGTGGCATGATAACCACATCAAGCTGAAGAAGTTCTAGGTAGGGGAATGGGTACTGTTGTACGATTCTCGATTCTAGGAAAGGAAGGGCAAACTTATGCAGAGGTGGATGGGGTCGTATGAGGTGGTAGATCTCATTAGGAACGAGGCGGTGCACGTTAAGATAATTGATGACAACAACACCATGTTCACAGTCAATGGCCACCGACTATGCCCCTATAATACGTCCAAAATGTTACAGGTGGAATCCAGAGTAGGCGTGGGGGAGACCCCATCTTGCTAGATCTAGACCAAACTCTCACAGGTGAAATGGTGGGTACGAAAGTGCTCACCCAAAATTTTTTAGTTAATATAGTTTTTTTTTTGTAATGTGTGTTTTTGCAGGGACAACACCCGCATGCAAGCTGCAGGCATCCTAATCCAAGGCCTAACAGGCATGGAACACATCTAACTGCCTTTATTTTCCTTTATTTTTTAGTTGCTTTTTGCAAGTGGAGGACTTGACAGCATGAGGGATAGGTATCTAGGAAACCAGGCCTAATTCGGCTCAACATTTCGACATCAGCTCGTAGGTAGAATCTGGGCAGTGCAAAAAATTGAGAAGGCTTGATCACCCTTTTTCCAATCAAATCGCCATCCATAAGAAGGTGCCTTACTGCATCCAAAAGGTGCCAAGTCCAGAAGAAGATGCCTTACTACACCCGAAAGGTGCCCATCCAAAAGAAGGCGCCTTACTGCATCCAGAAGAAGGTGCCAAGTCCACAAGAAGGCGCATTACTACACCCAAAAGGCTCCCATCTAGAAGAAGGCACCTTATTGCATCTAGAAGGTGCCAAATCGAAAGACAACACCTTCCATCCATTCAAAAGTTCTATTAAAAATATATATATATATACATATGTAGGTGCCTTCCATGGCAGGAAGGCACCAAGTCTTTAAAAAAAAAAAAATCCAGCTGAATACGCCTTCCAACATCAAGAAGGTGCATTCATCCAGCCGAGACACCTTCCAACATCAAGAAGGCACATTCATCCAGTCGAGACGCCTTCCAACATTAGGAAGGCGCATTCATCTAGCCGAATACGCCTTCCAACATTAGGAAGGCACATTCATCAAGATGAATGCCTTCCAACATCAGGAAGGTGTGAACCAGAAGGAGGCACCTCCCACATTGGGAAGATGCATGTAGGCAAAAGCGCCTCCCACCAATCAGAGGCACCTCGTAGCACCGAAAGGTGCATTCGTTTGAAGAAGAGCACCAACAACGTCGAAAAGGCACTACAAGGACACCATCCACATGGGAAAGGTACCAAAGAATCCCTCCTGTGTGCAAAATTTACATATACCAGATGCCTCAAGCGAAACGAAGCATCGCACGAATGAGTGGCATCAAAGGACCATACCCCTCCCTTGTGTCACAAGTCAGCAAATCAGCGACTACCACGATGACTGGAATGACGAATCAGGTATGCGCATACTAAATCAAATCGTTTATATAATTATTTATAAATATGTAGTACCAAAAAAGATACCGTCGTCATAGAGATCGTATCCCCCCATAGCCAGAATCGCATGCCAATGATAGGGTGTCTTCCATAACTTCTAGGGTTAGGCATATTTTTTATAAGAAGGCACCTTCTTGAAGAAGGAAGGACAGAAAAAAAATATACAGCAGCATGGCAAGAAGGTCCAAGAACCACACGATCAAGAAGAATGAACCCAGTGATACTGATGGGATCAGCGGGGCAGCGAAGACCCAATTTGAAGCCGAGGGGTGGCTTGAATACTGCACCCTGGTTAGTCAGGGCCAGGACTTGGAGGCAACTAGAGAATTTTCTGCCTCTTTGAGGGGCAATGCAGCCCAAGTACGAGGGGTGGAAATTCCAGTCACCCCTGAGTTCATCTCACAGGCGACTAGATTGCCTCTCACGGGGGAATGTACATACAAGGGCGGAGTGTTAAAACTATATGCCAAAATACTACTTCCAGGAGGAAATGTGCAGATAGACAGGGAGGGGTTACTCAAAAATAGTCTCCCCATGAATATGCAAAAGATGTTCAAGCATATTGCTCGATTTTTCACATGCACAAGAAAGTATACCCATCTACACATTAATCATGTGCACTTCATCAGTCACCTAGTGCATGGGAGGAAATTAAACATACCTTTCTACCTGGCAAATGCTCTAAAAGATGATGCAGCTCGATACCAGAAGGGGGCACCATCTGCCTTAGCCCACCATGGGCTGATATCGGCATTGGTCTGCCATGCAGAAGCACAAGGACAGAACCGCAATGCAGAGGGAGATGGTGGCCAAATAGAGCAACACAATGCGGTTGCCAAATTAGGGCAAGATGAAGCATCCCCTGCAAAGAAGATAACAAACATAGATCAATTGGCATTGCCCTATTTTCTAGGAGGAGCAGAGCAGTCACCGATGTCCGAAGACATAGAGGATAGAGGGCATTCCCCAGTGCTCGAGTATGAGGAGGAAGGAGCGGCATTCCCCAGGAGGAAACATCTACGGTGATTCCTCTCGATAGAGGAAGGACAGAGTGACCCGAAGATAGATGTTGCCACCCAAACCCTCCAAGAATTAACGAACTAGAGCCCATGAAATGAAGGAACTTCTGGGAGTAATGACCATATTGATGCGGCCTTGGAGGAGGCACTTGAATGGCAAACTGATTGCTGGATGGCATAGTAGATTCTAGAAGATTTCCAGAACCAACATAAAATGGAATTGGAGGAAAGAGATAGGTGAATTGCTCAGCTCAAGCAGCTGGTCCGACAGTTGCAGGAGGAAAATCAAATGCTCCAGGACAGAGGAACAACAAGACAGGAGGTGTCCACTCAAACTTATTTGGTAGAAGAAGTGTTGATGAACTCTCCCACATCCGCTAAACAAGTATTCTCTTCGGGGGAGATTCGATCGAATGCCCAACAAAGTAGCCTGGAGGTAGGGGAGGATTCCTCTATTTTTAGGGGTGAAAAGAAAAGAAGTCCTACCATGCCACCTTTCATTGTCCTGAGTGACACAGAGTAGGATGAAGGTCTCCAGCAACAGATAAGACCAAAGGATAAGGAGGACCTCCCCAGGCCTGAAGAAGGAGAAGAGCCTAAGGGGTCGACACTAGGTAGATAGGTGAACGAAGGATCACCCTCGGAGATAGCAGCACAATCGATCCTTCAGAGCAAGGAGAAGTCCCCAAAGGAGAAAGGAGAGACCCCTATCCAAGCCACCACATTTTTTGCAGAATCCAAGGCAAAGAGGCCCAGGACGGCTCGACAGAAGGCAAAAGTGACCTTCACCGACTCCAAATAGGATGAATGGGACATGTAGCCATTCATCGAAAGGCAAAAATATTTTGAGCAACGATGCAATGAAATGAAAGTAGCCAAGGAGGCCAGGAAGGCATCCTCGAGGGTAAAAGGAGATTCTAGCATCTGCGTCAATCCGGCAAAAGATAGCCAGTTTTGGGACATCTATGGTTCATCCTGAGGGTGGCCTTCCATGATGAGGAAGTACTTGGAATGGTGGGGAGTATATGGCCCACAATTGGAGGCTACTATGATTGCAAAGGAGAATGTAGGGCTTACCCCTAAAGCGGTTGGATTATACAAGCCCCAAGTAGTGCCTTCCAGAGGGGATAACTTAGATATCCCTCTGGCAGTGGTCAGACCTCTAGACATTGACCTCTGACAAGCTATCAAAGCTACATTTCAATTGGCAGGAACAACGTTGGCTAGACCACCACCAATAGCAGCCAGAACAAGAAGAGGAAAATTAACAGCTACAGTTTCCCATAGGCAAAGACGAACCACACCTTCAAATGCCAGCATGAAAAGACAGACTCAAGCTGTAGGGGTAGCGGAATCCTCCAAGAGATGGTGATAAAGAAAAGTTAGAGGGCTACCTGTAGCTTGCATGCCACGATGGCATGGCATATGTTAGGCATCGGAGGATGATGAGCACCAGAAATGCTCATATTTTGTACATATTTCTTTAATCAATATGCGGTTGTATAATAAGGATTGCATACTTTTATGAATGATTATATAGATATTTGATATAATTATGCATGTTATCTAATTTGTGTTTTTTTAGTATGTTTTGTGGAATTGCAGTTGATTTAGTTAGATTTGGAACGGTCAAGGTCTTTTGATGGACCTGGCACTTTATTTCATCGGGGGTCAATGTAGAGAACATAGGCGCCTCCCTGCAACCAAAAGGCAATAATGGAACAAGCGCCTCATTGCAATCGAAAGGCACCAAACCAAATACGAGCACCTCCCTATAGTCAAAAGGTGCCAACTGAATACGAGTGCCTCCCTGTAGTCGAAAGGCACCAACTGAATGCGAGCGCCTCCCTGCAGTCGGAAGGGGCCAACTGAATGCAAGCGCCTCCCTACAATTGAAAGGCACCAACTGAATACGATCACCTCCCTACAGTTGGAAGGATACAACTGAATGAGAGTGTCTCCCTGTAGTCAAAAGGTGCCAACTAAATGCGAGCGCCTCCCTACAGTCAGAAGGCGCCAACTGAATGCGAGCACCTCCCTGCAACCGAAAGGCGCCAACCAAAGGTAAGCGCCTTCCCACAGTCGAAAGGTGCTAGAAAAAGGCAAGCGCCTCCCCACAACCAGAAGGTGCCACTGATTCTTTGCCCGTTGACCAGATTTGAACGATGTGGACAGCAGTGGCTGGTGCAGTTCCAACTCTGCATCATACAGAGCTAAATTGGAGATTGCACCAATGTATCAAAATGTCTTACTGATGCCAAGAAAAGCACAAACTAAACAATGAACACGCTACCATTAGAACAGAATGCCATATGTCAATTGCATTTACCAGATTGTCTTAATTTAGTCTAGGATAGATCGACTGTTGTAACTACTTCTGTAACAGAAGTTTTGTGGGTGTGTTATATAAACACATGTAGATCGTTCTGAGAAATATATAGAAATAAAATAAAGATCCATTTAGACGTACAAAGATAAATTGTAGTGTGTTGACGAATATATTAAAGTTCCAAAAGTTCTAAGCACATGTTTGATCGGGAAGAAGCTATTGGAGCCTGGGCCCACTCCAAGCCAGTATTTCTTCCCCATTTCCTTTTTGTTTATTAATTTTAATTAGTTTATTGCTTTCATAAGAACGTTTGTTAGTTTATTAGTTCTAACATTTGTAGTAGATTTATTTTTAGGAATGCGTCCATGATTTATTTTCTATAGGTTTAATTCTATTCTTCTTACGTAAATCATTGAGGAGTGTAGGAATGATTGAAAATCCATTTCAAGAACACCACTCAAAATGTAGGATTAGCAGATTCACCTCCAGTGGTATTGTAGTAACCTAATTCCGACTCTTCGCAAGTTTACGAAGCTCCCTGGGTTGATAATTAAATGCACGGGCATGTGAAAAAAATAGGAAACCATTCACCTTGTTTGGCTTGCAAAAATTCTGTCCAACAAGATCAACTGCCCAATCTTGATCTTAGCTTTAGGAGTAAGCTACTCCTAGCCCCTTGGCAATTGCTATAATATCCCTCTCTAAATTGGGGATAAGTTTGGAGAAAAATTTATCAATTGAGCAGTGAAGCCCTGTCAAATTGCATATCCAACTACATGCATTGAGAGGGATACTTTTTCTACCCAATTAGAAATCTAATTACCATGGAAGCCCTAGGAGCCTATGAGGGTCAAGAAACATAAATTCATGAAATTTATGTACCATCATATCAATTCAACTACCAAATATGTCAGAGGACACAGAGGCAACCCTTGGACATCAATTTGATAAGGTGGATTGGTGAGAAAGCCCTGATTTGGAGGGCAAACCTACTCAGATCTCCACTATGGCTTTCATCCATGGTTAACAGTGCCACCCACGCATTAGACCCATGGTGAGAAAATTAGGGTAGATTACCTTTTTTTTCCTTTTGCATATTATTTGGCTAGGTTAGATTAGCCTTATCAATGGTTTAATTAGTAGTTTTAGGGATTCTAACTGGTAGATTTAGGATGTTTGATAAATGTTGTTCATTATAGAAATTTATACTTTAATAAATATTTTTCATGCCTCCATGCTTTTAATTTTGTAATTAGGCCATTAGATAGTTATATGTGATTTAGCTTACAGGATTTCCAATAATCTTTTCATGTTTTGCATATTTTTAGCATCTTTCTTGCATTTTTTTGTTTTTTTATGGAAAACATCCCAAAAGGGATGCCGCTTTTAGGTTAAACCCAAGGAGGCAGGGGTATCCATTCTACCAAAAATACCTAGGACTCAGACCTGGAATACCACATTTGACATACTCAAGGAGAAAAAAAACACACAAAACCAATTTAAAAATAAGTAAATAACAACAAAAATAATAAAATAAAATAAAAAACATGCTCCTTGAGTGTGTCAAAAATAAAATGTCCTTGAATTTTCTTTATTATTGTTAGTCATGACATATTTTTATGTTAATACACTTTAAAGGCCTCATCAAGAGAGGCTATATTTTCTTTTAACATGCTTCTTTTTGTTTCTTGAATGCAGGATTAATAGGCTCATGCCATTCAACATAGCAAATGTCTCTAATCATGGAGAAGAGGTTCATCGACACCCTAGTGCAGTTCGTGTCACCCTATAAGGCATTTTATTCACATCTACCTAAAATGGGAATTAGATCTATTGTAATTGAAGTATCAAAATGGGTATCCCTAAGAGGGACAAATATGTAACTTGACTCAATTTGGAATTAATAAAATATTTCTTGTATTTTTGTTTTCTTTTTGTCATCAATTGGTGCATGTTTAGTTATTATCTTTCTTTAATTGTAGTATACCATACCGGGTGTGAGCCTTTTTGGTGGTTACACATTGAATATTTTAGTTATCTATTTTTGCTCGGTGTTGTGCTGCACACAATGCATCCCAAAATGGGGCATATGTAGACACTAAAATCTAGTTAATCCAATTATGCTACCGAAAGTAACGACTAAAATGACATACCTAGGCCCCTAGGGCAGCCCTCAACAGGTATAAAGTGGTTCTAACCACTCTATGCAAGGTTTGGAAAGGTTTCAAGATACTTTTAAGAACTTTTAACACTCTATTTCTATTCATACCACCTTGGTATGAATACATATCCTATTCGTCCCACCCTGGAGCGAATAACATCATTCATTTCGAGGTGGAGATAATAGTAGGTTTGACCAAAAAAAGCTAAAACTGGATAAATGGCATGTGGAAAGGGTTATATTTATACCTATTCTCACCCACAAGTTAGATAACATAGTGAAACCTATGACATTCTCCATGAATAAGGCCAAATTGAGATATTCTCTTCCCTCTCCAATGCATGTCACCCCGGTGACCAAGTGGCACCTCGTGCCATGCATGTCCTTACATGCCCTTTTGCATATGAGCCTCCTTAGGCTATAAAGTGGATATATTTTCCACACAAGGGTAGGAGAGGAGTTTTATAACAAAGAAATAGAGTGCTGCTAAGATTTCCTTTCACCCTATGTGCCCATATTTACCTCAAAATATCTACCTAGAAAAGGAGGTTTGCGAGTGAACTAGTAGGTGCAATTTGTCACATAACCAAACCATATAATTTAATTTAGTCACAAAATTTAATGAAAAATACCCCCCATAGTGTTTTGCATCAATCCCCAATGGAATTGGTGGTAAAATTTAGGCAGAATTGGTGGGCGTCCCACCCCCAGGCGCTCCCCAATTTGTGACAGTCCTATTCGTTCCACCTTGGAATGAATAGAAATTTGTCAGTAATTTTTTGAATATTTTTAATTATTTATTTTATAAATGTTTATATTATTCGTTAGTTCCAATTTCACATTATTATGAATTATATTGGCCTATATATCGTAATTTTATGGTTTTGTAGGGTCTCACGTAGGTCTACGATGGTCATCTAGAGAAACACCTAAAATGTCATTTATTTTAAAAATATGATCATATAGTTTTCTCAAAATGTTATTTTATGTATCCTACCCAATTTCCATGTGTTTTGGATATATGTAGGGGCATAAATTAGTTGCTTTGGGTTTTGCAAGTTATGAATGGTCATCGCAATTATGAGGTACCATAAGACTCAATTTTGGCACAATTTTTGGTGATATATTCCCAAAACCTTTTATTTTACATCCCTCTATAATTTCAAGTCATTTGGAGTTGATTTGATATAATATCTATGCATATGCCCATTACTAGTCTTTTAGTGCTTGTGGGGATTGCATGTTTTACTTCATACACACTTGCTAGTTGATGCTTTTGGTTTTCTTGTGTGTAGTTTCAGGTCTGTATAGTGCATGACAAAGGTTCAAAGGAAATCAAGATCTTATATACAAGTAGTGGTAACCTTAGTCCGCACACTTCGATTGTGGGTACAAGGAAAGACATTGGATGTGCACCCAAGTTACTTGAAGGATTTTGATCCTTGGGCACCCGATTTGTAAATAGTTGTATCAATAATTTGAGACCTCAAGGGGTATATTTTTTAACCTAGATTTTATCTACCTAATTAATAAGAAATCAATTTACTTTTCTCCATTTCTTGTTATTTGCTATATTTTCCATATTACTTGCATGTTTTTGCTTGATGCTCATATGAATACACACATTGTTTATCATCATTTGGTACACCATTTTCCCTACTTTAGATACCCTCTATTAAAATAAGCTTCAAACCCCTAACCAGAACACTGGATCAGAAGTTCATAAAGAATCTATCCCATAAAAGGAGGCTGAAACTCAAAAGAAGGCTAAAGAGAATTTAAGATTTCCTTATCTAAATAAGAGATAGAGAATGAAAGAAAATCAAGGATACAAAAGTATATATGGTTATTTTATTAAATAAAATATAATAATATCTATTCAACTTCCTTCAATAGTATAATGGTGAAGAAGACCCTTTCGAAAGCAAGTATGTATGATGCTTGAGAGAATATTTAAGGTCAATAAAAAGCAAAGGTAGGAATACCCCTTTATCAAATGCAATCCAGGAAAATCTGAAATCTACTACTGGAAATAACATACCACCCCATTTTTATATATCCCTTAAATTGGAAGAATGGGTTGTACATAATTGCATTATTGATTCAGGTGCTGCTACCACAGTAATACCAAAAGTAGTGTGACATCATGGGAATAGAATACACTAAGATCAACCCAGGAGTTCTACAATTGGATGGTACTCTAGTCAAAAATGTGGGGGTAATCAAAGATATCCCTATAAAGCTTCATAGAATGCCTCAAATTTTAGTTATACAAGAAGTTGTGGTAGTGTATTTAGAGCCATACTTTGGCATGTATTTATATAGAGAATTAATGGCTAAGATTGGACGATATCTATCTTTAGACTATTCACATTTGGAAATATATTTCAAAGGTAGAAGAATCAAGATATTTAATGAAAAACCATCCACATTTCACATAGTAAACATATAATAGGTAGGTACTATAAACATGATGATAGAGGAAATGGAAGACATTGATCGAATGGAAGAGACCTTGGAGGAACTTCAAATAGAAGACTGGTTCTCTATAAAAAACTTCAAATTAATGGTAGAAATTGAGATGGGAAGTTACTCTATTATAAATCTAGAAAAAATCCAAGTGAATCCTACTCCTAGATAAGATAAGCCTATTAATCAGCTCTTGAAAAAATTTCTTTGATGGTGCTAGATGCAAGAATGGAGTCAGTGCATGCATAGTTCTAATTTATCCCATAGGTAAAGAAAATGTTTTATCTTATAGATATACTTGGAGTTGTAAAAACAATGCAGCTGAGTATGAAGAACTTTTTTTGGGTCTAAGAGAAGCTAAAAAGCTAGGTGTTAAACAATTATAGATATATGGAGATTCAGAACTCATTGTGAATTAAGTCTCAGAAAAATGTATAAGTAAATATCATTATCTCAAATCATATAGGATTAAGGTGTGGGACCTCTTGGAAACCTTTGAGGCTTTAAACATTAAAGTGATTCCTAGAGAACAAAATACCCATGCTGATTTGTTAGCATCTATAGGAGAAAATTTTTTCCCCATAAACAATGTCATCTAGAAGTCCAAAATAATAAGGCTCATATACAGGCCTTTTGTGCCAGATAAAAATATTTTCTAGCAAGTATTTGAAAGTGATGAGCAAATATTAGATTTATTAACCTATGAAATGAATTTCTCAAGTGATAGAATGCTAGAATATGAAGAATAAGAAGAACTAATACAATTAAATAATAACCATATTCCAAAGGGGCTGATTACCCTTGAAATCCTTTTTGATAATAATTACAGAGCAGTAGGTCACAATATAAAGGTTGATAAATGTTAGTATAAGGAAGTTCAACTAAAGCCAAGAAAAATGATCAAAGTTCAGATTAACTGTACAGAATAAGAGTTAAACCGGATCAAATAATTATGCAATAAATTCCTAGATATTATTGCTTAGGTCTATAATGATATAAAAGTATACAAAAAATAAACCATACAACAAACCATTGAGTTGGAAGAAGATGCAAATCCCTTCAGGCAAAAGAAAAGACCTGTAAACCCAAATATAGAAGCATTAATACAATAGGAGTTGTTAAAGCTACTTGAAGCCAAGATAGTATACCCTATTAAACACTCTAATTAGGTAGCTAATCTAGTCCTACTTAGAAATAAAAATGGGGATATTAGACTATGTGTTGACTTCAGAAAATTAAACTGAGCTTATCTAAAATATCATTATCCTCTTCCATAGATAGATCAAAATCTGCATACAATGGCAAAGGTAGGTATATTATCCTTATTGTATGTATTCTATGGTTACAATCAGGTATGGGTTAGAGATGAAGATCAATACAATACCACCTTCACCACCAAATTAGGGACATTTGTGTATCAAAGGATACCTTTTGGTTTTTCCAATGCAGGAGTAAATTTTCAAAGGATAATGGATGTGGATTTTGGAGAACTTTCTAATAAGGTCATCGTCATCTATTTATATGATATGATAGTATTATCTTACCATAAATAAGACCATGTAGAACATCTTGAGCAAGTATTTGATAATTACAAAGAATTTGACATATCTTTGAACCCAAAGAAATCCATATTTGTTGTAGAAGAAGGAATTCTACTAGGCCATGTCATCTCAAAAGTTGGATTGGTCATTAATCCTAACAAAGTAAAAGCACTCCTGGAGCTTTCCCTACCAACAAACAAGAAAGGCTTACAATCCTTTTTTGGATAGATAAATTTTGTATGTAAGTTTATAGCAGATTTTGCATAAATTGTCAAACCAATGATAGAACTACTAAATAAAGATGCCCAGTTCAAATGGACAAACCCAAGAAAAGAAGCCCTAAAAAATATAAATGAATAAATAGCTCAAGCACCTATACTTGTTAACCCTTATTACTCTAGAAACTTCATTCTATATGGTGTTCGATGGGGCTGATTTATGCTGTAGTTCTCACCTAGAAAGGAGTTGATGATGAAGAAATGTCTATAGCCTTTCTAAGTCAAACCATGCAAAATCATGAGGAGAGATATAACTTCATAAAAAAAACAAGTATATTTATTTATGAAGTCACTAAAGAATTTCGGGCACTTCTTGTGACACAACAAGACCATTATCTATGTAATACATCCTGATGTTATAGGTAGAACTTGGTGAGAAAAGAGCAGGATGTGTAATGAAGATACAAGAGTATGATGTAGAAATACACCCAACAAATTTATTAATGGGTAGAGACCTATGCCAATAGTTGGCTAAGCAAGCTTCAAATGATCATATAGCCTTCCAAGGCCTAATGTTGAATTCAAAACAAGATCAAACCATGAAGAATACTGACTAGACTGAAAACCTTGTGGAATATTTTTAGACTAGGAAATGCATAGATAATTTGAACACTTAATAGAGAAGAGGGTACATAACCCAATCTTTGAAATACACTCTTTTACCAGAAGGATTGTATAGGAAAAACATAGATGGCATACTGCTAAAGTACATAAAAGGGGATCGAAAATAGATAATCCTAGAAGAATTTCATGGAGGTCTATCTAGTGGACACTACTTAGGTAGGACCACCACATTAAAGATACTTAGAACATGTTGCTACTGGACCTCCATTTTCTTAGATGCTTTTAAAATGACCAAGAAGTGTGAAGAATACCAAATATATGTAGGGAGAAATAAAAATGCCCCTATGCCTTTGAAGTCTATCCAAGTTGAAGAGTCTTTCCAATAGTGGGGGCTAGATTTCATCAAAGTAATAGAGCTAAATTCATCAAGTAGTCACAAATATATACTCACTACTACATATTATTTTACCAGGTGGGTGGAAGCAATTCCCACTAAGAAATTATATCAAGAAATTATTATTGAGTTTTTAGAAAGCTTGATTACAAGGTTTGGCATACCAGATACATTGGTCACAGACAATGGATCAACCTTCATAGGAGCAAAGATGATCGAATTTACTAGAAAATATGGTATATGCTTGAAGACTTCCTCCAATTACTACCCACAAGGGAATGGTGTGGTAGAATCTACAAATAAATATATTCTCAAAATTTTGAAGAGGACTCTAAAGGATAACAAGAGAAGTTGGCACTCCTTTATAAACCAAGCATTGTGGGTTGATAGGATTTCAATTAAAAAATCCATTGATACATCACCCTATTTCTTAGTCTTTGGCAAAGAGGCTATTCTACCCATACATATAGAGATACCAGCTTTGAAGTTGATCAACCAGATCGATGCTAAAGAAATTCAACTGATGGAGGCTAGATTAATGCAACTCCTATAGCTAGAAGAGCAAAGAGAGTAGGCTTATAACCACCATCAGAATCACATGGATGACACCAAAGAATATCAATTAAAAGACTAATTTTAGGAAGTTTAAATTTGGAGATTCAATTTTAAATTTGAATGTGAAAAAGGCCAAGCCAGACCACTATTAGAAGTTTTATGCCTTTTGAGATGGTCATTTCAAAATAATTGTTGAGAAACAATTAAATTCATTTAAACTAAAAGACAAATAGGGTGAATTTCAACCCATTATAGTGAATGGTTTTCACTTAAAATTGTACTTTAGATAGATAGAAAAAAAATCTTGTATATTATGTATATTATATGGTATTTTCTAAACTTTTCTAGTTTTTGGCTTGTAACTATTTTTATCACAATTTCAAGATCATCCAAAGTCAACTAGCAAGAGGAAAAAATTAAAAAAGTACCATCTTGTTGGGATGTAATGACTAAAATTCAAATTCTGCCATGTAACATCTCGATTATTTGTGATAAGGCACCTCTTTTGTGAATGATTGAGACTTTGAAAAGAGTGATTTTTTGTTTAATGTAGCAACCGATGATTGGCCAAAAAATTTAACATGTGGGAAGATAGAAAAATAACGTGCAGGAAGATTCAAGAAATCCAAATCCACCAACCACAGTTAATGCAATCCATGCATGTTCTTTATAATCAATGAGAAAAACCCTAATTTACTCTCAAGTGATTATGATGGCAAGCCGGGATTCACACAAACACATTCACAGTAATTTCATGGTAATTTCATTAAAAATAGCAAAATACGGTTTACAGTAGTCTCTCCAGTATACCACTTCTCCCCCAATCCCGAACTTCACCACCCTTTTCCCATACAAATTTTCCCCGTTTTAATGTGGTCTCGGCCTTCCCTGAAATTAATGCTCCCGCCCAAAGACCCCTTTCGAATTTCATCTTCCCTCCGTTGAAATTTCAAGATTTTCCTTTCCTTTTGTTTTCTGCCATAAATGGCAACTGTCCGATCCGTCCAGAGCCTGCATTCATGGCTTTCCATACCCTGCACCCGCCGTTTTAATCTGACTGTCTTTAAGTACCGTTGTCTCCGCCATTAAGTCTTTCACCTGTAACTACGGTTTCTCCAGAAACAACATTCCAAGATAATTAAACTTGGTCGACATCTATATCTCTCTCCTCCGATTACGTGGCCCTCATCCTCAAGATCTGTTACAAGTGTGTCTCCACGTGTCAAATTTGACTCTATCCCCCACTGGTCGTGTTGCCTTTAAGGCACGTGGCAACCACGTGTCAATTTCACCCTGTCCGACCGTCCGCGTGTTTATTTCCGTTTGACTTTTTCTTGGGCCGCGATATCGCGACATGTAGCGATATCGTGACATGTCACGATATCGCGACCCAACTGACGTCCGCCCTCAGCTTTGAAACAACGTCGCGATATCGCGACGT
Organism: Wollemia nobilis; assembly: GCA_028583015.1. Taxonomy (NCBI): domain Eukaryota; kingdom Viridiplantae; phylum Streptophyta; class Pinopsida; order Araucariales; family Araucariaceae; genus Wollemia; species Wollemia nobilis. The sequence continues at coordinate 2,702,006 of JAQPPZ010001323.1, forward strand.
CGCGATATCGTGACAAAAGTACGTCCTGCATTTGTCTCTGCCTTTGACGTCGTGAAATCGTGACGCGTCGCGATTTCGTGACTCCAACCCCCACTCCTTGCAACAGCTTCAACCCCCTTCGTAACTTAAGACTCGGCCAACCTAACCGTCGCGATATCGCGACGAAACTTGCTCCGCCTTTGCAATAGCAAATGAGGTCGCGATTTCGTGACCTCACACCAACTTTTGCCTTAGTCCCTTTAACAACTTCCTTTTCTGTCTTACGACATCTCCTTCCCCGGAAAAGAACCAAATTGCTTCAAAAATACCAGAATTTTAAAGAAAATTAAAAGATGCAAGATTGCTCATACTTTCACCGGATGCTCCTGCATCAGACACCCGGGGTAGATTAGAAGTGACCCTCACTTCTGTTTTGTTGGGGGAAGACCCAATCGGTCAACCTCCGCCTCCGATACCCAAGTTGCATCTTCAATAGGCCTGCCTTTCCACTTGATCAAATACTCAGTATACTGTTTATTCCTGGTGTTTCTGCCTTCACGAGTATCCAATACTTCCTCGGCTTCATCTGTGCTTGGAGTAGATGCTGGAATTTGCCATAACTCTGGACTTTGCATTTTTGTACCTTCTCCCTCATGGTATTCCACTAAATCTGAGATATTAAAAATTGGTGAAATATCAAGCCAAGTTGGCAATTCCACTTCATACGCATTTCCTGACTCTCGCTTTCCCAATATTCTGCATGGTCCAAACCTTTTCATTTTCAATTTATTATAAGTCTTGGCAGGAAATCTCTCCTTCCTGAGATGCACCATGACCTCATCTCCTACCTTGAACTCCTTGAACCGCCGCTTCTGGTCCGCCCTTGTCTTATATTGATTGTTCATTTTTGTAATTTGTCTTCTTACTTCCTCATGCAGACTTTTCATATGTTCTGCAAATTCTTCTGCTTCGGCACTACATTTTTCTCTTTTGTCCAACCTTCTTAGCTCAGACACATTCCTCGGGCTGTTTCCATATACTATCTGGAACGGAGATTTATTTGTGCTTTTATTAACTGAACTGTTATATGCAAACTCTGCCTGTGGTAAGACCAAATCCCATCCCTTGGGTTGATCCACTATCAAACACCGCAGTAAATTGCCCAGGCTTCTATTGACCACCTCCGTCTGCCCATCTGTCTGTGGATGGTATGCTGAACTGAATTTCAAGTCTGTCTTCAATTTCTTCCACAGAGTTCTCCAGAAATACCCAACAAACTTTGTATCTCTGTCTGAAACTATACTTCTCGGTAGACCGTGAAGTCGTACCACTTCCTTGAAGAACAACCCAGCAATGTGAACTGCATCACTTGTCTTTTGGCAGGGAATAAAATGTGCCATTTTGGAGAACCGGTCCACCACCACAAATATTGAATCATTTCCTCTCTGTGTTCTCGGCAATCCAAGAACAAAATCCATGCTTATGTCCTCCCATGGTCTCTCAGGCACAGGTAATGGCTGGTACAGTCCTGTATTTTGTTTTACACCCTTTGCCATCTGGCATATTCTGCAACTTTGCACAAACTTCCGTACATCTTGCCGAAGTTGTGGCCAGTAGTAATTTTCCTCAATCAAGGCAATGGTCTTATCCCTACCAAAATGCCCAGCCAATCCTCTGCTGTGCTTTTCTTTGATTAAATTCTCCCGCATGGAACTTTTGGGAATGCACAACTTACTACCCTTGAACAACATCCCGTCTTGGATTAAGAAATCCAACCATTTTGTTCTATCCATGGTAAGAGGTATTGAGCAAGCCTTCCAGGCTTCTGCAAAATCCGGATCTGCAGGGTATAGACCCTTCAGTTCTTCAAACCCCACTACTTCCACTGTCAATCTGGTCAGCAGAGTCTGCCTTCTGCTTAAGGCATCTGCAACCCTGTTTGACTTCCCACTTCTGTGCTTTAGTACAAAGGTATAACTTTGGAGGAACTCCACCCATTTCATGTGCCTTTGGTTCAGTTTTGTCTGACTGTTAATGTATTGCAAAGCCTGATGGTCAGTAAACAGTACAAACTCCTTTGGTAATAAATAATGTCTCCACTTTTTCAGGGCCTGAACTATAGCATAAAATTCTTGATCATAGACAGAATACTTTTTCGAGCATCATTTAACTTTTCACTGAAATAAGCAACTGGCTTGCCTCCTTGACTCAGTACCGCCCCTATTGCACTGCCACTGGCATCACAGTCCACCTGAAATACCTTGTTGAAGTCTGGAAGTGCCAAAACAGGCTGTTCTGTAACTTTTCTCTTCAATGTATCAAAGCTCCTTTCAGCCCCTGATGTCCATTTGAACTCCTTTTTATCTCCCCTCATTGTCTCTGTGAGAGGTGCACAAATATTGCTGAAGTTCTTTATGAACTTCCTATAAAAACTGGCCAGACCATGGAATGACCTCACTTTTGTTGTGCTCCTTGGGGTAGGCCATTCAATGATGGCTCTCACCTTTTCGGGGTCCATCTTCAGGCCTTCTGCTGAGATTACAAACCCCAAGTATACCAATTCCTTCTTGACAAAATTACACTTTTTCAAATTTATTAATAACTGTTCTTCTTGCAGCTTTTCAAAGACTCTCCTGATATGCATCAGGTGTTCCTCCAGGGTCCGGCTAAATATCAATATATCATCTAAATAAACAATAACAAACTTTCCCAGAAATTCTTTTAGTACTTCATTCATCGGCCGCATGAAGGTACTTGGTGCATTGGACGAGTCCAAAGGGCATGACCAACCACTCAAACAGGCCTTCTTTTGTCTTGAAGGCTGTCTTCCATTCATCCCCCTATCGGATATGGATCTGATGATAACCAATTTTCAGGTCAATCTTTGTGAAGTACTCGGCTCCACTTAAACGAGTCCATGATATCATCCATTCTTGGTAACGGGAATCAGTACTTAATAGTAATTTTGTTGATGGCCCGTGAATCTGTACACATCCTCCATTCCCCATCCTTCTTTGGCGCCGACACTGCAGGTACTGTGCATGGACTCAAACTTTCCCGAATTAATCCCTTTTCTAATAATTCTTGGACCTATCTATTTAACTCCTCAGTCTCTACGGGTGTCATCCTGTGTGCGACTTTATTTGGCGGGGCTTGATCCTGGTACTAAATCTATATGATGGCTAATTTTTCTCACGGGGGGTAAGCCCTCAGGCACATTGTCAGACACAATGTCCGGAAATTCCTCCAGCAGATTTAGAACTTCTGTTGGGGTATCCCGGCATTCCTTCCCCCTAACTCTAGGGATTATTGCATAACATAAATGTTCATGCTTTAACCCGTTCAGAAACTCTCTCCCCTCAACTAAACAGATTCTAGAAATATTACATACCTTTTCATCTGTATCCTTCAAGGGCTTTAGTTTATGGCGTACACCATTCTTTGTCAATGAGTAGGTGTTGGCACGGCCATCATGTCTTGCACTCCGGTCAAACTGCCAGGGTCTCCCCAGCAACATGTGGCAAACATCCATGGGTAAGATGTCACACGAGGACCTCATCACAATAATTCCCAATGTTAAATTTAACAGAACACTGCTCGTTGACCAAAGCTCCGTGGTCCTTTTGTAACCATGCGACCCGGTATGGGTGTGGGTGTTTCTTCCTTTCTAACCGTAACTTTGTAACCATTTCCTCAGAAACCAGGTTGTCCATGCTACCATTATCAATAATGATATTGCAAACCTTGCCCGCACATTTACATCTAGTGCGGAATAAACTTTTCCTCCGAGTCTGTGTCCTTCTCCTCGTTCAACAGGACTCTTCTTACAACCATTGTTTCTCCTCTCTCCGCTTCTTCGGAATGCTCAGATTCAACATCCTCCTCTGCCACAGCAGCTCTGGCTGGGCCCTCAGGCCTCTTGTTTGTTCTTTCTCGGTGTTGTGGACATTCAAATGCCCTGTGTCCTTCTTCACCATAGTGGAAACATGTTCCACGAAATACTCCCCTTCCAAACCCTCGTCCAGATCCACCCCGTCCTCTTGGGTAGCTGTTCTGATCTCGGGGCTGATAAACATCTTCTTATTTTTGGTCCTGGTTACTATTGGCTTCACCAGTCTTCTTCGGATCCTTGTACTTTTCTCCACTGGTCCTCCCACCAGTCCTTCCACCTCGGCCTCTTCCTCTTTGCTTGCCTTCAAACCGCCTGTTTAGCTTTTCTTCTACCTTCAAGGCAAATTGATAAGCATCCTCAATGGTGTTTACTCGAACCAGGCTCAGTTCTTCCTGGATACCAAGCCTCAACCCATTAATGTAACGGGCTACTTTCTCTTTATTTGCCTCTAAATGCCCTGTTCTAATAGAAATTTTGTAAAATTCTTTAGTGTACTCTTGGACAATTTTGTTTGTCTGTCTCAAGCTCTGCATTTTCCTTAGCAGATCCAACTCGTAATCTGCCGGGATGAACTGTCTTTTAAGCTTCTCCACCATTCTATCCCATCTTGTTATTCTCTCTTTCCCTCTTCTGTTTCTCTCCAACTGCATTCCCCTCCACCAAATGCTGGCATGACCCTTTAACTTGGTCTTAGCAAATCTGACCCGGTTAGGGTCTTCAATCTCCTCATACTCGAAATATTCCTCTAAATCATTTATCCAGTCAATCACTTCTTCTGGATTTAGATTTCCCGAGTAGGTAGATACCTCCATTTTTGGCTGTTTTCCAATCTGAGAGATGGCCTTATACAACCGGGCCTGAGCTGGATCCACAGCTTCTGCTTCTTCCTCAGATTGTTCTTCCTCTTCAACTTCATCTTCACTTTCCTCTTCCCCTCCGGGTTCGCGCCTTCTGCGTAACTCTGCTTGCAAGGCTTGAACTTGTCTTTGCAAGGCCCGAAAGTCTTCGGCCGACACCACATTTCCTGCTCCGCCATGGTTCCTTCGTGGAGGCATGATATTTTCTCTGTATTATTATATATTTTTTTTTAGAATTCTTCCACAGATCCTGGTGCAACTGCCTCTCTCCGGTGATCTGTTACACGCTCAGGAGCTCCCGCTCTGATACCACTTGATGGCAAGCCGGGATTCACACAAACACATTCACAGTAATTTCATGGTAATTTCATTAAAAATAGCAAAATACGGTTTACAATAGTCTCTCCAGTATACCACTTCTCCCCCAATCCCGAACTTCACCACCCTTTTCCCATACAAATTTTCCCCGTTTTAATGTGGTCTCGGCCTTCCCTGAAATTAATGCTCCCGCCCAAAGACCCCTTTCGAATTTCATCTTCCCTCCGTTGAAATTTCAAGATTTTCCTTTCCTTTTGTTTTCTGCCATAAATGGCAACTGTCCGATCCGTCCAGAGCCTGCATTCATGGCTTTCCATACCCTGCACCCGTCGTTTTAATCTGACTGTCTTTAAGTACCGTTGTCTCCGCCATTAAGTCTTTCACCTGTAACTACGGTTTCTCCAGAAACAACATTCCAAGATAATTAAACTTGGTCGACATCTATATCTCTCTCCTCCGATTACGTGGCCCTCATCCTCAAGATCTGTTACAAGTGTGTCTCCACGTGTCAAATTTGACTCTATCCCCCACTGGTCGTGTTGCCTTTAAGGCACGTGGCAACCACGTGTCAATTTCACCCTGTCCGACCGTCCGCGTGTTTATTTCCGTTTGACTTTTTCTTGGGCCGTGATATCGCGACATGTAGCGATATCGCGACATGTCGCGATATCGCGACCCAACTGACGTCCGCCCTCAGCTTTGAAACAACGTCGCGATATCGCGACGTCGCGATATCACGACAAAAGTACGTCCTGCATTTGTCTCTGCCTTTGACGTCGTGAAATCGTGACGTGTCACGAAATCACGACGCGTCACGATTTCGTGACTCCAACCCCCACTCCTTGCAACAGCTTCAACCCCCTTCGTAACTTAAGACTCGGCCAACCTAACCGTCGCGATATCGCGACGTCGCGATATCGCGACGAAACTTGCTCCGCCTTTGCAATAGCAAATGAGGTCGCGATTTCGTGACCTCACACCAAATTTTGCCTTAGTCCCTTTAACAACTTCCTTTTCTGTCTTACGACATCTCCTTCCCCGGAAAAGAACCAAATTGCTTCAAAAATACCAGAATTTTAAAGAAAATTAAAAGATGCAAGATTGCTCATACTTTCACCGGATGCTCCTGCATCAGATTACTTCTAATGCAACTTACTTTCTATTTTCATTTTCAAGCTCGAACCCAATGCAAATAGTATCTGCAAGTTTTTTCCCATGGCCCCAAAGAAGAGTAGACAATATATAGCAATGGTGGAATCATCTTATACTTCCTTGGAAGTGAGATGTTAGGATGAATTAGACAAAAAATTCATCAATAGAGATACTATAATCGGTGATACTATTGTAACATGGAAAAACCCATAAAAAAATTGGAGGGATATCGAAGAGAGAATGACCACAGGTATTTCTACGTCTTCTCCTGCTAATTTTACCTTCAATTCTCTACTATATTGGTATTTTTATATTATCATTTATCCCTATCCTAAGTTTATTAAGGCCATGGAAAATTTTTATGATGCAAAAGAGAGGACTGTAAGAAATTCCCAGGGTAGAGCCCTTTTCACCCTGAGCCTAGACGTTTTCATTGTCACCTTTGCTATTGGTCATGTACCTACATTAAATCCAAAAGCTTTTGACCCTACAAACTAGGTGAAGTATTTTGTCCCTTCTAAGAGCATAAGAAATTTTTTGGCATTGAAATTAAAGAAACCACCTACTGGAGGGACCATGCATAAAACTCCTATTCCCTGGTAGATTTCAAAAACCCAAAGTTATTTTATATATTGGCTATGGTGGTGGGTCTGAAGTTTAATGAAAACGTCTATGGGTGGTATATTGTATTAGTCAATTGCATTTCAAACCCTAATAATTATGATTCTTCAGTTATGTCTAGAAGCATCAGGCCCATATTTTTTGATTAGTTGGGGTATATTTTTTACAAATTTCACAAGGGTTTGTCTTTGATGAAGAAGTGTTCTCATGATTCTTTTAATTTTTCTTCATATTTAGTCTAGATTTTCTTTTATTTCATGGCTCAAGAACTTGTTTTTATTCCAATTTATGATAAATATGAGCAAGTAATAACCCTACCTATGTGTGAATGGACTAATGTATTGTATAAGATAAAGTATTACTATGATTTCAATAGGGAATTTTTAGGGCCAACCCTAAAAATTTTGTACACAAAAATAATAATATTGACCCCAAAATCTATAAAATCTTTGTAGAACAAACATGTAGAGGAGGGTGACTATTTTATTCTCATTCAAGGGTTTGTTATTAGACTCTATGGGTTTACAGGTAAATCCTTTTTGCTTCCCCATTATGTTAGAGATAGGTTGTTTGCCTTGGAATATGTTAGACAAATAGAGCAGATAAATTTTATATATGGTACAGGTATAGGTGAAACTTGTACATGTACAATGTCATTCTCATTTGAAGGTATCATTATCTCCAAGAAAGGGCAACATGAGAAAATTACTCAAGACCTAAAATAATTGGGGTTGTTAGAGATGTCACAGTCATGGAAGTATGATTCCATTAACAAATTTGAAAAGAGGTAAGTCATTATAAACTAAATCCTTGTTAAAATTTACCACATGTCCCCCAAGAAGGACATCGAGGATTGTAGGAACAATATTGAAGATGAATAATTAGAGTGGCATGTAGGAAGGATGCAACCACTGCCTCCATGGCAATTTTTTTATGAAAATGTGATTGACTGACCCTGAGAACAATCCTAAGTACTTCTTAGATGAAAATACTATCACTAGGATGCAAAATAAGGTGTAATAATGGATATAAGGGAAGGTCTATGCATGGTGGATTATGAGATTCCAAACAAATATGATTGACTATAGGCGACCGATTAAAAATGACCTTGAGTTTTTAGTCCTCTATGACCATTACCAAGCTATCTAGTTAGAAACCTTAACTAGGAAAGTGCCACCGAGCATTCGTAACAACAAGGAATTAAACCCTAAAGTTGTTGAAAAATAAGAGGTAGACTAGAGCAAAGAAAAAAAGGTTTTAATTAAGCAACAACAATCCCCTGCATATTAAAGGATCAAGTCTTCTAAGAAGAAGAATATTGAAACCATATATACAAAATAGTAGAGAAAGACATATGGGAAGGTGACCCAAATGGCAAAAAATGGATATTATGGTAGAGGACTAGGTTATTATGGGTAAGGAATTATATATCCCATGTAAGCAAAGAAAAGAGGGAAGCATATGGCACTTGGCATAGACCCATAAAGACACAGAGCCACATCTTCATAGGCCCCAAAATTTGTTCCCCTTTCTCCCTCAGATCCTAAATCATATGAAGTACCTCTGGTTGTTAAGAAAATAAAACTAAAACCATGATAGAGAATCTATAGAATAAGAACAAAAAAGTTGAAACAAATTAGAATGTTGAAGAGGCCACTCAAAGTGGTAGAGATCAACAATAGAAAACTATTGACCACACTGAAACTACTAAATAAAGTGAGCAATTTGCACAAGATATGGGGGATGTTTCTCAAGATGTTGAAATGACAAGAGGTGATAATACACAGGAGGAATCCCAACATGATGTAATTGATAATGATTCTAAAGTTACTCAAGAGAAACATAACCTATTTTTTTTAAATGTAACTATTAAGAGAGATCATTGAGCACAATAAAAACTAGCACAGGGAAATCCACAAAGATGTTGAAGTTGTAAACCTAGAGGAATATAAAAATGTTGAAGAAGAGGATGATGAAAGAATAGAAGTAGGAAGATCCTCTCAGCAAGATTAAATTGATAATTTTTGTGCAAATGAGACTAATGAAGATCACATTGCAGAAGATGAACACTAGCATGTGCTCCCGATAAGATCAAAGCCAACATCGTCTTCACAAGTTCAATTTGAAACTGACCAATATTCAAAGTTTCTTACTCATTATATAGTTGCTCCTTTGGATGGAAAAACTACATTGGTATTGATCCCTTTCTCCCTGGTGCCTGCATCCTACCTATGAGATCCACCTCCACTATGGCTACTAAAAATCATCCTACTATTTTATAATTGAAAAAACTAGGAAAGGCTAACAAGAATACCTTAGATTTGTGGGAATCCCACTTTGTTAAAGCATCCAAGGCTCCATCCTACACCCATGATATGATAGCACTTGATCCAACCACTATGTAGTTGCAGAAGGTAAAGTTGACATCAACGATAAGAAAACTCAAAGGCAAAATTATGATAGAATATTACGAAGCAAAAATTATAATAGAAGATATTACTCAAATTCATATGCAATATGAATGGGGAATAACCCAAAATCACTTCAGAACTATTTACTTGCATGGGAATAATTTAAAGAAAAATTCATCAAAGAACAAGAATCTAGAAAGGAGTTAGAGTTTGCATTGCAAGAACAAAAACTTGTAGAGAAATCCTTGAAATTAGAGGTAAAAATGTAGGAAGATAGGTTTAGTGAATCTGTAAGTGAAGTATCTAAGTACAAATAAGCTAAAAAAGTAGCTGAATGGATTAAATATCTGAATCAACAAATACAATAGCTCCAAATACAAGTCTAGGAAGATCATAACAAAGCACACGACCTATCAAAAGAAAAGGCCAAAGCAGTTAGAAAGGAAATGTTTAAAGATATCTTGCAGTTGAGTCTGAGAAAAAGGCCTATGTTGTTATACTTGGCCAAAGTAAAATAAGTGCTTATAATGGTAGAAGATGAGCTTAAATATTCAATTATCTTTTTGAAGACAAGATCAAATGTTGCAATAAGAATACAAGTCCTATCTGAAAATGTGCCAGAGAATATTGCTACCAAGATATGAAGTGAATCCTGGTTGTAAGCTAAAATTGTAGCTAAGAGTTTCTTTAGGAGATTTAAACTTGTCAACCAAGGAGCAAAACTCCTCTAGGAGTTTGAATCCAAAGCTAAAGGTTTCATCAAACATTTTAACCTAGCAAACAAATGTGGGCTTCGATATCTTTTGGAAAAAAATTCAAGCGTTGTAAGTGAAGATGTACTCACAACATCCCTGAGATCCTTTATGGATTATGAATAAAAAATAGAAGGATGGGAAGAGCCTATCTAGGAAACACATGTATTTTTTATGATAGAGGATCTCATATAGATTAAATTATGCTTACAAGAGTTTATTCTGAGGCAAAAGATAATGTCTCATGACAAGGTATAAGAATTGCAATATGTGTATCATTTTTATGGAATCTTCAGACCCTGATGATGAGACTTGGAGAGAAGTTTGCCTCACTTATTATGAAGTTATTAAAATTATAAAAAAAATAGAGAAGGTCCAAGAGAACTGAGTAGAACCAGCTGACATAAGGTGGGACCAATAGCCAGATATGAAAAGGTTTACAAAAATTGAAGTAAACTAGAGGTTTGATGTAATATAGTAAGGTATACATAAGCCAACAAGAGGTATTTTGAAAGGTAATGTTTTCTTATTCAAGAAATTATTTTTTGATTTTCTAAAACTCCCTCTTCCATATTGTTCTGACTCTATTTCCCAATGGATGAAGGTCTTGGATTCTGTTATTTTTCTAGTAAAATTCCTCAAAAGGCACCAATAATGTTAGGCCAAAAATACCACACTAAAGATAGTGAATATTTTGAAGCCTGAACTAGTTTTCATTTTTTTTAAAGGAGATATTACTAAGGTACAAATAATATCATGATGTCATGACATGTTGGATTTTTATGGGATCAAAGGTTAAAAGAGATCCAAGGTACCATAATGTTGCAATTTTGTGACATGATGGAGTTTTATGGGCTCGAATGAGAAAAGAGAGTCAAGGCATCATAATGTCATGATTTCGTGACATGACAAAGTTTCATGGGCTTGAAGGAGAAAAGATATACAAGGTGCTATAATGTGACAATGTCACGACATGATGAATTACAATAGGATCTAAGGAGAAAAGAGATACAAGGTGCCAAAATATCATGATTTCATGACATGACAGAGTTTCGCGAGCTCGAAGGAGAAAAGAGAGGCAAGGCACCAGAATATCACTATGTCACGATATGATAGGGTTTCATAGGCTTGAATAATAAAAAGAGAGCCAAGGTGCCAAAATGTCACGATGTCATGATATGTTGGAGTTTCATTGAGTAGATAAATGTAAATATAAACTAGTGAATACGCTTCTAGAAAGATGTGTCTTGGAAACCAGTGATAGATGGTGATTGAATCATCAAATATTTACCTCTTGTCATTGGTGATTTGATTCCCTCCTGAACCAATAGAAGCTTTGAAAAAGCATATGGTATATTTTTAGTAATAAATCTGTTGTAACTGATTGTAGATCATAGAGGTTTTTAGCTGTAAAAGATGCTTACAATAGAGTATATATAATAGGGAACGAACCCAAAATAAGGATCAAATCTTATACGTTTACAGGACTGGATGCATGTACTATAGATTTAAGCAATAATATATGCTTCTATTTGCTTTTGGTTCATTGTGTACAAATGTATGTATGAATGTATGATGTTTATTTTACATTATTGAATTATACATTGTATTTTTTTTATTATCTGGATTCATGCACATTATAAATAGTATTGCTGGAGTTAATTATATTATACATGCATGTGTTAGATTAATATCTAAATCACATTAACAAACCATTATTTCTACATGAAGGTATATAAAATGCTTAGACTACAAGTTACATGTATTTTTCATTGTTTTTTAATCTACACCCCAAGATAAATTCTAGCAGTAGCTATGTTTCCCTTTCTTTTAGTAAACTTCTCTCTTTATTTTTCTCATAAAAAACCACCAAGGAACCAACCTTATCTAGATATTATATGGAATACCTCTGATATTAATCCATCTAATCAATATTGGCAAGGTCGTAGGTGCAATCACAACCATAGGATGATTTTTTACCAATAGTTTCTAAGTGTGAGTAATCCATAGATAGGTAACCTCCTATCTTGGCTATGAATTCTCTAGATAGGCACATACCAAAATAATGTTCTAAATTTACTACAATTACCTCTTGTATAATTTTAATTTGATGCATTTTATGTAGAACTATGGGAATATCTTTTATCACCCCCGTAATTTTAATCGGAGTCTCGTCTAACTACAAAAATCCTGGACTATTTCTAGTGTATTCCATCCCCATGATGTCACACACAACTTTTGGTATTACAATAGTCACAAATTTTTATTCTATCATACAATTATGAACCATCCATCCTTCTATCTCGAGAGACAAATGGAAAGGAGGGGATCTATTTTTTCTTGTTGCAGATGTCAAACTGGCTTGAGCAAAATTAAACTAAGTTGGAGTCTTACTTTTATTTTTCATGGATCTAAAGGATTCTTGTAACAATTCAATTTTCCATGGAAATTACAATGCATCATACATACTCTCTTTAAAATAAGTCTTATGCATTTGTTCTACTATATTTAAAGGCAGTGGATCAATTGTTTTCTCCTTTTCTTTTGAAAAGGTGCTATACTTGTTCCTATATCCCTGAGTGGAATCTATCCTTTGATGCTTGGTCAAAGAGGGAAATCTCCATTTATCTCTTGTTTTTTCCTGTGTTTCAAATTCTTTCTACAGGGGTGATTCCTTGTGTATCTTCATTTATTTGTGACTCGGGCTTTGGGGCACCTTGTCATGGGAGACTTTTATCTCAACTTAGTTTCTCACAGGTGAAGGTAATTTTAGGGGATTAATCTCTTGGGGATCTACTTGCAAGTTTTTCTTCCCTGATTTGGTTAGAATGACTACTTTCTATATTTAAGGCATCATGAGATTGTGATTCTCTTATCTAATCATGTTTACTTACCCTTTTAGAGTATTTTATTCTCTTTCAATGACTATCTTCTAGAAATAATGTTGATGGATCATACATGAATTTTAACTATGGGGATCATTACATGTATAACACTAGAAGTATAATTATATAAAAGGTTTGGCAGGTTCACTATTTTCATTAGTGTAAACTACATTTTATGTCTCTTGATTTTTACCACTTATGGAAGATTGATATCTTGTTACCTATGGAAATCTCCTTGGCTGGAAAATTATCTTTCCTTATCTTATTTCCATTGAGATCATATTATTCGTTAGAGTTTTCATGGTTGACTATAGGTCTAATAATGCTACAAGCTGAGGATTAGGAGTTGGAAAAACTGGTGATGCATGAATTGTAGGAACGATGGGTAATACTGAGGGAGCAAGGGGTGCTTATATCATCGGGATAGTAGGATTATCGATCTATTTAGGGATATCAGTATTAGAAGAAGGACTTAAAAAAGTAGTATTAGATGCTTGTGAAAGATATGGGAAGATAGGTATTATCATATTTTGAGGAAACCTTTTAATAGCAATGAGATCTTTCTCATCTTTATGAGTTTCTTGGAAAATTTTGGGAAGGTAAACACTTGAGACTATCTAATAACCATGCTTATATCTAAATTAAAAGATCTTAGGTAATAATACATTGGTTGCTCATGTGTCAGTCTCAATCCATTAGGCACTTTCTTCCAAGTATGACTAAATCTGATATTAAAATCGACTACTTCTTCCTAAGGAGGCTTCTAAATAATGATGAACTTATTGAGCAAAGAAAAAGAATCAACCTATTGATTGAAATTTTCTACCAATTTACCAGTGAGCTAGGCCCATGTAGCTATAGTATAATTAGGAAGGTATCTATACCATTAGAGCATTTTCTCTTTCAAGGAGATGACTAACAACCTTATCATCACATCTTCTTCTATGATATTATGTATTGATGCCAATGCAGCTACATCTTGGCAGTGTTCATAAGTTATATTTTCTTTGCCATCATATTGGGGTAATAATTTTAAATATGTTGCATATATTTGATGTTGGGCTACCAAATTTAGGGAACCAAAATGATTCCATGTAGGGTAGGGTAGATTTTGTTGATTTATAGCCATTATAGCAATAATGTCGACTAATATTATAGTAATATGGATTGTTATGTTTAACAAACCACTAGTTATAGTACTAGGGAGAGCTACAGGTGAAGGATTTATTGATCCTATAGTAATGATATATGAAGAAGTTGATCGATCAACAAGTAAAGGATTAGCTCTAAGGCTACTGAGGTGTAATTCAAAGAACTTAATGGGCTCTTCAATTTTTTTTCTTTAGATTTGGTTTTCATAAAATTAATATTTAAAAAGAAAAATAGATAAAGTATTTTTCTTAGGTTTGAACATTTTGGACAGAGTCACCAGGTGATTGATAAAAATACATAGGACAAATACAACCACCATAACTTTTGTCTATATAGATAGTGGGTTTGGGTCCCACCAGGCATGCCAAAAAATATTGGTGCAAAATATTCCTTTGGTTATGTTTGCACCCAAGACTTTACCAAAATTGAATGACCGAGTTTAAAATAGAGATTACCTGGCTCAATATCTAGAGAAGGGTAGTTCCTTACCTAGTTGTAGAAAAATGGGGGAAAGATTAGAGTGCATAAAGAAAGGGAAATATAGCTATTGCTAGAAACATCAAAGGGGTACAGGTTAGACAATATCAAGGAAACACATAGTATTATTGTAGATAAGCATTCTTTAAACCATCAAATAAAAAAAATAGTTCTCTAGTGTAGATTAAAATAAATGTAAACCTACTAGAATTTTTAACTTCAGAACTAGTGGAACTCAAAACGTAGAAATCTAGAGAGAATTAAAATAATTTGCATTCAACATAGATTATATAGAATTTAACATTCATACATACATGATTAAACACTAATGAACCAGAAGCTAGAATGATGAGTATTTGATTACTTTCAAAAGTCTGTATACATTTCCTTGTAAATGTCCAAGATCTGACCCTTTGTTAGAGTCGCTCATCCTATATATACATCTTCTAATAAGAAAAAAACTAAAACTTGTTACAATAATATACTAGTTGGCCCATTTTGATAAGATTCTTAATAGCACCTATCAGAGAAAATAAGAATGGAGTAGTGGAGTCTTCAACAAAAAATGGTTGAGATCTTTCTGTTACTGCACATTTGCACCAATCTTCTCAAATATGTCATGGTCCAACTGTCTTCCACTTCTTCATCTCTAGATTTTGATCCATGAAAAAAAACTGATCATGATACTACAACTATTTTCCACTCCTTGCCTCTTTATAGCTCTTTGTCCATGAAAATAGAATTGTTCATGATATCACAACTATTTTTTAATTCTTACCTCTTTTTGGCTCTCAGTCTATGAAAATGGGACCGTTTGAGATATCACAACTATTTTTTGCTCCTCACCTCTTTTTGACTCTTGATCCATGAAAATAGGATCGATTGCAATATCACAACTATTTTTATACTTAGAAAAATTTTGAGGAAGAAATATCCTCTATCCCCTTGGTGTATTCATTTTTACTTACAAACCTTTGTTCACCATTCTTACCTATCGACACTTCCTCAACATCTATCTCGAGTTCTTGGATTACTTTTTGCATGATGTCTTTTGAATGTACAAAGAAATTTTATCAAGTACATGCTAACGATTTTCAAGTGCACTAGAATCTAATTTTCATATCATTTAGATATCCTTAGTACCATCACAATAGAAAAAACATTTTTTTTAGTTAAATACTTCAAGCCCTAAACAAGAGAAATAAATATATTCATAATTTCTAGCTCTACAATCAAAATAAAATCCTTAATATTTTATTGCACCAACACTTCCCTTCCTAGATGTACAATAATTACCAAATAAAATTCTACAATTTACAAGTTCTGATTATAACAAAACCAAAAGGAATTTTAATAAAAATATTTTCAAACCCCTAGTATTGAATCTTTACAAAGTACTTTCTATATGCATACATGCTTTTAATTACAACATAGATTCATACATTTGCAAATTTCTCAAAAACAACTAGCATCAAGATATAGCATAAAGATCATACTAACTATTTTAGGACTTCATTCACAAATACAATTTTACCATGTCCAGGATAGTATAAGTTCAATAATTATTGGTTTTAGCCATAGAATCACTTAGAACTCATCTCATTGATTTCCAATACTAGAATATTAATGGTGTAAATGAATGCTCACATTCATCTAGACTTTCTCAAAATATTTTTCCAATTTTTATATTCTATTTTGACAATTAAACATCACATATAAAAAGTGTAACTATTATATTTCCAGAGATACCTCACATTATACTTTCTATCGGCCTAGCACCATCTAATTAACTTTTGTGGAAATTGTTTTGTCAAACTAATATTAACAACGAACCCACATTCCTTTTACTCTACAAACCACATGTTCTAGAATAACTATTGTTCAAAGATATCACCTTGTCTATTTTCGCTAACATACACTCGAAGGCATAAAAAGTTAGAATACAACAACACAGTTGCTAATTCTATCAATATCATTATTACTACCACAATAGCCTCTACTTCCTTTAATTATAAAAAATATTTACCTATTAAGCTAGATGGAATCCCAACACATAAAACTAGATTTCTATTTAGTATTCTATCAGTATTTCATCAAACGAAGAAAACTCCAATCAATCCATGAAATAAAGAAAACTCCAACAACAAGAATAACCTCATATATAACCTATGTGCTAAATTTGAAAGTAAGAAGGTAATTTCTAATAGTGTCTAATTTTAAATGAAAACAAAATATGTTACATCTATCATAAAATATGTATGAAGAATATTTACCCTTCTAATTATTCTACAACCACACCAGGCTCTTATTCTAGAATTGAACTTAACTTCAAAAACTCATAGCAACATAATATTTCTAGTAAAAACAAAAGGCCTTAGTAAAATACCTAGTAATATCGATGTGAGTTCCACAAGAAGTTCATTTATTGCAATTCCAATAACTTGTCTTCTTTCCTTACTTTGGTTTTCACCCTCCTAATTTCCTTTCTATATTCCTTCAAAAACCTCACCTCATTCCCCATCACTCCACTTCCTGAAGCATCCATTGAGGAATAGGAATTATCCCAAAATAATGCTCACACATCCCCATCATTTTAGGGTACGTTAAAGAGCATCAGCCATATAAGAAAGGTATACCATAATCTATGTTCTTAAGAAAAAATTAATCTAAGTGTTTTCATCTACTTTGATTGTAATTTGATAATAAACTCAATGTGAGTAATTAATTCCTTATACACAAACAAAGATATCATTAAATTATTTTTACTAAAACAAACACCTTCAAAATTTATTTACATAAATAAATATATGGTAGTGAAGACAAGAAACCTTAATGAAAATTCCTCATTAATATCAATTTACAAACAACCAAAGCATTAGCCTACTCTATTTGGACTAATACGATAAAATCAAGAAAAAGATGATTTTTTTCTTTCTTTTAAAAAGAATGAAACAAAAAAACATTTATTTTATATATATATATATATATATATATATATATATATATATATATATATATATATATATATATATATATATATATAAATATATATAATATATATTCTTTGGAACTCTATTAAACCAATGGAATCTCTCATTGAAATAGTTACAACAAAAGAAATTATAACAAGGAAGGATTATTGATAACAAACAAGTTTTCACCCAAAACTTAATATTTTTCTATCAACCAAATAGCATAGTCAATCATGAATCCATCCATCGAAAAGTCTTCCAAGGGCGTATCATGATATCCTACCCCTTAGGCTTAATAGAATCATTTATGTTTTATAAGGTTTAAATATAAAATAACAATTACATATTATTCTCAAATAGAAATGGAAAGTGTCTCTACATATTTTCTACTTTCTCCCAAGTAGCATTTATTTTGGAGTAGCAGTCCCACTAGACCTTACATTGCTCTAGAGTCCTTTTCCTCATCGATTTATAATGGAACACAAGTATTTTTACTGGTCGAACCTCTATAGAATTTGAATCTACCATTTGCAAATTATAACAATCCCACACGTGATCATGATTAGCTATATATTTTCTAAGTAATGAAATATGAAAGGTCTCATGAATATTCAATAGATTGGGTGGTAATACAAGTCGATATGCCACAGGACTAATATTTTCTATAATTTCAAATGGTCCAACAAAATGAGGATCTAGTTTTGTGGACTTAATAGCACTCTTCCTTGATCTCACCCTCAAAAACACTCTATCACCTACAACAAACTCTCTTGACAACCTTTCAATATCAACAAATTTTTTTGATGATCCACTTCTTTAAGCATTTCTTTGATCATCCTGAATTTTTGCTCCATATCCCTAACCATGTGTAGTCCAATTACAACCTAGTCCTTTAGATTATTGCACAATAATGGTGTTCTACACCTCTTTCCATATAGAGTTTCAAATGGAGCCATGTATAAGGTCGAATGGTGAGCGTTATTGTAGGAAAATTCTACCAAGTGTAGGTAATCTTTGCATAAGGTCTTCTAATCCATACAATATATGTAAATCATATCCTCTAACACCTAGTTTACCCTTTTAGTTTACCCATCAATTTTTGGGTGATATGTAGAACTGATGTTTAGCCTGGTACCAATGGAACAATGTAAGGCTTGCCAAAACTTAGAGGTGAACCTTGAGTCCATATATGAGATAAAAACTAAATCCTACATATTGCTTTGGAAAATCTATTAGCCACAACCACAACATCATCCTTGGTATTCCTGGGTATAAAATATACAATGTTGGTTAGTTTATTGACCACAACTAAGATTGTGTCATGTTGGAACCTATTCCTAGGCAACCCTACATTAAAATCCATAGATATAACTTACCATTTTTGCATAGGTACTTTATTAGGATATAATAGCCTTGTAGGATGTCTGTGTTCTACCTTGAATTTCTAGTATTCTAGATATTGGCAACAAATTCATTTATACCTTTTTTCATTCCTAGCCAATAGAAGGTTTTCTTCATATTCTATTTCATTTTTTTCCCTCCTAGATAAGCATAATATGGTGTTCTATGTGCTTTATTAATGATTATTTTTCTCATGTCATCAATCTCAGGAATTACTATCATATCCTTAAAACATAATAAATTGTTCTTGATGCTAAAATCCTTGTTTTCATTTGGTTTCTTTTCCATTTTTATCCAAATTTGGTTGTAAAACATATACTGATGTTGCATTCCCTTAACTTTTTCCATCAATTCTACATGGATGCAAGATAATACAACTATCTATCTCCTACTAAGTGCATCGACAACCTTGTTTTAATTCCCTTTGATGTATTCAATGCCAAAATCATATTTAGCAAAAAATTCCATCCACCTTCTCAATATGGCATTCAAAAAGGGTTGACTAAATATGTATATCAAAATATTATGGTTTATCCTCAACTCAAAGGGTATCCCTACCAAATAATGTCACCAAATTTTAAGAGAAAATACCACTGTTGCTAATTCCATATCATGAATTGCATAATTGACCTTATGTGATTTTAGTTTCCTTGAACCATAAGCTACCACTACTTCATCCTATAAGATCACTCCACCCAAATATTCCAATGATGCATCTATACATACATAAAAACTACCTTGAGGGTCTAATATCTTTAGTATGAGGGATGTAGTAAGTTTTTGTTTGAGCAAATTAAAAGTTGCTTCACATTTATCCATCCACTCAAAATCCTTTCCTTTTCTTTGGAGGTTAGTTATTATCGAAGATACCTTGGAATAGTACTTCACATACTACCTATAGTATCTAATCAAACCCATGAATCTCTATACTTTGATCATATATGTGGGTAGCATCCAATTCAAAATAGCTTCTATTTTAGTAGGATCCACCATGATCCATTTTTCTGATATAATATGCCCTAAGTATTGCACTTCCAAGACATAGAATTCGTACTTAGAAAAATTATTGTACAGCCAATTATTCCTTAGTAGCTCCAACACAATATTAAGGTGTCTATTATTCTTAGTCTTATTCTAAGAATATATGAAAATATTGTCCAAGAATACAATAACAAATTGGTCAAATTGCTTCCTAAAAATGTTATTCATCAAATTCATAAATGTTTCTAGAGTATTCAAAAGATAAAAAGGTAAGACAATAAACTCATAATGTTCATAATGATTTTCAAAGGTTATCTTATGATTAATTTATTCTTGGATCCTCAATTGGTGGTATCTCAAATTTAGATCAATATTTGAGAAGATAGTGGCATCTTTAAGCTGATCAAAGAGGTATTCGATTATGGGGAGAGGATATCTATTTTTAATGGTTTTCTTGTTCAAAATCCTATAATATATACATAGTCACAAGAGACCATTATTTTTCTTTAAAAATAGCACTAATGCACCCCATGATGACACACTCAATCTAATTAATCTCTTCTCTAGTAATCCTTGTAACTGCACTTTTAGCTCTTGCATATAAATTAGATTAATTATGTAAGGAGCTCTATGAATAGGATATGTTCTAATTTGAAGTTCAATTATGAAATAAAAATCACATTTAGGTGGTAATCCAGGTAAATCCTTTGGAAATACGTCCCTAAAATCCTGAATAATTGGGTGTTTCTCAAACACTTCTACCTTTTTTTCATCTTCTATCTCATTTAACTTCACTACATAAATTGTTCATCCTCTCTTCATTACCTTCTTAAGATGCATTGCTGAGAGGATCTAGGCTCCAAAATCCCTTTGTAAGTTGTAAACCCTCTCTATTTTCCTACCATCTTCTGAGTATTCAATCCATCTATCTTGGAAATTGATTACAACCTTATGAGCTTGTAACTAATCCATTCCTAGCACTACATCAAATGCATGCAATGGTACTATGTACATGCATATAATGGTTATACCACTAGGTAGGGTAATTTTTACTATGAGATAGCACTAATTTAAAAAGTAGGTTTATCCTAAACCATATTCAACCTTCCACCCATGTGCCAAGATTCTTGGTTTTTTTATATATCAGTAACTAAGATAGTGGAAACAAAACTATCTATAACACCACTATCAATCAAAGTTTTAACACTTCTACCAAAGATCTTAACTTTTATCAGTAGTGGGGTGGCTTGTCCTCCCAGGTTCTAACTTATTATTGCTACATAAATCTTGTGTGCAAGGAGGGTTCTTTTCCCTTCAAAATTGATCCTATTTTGTATGGACATTTATTGGTATAGTGTGGTCCACCATAATCAAAGAATCCATATTTAGATCCTGGATTATTTTTTTTCTTTTGTCCTTCTTTTGTTTTTACTGCTAATGGATGATTGGCCTAACCGTGTGGTCGTGGTATGTTATTACCATTGTTGCAATTGTTAGGATTATGGTTCTTTCATTGGAATATTTTCCTATACTTTCCTTATTCCCTATCATTCCTTCTATACTATCTAGGGAAACTCTTATTTATTTTCTCCCCTTACCACTTCATGAAGCCAACACTATTTCTTTTTCTCAGTGCCTCTTTGCCTTGCTCATCTAACCTTTCATACTCAAAATAGGGTTTAAAGTAAGTTTTAACTTTCTTGGCCAGATCATATGATTTTATAGATTATTAAGCTCTCTCATGTTCACTTCATGCCCAACCCTAGGATAATCTCGTAAAATGAACTTATGGACCTTCATATTCACATTATATGTGGGCACATATTTCATAAACTTGAAAATTTTCTAATAATATGCCTCCACTATTTTATTTACTTGTCTAATATTGGTGAACTCTTCAAATTTATGGGTATAATTTTTTTTTGTGAGGAACCTATCGTTAAAAACCACTACAAATTCTTCCTAATTTATATCAACTATAGCCTCAATACCTTTTCTCCATTGAAAATTTCCCATCAATCTACGCCAACATTCTATAAATGTAGAGTGGCATACAATGTTTGAGTCCTAGTGGAATAATTATTTATATTGCAAAAATTCTCTATCTTTTTCAACTAATCTTTGATTGCATCATTGCCTTCCTCTCCTTTGAATTTGAAAGATTTCAGATGCTTCATATCCTTGTACAATTCTACCTCTAGTAAAATTTTGACCTGTTGTGCATCTGTAATAGGTTCATTACCTTATCCCCCTCTAGAGTTTCTAGCTTGAGTTTCTCAATTAAATATGACTTACAATAGTTACTTATGTATTTCTACCTATTCATAAAGTAGGGTAATTATTGTAGAGAGATCCTCCCTCTCATTACTAGGATTTTTCATACCTACATCAGTGGTCCCAACTTCTACATTATGTTGTTGTATTTGCCTTGTCAATCAGGTGACGCTCTCTCTCCTCTTTGGTGGCATTATCCTTGGCCACGCATAAGAGAGATAGTAGGGATTAGTTCTCAATTACTCCTTCAAACTGGTTTTCCTACTAATAACTATTTACCTAGTCATATTAACAAGGCAAACAGGGTTTTATTTTAGAAAATAATTTATTCTTGAAAAGTGTAACCCTCACATGGGTATGTATCCTTTTACATACCATCACCTACTCTTATGCAAGGAAGCCTATATCCCTACAAACTATGCTCTGATACCAAATGTCATAACCCAATTCTTCTCATCCTTTTTATCTTTTCATTTTGTAGAATTTGAATCTTCATTCAAGTTTTATGACCTACACACTAATAAACACTTTTCACAACAATAATATTTCCACATAAAATCTCTTCGAGGCACACTCATCTCTACATATTACATAATTCCAGCTATGTAAGAATACTAGGTGCATTATCTTAGTCAAACTCTCCACCTCATTGTCTTTCATGAGCTAGCTTTGATTTCTCCTTTCATCCTATCGATAGGAGCACATCAGAATCTCAACCTACATAGGTCTCTCTATGTAGAAAATAGATGTATATAAGGGTTTGAATATTAATCTCATATTCGTACCGAGCTAGCCATCCCACTAAAAAGTATCTTTGCCAAATTATCCTATGGAAAAATTGTGTTCATCCTACAACTCATATAGTTAAGTTTTACCCAAGGAGTTCCAAATTTATTTCCATTTGGAAGAACTTAGTATATTATAGTTAAAGATGTATTTTTTATTTTAAATAAAATAATGTGTCTTATTAAATTACCACCCATGACAAAAGAGTATTGCCCTAACAACTACATTCTTCCATGATCATATTAAATGAAATTACATCTACTAAAATAAACCATATTATTGGTCCTCATATGAGAACAAAGGTTCCATAAACAAACCACATAACAATTTCTAGTGTAAACCCAACACTCGGATATACAAATACATGTACACACTATAATAACAAATCCAATATTATAATAATTCCCTTCTTCAAGTTACATGAAAATTGAATTGAAAATATCTTTACAACAGAGTGTACAATCCAGGTCTATTTTTCCCTTTCAAAATAAATGTAGAGCTCATATATTACATGGACATAAATATTATCTTCTCTTTCTTGAAATACAAACATCATTGATTGCTTCTCAAACACAACTGATATCCTATTAGTAATAAATACATAAATCAATAGCAAAAATCCCTCCACAAAGTTAGAAGTGATATGGAACCTTTGTTTGTTGTTCTTACCCATCAATACTTCCTCAACGTCTATCTTGAGCTCTTGCATTTCTTTTTGCATGAAGTCTTTTGAATGTACAAAGAAATATTATCAAGTACATGCTAACAATTTTCAAGTGCACTAGAATCTAAATCTCATATCATTTAGAGATCTTTAGTGCCATCATAATAGAAAAAACATTTTTCCAAAAAGAGGCTTCAAACCCTAAACAAGAGAAATAAATATATTCATAATGTCTAGCTCTACAATAAAAACAAACTCCTTAATATTCTATTGAAACAAAACTTCCCTTCCTAAATGTACAATAATTATGAGAATAAATTGCACATTTTAGATCATAACAAAACCAAAATAAAGTTTAATACAAATCGTTTCAAACCCCTAGTATTGAATATTTACAAAGTCCTTTCTCTATGCATACATGCTTTCAATTGCAACACAAGTTCATATATTTGCAAATTCCTCAAACATGATTGGAATCAAAATATAGCATAAATATCATACTAAATATTTGAGGACTCCATTCACAAACACATTTTTACCACATTTAGACTAGTATACGTTCAATAATTTTTGGTTTTGGCAATAGAGTCACTTAGCACTCATCTTACTAGTTTCCAATACTAGAATGTTAATTGTGTAAATAAATAATCACATTGATCCAAAATTTCTCAAAATTGTTTCCCAATTCGTACATTTTATTATGATTAATGAACACCACATATAAAAATTGTAACTACTATACTTTCAAAGATACCTCACATTATACTTTCTGTTGACCTGGAACCATCTAATTAACTTATGTAGAAATTGTGCTATCAAAATAGGATTAAAAACCAACCCAAATTCCTTTTAGTCTATAAACCACATGTTATACAACAACTACTATTCAAATATATTACCTTGTCTAGTTTTTATAACATCCACCCGAAGGCATAAACAGTCAAAATACAACAACATGATTGCTAATCCTATCAATATCATTATGACTACCATGATGGCCTCTACTCCATTTAATTATAAAAAGTATTTTCTTGTTAAGATATAAGTACTCCCAATACCCAAAACTAGTTGTCAATTTAGTATTCTATCACTCTTTCATTAAATGAAGAAAACTCCAACCAAACCATGAAATAAAGTAAACACCAAAAACAAGAATAACTATAGATAGAACCTATGTGCTATGTTTAAAAGTAAGAAGGTAATTTATTATAGTGTCTAAGTTTAAATAAAATAAATAAATTACACCTATTATAAAATATGTATGAAGAATATTTACCCTTCTAAATTTTCTACAGCCACACCAGACTCTTATTCCAAAATCGAACATAACTCAAGAAACTCATAGCAATATAATATTTCTAGTAAACATAAAAGACTTTAGTAAAAATACCTAGTAATATTGATGTGAGTTTCATAAGAATTTCATTTCCTGTAATTCAAATCACCTATCTTATTTTCTTACTTTGTTTTTTTGTCCTCCTAATTTCCTTACTCTCTATCTTCCTTCAAAAACCTCACCTCAATCCCCATTACTCCATTTCCCAGAGTGTCCATTGAGTAATAGGAATTATCCCAAATAATTCTCACATGTCCCCCTCCTTTTAGGGTAAGTTAAAGATCATAAACTAGCGAAGCAAAGTATCCCATAATATACGTTCTTAAGCACAAATGGATCTAAGTTTTTTCATCTACTTTGATTGTAATTTGATAACAAACTCATCATGATAATTAATTTCTTATACATTGTAGACACCTAAAATGCATCAAGTCAATGTGACTACTCATATGGGACATTCTAGAAGACCATATGGAAGACCTTGGATAGATACCAAGGTATAGCAAAGATTTTTACCATTTAATTTGGGCACCTTTGCCTATTCAGTGCTAGCCATTGCTGATACCCATAGTTAGCAGAGCTGACCACACCTGTCAACCATAGTCAAGACTCAAATTTATTTGGCCTTTGATCGATTAAAATTTGGTTCAAATGGCCAATTGGTTGTGGATTGGAGTGGTTTGAGTGAGGAAGGTTCTGGATCTTTCCATCCAAAAAGCTCAACCACCCAATCTTATTCTTGGCTTCCTCATGAAGCCATCCATAGCCCTTGGCAAGTGTTATAAAACCTCCCTCCAATTTGGAGAAAATATATAGATGAATCTCGAGTTGAAATCTAGTGAAGCTCTACCGAATTGCATACTCACTTATATGCATTGAGAGGAATACTTTGGTTGCCCAATTGGAGATCACATGCCATGGAGGTCCTAGGAGGATAGAAGATTCAATAAATGTTAACTCATGCATTCCATGCACTAACTGAGCAATTCAACCAGCATATCTATTAGAGGACACAGTGGCGATCCTTGATCATAAATTTATCAAGGAGAATTGAATATTGGACACCAAATTAGGAGGGCAAAAATATTTCAAGACCAACTACATCTATCAACCACGGTGGATAGTTCTCACCATGAATCAAACCCACAATCAGGTTGTCATCTTCAATTTCCTTGTTTTCTAACTTTAGGATTTGTTTAATTGCATTATATTATACATATATCATGTTAATTTTCTTTATTAGAGACTTTGACCAGTGCAATTAGAGCTTTTAGTCATTTTCCTTCACTTTTGCAATTATGACACTAATGGTTCTTTCCATGCTTCCATGCTTTCAATTTCGTAATTAGTTCAATAGATAGTTAGATCTACCTTTACTTATATGTTTGTGACAATATTTTTATATTTAATATAAATTTATTATGTTTCTTGCACTTTCTTGATTTCATGCAAGTTATGCTACATTTTATGCAAATACCTCCTAAAAGCCTCATCAAGAGAGGCCTCCTTTGTTGCTAATTCCTTCTTGTTGTTTATTGCATGTAGGACTTACAAGGTTTTGAGATGCAAGGTAGAAAATGCTTCTATAAGAGGGTCATCGACACCTTGGAGTAGTTTGTGTCCATTTACAAAGTTTTCATATTGCACCTACCCCATTGGGGATTTCAAATTTTGTTAATTGTATCAATATTTGGCCGACCCTACGAGTAACTAAGATTTAATTCAAGATTAATAGAAGAAAATTTCTCTTTCTTGTCATATGCAATCTTGTATTTCATTTCTTGCTTTAATAATTGATTTCAATTAATGCATTAGTTAGGTGTATGCTTTTTAGATCAATACATAAGGTGATCATAGTGGAACCTCCACATTTTATACCACTAAAAATTGTTATTATTGGTTTTCTAATCAAAGGTGCTCACCATGGTTGACAGTCATGGTCAAAATTTTATTTTTGTGGTTGACACCCATGAGCAATAGTGGTCATCGCGTTATAGAGATGTGATCAGCATCTGATAAACCAAACAATGTATGAGTAAAGATCAATCAAATGTGGACCTAAGGTAGGTGCCACTTTTAGTTTTTGTTTCTATTTTTACTCTCTATAACTTTCTAGAATGCAAAAATGTTAGACTAATTAGGGAAGACAACAAAATTAGCAATATGCATATGAGTCCTTAGGTATTTCTCTTTTTAGGTCTTTACTAGGTGTTGCTAGGAACAATGGACCTCTGAGTGTAGTCCACCCTAGTCTCGCACATTCTAGAACCTATTTTATGCTCTTTTTTCTTTCTTGAGGCCCGATCAGTGGCCATACCATAATTAGTATGCATTGTCAAAATATAATGTAAAACTAATCATGCATGATTTTTTAATTTGAAACATTTCTTTTTCTACATTGCATATAGAAAAGAATCATCTGAATGTTGTATTATGCATCTTTATTTCATGTAAATTA
Source organism: Wollemia nobilis (assembly GCA_028583015.1). Classification (NCBI taxonomy): domain Eukaryota; kingdom Viridiplantae; phylum Streptophyta; class Pinopsida; order Araucariales; family Araucariaceae; genus Wollemia; species Wollemia nobilis. Next base: position 2,729,374 of record JAQPPZ010001323.1, read on the forward strand.
AAAGGAACCACACACACCATGATTCACATTGTAAATGCTAGTGAGTTGGAAGTCACATCCAACCACTAGTAGGGTTTCAACGATGGTGGCAGTGATTTCCATATGTTGGCCCAACTCCCATGTACCTTTTTGTTACTAGACCAATACGGGACCCAAGAAGCATTCGTAGCCCATAAAATTTGTATGTACTTCTCTTCAGATGGTATAACACTAAATGTGTGAGATTGGGTGAGGGTCTACTAGGACCTGTGCTCTCTAACTAAGTGTGGACCTCATCACCACATTTTGGGGGGATTATGCGACCTAGAGTTCATCGCCAGGTTGTCGAGCTACGAGCATATAGGTGAAAGCATTTTAAATTGAGAAAATCATCAACATATTACAAACACAACAAGAGTTACTTTACTAATACAACAAATTGCAAACACATCAAATAGTTTAGGGCTCATTTTAAACTATTAAAGGAGATAATCATCATTTTATTCTTTATGTGTTAATAAAAGTTAAATCTAGACATGTGATAGACAATGGTGCAAACACAGAGAGGCCAATCCGAGCATAGACCCAAGAACAAAGCCCAAGCTCCACTTAATGCACAACATGATGTAGAATACCATCAATCATAGAATCCTCCTGGACATTGTTTAGCGAGTATTATAGGGGATAATTCTATTCGAGGGGATTCTATTGAGAATACCCCGATTAGAAGAAGTACTAGACATCCCTATAGACACATATTAGAGCATGGGACTTCCCAGCATGGAGGTTTTACACATGGTAGCATTTACCATGATTGCATTCCATGGGCATCCATGAGTTTTGTTGAAGAATATGTCATTAAGGGATCCATATTGGCACCCCTTCAACCTATATCTAAGGGAGGCTCATGACCTCCTCCATCTAAGTATAGACAGACTTGAGATCCACCCATTCAAGGGTAAGTAGATATGACTAATTTTGAGCATAGGCTCATGCAAACTCCTTATAGGAGTGAACCTTCCAAATTCACCATAGATATATCCAATGTGGGAGCTAACGGTACGCCCCCTCATGATCCTTGGCATAGTAGACAGTTAGATGGTATAGATAGAGTCCTAGGGAATCTAGGATATAAGCCTACACCTGCACCCTCTCGACCTGAAAGTGAGTGTATCAGAAGCACCATTAGGACCACTCAAGAACCTAGAGATTGCTCCAAGAATTCTCGTGATATACATGCTCTTGTGTCTCATGTAGGCACATAGTATAGGAGACATCCTAACATGAATGTCATCTTTATAGATAAATGCAAGAGTGTGGCAAATCATTCCATTGGAGGACATAACCATAAAGTTGCTCTAATAGAGTGAACATGCTAAAGGCCTCAGATGGCTGATAATATTAATAGATCTCATATATTGGTGTCATATCAAAGATGGTAGATTATCCAAGACCTATTGGAGGATGTTCATGCAGAGAAAGAATGCCTCAAAAATGAGAACTCTCAGAGGTAGAGGTTCATAAAACAAAAATTATATGAACAACGCATGCATGAACAATGCATCCTTGATCAAAAGGAGCATGTAGAGAGAGAGGATCGATTGGATAGCACCATTTTACCTCCTCATAGTGATACTAGGGAGTGTGTTGATATACGAGTGGCTTCACAGCCTAAGATATACCTTGAGTACATACACACACATATCAATGTCCAACATCTAAACAACATGAGCATAGGCAGTATGATGAAGAAGTGGGAAAGTTATTAGAACAAGAATATCCAAAAATCTCCCAATTCAAGGAGAGTGAGCCTAGTCCACCACCTCGACAGAGGAAGAATCTACCTTCGAAGATGCCCCCAAGGCAATCTTGAGAAGAGGAGTTTCTTTCCTCGTAGGCCTATAATGCCTTAACAAAGAATTTCCAAGCCATAAAGAAGCAAGGAACAACTTATCAAAATCCTACCTTGAATAAAATCCATACTTAACTTGTATACATGTTAGTGCCTATTCTAACCTATCCTAAGCATTTCAATATACCTAGACTGGAAAAGTTTCAAGGAGAGGAAGACGCATAGGAGCATGTAATGAGTTTCCTAGATATGTGATTTTATATTGAGAGCAATGATGATTTTATTTTGCACACCTTCATAATGACCCTCTCAGGACTAGCTCAGAAGTGGTTCAACCAATTATCATCACTAGTTTCAAACAACTAGCCAATGCATTTCTTGAACGCTTCTCCTTCGACGTTAAGAAAAAGATAAACTTATCCGACCTGAGTGCTTTAACGCAAAATGATGATGAGAAAATTATGAATTATGGAAAATGATGGAGGAAAATTATAGCAAAGCTACCATTCTCCATACCATCCTCTGAATTAACATGAATTTTCATGAAGAGTTGCACCAAGCACATTACATTATTGCTACAGTTGCAGCAATACCAAACATTTGAAGATGCTTTGGTGCAAGCCAAGGTGATAGAGGACATCAAATTATAGGAGGGTAACTTGAAGCTCATGAGTAAGGAGTGGCACAAGAAAATCACTAAGAGACAACATGCCAATCTAGCCCATGTTAATAAGGTAGTGTTGAACTTCTCAAAAGGGGATAAGGGGCAACAACAACAAAACTATCAATCCCAACCTCCTCCTACACAATATGAGCAGTGCAACAATAATCAAAGGGGTAAAAATAAGGAACAATGCCCACCTCGCATTTTCACTCAATTATCAAAGTATTTGGCTTTGATTTTTCATCATCTATGTGAGGCTAAGGCTATAAAATTACCCAAAGTCAAGCTAATGGATCTTAATCAGCCTAAACCTAAGGGCTACAAGGACGATCAATATTCCATATTTCATCGATCTAAAGGCCATGAAATTGAGGTATGTTGGTATTTCAAACATATTATGCAAAATATGATCGAGAGAGGTATGCTTCTTATCAACAACCCACAAGCACCTCACAATAAAAATATGGGTATTTACAAAAATACTCTACCAAATCATGAGGTGCCAAAGAATAATGTTGGCCAAGTCAACCAAGTATGCATCAAATCACCAACCCAGGGGTTTGTCATAATGGTCAATTTTGTCAAAAGGAATGAAAGGTATGAATGACTAAATCAACCTCCAACACCCATTAGAGTCCAATATGTGACTCATACAAGGACATTCTAGCATGTGCTAGGCCCACCAACTAGACTGGTGGTCATAATCAGGAGTAGGTTGGTCCAAAACCTATAGATGACTCCAACAAAGTTGTTGATTTATGAGCTGATCCAAAAATATCCCAAGCATAGGGATATTCTTAAGGACATTTTAATGTCCATAGAAGTGCAGCATCAAAATCATTTACACACTTCATGTGGTATGTACAATAGTTTTAGGAACCGATCATACAATTCCATGATCATGAATTCAAGACGGTTTCCACTATTATAGCAGACCCGTTGCTACATATTATTGTGTGTGTGAATCACAAACCATTAAAGAGAGTTTTTATTGACATGGGGTTGTCAATAAATATCAAAACTACCAAGGCATTAACTCACTTGAAGTTTCCCAAGATGCATATCATCCCTTCTATCTTCACATTGAGAGCTTTCAATGATGCATTATGTTCAACTATAAGTACTATAGTGTTACCTATCCAGGTAGGAATGGAGACTATCCTAGTGATGTTTCATGTAATCGAAGGTGTTATGCAATATAACATACTTATAGGGAAGCCTTGGATTAGAGAAATACATTGCATCCCTTATATTCTACATCAATGTATCAAATACATTCATGAGAGATAGGTTCACGTGGTGCCTTCGGATGAAGAACCCTTTAAATACATGAATCTAAAAGATTTTATGGGGGAATTTGTTCTCCCATTTTGGATGTGTGGCCATCATCACCATTAAATGAGCTAGGATGTAAAATCAAATATGTGTGTGCTAATCTTGCAACATTCGCATCTCAATTATCAGAGCACATGATAGTTGCTTCTACCATACCGTCTACATCTATGATGCATCAAGATGATAGGAAGTTGAAAGAAAATATGGTTGAAAGAGAGATAAAGCAAATTCCCAAGCCAATAATCCAATGGAAGTAGAGGAAATTCAAGGAGAAGTGAAAGAGGCATATTAGCCTGCTTCACCTATGTCTTCAGTAGGGTCATCTGCATTGTAGGTGACCATCCATTTGGTTAATCCTAGTTTAGGGGAATATATCATGCAAAATGTGACATTCACACCGAATATCAAGACTGCATAGGACATGGGCTGACCGTGAGCCCATCGCCTTCCCATAGGGACAATGGAACCTTTAAGGGTATCACCAAACCAAATCAACTTCATCTATGGAGGGCTAGACCAATTTGCATCTCCCATGCCCATGGATGAGGATGATAATGAACCATTCACCATGAAAGTTTATTATCTCTCTAACCTAGAACACTCCATGTGATACCTCGAGTGTTACCATTAGCATAATTATGGTCTAAAACTATTTGAGAAAGGGTGTAGAAGGCCATATGAACCACAGTATCAATTGCCAACTAACAGGTTTGGGTTAGGATACTATATTCGAGGACAGGACAAACTTCTCATGACATATTTAGACCGCTTGTACCTCATTCTAGGGGGTGAAGTTGACTTCAATAATTATCATCCTAATCCTTCGGTGTTTCATAGGGATAACTGTTTAGTGACTTATGTCACTGTAGAGCCACCCAAGAGATATCATGTGAACATCTTGGTGGAGACCGGCCCAGAACACATTCCAAGAGCTAGCTTAGATAATCAAAGTTGTGGAGCTACTAAAAATATTGGTATGCACATCTAGAGTCTATACACAGCTATAGATATCAAATCAAAAGTTACTTTTGAGGATGTTCATGCAGTATCCATCATCAAAAGAAATGGACCAGACTACAATTTTGGAATATATGAAGCTGAGTTATCCTCAAACAACAAGAAATCTGAGGATGAAACTAATTTGCCCTGCTTGGGCCCTATACTCTTGTATCATATTTTACCTTTGGAATCAATAAATATGAGTGAAGAACCCTTTGACAATAATTATGGATATCAATAAATAGCCTACATGGGGCTTCATTGGAACATCACTCAATTACAATAGGTAGAGGCGAGGGTCTCTATTACGACAATAATGATGAAGATAAAACATAGAGAGCCTATTTAGGACCTCTCTACTTGCATCATCATAATGCACCATATACTTTTTAGGAGATGTATAAAGAGATCAATCTCCATCCTCGCCTTAGGGGAAGACCACTGAATATTAATGTGATTTATCACATGGTGTTTTTTGATCCACAAACATACATGGATCTCCTTGAGCCCAATGATCCCATCTGATAGTCTATTCATGGACCGGATCCAAATATCCCCATACCGCTAGAACCATATATCAGGGATGGAAGTTTTGCTAATGTTGAGTCATGTGCATGTGATACTAGAGACATCATCCATTCTATCAATATGATCTATATTTATCTGACCACTCCACTTTGCAATCCAACTGATCCTTCCAAGCAATTGTGTTTTAATGTAGATGCTATTTATTGGGATCATCTTGATTCACCTTTGGAGCCTGAATATTTCTTCCTTAATGAGGAAATATTTCAACCTTTCCATTTTGCACTAGGCTATGTACATGATGTATATCATGCTAAGGATACTTCCAATGAGGAACCTATAAACCCAATAGATTATATCCACTTGATCCCTACACCTCATCAGCTTGAGGAGGGATCCCATATGTCAGTAGAGGAAAAATTTGAAGTGGATATCAGTAATGATCTCACTAATCCTAAGAATGTTAAATTTGGAGGAAGTTTAACTCCTGATGAGCATGCCAATCTCATCCCTCTACTGAGAGAGAGACTTGATCTCTTTGCTTGGAATTATAAGGACATGCTAGTTTTAGATCCAAAATTGGTTACTCATAAGCTTTACCTAGATCTATCAAAGACTCCAGTCAAGCAAGAACTCGGGAAGATGCATCCAACAGTAGCCTTAATGGTTAAGGATGAATTACAAAATTTTTTGGATGTAGAGTTTGTCATTTCCATCGACTATCCGGAATGGGTATCAAACATGGTACCTATAGGAAAACATGATGGAAGGATCTGTATTTGTACAGATTTCAGAGACCTAAATAGGGCAACACCAAAGGATTCATTTACATTGTCAAACATAGATGCTCTTGTAGCTGCAAATTTGGGTCATGATATGCTCTCCTTAATGGATGATTTTTCTAGTTACAATCAATTTTGGATTAAGCCCAAAGACCAACATAAAACCATGTTCATAACACCATGGGGGACATTCTATTACAAGGTTATGCCATTTGGCCTGAATAATGCTAGTGCTACATATCAGTGGGCCATGACATATATCTTTCATGACTATATGCATAAGATATTAGAAGATTATATTAATAATATTTTGGCAAATTCATTGCTATGTGAAGATAATATTTAGGTCTGAGGAAGGTCTTCGATCGCTTTATAGAGCATAATATCAGGTTGAATCCTAAGAAGTGCATATTTGGCGTAACTTTAGGAAAGCTCGTAGAATTCATAATTTCAAAATGAGGCAATGAAGTTGACCCAAAAAGGCTATTCTAGATATGTGTCCCCCCATATGTATCAAGGAATTAAGAATCCTATAGGGCAAAGTAGCATCCATAAAGTGATTTATCGTATAGTTATCGGATAAATATCGACCCATGAATCGACTGCTATACAAGGGGGTCCCATTCAACTAGGATGAGGAATATCAAGTAGCCTTTAATGAGATTTAGCAATACCTAGAAACATTGACAATGCTAGCTCCACCAAGGCTAGATGTACCATTCTTGCTATATATATCGATGACTAGCTTTGCATTGGAAACTATGTTAGCCCAAAAGAATGTGAAAAACTAAGAACAATCCATATATTATATTATCCAAACTTTTGTGAGTTATTAGCTAGGATATGCATATGTGGAAAAGCTATGTTTAGCAATAATGTTTGCTACCAAGAAATTGCAACACTATATGTTGAGTCATACGATGTATGTTATATAAAAAAAAATCCTTTGCAGTATATGATGAGCAAGACATCATAATACACATACTATGAAGTGGATCATGCTATTGATAGAATTCAATCTAAAATTTATAAGCCAAAAGTCCATTAAGAGATAATTCATAGCTGATAAATTGGTTGAGGTGCCTCTCGAAAATAATAGACCCCTCACCATAGAGCTTCATGATGATGTAGTCTTTGCCTTATCAGAAGCACCCGAACTCGAGGAACCAGATAAAAAAGCTGATATGGCATTATTCTTCGATGGTTCAAAGTGTGAGGAAGGGGATGGTGTAGGAATACTGTTGTTAACACCACAAGGAGCTCCAATGCCCTTGTTGTTCAAGTTGGAGTTTCCTTGCACTAACAATAATGTTGAATACAAAGCCCTAATTTTGGGTCTCCAAATAGCTATCACCATGAAGGTAAAAAGGCTAAATATCTTTGGTGATTCCCTTCTCATTGTTAACCAAGTTAAGGTGTTATTTAAATTTTGATGTCTAGTATTGAAAGCTTACAAGGATATTGTTGACATTTATCTAGCTCGACTAAAATGTTATGACATCGAGGCAATCCCTCATTTGCATAATAGACTTGTAGACACAATGGCATCTTTGGGATCTTTAATCCCTCAGAATGCATCTGTTGATTTCATTACCATCCATATAAAAATGTTATCACACTCTACTGTACAACATGAAGCATTGGATAACAAAGAGTCAATCAACATGATTCATGTAGAACCAAACCATGAATGGTTCTATAGAGCTAGATAATTTCTCAAGAGAGTATCCTAGGGGTCTTTGATCTCACAGGATCTGATGGAGAGTGGTACTACCATTCACCACAAGGTTGTTTTCCAGTATACATTTGCAAATATAGAATCGTAGGGGGAACATGTTGTATTTTCAGTTGAAACCTAAGCTTATCATAATTGAATGTCATAGATACATAAATTTATTAGACTTGGTGTAATCCCTCAAGGATTATCATGTTCCATGAAGTACACATTTAAACAAAAAGTAACAAATTATGTCATATTGGTAGACCTCATGTACTGTAGAAGCTATGATGGAATTCCCCTTCATTGTCTTGAGTTCCAAGAGTCATCTTGGTAAATTTATAAGCTCATGATGATACATGCAGTGGCCATTTTAGCAACATGGCTATCATCAAGCACATCCTTATTATGGGTTATTATTGGCCCACTATGGATAAGGATTACAAATGTGTATGTTAGGAAATGCATTCAATACCAACATCATGCTAATCTTACGCACTTGCCATCACAAGCATTACAACCCATTGAAGTGGCTTGTCCATTTTATCAATGGGGATTTGATCTCATTGGTAAGACCTCTCCTCCATCATTGGGTCAACATACATTCATTATTATGGCTATTGAGTAGTTTACTAAATGGGTGAAATCCATTCCCTTAACAATGACAACTGGAGTGCGTATTGTTGTGTTCATACTCACTAATATCATAAGTCATTTTGGGATACCATCCAAGATTATTTCGGATAATGGAACATCATTCAAAAACAAAATGGTGAGATCTTTGACGTCTATGTATAGAATCAAACATAGTTTTGCGACTCCATATTATTCGTAGGCAAATGGGTAAGTGAAATCTTAAAATAATATAGTGTTTTCCATCTTAAAAAATATGGTACAATAGCACCACAAATATTGGCACATCCAGCTACCCCTTGCATTATAGGCTTACAAGACTAGTATTCAGACACCCATTGGGGCAACTCCATTTTCATTAGTATATGGTGTTGAGGCCATTATGCCCTTAGATTTGGATATTTTAACATTGCACATCACATTGAAAGAGTTCATTGATGATGACACCGTACAACAAGCTCACCTAGATCAATTGATGCTACTTGATGAATGTCGCGTGAATGCCCTTGAGCACCTTCACATTTATTAGGAGCACTTAAAATGAGATTACAATAACAAAGTCCATCTGAGAGACTTTGAGGTTGGTGATATTGTTCTGAAAGAGAACAAGAAGAACTCAAATTTACTGCCAAAACTATGAGATAAATTTATGGCTAACTAGTTAGGTCCTTATATGATCTCTGAGAATATTTGACTTAAGACATATCGCTTGACATCGCTCGAAGGATTTGAAGAGCCTGAACCTCTCAATATCCTTCATCTTAAAGTGTTTTATGCCTAAAACCATAAAAAGGCTCCAAAGGCATTTGTAAGCCCTTTGGTCAATTTCAGAAAAGTCTCCAAAGGCATCTATAAGTCCTTTGGTCAATTTAAAAAAAAGCTCCAAAAGCATATGTAAGCCCTTTGGTTAATTTCTAAAAGGCTCCAAAGGCATCTGTAAGCCCTTTGGTCATTTAGAAAAGGCTCCAAAGGCATTTGTAAGCTCTTTGGTCAATTTCAAAAATGGCTCCAAAGGAATTTGTAATCCCTTTGGTAAATTTCTAAAAGGCTCCAAAGGCATTTGTAAGCCCTTTGGTAAATTTAAAAAATGTCCCAAAGGTATCTGTAACCCCTTTGGTCAAAGCACAAATTGTTGATTATGGAACCTGATTAATTGGAGGCATTTGTTTCAACCACACTTAGACCCACTATGTGAAAGAGGGGGGGTGTAGGGGGGGCATTATCCCCCCTACTACTGTCACCAGGGGGGTCCAGGGGGGTTGCAGCACCCCCGAAGCTAAAAATAGATGTTTTTTCCTCTATGTAAATCTGGACCATTTGATATTAGGTCACAAATCGGACGGTAGATTTTAGGTGGGTTTTTTACCCTAAAATTGTAATGCATTATTATAAGAGGAGGTTGTACGATGACTAAAAGTAATGAGGTGCACGACTGTGTACAGAGGGGTTTTCTAGATAGAATACAAAGGGCCTGGTTATTTTCTCTGTGGAGTAGCCCAATTTGGGTGAACCACATTATATCTGTGTCTATTGTGTATTGCATAATTTATTCTATGTTTATTTTTGCATTATATTATTGCTCATATTTGTTATTTAATCCTAACACAAAATGCTCCAATGGTTTTTAAAGATCCCTTGGTCAAAATGTAAAATCCATAAAAAATTGGAAAAATATCTAAATCCTAAAAACATTGCATTTCATTTTGCATCATTACATTTCATTTACATCATGCATTTCATTCTTTGCATTGCATTAGGCATATCCATCTACCACACTTGCATTAGAATACATTGTGTTTACAATATGATAATCGACACCACATTTGTGTCTCAATCATGCATCATTGCATTTTCATAATCCATCACCCTTGTGAGTAATTGTGTTTTTCAACATGACCCATCTTGTTGCTATGAAGAATATATTGGGGTTTTTCGGTCACTCAACCATACTTAGAGGTATTTTCAAGAGTTGATAGAAATCTTGCTTTGATTTTGTAGATGAGGTCTAGTTTGTATAGCCCTTAGGATATCAGAATTCTATCACTAATAAATAAAAAAAATCCTAATAAGGACTAGGGAAATATAAAAGCTATGAATTAGGACTAGTTATTCTAAGGTGAAAATTTTATTCTTTCTTATCCCCCTGTGTGGACAGTACGGGAAATGTTGGCAATTGGCAAAAGGACAAGTTTATTCCCTACCCATATGAATCCCTTGCTTACATCAAAATAATAAAATATCCCAGAGTGATATCCTAGATAAATCCTTTAGATTGATGCCCCATATCTATATCCTAGATTGATATCCCAAAAAAGAAATCCCTAAAGAAAAATCCCCAAAGAAATTTTTTGAATAAAATCACAAAATGGAAAGCTTAGAAAGTTAAGTCAAATAAAGATCAATTTTTCAAAAGTAAAATCAAATCAGTATCAAATCCCTTTCTAAAAAAAAGAGAGTATATACAAAATAAATAGTGATTTTTATCACTATATATGAGCAAGTATCCCAATAAATTGAAGAAAATAAGGGAGTGAACTTGAATCCCTAGAATTGTCAGCACTACTGTACCTTATGCATGATGATATGTATGATACATTAGCATTTTTCTTGTGTGCAGACCAATGTTTGAATGTGGAAGAGCTAGATTCAGGTGTCCTATATTGCTCAGTAGCCTAGTCCAACTAAAATATAAACCTAGGATTGGATAGACATTTGAGGATTCCCAATCTTAGCAATGGGCTAAAAGAATCTCGCCTGACATCGGGGTATGCTTATGCCTTATCTAATATACTCATTTGCACACACAGGGATAATGAACAGTTTGGTTCTATCCTAGCAAAAGCCTTATATTTCATAAGTCTAATATGGTTAGTATAAAACTTTTGATAAGTCAACTAGGGTGTTTGAGTTTCATGGAAAACCTAAAAATTTTCCAAATAGCAACAACCAATTTTCAATGCAATCATCAAATATCAATTTTTCTCTTTATAAAATTTTGTTATTGAATACTGTTCATAATATAGGTTAGATATCGTATGGATGTCAAAAATGATATTTAAATGGCCATTGACTATGTTATGCATATTATTTTAACTTGCAAGAGCTTATGAATAAAAACAATACATCATTGCATCTCACATATGGGTGTCCAATTGATTAATTCTTATAATAAGATATAGCAAGTACAATCCATGATTTTTATACATTCTATGGTGTCATCCATTAGATTGTTAAATCCATATTACATTTATACATTATGTTTTAATGATTAAAGCATACATGTTCATTTCCATATATCATCATAGAAAAACTATGCAATACATACAAGGCATAAACTATGTCATAACAACATAAATTAAATGCATACAAGTGAAGCAAAATATACATGCATTTAACATCAAACTATGGCATTCATATGCATCCATCGTAATTAGTCCATCTACATACATAAATCATAGCATCTAATCATCTATCGCATAGCTATATAGTGCATGTAATCCATACATCACATCATATAGCATTAAATCAAAATAAGCATTGCATCCATGTGTATAACATAAAAATAAAATACCAAAAAAATAAAGTACATGTGTAATACGATGAATTTTCATATCATATATATATATATATATATGTGTGTGTGTGTGTGTGTGTGTGTATGTCAAATGTACATCATATCAAGGTATATTAAAATGCTCACAGGCTACAACTATGTAGGTCCTCAGACCTTACACCAAAATGGTACAAAAAGTAGCAAAATTTATGCCATGCCAATGTGCTAGCCCTGGCCTACACCCCTCGATATCCCTACACTAGAGCTCTCTTCATCTCCCTCATCCACATCCCTAGGGGTATGCTCTAGAACCTGTTGTGGGACCTATTGTAGATCCTACGCTCGGTATAGACCAACTGAACTCAGTGCATGTGAGGTAGTCCTATGGCTAGATTGTGCACTAGACTGCCCTATCTCTCTGGTCCTGGTTTTTCTCCAGTGTGACCCTATACTAGTCCTCTCCAAAACCTATCCATATAGCATCTTGATAATACCCTATAGTTGGACATTACGTGCTACATCCATTGTGTTTTGATCATTATCCTCCTCCATGAGGGTACATAGCTACCTAATATATACCATCAGGTTAAAAATTATAAGTCCTAGAGTATATGGTACCGCAAGAGGTGCCATGATAGCCTATGTAGGTTAGGGAGCTACCCTCATTACCTTGAGTAAATCTTGCTCAGAAATCACTACATCTAGTGTCACCTATAGAATATTATGTTGGCTAGTGATCTTCTCAATATCGATGTCTACTATAGCCACTTGTACCCAGAGAGCTGCCCTCTCCTCCTCGTAGTTGTGCCACTAGCTCTAACCATGATATAGCTTCACCTCTAGAGTGGTGATAGTGGTGTCTCTATGCAGGAGTCGTGTGTGAAGTGACCCAATTTGAGTTCAAATATTGGTAATCTATACCTTCAACTATCCAACCTCACTGTTAGGAGGTGCCTCACCATCCTTGAATTCCTCCTACTCTACCTCTACTTGTGGGCCCTCCTCTACAATTTCCCCTGCATCCCATGCACCCTCAGTCCTCTAATGGACCCTGCATCCATGAGGGTCCAAATTTAAGCCCTATGCACCCTATACTACAAATCCATATGTTGGTCAGCCTAGAGGTCCCTCGTCGTGCCACTACAAGCTAGTCCACCATGCATGGTAGTCAGTAGTAGTGCCTGCATCCGCCAGGCCTTACTCTTGAAAGTTATCATTGTCATCCTCCAGTGGAGCCACCTAGGTATAGGCTAGGTCCATCTCTAGTACCAGACATCTATAAATAGTAGGCACCTCTGGGACATCCTAATAAATCCCAAACTACCATAGGATGTGAGAGAAGTGTTGATACTCATGTATATCGGCCTTATGGTTGATAACCCCCCTATATTTATGTGCTTGGCACAAGTATCTATCCACCTATGGTCATGCAGGGCAGCCCATGTATGGTTTCCACTCAATCTACACAAGGAAAAGTTGAGAGAATCTAGTGATATAATGGTCTAGGTCTCCTGTATGAAACCTACTCCTAAATCCATCTTGCTCCTAAGACCAGTAGGTTGTATAGGACTTACAAGTTGCATCGATATCAACAATCCCTAGAGGAGAGGATATGATGGCATCACCATAAATAGGTAGGAGAGGAGATGATGGCCTCACCATAAATAGGTAGTGACTTATCCAAAAAGTGTGCACCTATCTAGTAGATCAATGGAAATCAACATAAAAGCATGAAATAAGAATCAAGCTTGCATATGACAATAAAATGGATGTTTATTTTATTAATCTTGAAAGCAAATCTCGGTTACAATCATGCCCCTCTTAGGGTCACCTAAGTATTGATACAATTGATACAATTCTGAATCCCCCAATGGGGTAGGCACAATACTAATGCTCTCTAAATATTCACAAACTGCTCTAGGGTGGATTTGACCCTCTTCTTCATGTTGAGGAAGTAATTAGATGATTGAAGCTCCTTTGAACCTATTTCCTACGATCAAGAAACAACACAAGAACATTAAAAAAATAGGCAGCCTCTCGTGATGAGGCCCATTAAAGGATTTATACATACAAAGGCCATAATACTAATGAAATAAAGAAAGTAGATAAACTATTCTAAACATATGCAATTCTCATAAGGATTGATGGAAACATGTAAACAATAAGTACATTTATCAATCTGAAAGAATCATTGTATGAAATAAAGCATTAGAACATGAAAAGAAACTAATTATGTCCTACTTGGTAAAATGAAGTAAACCTAATAAAATATTTAATACGATCAGTCAGAGTATCTAAACTACCAAATAAACCATTAGAATGATTAATCTAAACTAGCTAAGCACACTACAAAAATAACAGTAAGGGGATCTTATACCTATTGCAAACCATAAATTAGATGAGCGGTCTGCACTATAAACTGTGGTTGAAAGTTGTGATGAGCAACCAAGTAGTCTTATTCCCAAAATCAGGGGTTGTGGGATTTATCCTCCTTGTCAAATTGATGATCAAGGGTCACCTCGGTGTCCTCCGACAGGTTTGGTGGTTGAATTGCCCAATAGGGCCTCTATTTGTCCAAATTAGTGTCTCTTTACATTCTAGCTCCTTAGGGCATCCATGACATAATTTGTTATGATGCTTAGGTTGGAAAAGTGATAGCAACAAATCTCTCTCTTAGTTCACTCAAGTGAGTTCACAATTTGATAGAGCTTCACTGCTCTAATCTCGAATGCTCCATCATATATTTCAACAGTGCTTCGCTATCAAAATGTGTTCTATCATTGCCCTAATATGAAGGGGTATTTATAGGACTACCCAAGGGCTAGGGGTGGCTTCATGGAGAAGCCAATAACAAGAAGGGATTGTTAAGACAGTTGGATTGGAAGCTTTCATCCTTTAACCATATTCTTCTAGATCAAATGGTTGTTCAAACAGATTTGGATCGAATGAAGGCCAACTAAACTTTAGTTAAGACCGTAGGTGATAGCTATGATTCAAACTGTATACCATAGGTATCAGCCATAGTTTAGACTATAGACCATAGGTATCAGCTGTAGTTCAGACTTATTAGGCCAAGGAGCCCAAATTGAATGGTTAGAACCACTTCTCTATCTTGTAATCTATCCAATATCTTCCATATGGTCTTGTAGCATGTCCATATGAGTAGTCGCCATCGACATGGCATGTTTTAGGTATCTACAGATGCCCCTTTTGATATGTGTTGTGATTTTGAACAATTCTAAGAAAAACTAGACCTCCTAAAATGATGTTGAAGATTCTATGATGATCATTAGTCGAATCAACATTAGATGCCCCAGGTCCTACAAAAGGATGGGCATCCTAGAATCATTGCTTCCAACTAGATGAAAGGCTTAAATTTGAAAAGTTTACACTCATCATTAGAAATTCGAGTAGCTTTGGCACTACAATAGGAGTTAGGCTTATATAACCAAAAGGATGATAATTACAAACTAATTATCATATTTTATATTTACCCCAAGCAAAGGGGTAATCTTATGATAGTTGTTGACAATGATTCATAAGATGAATGCAATTCTAACAAGATCAAAGGATCTATGATCTCAGGGATATTATATTGATTTTGATTATGATTATGATATTATGACTACCCCCTCAAGTGATGGGTTGATGAGGGTAATGACAATGTATAAAATGACAATGTCGCTTGACCACAATGAATGATTTGTACAAACTTAGAATTGAGCATTTAATTACTTGGCTAAGCCTAGTTTAGCATATTATTACAACTATTAATAGTAATTGCACATTCCTATCCCATGGAGTAGTTGAGCTACAATAGCCATCTTAGGGAATCAAAATGATGTAAATCATGTTGAATCAATTTTGTTGATGATTTGCTAAAAAAAAGGTGTCATAAGAGAAATGACATGAAATATCTCATTTTCATGGAGTAGTCTAGCCTTGAAGGCCTTCTTCAGAATTGAAAAGAATCATATCAAATCAACGATGACAATTTTACCCCAAATATCCTTACGGTTATTTACTCATCTTGCTGGATTCCATGGAGCATCATTCACTACAACCACTAAGTGTATAGAGTAAATAACTGAATACGAGGTGCATTTAGCTTTTGATTTTTAAAATATTTTTGTTAATTTTGAAATTTTTAATTGATCTTGGTGCTTGAACATCACCAAATTTGTAAAATTGATTGCTTTTATTGATATTTTATTCATTAGGAGACATTGATTTATCATTTAATATCTTCCCACGATGGGATTTTGCTATTTTGATGCCAGTTGCAAACCATGGTTTCATTATGTGATTGAAACATTTAAAATTTGAGAACCACAGGTCATACCTATGGGTGTAAAACCCTAATTCTGGGACCGCGCATGTCAACTACGATCTGCAAAAATTAGGGAAACCTATAAAAAAATTTCCCATTTATAAATTTCATTATTTTCTTGAAAGTGACTGTAATAAGGAGAGCTCTGAGAGGTGAAAAACATTTCTTGATCCAGAATGCTACTAAACCTTGACCTCATATCGCACTCACACCCCGATGGTAGACCCTGGATAACCCTCCACTAGAAAGGGCCTCAGTGCAGGTAAGGTAATGCGAAATCAAGTCCTCACAATCATTTACCAAATAAAAGAAACCACATTAATTAATGAGAAAAATAATTTTTATTAAACTATTGGCAATGAACCACACCCTAGATTAGGCTAGCTTAGGATTTATTATTATTTTTTCTTAATTTTTTGGCTAGGAATTGACCCCAACAAGGTCACATTCCTAGACCGCAGCTACCATCTATGGTTCCCAATTGTCATATTGGGTACCGCAGGTGCCAACTGCGGTTAAATTCAAATTACAATGGTAAAAAATATGATTGTTGTGCGGACCACAGGTTAGACCTACGGTTCACCATTTTTAGGAAATTTTATCAATTTTATTAATTTTTCTAAGGTTTTTCTAGCAGTTAATGTCATTTATTGCACCGATGAGATGCATTATTAGACTTGTAATCACCCTTAGCATAGTTTGTATATTTTTAGCAATTTTTAGCTTTATTAATCTCTTTTTAGGTCATTTTTAGCTGTTTAGTTAGCCTTTCCTTATGCATTGTGTTCTTTTCAGATATTTACTTCTAGGGCTAGAGAGTTAGACCTACATTGAAACCTCCACCCACTGCTGACTAAAGTATAGTGGTAGTGGTTTGGTGTCATGGGTTTCAGCTACGTCTTGGATCTACCCACAATCAGGGTAGATCAAACTTACATGACTACATTGGCCCAGAGCTGGAATGCTCAGACCAACACATTTCACCTATCGAAAGGTGAAATGACTATCACACTTGAGGATATCTACATGATCTTTATGATCCCTATTTATGGTGAGCCCATCACCTCCTCTACCTTTCATAGAAAGGGAGTTGTGTTTGATGAGATATTCGATCATCGGAGCTAGGAGGCCTAGCGTAAGATCAACCATGGAGGCATTCACATCTAGTACTGGTATAATGAGGAGGTATTGTCCATAAAAGAATCATTTTTTATGCACTTGGTCATGCATATCGTGCTTATAAACTCCTTAGGCATGAGGATCCCCTGGAATCTTTTGGCTAGTGTCAGGAGGGTCATTCAAAGCTCCACACAATGACCATTGCTCCTAGCCTAGAGGAGCGCTTTACTGTGCCAATTGTATCAAGAGCTATATCAGATCACCAATAGGAGTTGGATAGGCATTAACTATAGTCTACTCCTACAGATCTAGGGTTGGAAGCACATATGAATTGAGTGACTTGTAGAGCTACCCTTGGAGATTACTTCTATTGATGATGCACATCAGTGTTATGCCGCATGCTGGACCTATGAGAAGGAGGGGTTCCAAAGTAGGTCCCATGTAGGGGACATCGAGCATTATATCAATCGATTTGCAGCACTGCAACCTGATAATATTGAGTGTCATCTATATATGGATTTCCCTATATGGCTGGAGGTTGGTGAGTGGTTGTGCTAGGCTTAGAAAAATATATGGATTCTAGGCCATAAGTATGATATCCAAGAGTACCAATTCTAATCTAGAGTCCTATGATAGTTTGACATAGTTTAGGACATCCCATAGCTACCTATTATCTACAGATGGCTAGTGCTAGAGGTAGATCTATAGTGGGTGCAGCCTACACCGCTAGGCGATGCTATGGAAAAATTATAGGAGTTGGGGGTTGCTCTGACTAGGACCACCCCAACGTATGATACTTGGTGGTCCCTACTTTAGTGGTAGAGATTTGGGGCTCTCAGATAGGTAGATGATGAGGTGGATGCTAAAACATAGGGGCACAATGTGCACCTATGGACTAAGGATGGATGGGAGGTAGATATTACGATCGAGGATGCACCATATATGGAGCCTAAGGAGGAGGCCCTAGATTAGGGTGAGGTACCTACAGACAATGAGGTAGGGTAGCTACTAGCCTAGGTGGTACATTTATAGAGTCATTTGGGTATGCTTCAAACTTGGCTATTACACAGGGATACTAGCCTCACCATGGTAGAGGAAAAGCTCACTAATGGGCAGAGATAGTGGTAGGAGCATGAGGACGAGAGGCCTCTCATAAAGGCCCAACTTACCATAATAGAGACCTAGATCAGATGATTAACTGTAGAGTGTGATTTGGCACACTCACAACTGACTCTCATGACTAGAGAGAGATGCACTAATGGTGATGGGAGGAGCTCCCTCATATTCACATGTAGTTATGGTACCACCTATAGCTCTAGTACTCACACTGCTATCAGGACAAGACCCCATGGTAGAGGTTAGGTGGCTCACTTCCCTCGTTGAGGAGGGAAATGCATAATAGGCTATGAGGGCAACTCGCATATTCCAACTAGAGGACTACATTCAACTAAGAGGTGTAGATGTACTAGAGGAAAATTTTAATATAGGTACTCATAGGAGCATCTCCCAGACAAGGACTAGAGATACCATATAATATTTTGCTAGTTTGAGGCATAGGTCTCACTAGATAGAGGGGATTGGTTCTCGTGTATGAAGCTTCATTGGTTTAGGAGATACACAAAACCCTTAATAGGGTATACAACAGGCACTAGAGCATACTATAGAGTAAGCTCTAGAGCAGGCTATAGGCCAGTCTAACAGAGATGGGGTTTTGGGATGTGGAGAGAGCTCCAGTATAGGAGGAGCTGGCTAGAGCTAGGGATCTATTGAATACAAACTACCTTTTGTATGTGTATCATTTTTAGTGTAAGGTCTGATGACCTACATGATTGTAGCCTATGGGTACTTTGATACTCCTTATGTACTATTTTGACACACACACACATATATATATATATATATATATATATATATATGATATACGAGTTTTGATCATTTATGGCTCATGATGTGTACTTATGTATTTTTTTTTATATTATGCACATGGATGCAGATGTTTATATTGATGCTATGTTTACATGATGTCATGTATGGATGACATGCACTAGGTAGCTATTTTAATTTATGATGATGATGATATGCAGTGATCTAGATGTTCATATTTGCTATTTATGATGGATGCATATGGATACAATGTTTACTTTTAAATGCATATTTAATTTTTCTTTATTGTATGCATTTAATTTATGATGCTATCACGATATGGTTATGCAATGTATGTAATGAATTATTTACATGATGGTAATCTAATGTAAATGAACATGTATGCTTTAATCACTTAAAACATGAGGAATAAATGTGATATGCATGTAACAATCTAATGGATGACACCATAGAATGTGTAAAAAAATCATGAATGTAATTGCAAATCCTCATTACAAGAATTTAATCAATTAATCACCCATATATGAAATGCAATGATATAAAGTGACATGATATGAATGATATGATATGTCACTCTGTATTCCGTTTTGTAATTTTGAAAATTATGCATAATATAGTCAATGGCCGTCTAAATATCATTTCTGATATCCTTCTAGTATCTATCCTATATCTTGGTCGTGCTCTATGTAATGATGTATCACTTATTAGATACTTTGCAATTTGATAATTTGAATAACTTTATTCTATATGGTTTGTGATATTTGGTATTTTGTTACTATTTAGAGAAACTTTTGAGGTTTTCCATGAGACTCAAACACCCTAGTAGACTTCTCAAACATCCCATACTAACTGTACAAGGCTTTTGTTGGACAAGGCTTTCATCATGAATGACCCAACTGTTCATTACCCTTGTGTGTGCACGTGAGTATTTTTAGATAGACCATAGGCATACCCCAATTGTCATTCAGGACTCTCTCAACCCATATGTGAGATCAGATTCCTCTTATGTTCATATCATCCTTGTTTTAGACTTGATTAGACTATAATTCTAGACAACCCCAGGTACCCAGACCTAGCTCATATTTCAAATTGATCAGGACTACCCCTCCAAAAATAGTCGAGACTCTTTCAACCCATTACTGCATTTGGGGATCACCCAATAAAACTACTACTCTGAAAGTAAGCGAGACTCTTCCAACCCATTGCTGCAATTGGGGTTCATTTCATGGATTTGAATGGTGAACAATTCAAGGATTCAAGTTCTCACCCTTCTTTTCTTTCTCTTCATGGGGATACTTGCTCATGTGTAGTGATAAAAATCACTATTTTTCATGTTTTACTCTAAGTGATAAAAATCACTGTTTATTCTCATTTTTCTTGAGTAAGGGATTTATATTGTGCTTTTGATTCACTATGTGTTTTTATATTTGACATTAAACTTTATTTTTGATCTTCATTTAATCTTTGATTTTAACTTTGGAGGTTTTGACTTTTGAGATGTCAATTTGGGATATCAATTTTAGGATATCGATGTGGGGTATCAACATTTTATGTTGATTTGGGATGTTACTCTAGGATATTTCTCCTTTATTTATAAGCAAGGGAATGTATGGGTAGGAGAAATCTTGTCCTTTTTCCAAGGTTCATCATTCTAGATCAACTATTTGCAAGATAAGTAGGTAATAAAATCCATCTCTCTAAATACCCAAGGACCACTTTTGCAGCTTTCATCCTCCCTTACCTTAGCAGGATTTTAAATGTTTTCATTAGTGACGAGATCCTGATATACCAAGTACTATCACAACTAGTGACCTAATATACAAAAATAAAGTAATCTTTCTATGATGTTTGAAAAACCCACTAGGTATGGTTGAGTGACTAGAAAACTTTGGTATACACACATATCTCATAGTAACAGGTGTTGTGTATGAATACAATGGATTATGATAAATGCAAAGGTGCATAATTAAAACACAAACATCATGTTGTTTGTAGGATTGAAAAACACAATCCCTCCTACTAAAGAATGCAATGGATTATGAATACCTATTTGCAATGTAATGAAGTTAATGCATGCATAAATAAAAATGCATAGTGCAAATGCAAATGTTTTTGGATTTTATGCTTTACCATTTTTTTTGGATTTTATTTATTTTATATTTTTTATGGATTTTATGCTCTTAAATTTGACCAAATTATGAGTACATGCCTTCAGAGCCTTTAAATTGACCAAGAAATTTTTAGGAATTCTTGGAGCTTTTTGATTGACCAAACTACTCATGAGAGAGCTTGGAGATTTTTAGGATGATCGAGTGATTTTAAGGAAACCCTCGGAGCCTTTGGGTTGACCAAATGGTTTATCAAAAATCCTTGGTGCCTTTTTAGGATGACCGATTGGTTATAAGCAAACCCTCAAGACCTTTGAATGACATGACCAAGTGGTTTTAGGAACCCTTGGAGCCTTTAGGTTGACCAAGCAATTTCTTAGAAACCCTTAGTGCTTTTCTGGGATGATCGAGCTATTATAAGCAAACCCTCAAGGCCTTTGATGGACATGACCAAGCAGTTTTAGGAACCCTTGGAGCCTTTGGGTTGACTAAGTAGTTTCCTAAAAACCCTTGGTGCCTTTTTAGGATGACCAAGTGGTTATAAGCAAACCCTTGAGGCCTTTGACTAACACGACCAAGCAATTTTAGGAACCCTTGGAGCCTTTGGGGTTGACTGAGAAAGTTTAAGCAAACTCTCAAAGCCTTTTACTATACTCTCAATCATAAAACACCTTAATATGGATGATGTTAATAGTTTCAGGCTCTTCAACACCCCCTAGAGACATTAGGTGATAGGTACCTGGACTAATATTTTTAGATATGATATAAGGTCCTAGCCAATTAGCCATGAATTTGTCTTGCATATCTGGTGGTAAATTAGAGTTCTATTGGTTCTCTTTCAAGACAATATCCCCAAATTCAAAGTCTCTCTGGTGGACTTTGATATTGTAAGCTCATTTTAGTCACTCTTGATAAATACAAAGATGCTCCAGGGCATTCATGTGATGTTCATCAAGCAGTGTTAGTTGATCCAGTTGAGCTTGTCACATTGTGTCATCATCGATGAACTCTTTTAATGCGACACACAACATTGTAATTTCCAATTCCAATGGCATAATGGCCTCAGTGTCATATACTAGTGAAAATGAAATTACCCCAGTGGGCATCTGAATGCTAGTCATATAAAACCATAATGCAAGGGGTAGCTGGATATGCCAATATTTATGGTTTTCTTAGACCATATTTTTCAATATGGCCACCACTATCTTATTTGAAGCTTCAGCCTACCCGTTTTCCTGTAGATAGTATGGAGTCACAAAACTATGTTTGATTCTATACTTAGACATCAAAGCTCTCACAGTTTTGTTCTTGAATGGCGTTCCATTATCCAAAATTATTTTGGATGGAATACCAAAATGACTTATGATATTGTCTAGTATAAACTACGCTATACGAGCTTCAGTGGTCATTGTTAAAGGTATTACTTCCACCCACTTTGTGAAATACTCAGTAGCCATGATAATAAATGTATGTCAACCTGATGATGAAGGAGAGATCTTGCCTATAAGATATAATCCCCACTGATAAAATGGCCAAGTCACTTGGATGGGTTGTAAGGCCTATGATGGAAAGTGTGTAAGATTATCATGATGCTGACATTTGATGTATTTCTTGACATACACATTGTAATCTTTCTCTATAATGGGCCTGTTGCGGGCCAAACAAGGTGAATGGTTTCTTATTTTTGTCACATGCCCGTGCATTTTATTATCAACCCAGGGAGCTTCGTAAACTTGCGAAGAGTCAGAATTAGGCTACTACAATACCACTGGAGGTGAATCTGCTAATCCTACATTTGGGGGGTGTTCTTGAAATGGTTTTCAATCATTCCTGCACTCCTCAATAAATTACATAAGAACATAATTAAATCTACAAAAATAAATCATGTACATATTTTTGAAAATAAACCTACTACAAATACTAGAACTAGCAAACTAATGAATGCTCCTATGAAAGCAATAAACTAATTAAAATAAATAAACAAAAAAAGGAAATGGGGAAGAAATACTGGCTTGGAGTGGGCCCAGGCTCCAACAGACTCTTCCCGATCGAACACGCGCTTAGACTTCTGGAACTGGAATATATTTATCAACGTATTACAATCTATCTTCTGTAATTCAAAATAGATATTTATTAATTATTTCTATATATCTCTTAGAACGACCTGTGTGTGTTTATATAACACACTCGTAGAACTTCTGTTACAGAAGTGGTTACAACAGTCGATTCTTCCCAGACTAAATTAGAATAGTCTGGCAAATGCAATCAATGTTTGGCATTATGTTCTGATGGCGGTGTGTTCATTTCAGTTCATGCTTTGTCTGGCATCGGTAAGACATTTGGATATGTTGGTGCTATCTCCAATTTAGCTCTACATGATGTAGAGCTAGAACTACACCAGTCGTTGCCATCCACGTCGTTCAACTCTGGTCAACAAGCAAAGAATCAGTGGTGCCTTTCGGTTGTAGGGAGGCGCTTGCCTCCTATTAGCGCCTTTTGGTTGTAGGGAGGCACTTGCCTTCTATTAGTGCATTTCGATTGTAGGGAGGCACTTGCATCCTATTAGTGCCCTCCAGTTGTAGGGAGGCACTTGTCTTTGGTTGGCACCTTTTGGTTGCAGGGAGGTGCTTGTCTTTGGTTGGCGCATTTCAGTTGTAGGGAGGCGCTCACATTCAGTTGGTGCCTTCCGACTATAGGGAGGCACTTGGATTCAGTTGGTGCCTTTCGACTGTAGGGAGGTGCTTGGATTTAGTTGATGCCTTTTGACTGCAGGGAGGCACTCGTATTCAGTTGGCACCTTCTGACTATAGGGAGGCGCTCATATTCAGTTGGTGCCTTCTGCCTGCAGGGAGGCGCTTGGATTCAGTTGGAGCCTTCTGGCTGCAAGGAGGCGCTCATATTTAGTTGGCACCTTTCGACTGTAGGGAGGCACTCGTATTCAATTTGCACCTTCCACCTATAGGTAGGTGCTTGTTCCCTTGGTGCCTTCTGGTTGTATGGAGGAGCCTATGTTCTCTACATTGACCCCCAGTGAAATAAAGTGTCAGGTCCATCAAAAGACCTCGACCATTCCAAACCTAACTAAATCAACTGTAATTCCACAAAACATACTAAAAGCACACAAATTAGATAACACGCATAATCATATCAAATATCTATATAATCATTCATAAAAGTACGCAATCCTTATTATACAGCCGCATATTGATCCAAGAAATATGTACAAAATATGAGCATTTTTGGTGCTCATCATCCCCCCATGCCTAACATATGCCACACCCTCGTGGCATCCAAACTATAGGTAGCCCTTTGACTTTTCATCGTCGCCATCTCTTGGAGGATTTGGCTGCCCCTGCGGCCCGAGTCTATCTTTTCGTGCTGACATTTAAATGTGTGGTTCACATTTGCCTATGGGAAACTGCGGCTATCAATTGTCCCCTTCTAGTTCTGGCCGCTACTGGTGGTGATCTATCCAGTGTTGCTCCTGTCGATTGAAATGTAGCTTTAATAGCTTTCCAGAGGTCAGCGTCTGGAGGTCTGACCACTGCTAGATGGATATCTGAGTTATCCCCTCTGGAAGGTACTACTTGGGCCTTGTATAATCCAGCCACTTCAGGGGTAAGCCCTGCATTCTCCTATGCAATTGCAATAGCCTCCAATTGTGGGCCATATACTCTCCACCATTCCAAGTACCTCTTCATCATGGAAGGTTGCCCTCGGGATGAACCATAGATGTCCCAAAACTGGTTGTCTTCTGTTGGATTGACGCTGATGCCAGAATCTTCTTTTACCCTCGAGGATGCCTTCCTAGACTCCTTGGATACTTTCATTTCGTTGCATAGCTGCTCAAAATATTTTTTCCTTTTGATGAATAGTTGCATATCCCATTCGTCCTTTTCTGACTCGAAAAAGGTCACTTTTGCCTTCTATCGAGCCGTCCTGGGCCTCTTTGCCTTGGCCTCTACAGAAAATGTGGTGGCTTAGACTGGGGTCTCTTCTTTCTCCTTTGGGGACTTCTCTTTACTCTGAAGGATCGGTTGTGCTGCTATCTCCGGGGGTGATCCTTCATTCTCCTATCTACTTGGTGTCGACCCCTTAAGCTCTTCTCCTTCTTTAGGCCTAGGTAAGTCCTTTGTATCCTCTGGTCTTATTTGTTATTGGAGACCTTTGTCCTGCTTTGTGTCACTCAGGATAATGACAGGGGGCATCGTAGGACTTCTTTCCTTTTCACCCCTAAAAATAGAGGAATCCTCCCCTGCCTTCGGGCTGCTTTGTCGAGCATCCGATCGAATCTCCCTTGAAGAGAATACTCGTTCGACAGATGTGGGAGAGTTCATCGACACCTCTTCTGCACAATCAGTCTAAGTGGATGCCTCCTGTCTTGCTGTTCATCTATCCTAAAATATTTTATTTTCCTCTTGCAACTGTCGGACCAGCTGCTCGAGCTGAGCGATTTGTCTATCTCTTTCCTCAAATTCCCTTTTATGCTAGTTTTGGAAATCCTCCAGAATCTGATGTGCCATCCAGTAATCGATTTGCCAGTCGAGCGCCTCCTCCAAGGCCACATCGATCTGGTCATTACTCCTGGAAGTTCCTTCATTTTGTGGGCTCTGGTTCATTAATTCTCAGAGGGTTTGGGCAAAAAATTCTATCTCTATGTCACTCTATCCTTCCTCTATCGATAGGAATTGCCACAGATGTTTCCTCCTAGGAATTGGTTCATCCTCACCACTAGTGAGTGGCGCTCCTTCCTCCTCATACTCGAGCACTGGGGAATGCCCTCTGTCCTCTATGTCTTCGGGCACCGGTGACTACTCTGCTCCTCCTATAAAATAGGGCAACGCCAATTGCTCTATGTTTTTTATCTCCTCTATAGGGGATGCTTTGTCTTGCCCTAATTCAACAACCACATTGTGTTGCTCTATTTGGCCACCATCTCCCTCTGCATCGTGGTTCTGTCCTTGTGTTTCTGCATGGCGAACCAATGTCGATATCATACCATGGTGGGCTAAGGCGAATGGTTCCCCTTTCTGGTACTGAGCCACTTCATCTTTCAAAGCACTCGCCAGGTAGAAAGGTATATTTAATTTCCTCCCATGCACTAGGTGATTGAGGAAGTGCACATGATTAAGGTGGAGATGGGTATACTTCCCTGTGCATGTGAAGAATCGAGCAATCTACTTGAACATCTTTCGCATATTCATGGGGAGACTATTTTTGAGTAACCCCTCCCTGTCTATCTGCACATTTCCTCCCGGCAGCAGTATTTTGGCATATAGTTTTAACACTCCGTCCTTGTATGTACATTCCCCCGTGAGAGGCAATCCAGTGGCCTATGAGATGAACTCAAGGGTGACTGGAATTCCCATCCCTCATACTTGGGCCACATCGCCCCTCAAAGAGGTGTCAATTTCTCTAGATGCCTCCATGTCCTGGCCCTGACTGACCAGGGTGCAGTATTCGAGCCACCCCTTGGCTTCGAATTGGGTCTTCACTGCCCCTCTGATCCCATCAGTGTCACTGGGTTCATTCTTCTTGATCACGTGGTTCTTGGACCTTCCTCCCATGGCACCTTCTGTTGTTGTATTTTTTTTTGTCCTTCCTTCTTCAAGAAGGCACCTTCTTATAGAAAAGATGCCTAACCCTAGTAGTTATGGAAGGTGACCTATCATTGGCACACGATTCCGGCTATGGTGGAGGGTACGATCTCTATGACAGCTATATTTTTTGGTACTGTGTATTTATAAATAATTATATAAAAGATTTGATTTAGTATGCGCATACCTGATTCGGTGTTCCAGTTGTTGTGGTAGCCGCTGATTTGCTGACTTGTGACATGAGGGAGGGGTATGGTCATTTGATGTCACTTATTCATGCGGTGCTTCGTTTCGCTCGAGGCATCCGATAGATGTAAATGTTGTACATGAGAGGCATTCTTTGGTACCTTCCCCATGTGGATGGTGCCCTTGTAGCACCTTTCCAATGTTGTCGGTGCTCTTCTTCAAACGAATGTGCCTTCTGATGCTACAAGGTGCCTCTGATTGGTGGGAGGCGCTTTTGCCTGCATGTGTCTTCCCAATGGGGGGTGTCTCCTTTTGGTTCGTGCCTTCCTGATGTTGGAAGGCGTTCATCTTGATGAATGTGACTTCCTGATGTTGGAAGGCGTATTCGACTGGATGAATGTGCCTTCCTAATGTTGGAAGGCATATTTGGCTGCCTTTTTTTTTTTTTGTCTTGGTGCCTTCTTGCCATGGAATGTGCCTATATATATATATATATATATATATATATATATATATATATTGTGTCTTGGGTGCCTTCTGGATGGGTGCATTTCAAATGCAGTAAGGCACCTTCTTCTGGGCTTGGCACCTTTTGGGTGAAGTAAGGCACCTTCTTCCGAACTTGGTGCCTTTTGGGTGTAGTAAGGTGCCTTCTTTTGGTCTCGATGCCTTCGGGTGCAGTAAGGTGCCTTCTTCTGGACTTGGCACCTTCTGGGTGTAGTAAGGTGCCTTCTTTTGGACTTGGCACCTTTTGGACGCAGTAAGGTGCCTTCTTCTGGGCTTGGCGCTTGCTAGGTGCAGTAAGGCACCTTATTCTGGGCTTGGCACCTTCTTGGTGTAGTAAGGCACCTTCTTCTAGACTTGGCACCTTCTGGGTGCAGTAAGGCACCTTCTTCTGGATAGTGATTTGACTAGAAAAAGGGTGATCAAGCCTTCCTAGTTCTTTTTCACGCTGCCCAGATTCTACCTATGAGCCGGTGTCAGAATTCTAAATTGAATCAGGCCTGGTTTCCTAATACCAAAACCTCATGTTGTTAGGTCCTCCACCTGCAAAAAGCAACTAAAAAAGAAAGGAAAATAAAGGCAGTTAGACACGTTCCATGCCTGTTAGGCCCTGGATTAGGATGCCTGCAACTTGCATGCGGGCGTCATCCCTACAAAAAACACACAAAAAAAACTATATTAACTAACTAAAATTTGGGTGAGAACTTTCATGCCCACCATTTCACCTATGAGAGTTTAGTCTAGATCTAGCAAGATGGGGTCTCCCCCACACCTACTCTGGATTCCACCTGTAATGTTTTGGACGTATTATAGGGGCATAGTCGGTGGCCATTGACTATGAACATGGTGTTGCTATCGTCAATTGTCTTAACGTGCACCGCCCCATTCCTAATGAGCTCTGCCACCTCATACGGCCCCATCCACCTCTGCATAAGTTTACCCTTCCTTTCTTGGAACCAAGAATCATACAACAGTACCCATTCCCTTACCTAGAACTTCTTCAGCTTGATGTGGTTATCATGCCACTTCTTTCTTTGCTTTTATATAATATTTGTCCTCTGTAAAGCATCCAGTAAGATTTTGTCCAGCTGATCTAGCTGGCGAATCCTCTATTTTTGAGCTTCGTCCAAGCTCAAAATTAATTTTGAAGTCGTCCTCAGAGTTTTGATTTTGAACTCGATGGGCATCATCGCATTTTTTCCATAGACCAGTTGGAAAGGTGTGCATCCTGTGGTGGATTTCCACATGGTGTTGTATGCCAAAACTGCCTCTGGCAACCGTGTGGCCCAATCTTTCTTGTGTTGCTGCACGATTTTGGTCAAGATGTTTTCTATCTCCCTATTTGTCACTTCTACTTGCCCGTTCACCTTTGGATGGTAGGGCGTAGTTTTATTATGCCAAACTCTATACTGCTCCATCAGCTCCTCAATCAATTTGGAGGTGAATTGAGGCCCTTGGTCTGTTGTTATCTCCCGAGGAACCCCAAATCGTGTGAAAATATGGGAAAATAAGAAATCGGTGATCGTTCTTTCATTTGAGTCCCTTAATTCCTGCACTTCCACCCATTTGGTGACATAATCCGTGTAGACCATAATAAACCTCCTTCCCATTGAAGGTGGATTAAATGGTCCCACAAATTCCATGCCCCATTTATCGAAAGGTTCCAGGTGTACCTGGGGCTGTAGGGGCATTTCATCTCGATGGGTTGGTCTACCCATCCTCTAGCACTCATCACACTTGCTGGTATATGTTGTCGCATCTTTGAATAGAGTGGGCCAAAAATACCTAGCCTGCAGGATTTTGTAGGCAGTTCATTTCCCTGCAAAGTGTCCTCTGCATGGCTCATCGTGACATGCCTTGAGCACTTCTAAAAAATCCTGTTCTGCTACGCATCTTCTTATAATTTGGTCATGTCCTATTTTAAATAGGAGACCATCCATCCAAAGGAATGATGCGCTCTTCTCTATGATCGCCTACTTTTCTCGGTAGGAGAGAGCAGGTGAGGTCCTTCCGATGGCCAAGTAATTGGCTATGTCTGCATACCACAAATTTTGTTCACTAATAGTGAATAGATGTTCATTTGGAAACTGATCTTCCACTGCTTGATGATCTGCTGGTATGAATCTGGACAAAAAATTTGCCACGACGTTGTCCTTGCCCGATTTATCGACTATAGTGATGTCAAATTCCTGTAATAGCAATAGCCATCTGATAATTCTACCACCAATGACCGGCTTTCTCATCAGATACTTGATAGCCACGTGGTCTGTATGGACGAAGACCTTGTATCCCATTATATAGTGGCAGAATTTATTTATTGCATGGACAACTATGAGGAATTATTTTTCTATCACTTTATAGTTGAGCTCTGCTCCTGCCAAGTTTTTACTGACATAATATATGGCATAGAATTATTCACTGTCTTTCTACCCGAGGATTGCTCCGATCGCATAGTTAGATGCATCGCAGTAAATATGGAACGATATGGCCCAATTCGATCCTCTCAAGACCGATGCAAATATCAATTTTTCCTTTAGCAATTAGAACTCTTCCTCACAATCTCCCATCCAATTGAACTCTATATCCTTAGAAAGTAGGGTGTGCAGTGGTTTGGAAATCTTACTAAATTCGACGATAAATCTCTGGTAGTACCTAGCTGATCCAAGGAAACTTCTTACCTCCTTCTACGTTCTGGGGCTAGGTAGGTCTCTGATGACCTCAATCTTCCTCTTGTCTACTTTTATTCCTTTTGTAGAGAGGTGATGTCCCAACACGATGCCTTCCTGCATCATCATAAAACATTTTTCATTACTTAGGGACAAATGATTTTCCTTGCTCCTATCGAGCACTCTTTCCAAATTTGTCATTGCCTCCTTGAAGGTTTCTCCATAGGCAGTGAAATCGTCCATGTATACTTCCATCCCATCTCCTATCATATCAAAGAATATGCTAAGCACTACCATTTGAAATGTGGCTGGTGCATTGCACAGTCCAAAATGCAATACCTTATAGGCAAACGTTCCCCATGGATAGGTGAACGTTGTTTTATCTTGATCTTCTTCCCCTATCTGGATTTGGTTGTAACCATTGAAACCATCCAAAAAGGAGAAGTATTTTCTTCCTGAGAGTGTGTCCAAGACCTGATCGATGAACGGGAGTGGGAAGTGGTATTTCTTAGTCACCTTGTTCAATGCCCGATAGTCCATGTAGATCTGCCATTTCCTATTCTTTTTGGGGACCACCACTAATGGTGATACCCATTCACTGTTAAAAATTGGATATATGAATTCAGCAGCCAAAAGTTTGTGCAGTTCCTCTCTGATAATGTATTTCATTGCTGGGTTCATCCTTCTCTATGGCTGTCGACTAGGAGTTGTCTGGTCATCTAAATAAATCCGATGGGTACATATTTTTGGGCTGATGCCGTGCATATCTACGTAGTCCCATGCAAATGCTTGTTGGTGTTTTACTAGAAGCTCTTCCAATTTTTCTAGCTATGTGGGCGTCAACCTGCTATTGATGTTTAATGTCCTCCCTAGCCCAATGTGTATTTTTTGGATGTGCTGATCTTGGGCACCAGTCAATGGTGATCTAGGTGTGGGGGTGGATGATTCTCCATGGAGAAAATCCATGATAGCACCATCCTCGTCCTCTTCTGCCACCTCCTCCAAGGTCATCACCGGCTAGATTATGGACAACTATGTAGTTCCATGCTCGATGATCCTGGGTTCTTCTGTCGAGTCCATAGACTGAGCTAGTGGTGAAATGTTCAGCCTTTTGATGTTTTGCCCATTGCATATGGTCATTAGCCCATCCCGACAGTTGATGTAAGCGTTAGCTATTGCCAACCATGGCCTCCCAAAAATGAGTAGGTAACTGCCCAACCTGGTATTGGTTTGCAAAACTAAAAAATTGGCTGGATATTCCCATGCATTGATTGATATGATCACATCTTCCAGCATCCCTTTCGACGACACGGTTGATAGATCAACTAACTGTAGCATTATTGTGGTTGGCTTCAGGTTCATGAGCCGCAGCCTCTGCATGGTCTCTTGAGGCATCACGTTGATGGCTACCCCGAGGTCAGCCAATGTGTTAGACAGGGAATGTCCTCCAAATTTTATGGTCAGCACTGGGCTTCTTGGATCTGCATACTTCGGATGACGTGTTCTACCCATCATTAGGTCTACCAGTTTACCCATGACGTTGATATTCTGGGTAGATTTTCATCCCAGTATCCTTAGACACGTTTCTCTAATTGCCTTGGTGTAAATGGGGACATCTCGAATTGCTTGAAATAATGGGATTGTCACCGTGAGATTCTTCAAGCTCGACAAGATGTCAAATTCTAGCTATGTTGTTTTTCTTTGTTCCTACAACCGGCTAGGAAATGGAGCCTCCACTCTCTCAAGTGCTTTTCCCTCTTCTACCAAAGGTATCTCCTCTATTTATGCCTCCTCTTCTACTAGTGGAGGTGTCTCTACTATTTCTTCCTCCTCTTCTACCAGAGGCTGTGTCTCTACTCCTAGCTTCCTACCTGATCTAAGCTAAATATTGTACATATGGTACATCTCACTTTCTACGTTGTATGTCAACTGATTTACTTTGTTGTTCGGGTTTGCTATCGGTTGTGCTAGTAGCTACACAGGTATCACTATTGGAAATGCTGGTAAGTTCTATTGGATGTGAGTAGGAGATGCACTCTATGGAGTCTGATTCCATGCATTATGGCCTCTCCACTGCTGCCTTGAATATGGATATGGCATCCATGGCTGCTGATTTAGGAATACTACTAGGGGTGCATTCGTCCAGGTTGATGGTCCCCACCACCCCATATTAGGTGGTTGAGGGGGTCCTTGGTGCATGTATGACCCTCCCCCATATGATGGCATTTCGGTTGGTATATTCCCCATGAGGGGCTGTGGCCAACTCTTCCTATTACCTATGAAGTAGGCCTCCATGCTCTCAGTCACTTCCTAGTTACTAGGCAGTTGTGGGCACAATCGAGTTTTATGATTTAGCCTACAAACTGCGCATACTCTGACCTTGTTTTCTAGGCATGCATTCTTTGCATGCCTTCCTTTGCATTTTGGGCAAAAATAGGCTAATGCTATGTCATTTTTTTGTTTTTTATTTTCTAACAGCAGCATATTCATCTACAGTGCTAGAGATGAGAGCATTTCGCTCTTCAAATCCTCCAACATGTTGCCTATTTATTTTTTAGTGACTGAAGCAGTCACCTTCATGGTCCTAGCAATGATTTTGCCTTGCCTTCTCAAGTAGTTCCAACATAATTTTCAGATGTTGTCCATAGCATGCTGATAGACATCTCCTCCAAAGATCATGTTGAGAGCCTCCAGTGACTCATTGGTAAGTCCCCTCAAGAAGATGCTTTTGAGGGACTTATCATATAGCTTTGAGTGAGGGGACCATTGAAGATTAAAGTTGAATCTCTCCCAATACTCCTTGAGAGACTCATCTTCTCTTTGTGTCATGCTCAAGACCTCCTCCCTGGAGTCTC
Organism: Wollemia nobilis; assembly: GCA_028583015.1. Taxonomy (NCBI): domain Eukaryota; kingdom Viridiplantae; phylum Streptophyta; class Pinopsida; order Araucariales; family Araucariaceae; genus Wollemia; species Wollemia nobilis. The sequence goes on from JAQPPZ010001323.1 coordinate 2,762,662, forward strand.
TTGCTCTCCCAAAATATTGATATTGGTCTAGAAAGAGCCTCTTCATCTGGTCCCAGGTGGTGAGGTGTTTGTCTCCCAGACCGATGAACCATCATAGAGCTACATCATCTAATGTAGAAGGAAATAATTTCAACTTTTGCACGTTTGATTTGTAATCCACAGACCTACACAAAACATCAAACTTGAATAAAAATAGGTTAGGGTCCTTAGTCGGGTGTCCTCTAAAGGACGAAAGGTGAGCAGGGGATATGTTTTTCATTTTGGTATCTCCTACTCCCTCCTCTATTGGGAAACTAAATCCAGATGAGACTTCATCATTATCTACCATTTCTTCAGGAAATGTGGTTTCTAATGCAGTTTTTATGGCCTTCTGGTTGTTTAAAACTTTCTGAGTCAATGCTCTAAGGTTTTTTGGTGAGATCGTCTGATCCTCCATAGCCTTCCATAATAGGGCTTCCTTTAGAGGATTCCTATTAAACAGGGGATTTATGATGATTCATTCATCCCCTTGTTGATGGGATGAGGCAGCACTTTACACAAAGTGTGGTTCCTCACTCCAATGGACTGCTGGTAGGTCAGGCGAGTCTAACTTAAATCCAAAATGCTCGGCTGACTCAAGTCCTGATGGATTGGTTCTTATAAAGCGACCGTCAGGTCCTCTTCTTCTTGAAGAACTCATACAAGGTCAGATGAAATTTTAGGGTATTGTAAGTAATCTAATTAAGACGCTTCCTCGACAATGGCATCAAAATGTTGCGGGCCAAACAAGGTGAATGGTTTCCTATTTTTGTCACATGCCCGTGCATTTAATTATCAACCTAGGGAGCTTTGTAAACTTGCGAAGAGTTAGAATTAGGCTACTACAATACCACTAGAGGTGAATCTGCTAATCCTACATTTTTGGGGTGTTCTTGAAATGGTTGTCAATCATTCCCACACTCCTCAATAAATTACGTAAGAAGAACAGAATTAAATCTACAAAAATAAATCATGTACATATTTCTAAAAATAAACCTACTACAAATACTGGAACTAGCAAACTACTCCTATGAAAGCAATAAACTAATTAAAATAAATAAACAAAAAAAGGAAATGGGGAAGAAATACTGGCTTGGAGTGGGCCCAGGCTCCAGCAGACTCTTATCGATCGAACATGCGCTTAGAAATTCTGGAACAGGAATATATTTATCAACGTATTACAATCTATCTTCTGTAATTCAAAATAGATCTTTATTAATTATTTCTATATATCTCTCAGAACGACTTGCATGTGTTTATATAACACACCCGCAAAAATTATGTTATAGAAGTGGTTATAATAGTTGATTCTTCCCAGACTAAATTAGAACAGTCTGGCGAATGCAATCGATGTCTGGCATTTTGTTCTGATGGCGGTGTGTTCGTTTTGGTTTGTGCTTTGCCTAGCATAGGTAAGATGTTTGGATACATTGGTGCTATCTCCAATTTAGCTCTGCATGATGTAGAGCTAGAACTGCACCAGCCGCTACCATCCACATCATTCAACTCTGGTCAACGAGTAAAGAATAAGTGGCGCCTTCTGGTTGTAGGGAGGCACTTGCCTCCTGTTAGTGCCTTCCAGTTGTAGGGAGGTGCTTGCCTTCTATTAGCACCTTCTGGTTGTAGGGAGACGCTTTCCTCCTATTAGTACCTTCCGATTGTAGGGAGGTGCTTGTCTTTGGTTGGCGCCTTTCGATTGCAGGGAGGCACTTGTCTTTGGTTGGTGCCTTTCGGTTGCAGGGAGGCACTCTCATTTAGTTGATGCCTTCCAACTGCAAGGAGGTGCTTGGATTCAGTTGGTGCCTTCCAACTGTAGGGAGGTGCTTGGATTTAGTTGGTGCCTTCCGACTGTAGGGAGGCACTCGTATTCAGTTGGCACCTTCCAACTGCAGGGAGGCGCTTGTATTCAATTGGCACCTTCTGCCTGTAGGGAGGCACTTGGATTTAGTTGGTGCCTTTCGACTGTAGGGAGGTGCTCATATTTAGTTGGTGCCTTCCAACTATAAGGAGGCACTCATATTCAATTAGTGCCTTTTTCCTGTAGGGAGGCACTTGTTCCCTTGGCGCCTTTCGGTTGCAGGGAGGCGCCTATGTTCTCTACATTGACCCCCGATGAAATAAAGTGCCAAGTCCATCAAAAGACCTCGACCATTCCAAACCTAACTAAATCAATTGTAATTCCACAAAACATACTAAAAGCACACAAATTAGATAACACGCACAATCATATCAAATATCTATATAATCATTCATAAAAGTACGCAATCCTTATTATACAGTCGCATATTGATCCAAGAAATATGTACAAAATATGAGCATTTTTTGTGCTCATCAGGGCCAATAGTAGCCCATTCAAAGGTTGCACTTGACGATGGCCATGCCACTGAAATGGCCACCACACATACTATCATGAGCTTGTGAAATTGCCCAAGATGACTCTTGGGGATCTATACAATGAAGGAGAACTCCATCGTAACCTCATCGGTAAAAAATATCTCCTATCAAGACATATTTAGTCACTTTCTACTTTAATGTGCATTTTACGGTATGTGACAATCCCTTTGGGATTACACCAAGTTTTAGGAAGTATTGGATTTGCAACATCCAATTTTGATAAGCCTTAGCTTCGACTGCTAAGACAACTTGATCCTCCTGTGTATTTACTTTTGCAAATGTAGACTAGAAAACAACCTTATGGTTAATGGTGGTACCACTCCCCATAAGACTCTAGGAGGTTAATAACCCCCAAGGTGCCTTCTTTAGAAAGTATTCAACTCTGCAAAACCATTCAACTTTTGGTTCTACGTTGATCATGTTGATTGATATTTTATTATCAAAGTCTTTGCATTCCGTAGTAGGATGGGAAAGTATTTTAATATGAATGGTAGTGAAATCAGCAGACAGATTCTGAGGGATTAAAGATCCCAAATATGCCATGGTGTCTGCAAACTTATTTAATGAGTGAGGGATTGCCTCGATGTCATACCATTCTAATTTAGCCAAATATGTAGTCACAAGATCTTTGTAGGCTTTCAGTACTAGACATCGACATTGAAAGATCCCCTTAACTTGGTTTACTATGACCAAAGAGTCATCAAATATGTTTAATATTTTAATTTTCATGGTGACGACTATGTGGAGGCCCAATAACAAGGCTTCATAATTTGTGTTGTTGTTGGCGCAAGGTGAATGACAAGGGAACTGGAGCTCCTTGCAGCATGAAGAACACTATTCATGCACCACCTCCTTGCTCGCACTTCAAACCGTCAAAGAAAAAAGTTATATCATCATTGTTATCTAGTTATTTTGGTTTAGGAACTTCGGATACGATGAATACTACATCATCCAAAATATCAATGGTTAGACACCTACTATTTGACAGTGGTACCTCAGCCAGCTGATCAGGTATGACTTATCCCGTAATGGACTTCTAGCTTATGAATTCCAAATCAAACTCCGTCAGTAGCATGATCCACTTTGCAGTACACATATTATGATACATCTTACTCATAATGTACTATAAAGGATTTTGTTTTGATATAACATATATCGTATGACTTAGCATATAGTACCACAATTTATTGATAGCAAACACTACTGCTAAACATAGTTTCTCCACATGCATATCCTAGCTCGTAACTCACCAAGGTTTGGATAATATAATATATGAATTGTTCCTTGCATTACATGTTCTTTTGGGCTAACATGATCCCTAATGCAAATTCAGTCACTGATATATATAAAATAAAAGGAACATTTGGCCTTGGTGGAGCTAGTGCTGGTGGTGTCGCCAAGTATTTTTGTATTTCAGTGAAAGCTACTTGATAGTCCTCGTCCATATTGAATGGGATCCCCTTGTGTAGTAGTCGATTCATGGGTCAACATTTATCTGATAACTGAGAAATGAATCACTTTATTGATGCTACTTTGCCCATAAGGTTCCTTAACTCTTTAATATTGGAGGTAGGATGCATCTCTAAGATAGCCTTGACCTTTGTTGGATCAACTTCGATGCCTCACTATGAAATGATGAGTCCTAAGAGCTTAACAAAAGTTATGCCAAATATGCACTTCTTAGGATTCAACCTAATACTATATTCTATTAGGTGATTGAAAACCTTCCTTAAGACCTCTGCATGCTCAGCACGTAGCAATGACTTGGCAAAAAAGTCATCCATATAATCTTCTAGAATATTATGCATATAGTAATTAAAGATGTATGTCATGAACCGTTGATATGTTGCACCAGTATTTTTGAGACCAAATGGTATTACTTTATAGAAAAATGTTACCCATGGCATTATGAATGTTGTTTTATGCTGGTCTTCGGGTTTAATCCGAATTTGATTGTAACCAAAAAAACCATCCATTAAGGAAAGCATTTTGTGACCTATAGTTGTGTCTACAAGAGCATCAATATTAGGCAACATAAATGAATCTTTGGGTGTTGCCTTATTTAGGTCTCTAAAATCTATACAAATACAAATTCTTCCATCAAGTTTTCCTATAGGTACCATATTGGACACCCATTCTGGATAGTTGATGGATATTACAAATTCTACGTCCAACAACTTTTGTACCTCATATTTCACTATTAAGGCTATTGTTGGATGCATCTTTATAAGCTTCTGCTTGACCATATTCTTCGTGAGATCTAGCGAAAGGTTATGGGTAACCAATTTTGGGTCTAGACCTGGCATATATTTGTATGTCCAAGCTAAAAGATTAGGTCTCTCTTTCAATAGAGGGATGAGGATGGCCCGCTCATCTGGAGTGAGACTTTCTCCAAATTTAACCTTCCTTGGATGGGTGGTATCGTTACTAATATCCACATCAAAGTTTTCCTCTAATGACATGTGTGATCCCTTCTCATGATGATGAGGTGTAGGAATCAAATGGATGTCATCTATTGGGTTCATAAGTTCCACATTGGAAGCATCATTAGCATGATACACATCATAAGCATAGCCTAACACAAAATGAAATGGTTGCAGTATTTCTTCATTAGGGAAGAAATATTCAGGCTCTATGGGTGAGTTAGCATGATCCCAGATGATAGCATCTACATTGAGATGCAATGGTTTGGATGGATCTACTGGATTGTGGAGTGGAGTGGTAAAATAAATGGAGACCATATTGATGGAATGATATTGATATCCAAGACCACACGGATAAACTTCTACATAATTGATGTAGTCCTCATACCTGATATCTGTCTCTAATGACATGGGTACAAATGGATCCTCTTTGTGTAGACTATGAATGAATGGGTCCTCCCTATGCACTGATTGTAATATGGAATCATTCATCTCATGAAGCTACATGCAGGTAGGTGGATGGGGCAAAAACATGTGATAAATCACATTATATTTTGGTGGTATTCCCCTAAGGTGAGGGTCGAGATTGATTTCTCTTCATAAGTCCTCGATCGTATAAGGTGCGTGGTGATGATGTAGGTAAGGAGGCCTTAACTATGCTTTCTCTATTTCATCCTCTTCATCACTATCATAATACAACCATTCATTTTCCCCTAAAAGTGGGGGACGCTCTGGTAAGTGTAGTCCCATGAATCTCACTTCCTGGTCACTATCATCCATGTCCAAAAAAATTAGATAATAAGTCTATATGTATGATGTTGACAAGAATATTGGCTCTTCTTCTTCCCCCAAATGATCAATATTGGGAATAATCTCTTCAGTAACATGTACTAACTCTACAGGTATTAGGTAATGTGCACACAAAGGCCTTAGATATTCCCCCTCAACTTCATCCTCATATTGATCACTATTTTAGGATTCATCGTCGACATCATAACTTGGTCCACTTATCTCGAAGGTATACTCCTCTCCATAACTGTTGTATAGATCTCCTAATTTGAGATTACCTAAAACTATGGGGTTATGCCCCTGCACACCTGTGTCGTTGGTTGCATTACAAATTTGATGATCCAGGTTGCCTCTAGGGTTCTGCTTTGTATCAGTTTGCTCTAAGAGCCATTCATGATATTCTTCAAGTGGATTAGAGGTAACAATAGATACCATTAGGTGAGTCCTCAAAAAGCTAGATGGATTAGGATGATATGGGTTAAAGTGCACATCATCCCTCATACTAAGGTACAAGTGATCTAAGGATGCTATGAGCAAGTCATATTATCATTGTATCTATAATCCTAGACCGAACCTATTAGTTGCTAGCTGATAATGTGGCTCAAGCAGAGTCCTACACCCTTGTTCAAATAGGCTAAGTTTTTACCCATGCCAATGATATAACTCAAAAATATGCATGGAGTACTTTGGGTTGGATAAATAATGAACATTTACTATGAAATTTTCATTGCCATCTTCATCCATAGGTGTTTGCATTGGAAGCTGATCCATCCTAGCATAAATTAAGTTAGTCTGATTGGGTGGCTCTCCTAATGGTACCACAAATCCAACCAAAAAATTATGGGCATGCAGTCGGCCCAGCTCTTGTGCAGTCTCCAAAATCAATTCGAACGTTACATTTTGCACAATATACTCGTCTAACCTTGTGTTGGAGAGATGTACAATCACCCACGGTGCAGATGACCCTACTGATGATGTAGGTAAGGTAGGCTGGGGTACCTCCTCGACTATGTCTTGGGCTTCCTCCACTTCCATGGGGATGGGAGCATCCTTGGTGACTAGTTTGGGCATATTTTTCTTCTCTTTTTTACCCATTTTCACCTTTAAATTCCTATCGTCCCAAAGCATCATTGATGTCATCAGTTTCAGTGAAGTAGTAGTAGTGTGCTTAGATCTATGCGATACAAATGTCGATGGTTGAGCACATATTGTTGGTTTACCTCCTAGATTTTTAATTTGCAATGCAAGTCAAACATCCAGGTGTGTTCACAAGAGTATGAAATCCCCAAGAAAATTTGCTAGGTTCACAAACTTAAAAGGTTCTTTGTTTGATGATACTACATGAACCCATCCCTCATGCAAATATTTTACACCTTGGTGTAATATAGAGGGAACACAATGAATTTATGAATCCAAGGCCTCCCGAGTAGGATGTTATATTGCATAGCACCCTCGATCACTTGATACATCATATAGATGGTCTTTAAGCCTACCTGAATAGGTAGGATGATTGTGCCAACCATCGAGCATAAGGCATCATTAAACACTCTTAACTTGAAGGTGGTGGGCATAATATGTGATTTTGGTATATTTATATGATTCAATTCCCTGGTTGTTATTATATTAATTGACAAACTAGTGTCTATCAAGACCCTATTTAAAGGCATGTGATTGACACATGTGATGATATATAATGGTAGTTTAGCTTTATATATCAGAACCATCTTGATTTCATGATCATAAAATTGGATCATATGCTCCTGGAACTGCTATACATGTCCCAAAAAATTAGTAAATTCTTGAGCATCTTGATACTATACTTTGATGGACCTTAGAATATCAATAAGAGTCTACCTATGCCTAGGGTACTGTTGTATCAGTTCATATATAGATAGCTTCACATGAGCTATCTGCAAGTTTTGGACTAGCCTGCTTCGTCTGGTCACCATCAGTTTCATTGGTGGGCCTATAATATTCTACGTTTGCCACTGATTGGGTGTAGCCTATATCCTAATTGGAGTGCATAGTTGATTTGGTTGATCATATCTCCCATGTTTGGTAACAACATTCACCATGCCTATGAACCCATGGGTGGGCGGTTCAACGCGCACTTGGTTGACTTGGCCAATGTTGTTGCACGGTACCTCATGGTTTGGTAAAAAAATATTTTAAATACCCATGTTTTGATTATTAGGCACCAGTGGGTTACTTTGTACTATAAGCTCACCCTTTTCAATCATATTTTGCACAATATTCTTGAAGGACCAACACACTTTGATGTCATGGCCCTTCGTGTGATGGTAAATGTAAAATAGGTCATCCTAATACCCCTTAGACTTAGGCTAATATTGATGACAACAATTCCATTAGAGGTGTGAATTGGATATGTGGGCTTTGTTCTTTGTTTTTGCCCTTATAATTATTATTGCAATTTTTGTACTATGTATATGGAGGCTGAGCTTGATAATTCTGATTTTGCTACCCTTTATCCTCCCTCTAGAGGTTTAGCACCACTTGGTTGACATGGTATTGCTTTCCCTTATGTTTCGTGGAGCTCTTCTTGGGCCCCTCTTTCCTATTCTTAAGCTTCAAGTTTCCTTCTTGCAACTTGATATCTTCAATTACCTTGGCTTATGCCAAAGCTTCCTCAAATGTTGAATACTGTTGTAGCTGCAATAGTTGCAAGATGTACTAGGCACAACTCTTAGTAAACATTTGGGTCAATTTCATAGTAGGAATAGGGAATTGCAGCTTCACCATTAACATCCTCCATCTCTTTTTGTACTGTTCAATTGGCTCGTCATCGCACTGAGCTAGCACATCAAAATCGGAAAGGTTAGCTTGTTTTTTGATACCAAAAGAAAAGCATTCAAGGAAAGCATCAGTCAATTTCTCAAAACTGGTAATGTTATACCTCTTTTGCTGATTGAACCACTCTCAGGCTAGGCCTAAGAGGGTTGTGATGAATGTGTGCAAAAGTAATGCATTATTTCTTGTAATTTAGAAACAGGCATCTAAAAAGCTTGTGACATGCTCCTGCGCATATTTTTTACCTTTAAATTTGTCTATCCTGGGCATAAAAAAATGCTTAGGGTAGGTAGGAGTAGGTATCGAGGTGTCCAAAGGCTCATTATGAATATTTCTTAATGTCAGATTTTTAATATTCATGCCTTGCCTCTCAATCACTTTTACTTTCATCGTTAGGGCTTTATAAGCCTTCGAGGATAGAAAGTCCTCCCTAATCTATCGTGGGGGCGGTCTTGGAGGTACATTCTGTTGGTCCAACTTTCATACACACCCCGTGAAGAATGAGCATGAAACTCTGATAACACTTATACGGGATAAATCCCACTCACTTTAGGATCTAGCTGGTTATCCAAGGTGTGAGTTACAGAGTCGGGTCGAATGTCAATTCACTCTTTTTCGCTTCTGGAATAGTCTTCAATATGGACTGTCTTTTACCTTACAACAAGCTCTGAACTTGCTTAGTAGTGTTTAGGAGTTGTCACTTGTTGACAATTAGATTTAAAGTTAATTCTTTGATCTAGCTCTTATGGGTCAGCAGATTTAAACAAAGGACAAATTAAAGAAAATAAAAATAGATCATTTCACAGTAAAACAAAAAGGGTAGGGTAAGAAAAAAAAAGAAGTTTATCAAACTTAGCTGTAAAACAACACTACCATTTTTATTTATACTATCAGCTTCACAACAGAACAAATCAAAGAAAAAAGTGTCTAGTTTTCTAAGATCACTTTCTACTAAGAGCATAAGGCAGAGATGGAATAGATCTAACAAAAAATTATAAACCAAAGGGAAGTCGGTTAAAATTGATATCTTTCACCGACAGCCTAGCTCGCACAGTGAGGACAGAGCAATTGGAACAGACCTAAACCTCAAATCTGTAATTTTCCCTAGCATACAAAAGAACAAATGAAGCCCAACAACATATTTAATCTTGATAACACAGATTCACAGCATATATTTAATAAACTTTAATGAAACGGATAACAAAAGAAGATGAAATTATCACAATCTACAAAAGATTAGGCTCCTAGCCATGCTATCACAGAAAACAAAAGCACATCAACTCCAAGTCCAGAAACAAAGTATTTAACAAAATTTGCAAGAAATTGCTTCAATTGCCTTTTATTTCTAAGTTTTTTCCTCTTGCGATTACATTCAGAAGAAGTATTTATAGACTCAGGACAGACCCTGATATTTTTAGAAATATCTTCTTCTCAAACCGTAAATCTTATCATCTTAAACCCTAGGACCCGGGTTTTACAATATAAGCTCTTTTAAAACAAATTTCGGATAAAACTTAACCATTCTGCAAATCAGTGTAGTCACTTGCCATAAATGGAGAAGGCAGAATTCGAATGCCACTTGCATTCACCCGCAACTGTGAGTAAATGCCCTCATTAATTCCCTCGGGTAATCTGGATGAGTCACCACTTCTCTGACATTTCATCTCCATAGAGCCATCCCTAAGTTGAAAATGTTTGCAAGCTATTAATTCTGCCATAAATTATCATTAAATGCATTTATCGGCAAATCCCGATAACTGAGTATAGATATTTTCACTTTTCGACCAATTCTCGACATACTCCATTGAATGGGTAGCTGCTTAGTCACCGCAAAGTCTCTTTGCGGCCAGATCTGTAAAATTTGGATGAAACAGCAATTTTTGGCATCTTTCATTTCAAAATGGCTGTCTTCGATTAATTTGCACTTAACTTCATTTTTATGGCCATTTCTCCGTTATCCCGTAAGTTCCAGATGGCTTCCTGCATGAAATACAAACAAGGATTAGCCTTTTAAAATTATTAAATCAAAAGCTTTAATATTAAAAAGAAGCCCTAAGGTTCAGTATATGCGGCATGCTTTGTTCTACTATTTTGACACGTGTCGCAAAAATCGCGACACGTGTCCATTTCCAGCTGTTTTCCTTTGCTGAGCTATTTTTCTGCCAGGGTCACGAAAATGCGACATGTCGCGATTTCGTGACATGTCACGAAATCGTGACCTCTTTCTGGCAACTGCTTCTTTTCTTTCCCCCGTCGCGAAAACGTGACATGTCTCGATTTCACGACATGTCGTGAAATCGCGACGTTCCTCAGCGTCTTGCAGCTTTTCTTCCTCATGGCCGCGAAAATGTGACATGTCATGATTTTACGACATGTCACGAAATCGTGACCACTTCTGTCCTTAAGCGTTTCTTCTAGCTGCTTTGTCTTGGCAGCGTTTCCTTTCCTCTGTTGAAGCCTTTCCTCGCCAACTCTCCACCATGTCACGAAATCGCGACATGGTGGCTCCCTTCCTGGCCAACTCTCCACCATGTCGCGAAATCGTGACATGGTGGAGCCTTTGCTTCCCTCGGGCGTCGGCGTGTCACGATTTCGCGACGTCGCAAAATCACGACGTCACGATTTCGCGACACCTCTAAACTTGCAGCTTGCTCCTCAAATTTTGTCACGATTTCGCGACATTCTCATGCCTTAGCAACTTTCTTGCATTTTGGTTCCTTTGGTTGTTTTCTCTTTTTGCCCTTGCTGACCTTGGACCTTACTTTGATTTAGACCTGTCACGATTTCGGGACATGTCACGAAATTGCGACGGTTCGTACGCTTCCGAGCCCTTCTGGAAAAACGTCGCGATTTCGCGACATCACAAAATCGTGACGTCATGATTTCACGACATCTCCATGCCTTAGCCATTTTGAACTTTGATTTCTCTTTCCAGACTTCTTTGCCTTGGACCTGTCGCGATTTCGTGACATGTCACAAAATCGCGACGGTCCGTACGTCTGAGCCCTCTTTCTGAAAATGGTCACGATTTCATGACATCGCGATTTCGCGACGTGTAATCGACTTATCCGATTTTCTCTTCTGCTGCAGTGAAAATGTGACATGTCACAATTTCACATGTTGCAAAATCATGCCCTTTCTGTGCCTTAGTCAATTTTTCTCACTCGCAGCCGCGAAAATGCAACATGTCGCGATTTCACGACATGTCGCGAAATCGTGACATGTTTTGTCCTTTGCCTCCTTTTGCCTCCTACAGCCGCGATTTCGTGACATGTCGCGATTTCGTGACATGTCGTGATTTCACGACGTTCCGTACACTCTGGCTTTCTCTCTCCAAAACTGTAGCGATTTCGCGACATTTCCAAAAATGGAAGTGTCGCGATATCGCGACATTTCCAAAAATGGAAAGTGTCGCGATTTCGCTACGTTTTTCACACTTGCAGCTTTCTTCCAAAATGTGTCGCGATATCGCGACGTTTTCATGCCTTGTGCCTCCGACTCAAACCCGTCGCGATTTCGCGACACCTTCCAAAAATGGAAGTGTCGCGATATCGTGACATTTCCAAAAATGGAAGTGTCACGATTTCGCTACGTTTCTGGGACTTAGCTGATTTTCTCTTCATGCAGCCGCAAAAATGCGACATGTCACGATTTCGCGACATGTCACAAAATCGTGTCATTCCATACGCACATGCTTTCTCTCTCTAGACTTGTAGCGATTTCGTGACATTTCAAAAAATGGAAAGTGTCGCGATATCGTGACATTTCCAAAAATGGAAGTGTCGTGATTTCGCTACGTTTTTTTGACTTGGCGGATTTTCTGAAACCTGTCACGATTTCGCGACATTTCCAAAAATGGAAGTGTCACGATTTCGCTACTTTGCCAAAAATGGAAATTTTTGATTTTCAATGAATTTATCTATCTAGAATCTGAATTTTTTCATATCGGTGAAAGATTTCCTTTAATCAGCAATGATTCTAACATGTGAAAAATGAACTCTAGAATAAATCAAAGCCAGATGCAAATAAAAGCACAACTCAGAAAAGGAGGCAAGCAAATTTGGAATTAAAACCTGAAAAATATCAAGAGGGTCCTTACTGCAAAATGAAAGCTCAAAGTTTTCAAAGGATGGAAATTCATTTTTCAGTGGGGGTGTGTTGCTTCTCAAAAAATGGTGATATCTGCAGGTAAAATAGTAGCATTATTTTAGAACCCAGGACTCTAGTTTCAAAACAACATAGACCATGTATCTTGCCTTGCCACAAATATTCTTCAAAATAAATTGACTACTAACTGATAGTTGTTAAAATTTCCCAAGGACATACTAGGCTGAATCATTTAAGGAAGATTTCTGATGTGTAATTACAAGCGTACAATACTTTCTTCAAGACTGACTGGGCCTTCGAATGTTGAACTCTGGATTGATCAACTTTTCTAGATTGTAAAAAAGGGGAAACCGAGTAGAGCCTCGTTTACTAGTTTAGCCTTTTACAGCCCCGACGGAGTTACCCTTTAGATTTACACGACCCAAATTTACAACTCGTAAGGTAGAATCTACAACTTGGTAGAAGAAAAACATCTTTTGAAGTCTTAGCTGCCTCTTTCATTATATAACTCTTTTCTTTTTTTCTTTTTATCTCTTTTTTTTTTTTTTATATATATATTGGAAATAACAGAGTGCCAATTCTATGGTGTCTTGTTCAACTCTTATCTCTTTCTTTTGAAATACATCAACATCTGAAAAGCCTTAGAAAGAATAACAATTTTCTTTTAATATTTCATCAATCTGGAACTGCTTTAGCCTGGGCACCAATAGCTTCTGTGGATACTCAAATAATTACATGAATCATAGTCCCCTCTTATGACCAACTTTTTTTGGATTCCTCGGGAGTTTCTCCAACCAAACAACATAGCAGTTTCTTTATAATTAAAACAGTTGTGGCAAGTAAGACACAAAATCCAATCATCCTTCCACTATTGTTCTGGCTAAAAAAATAGTTCAACTGTTCAGTTCAAATAGACTATCTCACAATTATGATAATGAACACTAGATTCTGGACTCAGAATGAAACAATCTTTAGAAGGCTAAGTTTTTCATTGATGCTCAGGAAAAGGTTAAAGAACAGAATTCTTAAAAGCTAAAGAACTTTGTACAGACTTCTAAGGAAAACTAAAATAAACTGAAACTTAAAAAACAAAATAAACTGTACAGACATTTAAAATAAAACAACACTGTACAGACTTTAAAATAAAACAAAATCAAATAAAACAAAATAAAACTGTACAGGCACTAAAGGAAATAAAACAACTTTAAAGCTTATTTACAATGTATACACATGTTACAACTTCTTTGTGACTCAAAATATGTAGTAGATGGAAAAGCAGAGAACTAGTGCCTTAAAAAAATTTTGACCATTTGCAAGTAAATTTAGAAAAATTACCTTTCAGGTCCTGTTGACGAAATGCACTCTAGACTATGCTTCCAAATTTTTTTGTTACCTGGGAAAAACTTGTGTTTACCGTCTTCCCTCTCTCCTTTTTTTTTATTTTTTCTTTTTTTAATGGATATTTTCCCACTAAAAAACAAATCTAAAACTCTTTCAATTTAAACAAATCATATAATAACAAATCATATGATAACATGTTTATGCTTCTACTTGAAGGGTTTGCAAAATTCTTTCAAAGGGACAGAATGTAAAAACCTCCAGGATCAAATACCTTAAAGCCTCTATAGACCCACACCACCACATCTTCAGATTTATGTGACAACTAAAAGAGATCATATTTTATCCGTATGTCCTGGTTCTTAACAACTTGAACATTTTGTGGTTGCTCTACCGCTTCAATATCCAAGACTTCAATTTTTATCCCTCTAGCAGAATTTTCATAATTTGCTTTTTCACCTGAGCCTTGCTTAGATTTAACCCCATCAATGTGTAACGTCCAAACATCATTGTTGTGATTGATTAGAGCTATAATTATTCTCACCTTCTCAACTGCCAAATTATAAGATCCAATATCTCGCATCAACACGATTTACAACCTTTTCTTTGATATTATGTTCAGTAGTTACAGGCTTATATTGAGACTCTTCACCTATTCCAAGTTGGTTGACCACATTCACATTTACTATCTTTTCCTCCTCTTCTTGAAATTCAATAGGTGGTCCAGAGTAAGCTTCAATCAAGTTATCTTTTTGTTCAACAATCTGGGCCAGCTCATGGAGGGTGATGTCAGCTTCAATTTCTTTCATATCCTCAATGATGTTATCCTTCTCCTCAGTTACTTCTGTATAGTGATATTGAATCCCACTTTCATCATCCTCTGATGAGGAAGGATCATTATTAGGTTCTGGACTCTCACATCTCAAATTATAACTATCCCTTTTGAATTGTTGAAAATCTTGCATTTCATCCATAGGAGTCTCTACAAGACTTTTTGACTCTTCGGGAAAAGTGAAAGAACCTAAAACCCTAGTTGTACTATTTTTGGATGAGCTAGAAATATCAATATTTCTTTGGTTCCTAGGAAAATTTAACTCACCAGAAAAAACTTCATATTTGGGTAATGCTAGATCACAAATGTTTACTTCAAGCACTTCCACTTTGAACTTGTCAGAACCTTTCTCTATATTTTGCACATGCTGAGTGGATGTTACAGTTAACGGAGTCTCCTTGGGTAGAGCATGACATGTTGGTACTAACTCATGATGTGGAATGGGATCCAAAATAGGCATGTTCTGTGTAACATAGGATATCAAAGGACTGCTCATAATTTGAGGTCCTAACTGTCTTTCAAGAATTAAAGCCTCTTTATAAGCTCCTGCCAGGGTTGTGATATTGATGTCTCTCTTGAGGAAAATAGAGGTCACTAAATCCAATGCATTCTTATAGATTTCTAAGGCCAGATTTGCATTTGGGATGTAATGACCAGTCATTCTACCGTAAGCTCTTTGGAACCTCATATTGAATGACCTGACAGCTTCTCCCAACTCTCTCTTGATGCTGGAAAATTGTTGGTATAACACACTGGGGTCTATCACTTCCCCAAATTGTGATATAAAAACTTTCTCTAGGTCATTCCAACTGGTAACATAATTTCTAGTGAGATTTAGAAACCAGTCATAAGCTCCTTTTTGGAGAGTGAACGGGAACAATCTACAAGCAACATCTTCATGCTGTATATTTAATAATTTCAAAGCATTCTTGAATGCTAGCAGATGTTCCTCTGCTATCCTTGTCCCATCATGTTTATATCTGGGGAGATATCTTTCCGGATTTTTGGGCAGGTCATGGGCTATACCCGAAATATTCAAAGCAGTGGCACCTAACCAGCTTGCCATTTTTAAATGTTGGTGTTAAGTTCTTCTATTCAGGCAAAACTCAAACAACAAAATTTTAAAGGCTGAGGAGGAAGGAAAATTGGCTACCAGACCTTGGATAAAATACAAGCATTTGTTAAGTACCACATACAGTCAGATTTCTCAACTCAAGCACACTAAGAATGCAAGTTCAGGCCCTCCTTCTAGCACCATTTTTAAATGTTGGTCCGACTTTCATACACACCCTGTGAAGAATGAGCATGAAACTCTGATAACACTTATACGGGATAAATCCCACTCACTTTAGGATCTAGTCGGTTATCCAAGGTGTGAGTTACAGAGTCGGGTCGAATGTCAATTCACTCTTTTTTGCTTTTAGAATAGTCTTCAATATGGACTGTTTGTTACCTTACAACGGGCTCTGAACTTGCTTAGTAGTGTTTAGGAGTTGTCACTTGTTGACAATCAGATTTAAATTTAATTCTTTGATCTAGCTCTTATGGGTCAGCAAATTTAAATAAAGGACAAATTAAAGAAAATAAAAATGGATCATTTCACGATAAAACAAAGAGGGTAGGGTAAGGCAGAAAGAGAAGTTTATCAAACTTAGCTGTAAAACAACACTACCACTTTTATTTATACTATCAGCTTCATAACAGAACAAATCAAAGAAGAAAGTGTCCAGCTTTTCTAAGATCACTTTCTACTAAGAGCATAAGGCAGAGATGGAACAGATCTAATCAGAAAATTATAAACCAAAAGGAAGTCGGTTAAAATTGATATCTTTCACCGGCATCCTAGCTCGCACAGTGAGGACAGAGCAATTAGAACAGACTTGAACCTCAAATCTGTAATTTTCCCTAGCATACAAAAGAACAAATGAAGCCCAACAACATATTTAATCTTGATAACACAGATTCACAACATATATTTAATAAAATTTAATGAAACGGATAACAAAAGAAGATGAACTTATCACAATTTGCAAAATATTAGGCTCCTGGCCATGCTATCACAGAAAACAAAAGCACATCAACTCCAAGTCCAGAAACAAAGTATTTAACAAAATTTGCAAGAAATTGCTTCAATAGCCTTTTATTTCTAAGTTTTCGCCTCTTGCGATTACATTCAGAAGAAGTATTTATAGACTCGGGACAGACCCTGATCTTTTTAGAAATATCTTCTTCTCAAACCGTAAATCTTATCATCTTAAACCCTAGGACCCGGGTTTTACAATATAAGCTCTTTTAAAACAAAGTTCGGATAAAACTTAACCATTCTGCAAATCAGTGCAGTCACTTGCCATAAATGGAGAAGGTAGAATTCGAATGCCACTTGCATTCACCCGCAACTGTGAGTAAATGCCCTCATTAATTCCCTCGGGTAATCTGGATGAGTCACCACTTCTCTAAAATTTCATCTCCGCAGAGCCATCCCTGAATTAAAAATGTCTACAAGCTATTAATTCTGCCATAAATTATCATTAAATGCATTCATCGGCAAATACCGGTAACTGAGTATAGATATTTTCACTTTTCGGCCAATTCCCGACATACTCCATTAAATGGGCAATTGCTTAGTCACCGCAAAGTCTCTTTGC
This sequence comes from Wollemia nobilis, assembly GCA_028583015.1. Classification (NCBI taxonomy): domain Eukaryota; kingdom Viridiplantae; phylum Streptophyta; class Pinopsida; order Araucariales; family Araucariaceae; genus Wollemia; species Wollemia nobilis. Next base: position 2,780,016 of record JAQPPZ010001323.1, read on the forward strand.
GGCCAGATCTGTAAAATTTGGATGAAACAGCAATTTTTGGCATCTTTCATTTCAAAATGGCTGTCTTCGATTAATTTGCACTTAACTTCGTTTTTATGGCCATTTCTCCGTTATCCCGTAAGTGCCAGATGGCTTCCTGCATGAAAGACAAACAAGGATTAGCCTTTTAAAATTATTAAATCAAAAGCTTTAATATTAAAAAGAAGCCCTAAGGTTCAGTATATGCGGCATGCTTTGTTCTACTGTTTTGACATGTGTCGCAAAAATCGTGACACGTGTCCATTTCCAGCTGTTTTCCTTTGCTGAGCTATTTTTCTGCCAGGGTCGCAAAAATGTGACATGTCACGATTTTGTGACATGTCGAGAAATCGCGACCTCTTTTTGGAAACTGCTTCTTTTCTTTCCCCCGTCGTGAAAACGCAACATGTCACGATTTCATGACATGTCACGAAATCGTGACGTTCCTCAGCGTCTTGCAGCTTTTCTTCCTCATGGCCGCGAAAACGCGACATGTCACGATTTCGTGACATGTCGCAAAATCGCGACCACTTCTGTCCTTAAGCGTTTCTTCTGGCTGCTTTGTCTTGGCAGCGTTTCCTTTCCTCTGTTGAAGCCTCTCCTCGCCAACTCTCCACCATGTCGCGAAATCGCGACATGGTGGCTCCCTTCCTGGCCAACTCTCCACCATGTCACGAAATCGCGACATGGTGGAGCCTTTGCTTCCTTTGCGCGCCGGCGTGTCGCGATTTCGCAATGTCGCAAAATCACGACGTCGCGATTTTGCGACACCTCTAAACTTGCAGCTTGCTCCTCGAATTTTGTCGCGATTTCGCGACATTCTCATGCCTTAGAAACTTTCTTGCATTTTGGTTCCTTTGGCTATTTTTTCTTTTTTCCCTTGTTGACCTTGGACCTTGCTTTGATTTAGACTCGTCACGATTTCATGACATGTCGCAAAATCGCGACGGTCCGTACGCTTTCGAGCCCTTCTGGAAAAAAGTCACGATTTTGCGACGTCGCGAAATCGTGACATCGCGATTTCGTGACATCTCCATGCCTTAGCCATTTTGAACTTCGATTTCTCTTTCCAGAATTCTTTGCCTTGGACCTGTCGTGATTTCGCGACATGTCGCGAAATCACGACGGTCCGTACGTCTGAGCCCTCTTTCTGAAAATGGTCGTGATTTCGCGACGTCGCGATTTCGCGACGTTGCGATTTCACGACGTGTAATCGACTTGTCCGATTTTCTCTTCTGTCGTAGCAAAAATGCGACATGTCACGATTTCGTGACATGTCGCAAAATCGCGCCCTTTCTGTGCCTTAGTCGATTTTTCTCACTCGCAGCCGCGAAAATGCAACATGTCGCGATTTCACGACATGTCGCGAAATCACGACATGTTTTGTCCTTTGCCTCCTTTTGCCTCCTGCAGCCGCAATTTTGCGACATGTCACGATTTCATGACATGTCGCGATTTCATGACGTTCCGTACACTCTGGCTTTCTCTCTCCAAAATTGTAGCGATTTCATGACATTTCCAAAAATGGAAGTGTCGCGATATTGCGACATTTCCAAAAATGGAAGGTGTCGCAATTTCGCTACGCTTTTCACACTTGCAGCTTTCTTCCAAAATGTGTCGCGATATCGCGACGTTTTCATGCCTTGTGCCTCCGACTCAAACCCGTCGCGATTTCGCGACACCTTCCAAAAATGGAAGTGTCGCGATATCGCGACATTTTCAAAAATGGAAGTGTCGCGATATCGCGACATTTCCAAAAATGGAAGTGTCGCGATATCGCGACATTTCCAAAAATGGAAGTGTCGCGATATCGCGACATTTCCAAAAATGGAAGTGTCGCGATATCGCGACATTTCCAAAAATGGAAGTGTCACGATTTCGCTACGTTTCTGGGACTTAGCTGATTTTCTCTTCTTGCAGCCACGAAAATGCGACATGTCGCAATTTCGTGACATGTCGCAAAATCATGTCGTTCCGTACGCACATGCTTTCTCTCTCCAGACTTGTAGCGATATCGCGACATTTCCAAAAATGGAAAGTGTCGCGATATCGTGACATTTCCAAAAATGGAAGTGTCGCGATTTCACTACGTTTTTCTGACTTGGCGGATTTTCTGAAACCTGTCGCGATTTCGCGACATTTCCAAAAATGGAAGTGTCGTGATTTCGCTACTTTGCCAAAAATGGAAAGTTTTGATTTTCAATGAATTTATCTATCTGGAATCTGCATTTTTTCATACAGGTGAAAGATTTCATTTAATCAGCAATGATTCTAACATGTGAAAAATGAACTCTAGAATAAATCAAAGCCAGATGCAAATAAAAGCACAACTCAGAAAATGAGGCAAGCAAATTTGGAATTAAAACCTGAAAAATATCAAAAGGGTCCTTACTGCAAAATAAAAGCTCAAAGTTTTCAAAGGATGGAAATTCATTTTTCAGTGGGGGTGTGTTGCTTCTCAACACATTCTTCCTTGGTTGGGGTGGAAGACATTGCTCTTCCTCTACCTCAAATTGGGATTTTTTAGGATACTCTTGCTTGGTTCCATCTCCCTCAACTTCCTCATATTTTTGTTACCTCTCATGTTCGAAAAATGGTAGTCGTTCTCTTGGTAGGGCACTAATATGAGTGTGAGCATCTCTGCGCTCCTACTACACATTGGCTTATGAGAAAGCCTTTATTTGAATGCACTCTCTATTCTCTATGTGAGTGTATAGAACAACCTTGGATAGCCTGTCCTCCTACTCTATGTTCTCCTTTTGGGCAAGGATGTGTTCCTCACGCATGTGCTACTCGTATAGTCTTTGTTTGATGAGCCTCTATGATTGAAGATTCTCTTCTTCAATGTGCTGCATTTCTAGGCGAGCATCCTCCAATTGATGTTGGAGGAGCTATCATCGTTGCTCATATACTAGTCTATGTGACCTATAAAGGTCATTGTCCATGATAGGTCTTTGGTACACTTGCTTTGTGTGAGTGACCTTATGGGTTTTGTACCCATATGATTGATTTATGATGCTTTTTCCCTTGTCTATAAAGATGGCATTTCCATCCTACTAAAATTTGTGCTCTATACCACCATGTGTGGATGGTGGATGTGTCACATGAGGATGCTTAGAAGCCTCTCCATGTTCTCTAGTAGTCCTAATTGAACTCACACTATGCTCACTCAGGGCACGAGTGGGAGGAGCTGAATGCTTATAGCCTAGCTGCTCAAGGATGATACCTAAGTCATCCAACTATCTGGATCTCCATCGATCATGCAGTGGCTCCCACCTTAGCCATATCAATAGTGATATTTCTATGTTCACTATGTGCCCCTATCTACATACCCCTAAATGGGTGGATCTCGATCTCGTCTATACTCTGAAGGTGGAGCCATGGATCCTCCTACAGACCTATGACATAGGGGTACTAACTTGGACCCCTGGATAACATACTCTTTGGTCGATCCCGTGGATGCGTGTGCAACATGATCTCGATAATGGATTTCGAGTGGAAAACCCTCCTACTAAGAGGCTCCCTACTATATTCTATGGCTAGAAGAATTCATATAAAATCCTTTATTGGGGGTATGCTCAATAGGTTCCCCTATTATTGAGTTGTCTTCTATAATGCTCATCGAACAATGTTCGAGAAGTACATGTGGGCGAGGATTCTACATGTGCTGATTTGAATCTATTGGGACTTGGTAATGGGCATTAGGATTATGCCTTTGTCGACCACCCCGTGTCTCCACCATGGTGTACCTAGTGTCTATATTTATTCTTTATTACACAAAAAATGTATACAATGGTGTTTATCTCATATTAATTTTTAAAAGTGAGCCCTAGATTTTTTGATGTTGTTTCAAGATTGTTTTATCAGTAAAGAACTCCTTATCATGTTTTGAAAGCTTTTTGGATTTTATTCTCAGTATAAATGGCTTTCATCGGTATGCTCACAGCTCAAAAACCTATACGTGACTTCCAGGCCGCGTAAATCCCCCATGTGTGGTAATGAAATTCCACACCCAAACAAGGAGCATAGGTCCTCCTAGATCCTCACCCAATCTCACCAAGTAAGCATTATACCCTCTGAAGAGAAGTACAAGAAAATATTTTGGGCTACAGATGGTTCTTGGGTCCGGTATTGGTCTAGTATCCAAGGGTATGTAGGATTTGGACCAACGGATGGAAATTACGCCCATCATCGTTGAACCCTACTAGTGGTTGGATGTGACTCCCAACTCACTAGTGTTTAAGTGAAACATGGTGTGTGTGGTTCATTTTATTCTTTTGCATAAAATGAAAATATATAATATAGCATAAATGATCGTTTCCTAGATGATATGCAAAAATAAATGTTTCATTTCATAAAATATGTGTGTTATATCCTAAATGATTTTTGACAATGCAATTACGATGATATAGCCCCTGATTGGAACTCAAGCATGCAAACCAACATACAATTTTTATCAAGCACATCGTATTCTAGTGCAGACTACACTCAGAGGTTCGTTGTTCCTAGAAGCACCTTTCTAATAATGCAAAAATGAATACAACTAAAAGACCTAAGTTCGTTTCTTTTTTTAATTTTTCTAGTTGTATTGAAAATTTAGGATTCTAGAAAAACACAAAGATAGACAAAATTATAGAGGGTGAAAAGTGGGACCTACCTTAGGTCCACATCTAGTCTGTGTTTTGTTCTCTATTATCTTATTTATCTTCTGTGAACCACGGGGCTAGTATGCAGTATGCACTGTAAATCATGTTTTGTAGTTGTGGGCCAACAATTGAACCGCAACTGTCAGCTACAGTCTGTACTTACAATTTCCAAAACATAAGCAATGGCAGTTAGATAGCTTGAATTGTAGAGTTCCATCGTGATCGCCTTATGACTTATCCAAAAACATGCACCTATCTAGTAGATAAATGGAAATCAACATAAAATCATGAAATAAGAATCAATATTGCATATGACAATAAAATGGATGTTTCTTTTATTAATATTAAAAGTGAATCTCAGTTACAAAATCTCGGTTACAATCATGCCCCTCTTAGGGTCACCCAAATGTTGATACAATTCGAAGCCCCCAACGGGGTAGGCGCAATACTAATGCTCTCTAAATAGTCACAAACTTCTCTAGGGTGGAGTTGACCCTCTTCTTCATGTTGAGGAAGGAATTAGATGGTTGAATCTCCTTTGAACATGTTTCCTACGATCAAGAAACAACACAAGAACATTAAACAAATAGGCAGCCTCTCGTGATGAGGCCCTTTAAAGTATTTATACATATAAATACCATAATACTAATGAAATCAAGAAATTAGATAAACTATAATAAAAATATGCAATTCTCATAAATATTGATGGAAACATGTAAACATTATGTACATCTATCAATCCAAAAGAACCGTTACATGAAATAAAGTATTAGAACATGAAAAGAAACTAATTATGTCCTACTTGCTAAAATTAAATAAACCTAATGAAACCTTTAATACGGTTAGTCATAGTCTCTAAACTAACAAATAAACCATTAGAATGATTAATCTAAACTAGCTAAGCACATTGTAAAAAGAACAGTAAGGGGATCTTATACCTGTTGCAAACTGAAGCTCGGATGAGCAGTTTGCACTGTAAACCATAGCTGAAACCTGTGATGAGCAGCCAAGTAGTTTTGTTCCCCAAATAAGGGGTTTTGGGATTGATCCTCCTTGTCAAATTGATGATCAAGGGTCACCTCAGTGTCCTCTAACATATTTAGCAGTTGAATTGCTCGATAGGGCCTTCATTTACCCAAATTAGCATTTCTTGGCATTCTAGATCCTTAGGCTATCCATGGCATAATTCATCATGATTCTTAGGTTGTAAAAGTTATAGCAAAAAATATCTCTCTTAGTGCACTCAAGTGAGTTCACAATTCAATAGGGCTTCGTTGCTCTAATCTCCAATGCTCCGTCATATATTTCAACAATGCTTCATTATCAAAATGTGTTCTATCATTGCCCTAATATGAAGGGGTATTTATAGGACTACCCAAGGGCTAGGGGTGGCTTCATGGAGAAGCCAAGAACAAGAAGGGGTGGTTAAGACAGTTGGATTGGAATCTTCCATCCTTTAACTGCCTTCTTCTAGATCAAATGGTCGTTCAAACTAATTTGGCTTGGATGAAGGCCAACTAAACTTCAGTTAAGACCGTAGGTGATATCTATGGTTTATGCTATAGACCATAGGTCTCAGCCATGATTTAGACTATAAACCATAGGTTTCAGCTGTAGTTCAGACTGATTAGGCAAAGGAGCCCAAATTGAGTGGTTAGAACCACTACTCTATCTTGGAATCTATCCAAGATCTTCCATATGGTCTTGTAGCATGTCCATATGAGTAGTCGCCATCGACATGAAATTTTTTAGGTGTCTACAGGGAGGTGAAAGATGCAATAGACATCCTCAAAATTAATAGTCATTTCACCTGTTGGAAGGTGAAATATATTGGTTCACGCATCCCAATGATGGGCCAATGAAGTCATGTACGCCTGGTCAGATCTAATTGTGAGGAGGTCCAAGATGTACCAAAACCACATGGTAGAAAACCAATCCCACTCCACTTCAATGAGAGTGTGGTGTAAGTTACGAAGGAGATCAATCTCCCTCACTCTGTTCATCAAGCTCTAAGTGAAAGCAATCAAATAAATAAGAAAAACAATTAAAGATGACTAAAAAATGACAACAAATCATAAAATCTCATGAAAATGTAAAAACATGCAAAGACATGATCAAAAATTTGAAAAATCAAATAAAGCACTTAAAAATTGCAATAAAATGCATTAATTGCCAAAACTTTAAATAAAAATGAAACAAATTGAAAAAATTGAAAATTTTTCCTAAGGGCGTCGCACTACGGGTCCAAACCATGGTCGATAAGGTAGTTAAAAATGTGACCATTGGGATTTAAATCTCGTTGCGGCTGACAGCCGTGGTCCCAAATCTACCAATTGGGAACTGCGATTGCCACCCATGGCTAGGTAACATGACCTTTTGAGGGTCATTTCCCTCCCAAAATGAACCCTAAAATTAAAACCCTCACTTCTAATATAACCTATGCTAAACCTAACTAGGTTGAGGTTCGTTATCGAAAGTTTAATGTGGTTCATTTAACCCATTATTTAGTGTGATTAATTTTTAATCTAGTAATTTGCAAGCATGGTCTTGGTTTGTGTGTTACCTTGGATGCACCGACTCCCCCACTAGTTGAGTCTTTCGGCTGGTCGGCCATCGGTGTGGATAGGAGGGAATCAGTGAAGTTTTCGGTAGTGTTCCATGTCAGAATTTACTTTTTACCTCTCAGAGCTCTCAGTTTTACTGGTAGTTTGAGGTAAATAGTGAAATTTTTCAAAGAGGAAAAATCTTATATATTTTTCAAATTCGATTCGGATTGCGTATGACAACTGCGGTCCCAAAATTAGTTCCTGTGGTTCTATGACGCGGTCAAGGAATTTGAATTTCTTAACTGCTTCTAATAGGTATGGTTAGTAAAATACAATAAATTTTATCGATTCCCACCATGGAGAGCTATAAAATAATAAATTAAAAATACCTACCAAAAAAGATAATTCAAAATCTACAAAAAATACAAAAAAAATAGATAACTTTAAAATCCAAATGTACCTCATATTTAGTTATTTACCATATACACTTAGTGGTTGCAGCAACTTGTGATCCATGCAATACGAAAATATGAGTAAATTACCATAAGGATATTTGGGGTAAATTAATCATCACTAAATTGTATGCTTTATTTCAATCCCTAATAAGGCCCATACGATCAGACTACTCTAAGGGAACAAGATATTCATCATAATTCTCCTATGATATTTTTAGCAAATCATCAACAATATGATTCAACATAAGCCTAATTAGAATTGTCCTCATTTCAATTCCCTAAGAAGGCCTTCATGGCTAGAATGCTCCATGGGATAGAAATGGAAAAGTACTATTAACAATTACAATCATAGTTGATTAGGCCTTACCAATAATTCAAATGCTAAATCTTAATTTGTTCAATATCATTCATAGTGGTCAAGCGACTTGTTGCTTCATTTAATTTTTAATACCCTCATCGACTCGTCACTTGAGTGGGTATTCATAATATCAAATCATAATAAAATTCAACAGAATATCCCTTGATCGTAGATCCCTAGATCTTGTCAAAATTATGTTTGTCTTACGAATCATTGCCAAAGACTATCATAAGCTTACCCTTTGCTGGGAAAAAAAGCAAATATGATAATTAGTTTGTAGCTCTCTTCCTTTCGATTATATAGGCCTAACTCCTATTGTAGACCAAAAATACCTGAATGTATGATGACGAGTGCAAACTCTTTCAAATTTAAGTCTTCCATCCAGTTGGAAGCAATGATTCTAGGATGCACATCCTCTTTACAGGACTCGAGAATCTAATTTTGATCAGACTAATGATCATCATGCAACCTATGACATCATTTTAGGAGGTCTATTTTTTCTTAGCATTGTTCAATCTCACAATGCATCTCAAAAGGGGTATTTGTAGACATCTAAAATGCATCATGTCGAGGCGACTACTCATATGGGACATGCTAGAAGACCATCTGGAAGACCTTGGACAGATACCAAGGTAATGTAGTGGTTTTTACCACTCAATTTGGGCATCTTTGCCTATTCAATGCTAGTCGTTACTGATACCCATGGTTAATAGAACTAACTGTGCTTATCAGCTGTGATTAGACCTCAAAGTCAGTTGGCCTTTGACTGATTAAAAGTTGGTTCAAATGGATAATTGGTTGTGGATTGAAATGGTTTGAGTGATGAAGGTTTTGAATCCTTTCATCCAATAAGCTCAACCACCCAATCTTGTTCATGGCTTCCTCATGATGCCACCCCTAGCCCTTGGAAAGTGTCATAAAACCCCCCTCTAATTTGGAGAAAATATATTGAAAAATCTTGATTTGAAATGCAATGAAGTCTTGTCGAATTGCATACTCACTTATATGCATTGAGAGGAATACTTTGGTCACCCAATTGGAGATCACATGCGATGGAGGACCTAGGAGGCTAGGATATTCAAGAAACATTAACTCATGCAATTCATGCACCAACTAAGCAATTCAACCACCAAATATATTAGAGGACATTATGGCAACCCTTTATCATCAATTCCTCAATGAGAATTGAATATTGGACACCAAATTGGCAAGGTAAAAATATTTCAAGCTCGGTCGCGACTATCAGCCGTGGTGGACAATGCTCACTGTTAATCAGAACCATAGTCATGTTTTCATCTTCAGTTTCCTTGTTTTATAGCTTTAGGATTTATTTAATTGCATTATATTAGACATATATCATGTTAATTTTCTTTATTAGAGACTTTGACCGATGCAATTAGAGTTTTTAGTCATTTTTCTTCACTTTTACAATTATGACACTAATGGTACTTTTCATGCTTCCATGATTTCAATTTTGTAATTAGTTCAATAGATAGTTAGATGTGCCTTTGCTTATATGTTTATGGCAATATTTTTAGATTTAATATAAGTTTAGTATATTTCTTGCACTTTATTGATTTCATGCAAGTTATGCTACCTTTTATGCAAATACCTCCTAAAAGCCTCATCAAGAGAGGCCTCCTTTGTTGCTAATTCCTTATTGTTGTTTATTACATGCAGGACGAACAATATTTTGAGATGCAAGGTAGCAAATACCTTTAATCATAGATAATAAGGTCATCGACACCTTGGAGTAGTTCATGTCCATTTAGAAAGTCTACGTATTGCACCTACCCCGTTGGGGCTTTCAAATTATGTTAATTGTATCAAAGTTTGGGTGACCCTAAGAGGGGCATGATTGTAATTGAGATTTAATTTAATATTAATAGAAGAAACATTCACTTTATTGTCATATGCAATCTTGTCTTTCATTTCTTTCTTTAATGATTGCTTTCAATTAATGCATTAGTTAGGTGTATGCTTTTTAGATCGGTACATACACAAACAAAGAGATCATTAAATTAATTTTAATAAAATAAACACCTTCGAAATTTATTTACATAAATAAATATATGGTGGTGAAGATGATAAAACTTAATGAAAAACCCTCATTAATATCAATTTATAAATAACGAAAGCATTAGTCTACTCTATTTGGACTAATACTATAAAATCAAGCAAAAGATAATTTGTTTCTTTTTCTTTTAAAAACAATGAAAAAAACAAACAAAATATTTTATATAAATATTGTAGAGACCCCAAGACACACACACCACTCTTTCTACTCTACTTTCAATGTATTAAAACCCTAAAATGAAATGGAAGACAATGAAAAGCATATAACATAGAAATAACAAAGATAGATCTCTTTATTTGGATTGAAACCTGGTTACATGTCGGTCCCTCTTAGGGATAACCATTTCAGTACAATAAGGTTACAAATAGGTAAAGAGTGCCCCTTTCTCTAAGAGATGGTGCGCTTTAAAAATATTCTTGGTTTTGCATATTAAAATTTATGAGGGATTATAGATGCCTCCTTCTCTAGGCCTATTTCCTAGAGGGATCCCTTTTTGCTCTCACATGTTGCAGATTCTATCCGATGAACCTGTGGCCCTATAAGAAAGAAATAACAATGCACGCTTAGATGTCCAAAATTGCCTCCCCAAATGAGGTTGTTAGCAATGAATATATCAAATGAAATAAAAGAAGCAAATTAAACCTATGCTATGAAGTTAAATGAATGAAATGATATTATGCTAATGATATGCTAAACAAAATAATGAAACTAATGTATAAAACCCTAATCTAGGCCTGCGGGCCACTATCCGAGACAACGATTGCTAAGGTGAATTTCATTCTATTTTACCCAAATCTATGGATCAAATCTTGTATCATATGTTAAAGTAGTGGTCGCTTTGCTATCCAATTTTTTAGGGCTTTTCTGTAAATGTGATCTCCAAGAGAAGCTCTCTAAGTCTAAAAATTTGTCCTCAATGACTGGTCTTGATAAATTTTGGATCAAAAATTGTCTCCCCTAGTGCTCTTAGGCTTGCACCTTTTAAAGTGTGTGAAACCCTAGGTCTATTCCCAAGCCCTAGGACTAAATTCCTCATGCGTAGTGAGAGTTATCATGATAAGCTTTTTGTATTTTCTTTGATTGGAGGCTAGTTAAATAAAGTCTAAATGCAAACTCAAGTCTCCTATATGAACTGGCTGTGAAAGGGAATGCAAAGTTATTCCTACTCACCTTTATTGCATGCATACTACCACTTCCACCCATGATTGAGCATATTTATCAACAAAATATATTTTATGGTTTAGCCACTATCATCTGCAGTGGCTAAGATTTGGCTGCTATGGTCTACCGCGGCTAAGGTTTGGCTGCTCTACGCTTGAGCGGCTAACTTTTGGCCGCTCTAGTCTTGAGAGGCTAGGCTTGGATGGGATTTAAATGCCCCAGACGAGTGGTGAGAACCACTTATGATGCTTGGAAATTCCAATATTATGTCATGTGATCTTATGAATGTGTCTCTGTGAGTAGCTCCCCTAAACATGACATGTTTTATGTGTCTACAGATATCCCTTTTGTGATATGATGTGTGGAAAACACAAAACTAAGCAAAAATGTATACTGATCTGTGTGTATGGTGTATGGTGATCATTGGTCTAATCAATGTTGGATGGCCCAATAATACAAGATGGCATGCACCCCTTGAATCATTACCTCGACGTTCGTAGGACTTAGCTCAGTGGCTTGGGCATGTTAAATTGCACTCATTCCTCAAACTCAATCGGGTAGCTTTAGCTACTACAATAGTTCTGATTGGTAAGAGAGCTACAATTGAATATGTCATGTTTGCTTACATTCCCAAAAAACAAGGGAAATTATTTGATTGTTGTATGCAATTATTCGTATGATGAACATAATTTTGTTATGATCGAGTGATATTTTGTTTATTTTTATTATGATTATTTTGAAAAGTTGAGCTACCTCCTCACACAATGGATTGGTGAAGAAATGACTATGAATGAAGTGACAATTCGCTTGACCAATATGACTAATCTGGTTCCTTTCTAGAATTTTTTGCTTTTAATGGGAAATCCCACATCCAAGTGTGATTCCAATTGTTTATGATAATCATCCATCCCTATCCCAAGAAGCGGTCCAACTATCAATAGACTTCTTAGGGAGTTAGGATGAGTGATTCTATTTATGTTCATATTGTATCACTTTGGATTAATGTTTTTGGTATCATAAGGCAATTATGATGATCCTTTCGCACCCATGGAGCAGTTCGACCATCTTGGTCTTCTTCAAGATTGAAGGGTGGCACATCATAATTCCAAAATGATTTTTTTTTCCCCAAGTGGCCTTATGGTAGCCTACTCATCTCATCGAAGTGCATGGAGTGTGAATCGTTGCAATCACCGAGTGGATAGAGTAAGTAACTAGATACAAGGCCTACTTGAAATTATTCTTATATGTGATTTTTTTTGTTATTTTGATCATCAAGATGAATTTAATTCATCAAAATGCATTTATTTAATATTTTTTTGTTATACCCCATGGAAGGAATTTTTTTGCTTTTATCTGTGGAGCAGGCAGTTATTAGGTCCAATAGCCTCTAAGTCTCTACCTATGGCCGCTATCACTTTGAGAGGCTAGGAAGTTCAGGCCAAAGATGCCAATAGCAGCCAAGGCATAATTTGAAGATATAAAATGCATTTTTAGGACTTTTGACCTATCATTTTATTTGTTGACAATTCACTTTTTAGAGCTCTGGTGAGACAACAACAGTTGTAGCTTCGAAATATAATGGTGTCGAGGATATGGCTGCACAGGGTGAGGTATTAGATACTAGAGGAAGCAGAGATTCTTGGGTATTCTTTCAAACCCGAACCCCTTTTTCTCTTTTGGGTAAAATTGAACCTCACTAAGTAACTGGTAAACGAACCTCACTAAACTTGTTGGTAATGAATGGAATTCGTAGCTAGGATTAGTATAGGTTTTTATGTGGTGGGTTGGTCCCCATTTTTTATGTTTTCAATTTTTTTTGTATTTTATGGCCTAGGGTTCACTGGTTTGCCATGTCACCCTTCAACCACTATCACTCAGAGCGGCAAAAATTTGGTCGTTGTCGCTCAAAGCAGATAGGTTTGAACCCCAATGATCAAAAATTTGATTGTTGGGATTTGGTCGTTGTTGTCTCTAGTGGCTAGATTCTAGCCACTGTGGGCAAAAACGACTAAATCCCTTAGCCAATTTTGCAAAAATTTCTTTTTGGATTTTTTTGAGATAGTTTTTAATAATAATAATTTTTATTTTTTTGGAATTTTGAACTACTATTTAGCATGTGTTGCATGCCTAGGTGTATTTATCTCCCTCTTTGCTTAGATTTAGGAGAGTGTCAAATTTTTCATGTTTTATTGGGATTTATGCCTTAGATGCACTGTAGTTATGTTTCATCTTTCTTTCATTTTGCTTAGATCCTTACTTCTTGGGTTCGGGACCTGAAGCTCATGAATGACCTTCTACCTCTTCTAGATGACATGGATTGGAGGTGACTTAAGGCTCGCAGGCTCCACTATGTTACCATACTACCTCAGATTATGTTGGATTAGGCTTACCTTATGGATTTAGCCCATAATTGGGACCCTCAAACTAATACCTTCCACCTCTCGATCAGTGATATGACCATTATGCCTGAGGATGTGTACAAGATATTTCATATCCCTTTTGATGGAGTGGCCATCATTTCTTTGGCCACTAATAATTAGGTGGCTATTTTCACTTAGGTGTTCATAGGATGCTCTGAGGCGACCCTCAAGGACACCAAATCTTGTGGAGTGTCTATCATCCGCTATTACCCATAGTAGGTTTTCATAGTGAGGCATGCGGTATTGCTTATGGTCATCAACAACATCCTTATCCCAGACTACTTAGGCTTGAGGTTCCCTTGGAACCTCCTCGTGATGGGTCAAGATCTACTAGATAGTGAGGAGCCTAATATATGCATGGGGTAGGTCTTTATTGGCTCAGTGTTATGATGAGTTGTACCACATCCATTGGAGGGATCATGTCAGCATTTCCTATAATTGAATTTTGTAGATCTAGGGATGGGAGCACATTAAGGTAGATCGACCTAAGGGGCTTCTTGTTGATATCATAGTTGTGGATGGCAGATGCAGTGCTATGCTTCCATATGGGATAGAGAGAGTGAGGAGTGCAAGAGCCACACTTTTGTAGGGGATTTATCTTATTATATTAATAATTTTACTGAACTCCAGGTTGGAGATGTCATATGGCACCTGTATCATGATTGTCCTGCTTGGGATGACCCAGAAAGTTTTACTACTAGGACATGATGCGAGCGATGGCTCATAAACTGCAATATTAGCATATTTGAGTACTTATTCTACTCTCGGGTTCTTCATTAGTATGGGTTGTACTAGGATGTTCCACTAGTACTTTTTTTGTACATGCATATCAGAGTAAAGAGATACCTCCCTTCCTGATAGGTCATAGAGTTAGCTGATGAGGAGGATTCCCTAGTTGTTGATCTTGGAGTGGCTAGGGGAGTCAGATGCATTTGTACGTTGGTGGTGTGACCTGATGTGGTATGGTGAGGGCATTCTGTGTCAAGAGGATGATGTTGGAGATGGGGCAGATCCATCGGGTGTAGGGTTTGTGCTAGGACTATGACATGGGATCAATAGGCAGTGCAAGTGGCTATGGAGGAGTAGGAGGATCTTGAGTAGGTTGAGTAGGAGATGGAGCCTAAGGAGAGAAATTATCCTCTCAAGGAACAACTGCATGATATGGAGGTCAAGCTCCAGTCGACCAAGATATAGGTACAACAATGTGACACCATCATAGCTCAACGGGATACCACTATAGCACAACTTTCATACCAGATACAGGCTTTGCAAGATGCTATGGGAGGATCTACCCGAATGTAGGTTTTTGTTGCTCCTATTGCTCCCAAGGTCCTTCAAGGGTATCTCTTGAGAATGAGATCAGTCATCTACAGGGTTTTCTAGATGAGATTCATGTATAAATTGTTGATGACACAACCCATATTGCCACTCTCTCAAGGTAGATCAAGAAGCTAGGAGCCATCCCTAGGGAGAGAGGAGCCACAGGTGGGTCACAGGTTAGCAGGAGTTCTAAAATAGGGTAGTCTTCTATCCAACCTAGTCATGGGGCCTGGACTCATACTGAGAGACCAGTAGGGTCTAACTCGAACCATTCTTCGAGATATATGGCCATAGGGGGTGGTGTTGCAGAGGGCGCAGGCCTAGTATTTGATTGATGGCACATTTGGTTTTGTTTTTGAGGTCAGATAGCCTATATAATTGTAGCCCATGAGCATTTTTGTATATCCATGGACTTGACATACATAATTTTATGATATCTTTGCATTATGACTCATTATGTGTATCGTTTATTGCTCATGTTTTTGTTATTATTTTGTTTTATGATGTGATGTGATGATGGTATTATGATGACTTGATTTAGATGATAGATACTTAGATGGATATGTAGATGCTTATATGATATGATGATATGATGTGATGTATTTTGAGTTCATAAATGATGAATTTATGATTGTATGCAAATGGATATTTCCTATATGTTTTATGATGTGCTTTTACGATGTAATGATGGGTGCTTTGGTTTTTGTGTTTATGGATGCGATGTTTTTGTTAAATGCATGTTTAATTTTTCTTTAATTGTATGCATCTAACTTATGTGATGGGATGGTATAATTGAACCCGTATGCTCTAATTATTTAAAACATAAGGAATGCATATGATATTGACAATCTTAATGGGTGATACCACATAAAGTAAAAAATTAATCATGAATTTAAATAATCACTCTTATCATAAGAATTGATTAAGCATTCATAAATGAGATGTGATGGTGTGAGATGTATTTTCTTGATAAGTTTTTGTAAATTAAAAGATATAAATTAGTCAGTGGTCGTCTATATACTATTTATAATATATATGTGGTATTTGTCCTACTATGTTGATACCCCCTAATTTATAGAATTTTACAAAAAAAGTTATGGTGTGAATGATGATATGATTTGTTGCTATGTAAGAATTTTTGGGACTTTTTGGAGATCCAAACACTCTAGTTACCCTATCAATGATTGTGTACTGATCATTTAAGGCTTTTGAAAATTAGGCTTTCATCATGGTCCTAGATACTCATTATCCCTGTGTGCAAATGAATATATTTATATAGAACTCAAGCATTTCCTCCGATGTCATGTAGGATTCTTTCAGCCCATTGCTAACATCGGGGATTCTCAAGTGTTTTATATCATCCTTATGTTCGACTTAGTTGGACTATACGACTATACATTCTTGATTTTCCTAAGCTAGCTCATCCACATTCAAACATTGGTCTATACAAATACCAAGATATTTTGTGATAGACATATCATCATGCATAAGGATTTCTCCTTACATTTTTGTGCAATGCTAAGAATTCCAGGGATTCAAGTTCCATTCCCTTTTTTTATTCATTCAGGTGGGATACTTGCTCATACTTAGTGATGAAAATCACTGTTTATTTTAACTATTTTTTTTTTTTTTCTCTTGAGTAAGGGACTCTTGTAGTGATGATAATAATTGTTTATTTTGCTTTTGTTATTTTTTGATATTTTGAACTATGACTTTGGGCATTGATTTTAACTTTTGAAAAATATGAACTTTTGATTTTGAGATTTGAATTTGGCTTTGTCCCAAGATTTTGCTTATTTTTATGAAATCAAAGGATGTATGCAGTGATTATAATCACTCATTTTTGGGTAGGGCATAACTTTTCATTTTGCCAATTATCAGCACCTTTAAACCGGTTGCACAGGGGGATAAGCAAGGAAGTTCCTTTTTACTTTTGGTAACCTAGACCACTTTGTAGTTTTCATATTCCCGTATACCAACTAGAATTTAGTATTTTAATTAGTGTTGGGATCCTGAGATATGCTAGGCTTTGCACAACTAGACCTTATTCTCTACTAACCAAGATGGTTTTCCACAAAATTTGATAAGACCACTAGGTGTGATTGGATAACCGAAAAGCCTTAGTATATTATGTATAAGAACAAATAATGGTTGTGTTGAAAAACATAATTACACACATGTGTTGATGGAGGTATGGATTTGAATGGTTTCTGAGACAAACTATGGCATCACTTTTAGGGTTCTCATGACATATGCGAATGTAATGGATATGAAAATGTAATACAATTATGTGGATGCAAGATATGAGATGCAATTGTTTTTGTATTTTTTATTTTTATGTTGTTTTTATATTTTTGTTTAATTTTTATAAAAGGGCTTATTGTGCATTTGGGGCTTTTTGATTTTTGACCAAGTAGCATGAAGTACCCTTGGAGCATTTTGATTTGATTTTGACCAAGCGGCTTGGATGCCCTTGGAGCATTTTGGTTGAATTTGACCAAGCGGTTTGAATACCCTTGGAGCATTTTGATTGAATTTGAATTTCTATGTTTTTATGAATTTTTTATATTTTTGGCATAATTTTTTTGTGTTTTTGACATATTTGAATGTTTTTGTATTTTTAACATATTTGAATATTTTTTGTGTTTTTAACTTATTTGAATGTTTTTGTATTTTTGACATATTTGAATGTTTATGTATTTTATGTGTAAAATACCTTTAAGTGAATGATATTGAGAGGTTCAAGCTTTTCAAAACCATCTAATTTTATTAGGTGATATGCTCCAGGTCCAACTCTTTGTGAAATCATGTACAGGTCTATCCAATTTACCATGAACTTGTCTCGTAGGTGCGGTTTCATATTTGAATTTTGTTGGTTTTCTTTGAGGACTATATCTCGAACCTTGAATTATATTAAGTGGAATTTACTATTGTAAGCTCACACAATGCAATATTGGTAGACATGAAGATGCTCTGAATAATTGACACATCATTCATCAAGAAGCATCAACTAATCAAGGTAGCATTATCGCACGATGTCATAATCTATGAATTATTTTAATGCTATGCGTAGAGTTGGAATTTCTAACTCTAGTGGCATGATGGACTCGGTCCCATACACTAGTGGCATTCATATACTAGTACTGCATTCCCATAGTGCAAGAGGCAACTGCATGTGCAAATATTTCTGATTGTATTGCATCGTCTTCCTTAATATGGAGACTATTATTTTTTTTTAGGCTTCTACTTGCCCATTTTCTTGTGGATAATAAGGTGTTAAAAAACTATGCTAAATATGGTATTTGTTCATTAAAGCATGCACATTTTTTTTCTTGAAATATGGCCCATTATACGATATTATCTTCGAAGGTACCCCAAAATGACTTATGATATTATGGAGTATAAACTCCGCAATCCTTGGTCTAGTTTTTGATGTTAATGGGATCACTTCAACCCAATTAGTGAAGTATTTAGTGGTAGTTATGATGAATGTGTGTCGACCTGAGGATGGGGGTGAGATCTTCCCAATCAAGTCTAATCCCCATTGTGAGAAGGGCCATGCTGCCTTGATGGGTTGCAAGGCTTGCGATGGTAAGTGCAATAGATTTGCATGATGCTGGCACTTAATGCATTTATTGGCATACTCGTTGTAGTCCTTTTCCATGGTGGGCCAATAGTAATCCATTCTCAAGATGTGCTTAACGATGGCCATGCCACTAAAATTTCCTCCATGTGTCATTGTGAGCTTGCAAAATTGCCTAGGATGCTTCCTGGGGCTCAAGACAATGGAGTAATACTCCATCATATCCTTGTCTATAGATTATTTATCCTAGCAAGATGTATCTTGTTGCTTTCTATTTGAACTTTCACCTTTCAGTATGCGATAAACCTTGAGGTACTATTCCAAGTTTCAAGAAGTCCCATAGTTTGGAAAGTCAATCATGATAAGCCACAACTTCTATAGAAAAGATGACTTGCTCTTCTTATTTTCCCAAGGTAGTGAACATGGATTGAATAACACTCTATGGTGTATGGTTGTGCCACACTGCATAGGTCCTTGGGAGATCAAATACCCCAAGGTGCCATTTGTAAGAAATCTCTAGCTATGAAGGACCAATATTGATTTGGTTTGATGTTGATCATGTTGATTGATTATTGATTGTCAAAAGCTTCACGATGTATTGTTGAGTGTGAAAGTAATTTTACATAAATGGTTATAAAATTAGAAGACATATTCTGACGAATTAAGGATCCTAAAGAGGCCATGGTATCTACAAATCTATTTGACGTATGAGATATTGCCTCAATGTCATACCATTCTAGTTGGGCTAGGTAGGTGTCAACAAGTTCCTTGTAAGTATTTAGGAGTGGGCATATGCATTGAAATAGTCCTTTGACTTAGTTTACTATGAGCAAGGAGTCACCAAATATATTCAATATTTTAATGCCCATTACTACAGCTGTTTGGAGTCCCAAGATCAATACCTCATATTTTATGTTGTTTGTGCAAGGGAAGTCTAGTTTGAATGATAAGGGCAATGGAGTACCCTACGATATGATAAAGACAATCCTTGCTCTGACCCCCTGTTCACACTTTGAACCATCAAATAACAATGATAATTCTCTTTCTTTCTTAGGTTCTTCGAGTTCTAGCGGATCTTATAATGCAAATACGACATCATCAAGCAATTATATGGTGAGAGGCTTGTTATCCTCAAGAGGCACCTCTGCTAATTGATCTGCTATGACTTGTCCCTTGATGGACTTTTGGCTTATGAAATCTAGATTAAATTTTGTCAATAGCATGATCCACTTTGTGATACGTGTATTGTGATATGTCTTTCTCATCATGTACTACAAAGGATTTTGTTTTGATATGACATAGGTCATATGGCTCAACATGTAATGTTGCAACTTCCAAGTTGCAAAGACCACTGCTAAACACAACTTTTTGACATACGCATATCCTAGCTCATAACTCACCAAGGTGTGACTAATGTAATATATGGCTTGCTTTTTGTCTTGTGCATTATTTTGGGCTAACATGGTCCCCGATGAAAAATTAGTAGTCGATATATATAGTAAAAATGGTATGTTTGGCCTTGGTGGAGCCAATCCTGGTGGTGTTTCCAGATAAGTTTTAATATCTACAAAGGCTTGATGGCATTATTCATCTCAATGAAAGGGTACCTCCTTGCATAGCAATGGATTCATGGGTCAGCATTTGTCTGATAATTATGCCATGAATCTTTTGATGGATGCTATCTTGCCTTGTAGGCTCCTTAGCTCCTTAATGTTGGTAGGGGCAGCCATTTCCAATATAACCTTTACCTTTGCAGGATCTACTTCAATGCCTCTCTTGGATATGATGAATCCTAAAAGCTTACCAAAAATTATGCCAAATACGCACTTCTTAGAATTCAATCGGACATTGTGCTCAATGAGGTAGCCAAAGACTTTTCTAAGGACTTCAGCATGCTCTTGCCACAAAAAGGACTTGGCTAGTAAGTCATCCATGTAATCCTCTAAGATATTATGCATATAGTCATGGAATATGTATGTCATGGCCCATTGATATGTGGCACCAACATTTTTAAGACCGAATGACATCACTTTGTAATATAATGTTCCCCATGGAGTAATGAAAGTAGTTTTATGTTGATCTTTAGGCTTAATCTGGATTTGATTATATCTAGAAAAACCATCCATTAGGAAGAGCATCTCATGACCTATGGTTGCGTCTATAAGAGCATATATGTTTTGAAATGGGAATGAATCCTTTGGTGTTGCTCTATTTAAATCTCTAAAGTCTATGCAGATACGGACTCTTTCATCGGGTTTCCCCATGGGTACCATGTTCGACACCCACTTAGGGTAGTCGATAGGGAATATGAACACTACATCCAGTAGTTTTTACAATTCATTATTTACCATCAAAGCGATAGTTGGATGCATTTTCCTCACCTTTTGATTGAATGGCTTCTTCATGGGATCCAATGAAAGGTTATGCATGACTAACTTTGGATCTATCCCTGTCATGTCTTTGTAATTCCAAGAAAAAATATTTGGCCTCTCTTTGAGGAGAGGAATTAGGATGGCTTGTTCCTCTGGAGATAGACTTTCTTCGAACTTGAATTTCCTTGGTTGTGTAGGATCATCACTGATGTCCACCTTGAAAATTGTTTCTATAGCTATATGTGACCCGTCCTCCAGTTGATGAGGCATGGGTATCAAATTAATGTCATCGATGGGATTTAAAGGTCATGTTGACTCAGGATCCAAACCAGCATGGAACACATCATATGCACAACCTAATGCAAAATGGAATGGTTGTAACATCTCTTCATTAGGGAAAATATCTTCAGGCTCTATTGGTGAATTAGCGCAATCCCAATCAATAGCTTGCATGTTGAGACACAAAATTTTAGTGGGACCTACTAGGTTATGAAATGGAGTGGTCAAATCAATGGCTATTGTATTGACGAATGGAATGAAATCTCTAGGACCACATGGGTGTAATCTTGTTTTAGGGGTTTCCCTTTCGTACTCATGATTAGGCTCTAGAGGAATGGGAATCTTTGGATCTAGTCCATGAGATGGTCAGATAATTATATCATTAGGCTCTAAGAGCTCCCTAAATTTATGTGAATGGGAATTGACCATACAATGAATGACATTCAAGTCAATTGGTCTCCCAAAAAACTGCAAGCCAGGGTCTATGGCATGAAGTGCTACTTCACTTTCCACAAAAATATTGAATTTTTGTAAATGGAGAGGCCCAAGATAGTTCATCTCAGTCTCATCCTAAAAATTTGCATCACTTATCCAGAAGCCATTAGCATTAGTATGTGGCCCTAAGATGAGGGGCTCATGTCTTGGCCCTAAGTAATCCATATTTTTTTCATCCTCATATTATTTGTCACTTATGAAGAATCCATTTGCATTAGTATGCTGCCCCAAGTCATGGGACCATTACCTTACCCCTAAGTATACTCTCTTTGTTGAGTCATCTAACTCATAGTCACTTTTTTCTGATATGTATCCACTCTCATGGTGTCCAAACCAGGTAAAGCTTTTTAAATAGCGAGGCTCACAAACGGCCAAGCCCTCTTGTGCATCATCATCACTTGGCACATATGCATTTTCTTCTTAATCATCATCCCATGAGTTGTAACCTATTGGGGTGACATAAATTGTGGATCTTGGATGATAAGTCTCAGGAGGTGGTATTATTGCCATAGCCACTTTTCTATTGCTCAGATATCTTGCACTTGGTGGATGATAAAGAATAAAATTGATGTCTTCTCCTAATCCCAGGGTTAATATATCTAATGATACTACTAGAGGGTCATATCAACCTTTGATGTAATATCCTAACCCAAATCTATCAGATGGGAGTTGGTATTGCAGCTTGAATGGCTGCCTATGCCCCTGCTCATATATACTAAGGCCATAACCATGCTAGTGATGATGCTCAAAATAGGTCAGAGCAAACTCAGGATTATATAGGTAGCAAATATTAACAGTGAATAACTCATCATAGTGCTCATATATATCTATAGATTTATGGATGCAATCTAGGCTAGCATAGATGAAATTTTTCTTGTTGGGAGGGATTCCAAGTGGAACCACTATTTACACTGGTGGTCTTAGATCTTTCGGCCATTCCATGTCCTGTGAAAATTCTATGATAGGTTTAAAAGTTATGTTCTACACAAGATACTCTCCTATTCCTATGCTTGCCAAGTGTATAGTTGCATGTGAGGTGGATGACCCCATAGATGATACTGGCAAAGTAGGATGGTAGTCATTGTATTTGACTTAGTCTTGGTGATCTTCTTCCTCCATGGTAGTTGGACTCTCTTCAATATCTATGGTTAGCATTTCATTGAGTTTGTTATTCTCAACCATGGGTGCATTTAGATTCTGATCATTATTTGGTTTAGGCATTAATGGTTTACTAGAAGCATTAGTTGCTTTGTGTGCAAGATGATGTGTTGATTCATATGGGTCCTTTTGTGCCCCTTTGTCTTTGTTATCTAGTCAAATATTTTAAGATGAAGGTACTATCGATAAGTGGGTCGAAGGAATCACAAATTTCCCTCGAAAATCCACCTAGTGAACATACTTGAATGGTTCTTCATCATCCAAAACCATGTAGACTTTGTTATCATGCACATACTTGACACATTGGTGTAATATCGAAGGAACACATCTCATGTCCCTTATCCAAGGTCTCCCTAGGAGGATGTTGTATTGCATGGCTCCTTCCAACACATGATACATCATGGGGATGGTCTTATGGCCCACCTTGATAGGTAGGACTATCATTCCCATGATATTGCATAAAGGATCATTGAAAGCTCTTAATGTATAGTCTACCAGAATGATATTGGACTTGGGGATCTTAAGGTTCTCTAGTGCTATTGTTGTGATGATGTTGATAGATGAACCTGTATCGATTAAGACCCGCTTAAATGGTAAATCATTAAATAATGCTATGATGTGCAATGGAGGATCTGGTAAGGCAGTAGATACCGTCTTAATCTCATAATTATAGAATCAAATCATAGGTTCCTGGCATTCTTGTACTTGTTCCAAAAAATGGGTGAATGCATGTGGGTCTTGTGATTGGAGCTCTATTGACCTTAAAATCTCCATCAATGTCTCCATGTGCTTTAGGGACTGTTGTATGAGCTCATAAATGGATAGCTTAGCTGGATTCATTTGTAAATTTTGCTCAAGTCTACTTTGAATATTTACCATAGGTCAGGTTGGTGGACCTGGATGGTTGTCTTACCCTTGCCTCTACCTAGGTGCAGCTAGGACATTGATGGGAGCTACAAGAGGTTGTCATTGACCATACCCTCTAGTCCTAGTTGTTATATTGATATTTTCAACCATTCCAACACACCCATGGGTAGGCGTATCAATTCAGACCTGATTGACTTGTGCACCTTGCCCTCTAGGTACCTCATGGTTTGGCAATAGGTTTTTATAGATTCTCATATCTCTATTATTAGGGGCTAGTGGGTTTTCCACTTTAAGTTTTCCCACCTCAATCATGTTTTGCACCTGATGTTTTAAACCAACACAAACTTTGATATTATGCCCCAATATCCTATGATATAGGTAGAATTGATCTTCCTTATATCATTTTGGCTTAGGATGGTTGGGATCTATAAGAGGTATATCAGGGAATCTGATCTTTCCCACCTCGCTCAATTGATTGAATATTGATTGCATTGATTTTTTCAATGGTGTAAACTAACAAGGGGGTTTGTATTCTTTGTTTTGATCCTAATTGTTCCTTTATTCATAGTTTGCTGGTGAGGGTTGTGTCAGCATCCCCATCCTTGGGCATAGCCAATACCACTTGATTAACTAGGGTAGGGTTTGTCTGCTTCTACTTATTTTTTCCATTCTTGTCATTTTTGCTCCACTCCTTCTTGCCGAAGTTTTATGGTTCCCTCATCTACTTTGATGTCCTCAATGAGTTTGGCATGTGCCAAAGCTTCCTCAAATGGGAGGTATTGTTGTAGTTGTATCAATATGGAAATGTTTTTGGAACAACTCTTGGTGAAAATCTGAACAATATCTTCTGTGGGAACGAAGAATGATAATTTTGTCATGATTTTTCTCCATCTATTCCTGTAATCCATTATTGGCTCATCATCATAATATTTTAGGTTGTCAAGGTCTGAAAGGCTCACTTTCCTCTTAGCACCGAAAGAGAAACACTTTAGAAAAGGATTCACTAGTTGTTCAAAATTTTCTATGCTATGCTTAGGTAGTTGATTGAACCATTAGGTGGCTGCGCCCGAAAATGTCATGATGAGTATCCTTATCATAAGAGTGTCATTTTCTTTGATATGAAAACATGCATTGATGAAATTTATGACATGCTCTTGTGCATCTTATTCACCTTTAAACTTCTCTACCCTAGGCATCTCAAAGTTCTTAGGATAGGGAGGCCTAGGAACTGATGAACACAATGGTTAGTTGTGTATTTTGTTCTATGTTTGCGAGTTCCCAACTACCTCTTGTTTCTCAAATGCTTTAATATTTTTAGCAAGCTCTTAAAATACCTTTGATGCATGGATTTCCTCGTCTTGTATGCCTACTCGCAATGGTAATGGAGGTAACTCTATATCCATTTGATTGGCTCTATTTTCATCCCTTCTACGAGGGTATTCAATATGTGTCTGATCCAGATCTATTAGTTTTACCCTTTCCCCCTTAGTTGGGTTTCTCTCATGATTTGTAGGGTGAATTTTTTGTAGATTAATTTCTTGTCTAATGCGCTTCTCCCTTGGTGAGTCAGAACATTGATCTTTTTGATGATCACTTCCACTTGTTTTTTGGTTGTTGCAAGCTAGCTGCTCAACTTGCTCTCTCAAACATTGCTCATGTTGGTGCAACAATAATTCTCTTTGTTTATCATATTCAAGAGCATCCACAAGCTCTCGCTCTTTGTGCAAGGTATTCTCTAACCGTCGTATACGGTTAACTTGCACAATCATAGAGGACTCATGCTTATCTGACCCTACCCTAGTCATTTTGATTCATAGATCTCTCTCAGAGGTTTCTCTTGTTTCCTCACTCTTGCTAGCCAATGTGATTTGTTCAGTGTACTGTTGAGTGTCTCTATGATCAAATTTTATGTGTTTGCTGCAGGGTCATCTTGAAGCGCTCCCAATTTGAGAAGTGGGCTTAGAAGTCATAGTTCGTGAGCTTCTAGATGCAGATTTCTCTATGGATATGGTTCTAGGAGGTGGTCTCGGATGCAACCAATCCAAATCGTTCAATTGTCTTGTTCTCCATGGCTGTTCCCACAGAGTGTAATTCACTCCAATGAGTTCATAGTCTAATGGAATCATTCCTCTTGTTTGAAGGATATCTTCTATTTGATGTCTATGACTAGATGTGTTTCTAATTTCTTTCCCCTTAGTGGGCTAATCTATTCTAAGTATTTCATGTGAATGTTGAGATGTTTTGACTCTCGTGTGCCCTTTTCATGATGAGGATTTCATGGTCCTTTTACCCTCCATGAGGATGGGGAAAGAGAAAACTCATCGTCTCTATGTGAAGAACGGGATCTAGAAACCTCTTTATGTCTATGTGAGGAGGAAACTCTTGAAGCTTCCTCATGTCTTTGAGAATTTTCTATGTGTTTAGAGGAAGCCTTTGAGGTTTCATCGTGTCTCCTTGATGATTATGGCCATGAGGCATCTTTGTGTTTATGAGATGTAGTTTCATGCTATGGTTCCCTATTTGGGTTTTCTCGAGGATATCCCCCAAGGGTTGAATTATCACCTCTTAGACTCACAGAACTTCATCTTACGGTCTTTTGAGTAGACCTTTCAATGTTACTATGACTTCTTCTAAGGGTATGTGTTGTTTCAAAACCTCCCTTAGTGTCAGACCGGGGATGTCTACTTCTTGTTTTAACCATGATTTTGGAATTTAGCTTTTGTGTTGCCACAAGCAATATCACACAAATGTTTATCTTGATTATAGATTTTAAGTGTGCCCTAAATTTTTGATGTATTATGATATTTTGTTGTTTCTTATTTCTTGCTTTGGATTTGTAATGAGGAGAATCATTCATAGTGATAATAAAGAGTACTCATGCCAAACATGATTTCCCAAAAGAGACTAGGATACACCGCTAAAATCCCAGTGGGGGGTTTACCTAGCTCTTCCACTCTAAACCAATGAATGTTCCAATGGTGGGAGACATAAGAATTGATTAAGAATTAATATATGAGATGTGATGGTGTGAGATGTATTTTCTTGATAAGTTTTTGTAAATTAAAAGATATAAAGTAGTCAGTGGTTGTCTATATCTACATGAACTATTATAAAATTAATGAGTGCACTCTATTGGGTGCAAGTATGGCCTTTAGAAAGGTCTCAAAACAAGCAAACAAACCATACAATGTCTAGCACATTGGATTCTAGGGTGAAATTTATAGATAGAAGTCATTGTTCCTAGCAATGCCTAGTGGAGAGAAGATCTAAAATATGCAAAATGCTTAATTCTTTCTCTTTTATTATTTCAATTTCCAAACATAAATGTGCTTTAAGTTCTCTATTTTAGACACACATAAGCAAACAAGAAGTTATAAAATATCATAGAGGCTATACCAACCTTTGATCCATCTTAGAGAGTCGATGTTTTGATCTCTACTGCACTCCAATGCTGGTCGTTGTCGACCAGAGCAACTGGATCCTGGCCACTGTTATCAAGAGTGGCTAAGGATCTATTGGTCGCTATGGCTTAGAGCGACTAATTTTTGGCCATCATAGATCAGTGTGGCTAAGCCTACACACAAAACTAAGTTAGTATTCAGGCAAAAAATGAAAAATTAGTGGAAGTCCCATCATGATCGCCATCTGTAGCAACCTCGGGATGCACGCACCACTCTTTCTACTCTACTTGCAATGTATTAAAACCCCAAAATGAAATGGAATACAATTAAAAGCATATAACACAAAAATAACAAATATAGATCTCTTTATTTGGATTGAAACCTGGTTACATGTCGGTCCCTCTTAGGGATACCCATTTCGATACAATAAGGTTACAAATAGGTAAAGAGTGTCCCTTTCATGAAGAGGTGGTGCACTTTCAAAAGCTTCCTAGTTCTACACATGTAAATGTATGAGGGCTTACAAATATTTCCTTCTCCAGGCATGTTTCCTAGAGGTATCCCTTTTTGCTCTCATATGTTGCAAATTTTGTCCAATGAACATGTGACCCTATAAGTAATGAAACAAGAACACACACTTAGATGTCCGAGATTGCCTCCCTAGATGAGGTTGTTAGCAATGAATATATCAAATGAAATAAAGGAAGTAAATCAAACCTATGCTATGAATTTAAATGAATGAAATGATATTATGCTAATGATATTCTAAACAAAATAAAGAAACTAATGTATAAAACCCTAAGCTAGGCCTATAGGCCATTGTCTGAGATAGTGACTGCTAAGGTGAATTTTGTTCTATTTTCCCCAAATCTATGGATCAAATCTTGTATCAGATTTTGAAGTAGTGGTCACTTTGCTATCCAATTTGTTAGGGATTCACTGTAAACATGATATCCAAAATAATCTCTCTAAGTCTCAAAATCTCTCCTCAATTATCGGTCCTGATAAATTTTGGATCAAAAATTGTATCCCCTGGTGCTCTCAGGCTTACACCTTTTAAAGTGTGTGAAATCCTAGGTCTATACCTAAGACCTAGGACTGAATTCCTCATGTGTAGTGAGAGTTAGCATGAGAAGCTTTTTGTCTTTTCTATTTTTTGAGGCTAGTTAACTAAAGTCTAAATGCAAACTCAAGTCTCCTATATGAACTGGTCATGAAAGAGAATGCAAAGTTATTCCCCCTCACATTTATTTCTTGTATACTACCACTTTCTCCCATGATTCAGCATTTTTGTCGATAAAATTTATTTTATGGTTTAGCCACTATCGTCTGTAGTGGCTAAGATCTGATTGATGTCGTCTGTAGTGGCTAATGTTTTGCCACTCTACGCTTGAGTAGCTAATTTTTGGCTGCTCTAGTATTGAGCGGTTAGGCTTGGGTGGGCTTAAAATTCCCCAGATGAGTTGTGAGACCAATTTTGATTCTTGGAAAGTCCAATATTATGTCATGTGATCTTATGAATGTGTCTCTATGAGTAGCTCACCCTAACATGACACATTTTAGGTGTCTACAAATATATATTTATTTATTTCTTTTTCTTTGAAACTATATTAGACCAATGGAATATCTCCTTGAAATGGTTACAACAAAATAAATTATATCAAGGATTATTGATAACAAACAATTTTTCATCCAAAACTTAGTATTTTTCTATCAACCAGATATCATAGTTAAACATGAATCCATCCATCGAAAAGTTTGTCAAGGGTGGGTCATGATAGAATATCAAAGGATAGATATTTTAGTGAATGTAAATGTAAATTGATATATTAATTTTAAAAGGTTACACTTATATCTTAAAGAGTAGATTTGTCTTAATAAGTTTGAAGTAGGAAGGATATACTTCTTAAATTAAATGAGAGAAGGAATATATTTTTAGTTAGAATGAAGTGGAAATATAATAGTAGATATTGTATTGATTAGTTATCTGAATTAAGATAAGTACTTAATTAATTAGGAGTATGGGCTCCTAGCTAGTTAAGAAAAGATGATTTGATAAGTACTTAATTGATTAGGAGTATGGTCTCCTAGTTAGTTAGGGAAATATGGTTTGATATGTGGTTGTTTGGTTAAGAGTATGGGATCTTAGCTAAAACAAATGAAATGATTCTTATGTAATGTTTGGTACTGATGTTATGGATACATTAGACCTTTAGATATATGTTATTACTTTTAAAATATTAGAAGGAAAAATCTATTTAAAATATTAGAAGTAAATAGCTATCCTCGGAGGAACAAATGCAAAAGGTGTTTGAGGGAATTATGGGATTCCCTCATTATTTATGTAACATGGATTTAAAGAATAATTCATGGCAAAAACTTGAGAACTATGGGATTATTTTGTATTGGCATATATTTGGAAAGAAAGGAATTATGGGATTCCTTTGTATTAAGGAAACTAAATCTATGCAATAAAGAAATATTTTTGAGGTTGGGTTTTCCCATAAGGGTTTTTCCCAGGATATGTGTTGTGTTATGGGTGTTTTATTATCTTCCTTTTGTTCTTG
Organism: Wollemia nobilis; assembly: GCA_028583015.1. NCBI lineage: Eukaryota > Viridiplantae > Streptophyta > Pinopsida > Araucariales > Araucariaceae > Wollemia > Wollemia nobilis. Next base: position 2,809,739 of record JAQPPZ010001323.1, read on the forward strand.
CATTTAATGTAGATCTTACTTGTTGATTAATAAGGCATCTTGATGTTTAAGATAGCTAGATAATATTTAGAGATATTTAAGTGTGTGTGTAGTTAATATTTGTAGCTAATGTTTCAAAAAAAACACAACCCTCCTTAGTTAGATTTTTGGGTTGTTACATTGTTATTCGATTATATGTCTATATATATATATATATATATATATATATATATATATATATATATATATATATATATATATATATATATATATATTATCATAACCCTATTATTGGATTATGTGTATATGTTCATTAAATTTTATGTTTTATATCATAGCCCTATTATTGGATTATTTTTATTTGTGCATAAAATTTTATGTTTTATATTTAAGCCTTGTTATTGGATTATCTATCTATGATCATAAAATTTTATATTATATATGTATTGTAGAAAGCCTCTATGGCTCAACAAATATTTGTATAATGTAAATTTAAAGTTCCCCTAGGTACATCTATGTTGCAAATAATCATATTAACATACCAAGCAATTTGCTCGTTCATATCAATCCTAATAAAACAAATTAGTTTAATGTTAGGTGTAAAAAGTATTAGAGCTATAAAACCATTATTAAAGGTGATATTACCTCCACTTTTTCATTCACAAGAGCTATTTTCCTCAGTTAAAGTAAATGTGACCACTTTAGTCGAGTCAATTACCCCTCTTATGTCCATCCATTGATTTGATCCTAAGTGATCCTACTTTAACCATTTAGATCTCACTTGCTACACCTAATCTTGGAGAAATTTACATGATATATTTATAGTAAAAATTTACTCCTTGTATGCACCTAGTTGTCTACTTTCTTGGAGGATACACAACTTGCAAGTATCACTTAATTGAATATCTAAACAATTAGATTGAACACATAGGTGCTACCCATCTACATATTAATATTAGAGTAATTTTCTCCATTAACTAGTGAATTGGCCAATCACCCTTTCTAAGTTTTTACATATGTCCATCTTGACTAGAAGTTCATTACATCGAAATTTTAAATAGTTTTAATAAGAAAAAAGTTTGATTTATCTTCTATTTCACCCACCATGTACACCATTTTTATAGAATATGTTATCATAAATGCCATTCTAAAGTTTCAACCGTAAACATAATTGCATCCATATTATAAAATTTAAAAATCATTATTTTTAAAATTCTGTAGTTTCAATGGTAAACAAATACAAACCAATACACAAATACAAATCAAAACAATATTTTAAAAATACAATACACAAATTTTTGAAAATTTATTTTTTATTAAGTTGAAAGGCATATTATTACAATGTACAAAATTGTTGACTGTTATACAACAAAATTTGTAATCAACTATTGAAATTTTTGTTCACTTTCTCCATCTATAGGGGGGCTTAAGCATATTTTTGCTCTCCTTGAGGTTGAGGTTGTGTATCGTCAATAGTTTGCTCTTGCAGTGCACTAGTCCTTATTAGACCTTGTGTTGTTACCAAACCTACCAACAACACATTTTATTCTTTTGCAGGATCTTCTATTAATGTTGAATGCATTCATTTCTACTATTTTAGAAAAATCTTAGGATCTAATTTGTGTGCTTTTATGATCCTCCTGAAGGTGTTCTATTTTATTATGATTTGTAAATGTTTTTAATTTAACAACATGAAATTTTTTTGGTAGTATTTAGATAATCATTCAGGTTGTTCACGTACTTCTTTAGGTTATCAAAATTGGACTACAAAAGAGAACAAAAATATGTCAATTGATAAATATAGGAAAAAACTAGAATAAACAACTCTTATGCATAAATATATCATATACCTCAGCAACATCTCTTCCATCCTCTGCAACTTGTACTTTTTTCTTATCAATAACCCATTGATTAAAATAAACCTAGGCTTTAACATTGAGGTTTTCTAACCTATTCAAAAGAAAATATAAAATCTCATTACTATATATAGATGTGGGATTCACCTTGCTAGATTTAGCTTTGAAAAACCCATAGTCATGAGTGTTACCCTAAAAATAAAATCCTCATAAAGTGGATGATTAGCCAATTTTGAAATGCCATGCAGACTTGAAATATTTCCAAGAGAAAAAGTTGGAAAATTTGAAAAAATTTGGCTTTGTGATCCTCCTCGACTCCTTATAGAAAATAATTGTTTCCCATGCATACTTTGTTGATATCTTATCCATGGTGGAGGTGGTTGCAGCTAGATTTATGCACAATGGTGAATATTCACAAATTGGGCGAATATTCGGATATTCAAAATTGGAAATTGGCAAAAAATGGGGACCCTAGATGTCGGCCCATTCGCTCAAAAAAATTTGGGACCAAAAATTTTTAAGGGTCAGTTCACCGCATGATTATAATAATATTATGGATTTTTTTAAATATGCCAGCACTCTTGCCTAAACTAAGGACCCTTTTCACCTTGAAATTATAAATTTTTTAAATTATCCTGCCAAATTCACCTATTATAGTAGTATGTAAATGTAACATGACAACCATACCCATACAACTAAAACATTAGAGTGTGGTCTGCATACGCTAGATTGGGAACCGTCTAGACCAATTTCTAAACCCGACATGCATTCAAATCACTTTATGCACCTTAGTCTGGATGAGGTGGATCGGGGTGGGTGTATAAATTGGTCAGGGTGAGGTGGAGTGATACAAGTGTAGAAAATGGTCTAATAAAGATGGAGCGATACGGGTGCAAAAATTTTATCAAGCGAGGTGGAGTGAAACGAGTGCAAAAATTGGATCGAGCAAAGTGGATTAGAATGGATACAGAAAATGGTTTGGGCAAGGTGGAGTGAAATGGGTCCAGAAAATGGTTCAGGTGAGGTGGAGCATAATGGTAGGTGGAGAGGGATGAGTGCAAAAATTGGTATAAGAAAGGTGGAGCGGTTTAAGTGTAGAAACTAGTTTGGTTGGGGTGGAGCGAAACGGGTGTATAAATTAGTCCAGATGAACGGGAGTGGGATGGGTGCAAAAACTAGTTCAAATGAGGTGGAGAAAGTCATATGTAGAAATTGGTCTGAGCAAAGGTGGAGTGGAATGAGTGCATAAAATTAGTTTGATCAAGGTGGAGCGGATCAGGTGCAAAAATTTTTTTGATGGGCTGGAGCAGAACGGGTGTAGGAATTGGTCCAAGTGAGTTGGAGTGAGATGGGTGCAGAAACTAGTCCGAACGAGGTGGAGCAGGTCAAGTGTAGAAACTGGTCTAGGCGAGGTGGAGCGAAACTGGTGCAAAAATTGGTTTGGGTGAGGTGGAGTGGTATGGGTGCAGAAAGTGGTTTAGAAGGGGTGGAGCAAAATGGGTTCCAAAAATTGGTCCGGGTGAGGTGGAGCGAGATGGGTGAAGAAATTGATTTGGGTGAGGTGGAGTGAACCGGGTGTAGAAACTAGTTCCACTGAGATGCAAGAAAATGAAGAGGGAGAAAATATAATTTCAAGGGTTCTAATGTAAGAAACAAAAAATGAATCCTTTTTTTGTAGACCTCCTCACAACCATAATAAAAAATTCAAAAAAACAATATGACTTGATGTTTTCCAACCCATCAAAAACTCCATAATAAGCATACTCAACTGGAGTAGTACTTAGATGGGTGACCTCCTGGGAAGTCCTATTTTTGCACCCTATAAACTAAAAAAATTTCCTAGGTTATAACCCAAGTTCATCTGGACACTATTTTACACCCAATCTGCATTTGGGCTCTTTTTTACACCTAGTTTATAATCAGACCCTGTTTCACACCTAGTTTGATCAAAACTATCAAATTTTCTAATGTTTTATAATTTTTGATGAAAAAATAAGGTAATTCACCATGTCCTCCTACATGAAGTTGGCTAGGATTCACCAGGGTTTTGAAATGGATTAACCATTTTTTATAAGTACATTTTGGGTCTGATCCCTTATGCATAACCCTGGTTGTAGCATCTATCATCTTGTATGGGTTAACTGATTTGGCTCCCCTATAAAATGTTACAATAATTTTTGTTTTTAAACTATTATAAAAATGATGCAATACAATTTACTTTTCATGATGATGGAGGTGCTGTAATATCTTCTCTTCTGCCCTTGGAGTTAGATGACGAATATACCACCATCATTATTCATCGACTCCAGGAACCCGCTTCACATAAGTCATGCTTAGAACCTTTGGATGTGTTTCTAATCAATGAAACTACTCCTGAACCTTGGTATACAGATATATTTGATTTTCTTCACAATGGGACTTTCCCCGCGCTCTAATACAAACCAAACATCGGTTATTACATAGACGAGCAAGTCGATTTGTAATAATTGGCAATACTTTATATAGGAGATCTTTTGAAGGTATCCTATTGAGATGTTTGAATTTAGAAGAATCCACATCATCTTTGAGTGAAGTCCATGATGGATCTTGTGGAGGACACTTCAGTGGTAGTGTCATTGCTAAAAAGCTCCTTAGGATAGGATAATTTTGGCCTACCATGGAGAATGATGCACATTGATGAGCACCAAAAATTCTCATATTTTGTACATATTACTTGGATCAATATGCGGCTGTATAATAAGGATTGCATACTTTTATGAATTATTATATAGATATTTGATATAATTATGCATGTTATCTAATTTGTGTGCTTTTAGTATGTTTTGTGGAATTGTAGTTGATTTAGTTAGATTTGGAATGGTCGAGGTCCTTTTGATGGACCTGGAACTTTATTTCATCGGGGGTCAATGTAGAGAACATAGGCGCCTCCCTGCAATTGGAAGGCACCAAGGGAACAAGTGCCTCCCTACAATCGGAAGGCGCCAAATGAAATACGAGCACCTCCCTACAGTCAAAAGGTGCCAAATGAATATGAGCGGCTCCCTATAGTTGGAAGGCGCCACTTGAATCCAAGTGCCTCCCTACAGTCAGAAGGCACCAATTGAATACAAGCACCTCCCTGCAACCGAAAGGCACCAACCAAATACAAGCACCTCCTTATAGTCGAAAGGCACCAATTGAATACAAGCGCCTCCATGCAGTCAGAAGGCGCCACTTGAATCCAAGCGCCTCCCTACAACTGGAAGGCACCAACCAAAGACAAGCACCTCCCTACAATCGAAAGGTGCCAACCAAAAGCAAGCATCTCTCCACAACTGGAAGGCGCTAATGGAAGGCAAGTGCCTCCCTACAACCGAAAGGTGCCACTAATTATTTTCCCGTTGACCAGAGTTGAATGACATGGACGACAGCGGCTGGTGCAGTTCCAGCTTTGCATCATGTAGAGCTAAATTGGAGATAGCACCAACATATCCAAACATCTTACTTATGCCAGGAAAAGCATGAACCAAAATGAACATGCCGCCTTAAGAATAGAATGTCAAACGTCAATTGCATTCGCCAGACTATTCTAATTTAGTCTGGGAAAGATCGACTGTTGTAACTGCTTCTGTAATAGAAGTTCTGTGGGTGTGTTATATAAACACACGCAAATCATTCTGAAGAATATATAGAATTAATTAATAAATATCTATTTTGAATTACAGAAGATAGATTGTAATATGTTGATAAATATATTCTAGTTCCAGAAGTTCTAAGCGCGTGTTCGATCGGGAGGAATCTGCTGGAGCCCCTCCAAGCTAGTATTTCTTCCCCATTTCTTTTATGTTTATTTATTTTAATTAGTTTATTTCTTGCATAGAAACATTCATCAGTTTGCTAGTTCCAGTATTTGTAGTAGGTTTATTTTTAGGAATGAGTACATGCTTTATTTCTATAGATTTAATTATGTTCTTCTTACGTAATTTATTAAGGAGTGCGAGAATGATTGAAAACCATCTCAAGAACACCCCCCAAACATAGGATTATTAGATTCACCTCCAATGGTATTGTAGTAACCTAATTATAACTCTTTGCAAGTTTACGAAGCTCCCTAGGTTGATAATTAAATGCACGAGCATGTGACAAAAATAGGAAACCATTCACCTTGTTTGGCCCGCAACATTTTGGCGTCGTTTCCAGGGAAGCATTTTAATTAGATTACTTACAATACCCTAAAACCTTCCATCTGACATTGTATGAGTTCTTCGAGAAGAAGAGGACCTGACGGTCGCTTTATAAGAACTAATCCATCAAGACCTGAGTCAGCCGAGTATTTTGGATCTGAGTTAGACTCGCCTAACCTACCAGTAGTCCATTGGAGTGAGGAGCCACACTTTGTGCAAAGTGCCACCTCATCTCATCAACAAGGGGAATAACGAATCATCATAAATCCCCTGTTTAGTAGGACTCCTCTAGAGGAAGCCCTGTTGTGGAAGGCTGTGGAGGATCAGATGATCTCGCTAGACAACCTTAGAGCATTGAATCATAAAGTTTTAAATGACCAAAAGGCCATAAACACTACATTAGAAACCACATTTCTCAAAAAAATGGATAACGATGAAGTCTCATCTGGCTTTAGTTTCCCAATAGAGGAGGAAGTAGGAGATACCAAAATGAAAAATATATCCCCAGCTCACCTGCCATCCTTCAGAGGACACCCGACTAAGGACCCTAACCTATTTTTATTCAAGTTTGATGTTTTGTGCAGGTCTATGGATTACAAATCAAACGCACAAAAGTTGAAATTATTTCCTTCTACATTAGACGATGTAGCTCTGCGATGGTTCATTGGTCTGGGAGACAAACACATCACCACCTGGGACCAGATGGAGACGCTCTTTCTAGAGCAATATCAAGATTTTGGAAGAGCAAGAGACAACAAGGAGGAGGTCCTAAGCATGACACAAAGAGAATATGAGTCTCTCTAGGAGTATTGGGAGAGATTCAACTTTAATCTTCAACGATCCCCTCACTCGAAGCTATATGATAAGTCCCTCAAAAGCATCTTCTTGAGGGGACTTACCAATGAGTCATTGGAGGCTCTCAACATGATCTCTGGAGGAGATGTCTATCAGCATGCTATGGATGACATCTAACAATTATGCTAGAACTACTCTAGACGGCGAGGCAAAATCACCGCCAGGACCATGAAGGTGACCGCTTCAGTCACCTAAATAGAAATAGGCAACATGCTGGAGGATTTGAAGAGCAAAATGCTCTCTCTAGAACTACAGATGGATACGCTGCTGTTAGAGAAGAAGAAACAATAAAATGATGCAGCATTAGCCTATTTTTTCCCAAAATGCAGAGGAAATCAAGCAAAGAATGCATGCCCAGAAAACAAGGTCAGAGTATGTGTAGTTTGCAAGCTAAATCATAAAACTCGATTGTGCCCACAACTACCCAGTAACCAGGAAGCGACTGAGAGCATGGAGGCCTACTTCATAGGCAATAAGAAGAGTTGGCCATAGCCCCCCATGGGGAATATACCAACCGGAATGCCATCATATGGGGGAGGGTCATACATGCACCAAGGACCCCCTCAACCACCTAATATGGGGTGGTGGGGACCATCACCCTGGATGAACGCACCCCTAGTAGCATTCCTGAATCAGCAGGCATGGATGCCATATCCATATCTTGGGCAGTAGTGGAGAGGCCACAATGCATGGAACCAGAATCCATAGAATGTAGCTCCTGCTCACATCCAACAAAACTTACTAGCATTGCCAGTAGTGACACCTGCGTAGCTACCAGCACAACCAACAACAAACCTGAACAACAGAGTAAATCAATCGGCATACAATGTAGAAGGTGAGATGTATCATATGTACAATATTGAGCTTAGATCAGGTAGGCAACTAGGAGTAGAGACACCGCCTCTTGTAGAAGAGGAGGAAGAAATGGTAGAGACACCTCCACTAGTAGAAGAGGAGGTAGAAATAGAGGAGACACCTCTGGTAGAAGAGGTAAGAGCACTTTAGAGAGCAGAGGATCCATTTCCTAGCTGGTTGTAGGAACAAAGAAAAACAACACAGCTAGAATTCGACATCTTTTTGAGCTTGAAGAATCTCACGATGACAATCCCATTATTTCAAGTAATTTGAGATGTCCCCATTTACACCAAGGCAATTAGAGAAATGTGTCTAAGGAAATCGGGATGAAAAGCTACCCAGACTATCAACGTCATGGGTAAACTGGAAGATCTAATGATGGGTAGAACACGTCATCCGAAGTATGCAGATCCAGGCAGCCCAGTGCTGACCGTAAAAATTGGAGGACATTCCCTGTCCAACACATTAGTTGACCTTAGGGTAGCCATCAACATGATGCCTCAAGAGACCATGCAGAGGCTGCAGCTCATGAACCTAAAGCCAACCGCGATAGTGTTGTAGTTAGCTGATCGATCAACCATGTTGCTAGAAAGGATGCTAGAAGATGTGATAATAACAGTCAGTGCATGGGAATATCCAATCGACTTTTTAGTTTTGCAAACCAAGACCAGGCTGGGTGGTTACCCACTCATTTTGGGGAGGCCATGGCTGGAAATAGCTGATGCTTACATCAGCTATCGGGATGGGCTAATGACCATCTCCAATGGGCAAAATGTCAAAAGGTTGACCATTTCACCACCAGCTCAGTCTATGGACTCGACAGAAGAATCCAGGATCATCGAGCATGGAACTATGGAGTTGTCCATAATCCAGTCGATGATGACCTTGGAGGAGATGGCAGAAGAGGATGAGGATGGTGCTATCATGGAGTTTCTCCATGGAGAATCATCCACCCCCACACCTGGATCACCGTTTACTGGTGCCCAAGATCAGCACATCCGGCAAATACACGTTGGGCCAGGGAGGACATTAAATGTCAATAGCAGGTTGACGCCCACACAGTTGGAAAAACTGGAAGAGCTTCTAGTAAAACACCAGCAAGCATTTGCATGGGACTACGTAGATATACACAGCATCATCCTGGAGATATGTACCCATCGGATTTATTTAGATGACCAGGCAACTCCTAGTCGATAGTCACAGAGAAGGATGAACCCAGCAATGAAAGACATTGTCAGAGAAGAACTGCACAAAATTTTGGCTGCTGAATTCATATATCCAATTTTTGACAGTGAATGGGTATCACCATTAGTGGTGGTCCCCAAAAAGAACAAGAAATGGTAGATCTACGTAGACTACTGGGCGTTGAACAAGGCGACTAAGAAAGACCACTTCCCACTACCATTCATCAATCAGGTCTTGGAAACACTCTCAGGAAGAAAATACTTCTCCTTTTTGGATGGTTTCAGTGGTTACAACCAGATCCAGATAGGGGAAGAAGATCAAGATAAAACAACGTTCACTTGTCCATGGGGAACGTTTGCCTATAAGGTATTGCCTTTTGGACTGTGCAACGTACCGGCCACCTTTCAAAGGGCGATGCTTAGCATATTCTCTGATATGATAGGAGATGGGGTGGAAGTATACATGGACAACTTCATCGCCTATGGAGAAACCTTCAAGGAGGCAATGACAAATCTGGAAAGAGTGCTCGACAAGAGCAAGGAAAATCATTTGTCCCTAAGTAATGAAAAATGTTTTATGATGATGCAGGAAGGCATCGTGTTGGGACACAACCTCTTTGCAAAAGGAATAAAAGTAGACAAGAGGAATATCAAGTTCATCAGAGACCTACCTAGCCCCAGAACACAGAAGGAAGTAAGAAGTTTCCTTGGATCAGCTGGGTACTACCGGTGATTTATCACCGAATTTAGCAAGATTGCCAAACCACTGCACACCCTACTTTATAAGGACATAGAGTTCAATTGGATGGGAGATTGCGAAGAAGCGTTCCAATTGCTAAAAGAAAATTTGATATCTACATCGGTCTTGCAAGGACCGAATTGGGCCATACCATTCCATATTTACTGCGATGCATCTAACGATGCGATTGGAGCAGTCCTCAGGCATAAAGACGATGAAGAATTCTATGCCATCTATTATGGCAATAAAAACTTGGCGGGAGCAGATCTCAACTATACCGTGACAAAAAAAGAATTCCTCGTAGTTGTCCATGCAATAAACAAATTCTGCCACTATATAATGAGATACAAGCTCTTCGTCCATACAGACCATTTGGCTATCAGGTATCTGATGACCAAGCCGACCATTGGTGGAAAAATTATCAGATGGTTGTTGCTATTACAGGAATTCGACATCACTATAGTCGATAAACTGGGCAAGGACAATGTCGTGGTAAATTTTCTATCCAGATTGATACCAGCAGATCATCAAACAGTGGAAGATCAATTTTTGGATGAACATCTGTTCTCTATTAGTGAACAAACTTTGTGGTATGCAGACATAGCCATTTACTTGGCCATCGGAAGGACCTCACCTACTCTCTCCTACAGATAAAAGTAGGCGGTCATAGAGAAGAGTGCATAATTCCTTTGGATGGATAATCTCCTATTTAAAATAGGACGAGACCAAATTATAAGAAGATGCATAGCTGAACATGAGTTTTTAGAAGTGCTCAAGGCATGTCACGATGATCCATGTGGAGGAAACTTTGCAGGGAAATGAACTACCTACAAAATCCTGCAGGCTGGGTATTTTTGGCCCACTCTGTTCAAGGACGCGGCTACGTATACCAGCAAGTGTGACGAGTGCCATAGGATGGGTAAAACAACCCATCGAGATGAAATGCCCCTGTAGCCCCAGGTACACCTGGAATATTTTGATAAATGTGGCATGGACTTTGTGGGACCATTTAATCCACCTTCAATGGGAAGGAGGTTTATTATGGTCTTCACGGATTATGTCACCAAATGGGTGGAAGTGTAGGCATTAGGGACTCAAAGGAAAGAACGGTCACCGATTTCTTATTTGCCCATATTTTCACATGATTTGGGGTTCCTCAGGAGATAACAACAGACCAAGGGCCCCAATTCACCTCCAAATTGATTGAGGAACTGATGGAGCAGTATAGAGTTTGGCACAATAAAACCACGCCCTACCATTCACAGGCGAACGTGCAAGTGGAAGTGACAAACAAGGAGATAGAAAATATCCTGACCAAAACCGTGTAGCAACACAAGAAATATTGGGCCACATGGTTGCCGGAGGCAGTTTGGGCATACAACACCACATGGAAATCCACCACAGGATGCACACCTTTCCAACTAGTCTATGGAAAAAATGCGATGATGCCCATCGAGTTTGAAATCAAAACTCTGAGGATAGCTTCAGAATTAAATTTGAGCTTGGACAAAGCTCAAAAATAGAGGATTCACCAGCTAGATCAGTTGGACGAAATCTGACTGGATGCTTTGCAGAGAACAAATATTATACAGAAGCATAGAAAAAAGTGGCATGATAACCACATCAAGCTGAAGAAGTTCCAGGTAGGGGAATGGGTATTGTTGTACGATTCCCGATTCCAAGAAAGGAAGGGCAAACTTATGCAAAGGTGGATGGCACTGTATGAGGTGGCAGAGCTCATTAGGAACGGGGCGGTGCGTGTTAAGATAATTGACGGTAGCAACACCATGTTCACAGTCAATGGCCATCGACTACGCCCCTATAATACGTCTGAAACGTTACAGGTGGAATCTAGAGTAGGCATGGGGGAGACCCCATCCTGCTAAATATGGACTAAAATCTCACAAGTGAAATTATGGGCATGAAAGTGCTCACCCAAATTTTTTAGTTAGTTAATATAGTTTTTTTAATGTGTGTTTTTGCAGGGACAAATCCCGCATGCAAGCTGCAGGCATCCTAATATAGGTCCTAACAGGCACGGAATGCGTCTAACTACCTTTATTTTCCTCTTTTTTTTTGTTGCTTTTTGCAGGTGGAGGACCTAACAGCATGAGGGATAGGTATCTGGGAAACTAGGCCTAATTCGGTTCAGCATTCCCACACCGGCTCGTAGGTAGAATCTGGGCAGCATGAAAAAATTGGGAAGGTTTGATCACCATTTTTCCAGTCAAATTGTTGTCCAGAAGAAGGTGCCTTACTGCATCTGAAAGGCACATATCCAAAAGAAGGTGCCTTAATACAATTCAAAAGGCACCCATCTAGAAGAAGGCGCCTTACTGCAGTCCAAAAGGCACGCATCTAGAAGAAGGCGCCTTACTGCAGCCGAAAGGCACCCATCCAGAATAAGACGCCTTACTGCACCCAGAAGGTGCCCATCCAAAATAAGGTGCCTTACTACATTCAGAAGGTGCCCATCCAGAAGAAGGTGCCTTGCTGTAGTCAGAAGGCACCCATCCAAAAGAAGACGCCTTACTGCACCTGAAAGGCACCCATCCAGAAGAAGGCACCTTACTGCAGTTAGAAGGCACCCATGCAGAAGAAGGTGCCTTACTGTAGTCAGAAGGCGCCAAGTCCACAAGAATGAGCCTTACTACACCCGAAAGGTGCCCATCCAATATATATATATATATAGGCACCTTCCATGGAAAGAAGGCACCAAATAAATAAATTAAAAAAAAAACGAGCCAACCGAATACGCCTTCCAACATCAAGAAGCCGGATTCATCCAGTCAAATACACCTTCCAACATCAGGAAGGCACATTCTTCAAGATGAGCGCCTTCCAACATCAGGAAGGCATGAACCAAAAGGAGGTGCCCCCCACATCAGGAAGGCGCATGTAGGCAAAAGTGCCTCCAACCAATCAGAGGCACCTCATAGCACCGAAAGGCGCATTCGTTCGAAGACGAGCATCGACAATGTTGGAAAGGTGCTACAAGGGCACCATCCACATGGGGAAGGTACCAAATAACGCCTCCCGCGTGTAACATTTACACCTACCAGATGCCTCGAGTAGAATGAAGCATCACACGAATAAATGACATCAAATGACCATACCCCTTCCTCGTGTCACAAGTCAGCAAATTAGCGACTACCACAACAAATGGAACGCCGAATAAGGTACGCGCATATTAAATCAAATCGTTTATATAATTATTTATAAATATGCAGTACCGAAAAATATAGTTTTCATAAAGATCGTACCCCCCATAGCTGAAAACGCGTGCCAATGATAGGGCACCTTCCATAACTGCTAGGGTTAGGCATCTTTTCTATAAGAAGGCACCTTCCTGAAGAAGGAAGGATAGAAAAAAATACAACAGCAGAAGGTGCCATGGGAGGAAGGTCCAAGAACCATGCGATCAATAAGAATGAACCCAGTGACACCGATGGGATCAGAGGGGCAGTGAAGACCCAATTCGAAGTCGAGGGGTGGCTCGAATACTGCACCCTGGTCAGTCAGGGCCAAGACATAGAGGTAGCTAGAGAATTCACCACCTCTTTGAGGGGCGATGTGGCCCAAGTACGAGGGATGGAAATTCCAATCACCCCTGAGTTCATCTCACAGGCCACTGGATTGCCTCTCATGGGGGAATGCATATACAAGGGTGGAGTGTTAAAATTATACACCGAAATACTGTTGTCGAGAGAAAATGTGCAGATAGACAGGGAGGGGTTGCTCAAAAATAGTCTCCCCATGAATATGCGAAAGATGTTCGAGCAGATTGCTTGATTCTTCACATGCACAGGGAAGTATACCCATCTGCACCTTAATCATGTGCACTTCCTCAATAACCTAGTGCATGGGAGGAAATTAAATATACCTTTCTAACTTGCGAGTGCTCTGAAGGATGAAGTAGCTCGATACCAGAAAGGGGCACCATCCGCCTTAGCCCACCATGGGCTGATATCGGTATTGGTCCACCACACAGAAGCACAAGGATAGAACCATGATGCAGAGGGAGATGGCAGCCAAATAGAGCAACACAATGTAGTTTCTGAATTAGGGCAAGGTGAAGCATCCCTTGCAAAGGAGATAACAAACATCAGGAAATTGGTGCTGCCCTATTTTCTAGGAGGAGCAGAGCAGTCATCGATGCCCGAAGACATAGAGGATAGAGGGCATTCCCTAGTGCTCGAGTATGAGGAGGAAGGAGCACCACTCGCTGGTGGTGAGGACGAACCAATTCCCAGGAGGAAACGTCTACGGTGATTCCTCTTGATAGAGGAAGAACAGAGTGACACATAGATAGACGTTGCCACTCAAACCCTCTATGAATTAACGAACCAAAGACCAGAATGAAGGAACTTTCGAGAGCAATGACCAGATCGATGCATCCTTGGAGGAGGCGCTCGACTGGAAAACCGATTGCTGGATGGCACAACAAATTTTGGAAGATTGCCAGAACTAGCATCAAAGGGAATTGGAGGAAAGGGATAGATGAATCGCTCAGCTCGAGCAGCTGGTCTGGTAGTTTTAGGAGTAAAATCAAATACTTTAGGACAGAGGAACAGCAAGATAGGAGGCGTCCATGCAGACTGATTGGGTAGAAGTAGTGCCGATGAACTCTCCCACATCTATCGAACGAGTATTCTCTTCAGGGGAGATTCGATCCAACGCCCGATAGAACAGCCAGGAGGCAGGGGAGGATTCCTCTATTTTTAGGGGTGAAAATGAAAGAAGTCCTACGATGCCCCCTATCATTGTCCTGAGTGACACAGAGTAGGACGAAGGTCTCCAGGAGCAGATAATACCAGAGGATACGGAGGACCTCCCTAGGCCTAAAGAAGGAGAAGAGCCTGAGGGGTCGACACTAGGTAGACAGAAGAACGAAGGATCACCCTCGAAGATAGCAGCACAACAGATCCTTCAAAGTAAAGAGAAGTCCCTAAAGGAGAAATGAGAGACCCCTATCTGAGCCACCCCATTTTCTACAGAGGCTAAGGCAAAGAGGCCCAGGACAGCTCGACAGAAGTCAAAGGTGACCTTCGTCGAGTCAAAGGAGGACGAATGGGACATGCAGCTGTTCATCGAAAGGCAAAAATATTTTGAGCAGTTGTGCAACGAAATGAAAGCAGCCAAGGAGGCCAGGAAGGCATCCTCGAGGGTAAAAGGAGATTCTGGCATCTACGTCAATCCTGGCAGAAGACAGCCAGTTTTGGTACATCTATGGTTCATCCCGAGGATGGACTTCCATGATGAGGAGGTACTTGGAATGGTGGGGAGTATATGGCCCACAATTAGAGGCCGCTGCAATTGCAAAGGAGAATGTAGGGCTTACCCTTGAAGTGGCCAGATTATACAAGGCCCAAGTAGTGCCTTCCAGAGGGGATAACTCAGATATCCCTCTGGTAGAAGTCAAACCTCTAGACGCCGACCTCTGGCAAGCTGTCGAAGCTGCATTTCAATCAGCAGGAACCACGCTGGACAGACCACCACTAGTAGTAGCCAGAACAAGAATGGGACAATTGACAGCTGCAGTTTCCCATAGGCAAAGGTGAACCACAACTTCACATGTCGGCATGAAAAGACAGACTCGGGTCGTAGGGGCAGTCGAATCCTCCAAGAGATGACGACGATGAAAATTTAGAGGGCTACCTGCATTTTGGATGCCACAATGGCATGGCATATGTTAGGCATGGGGGGATGATGAGCACCAGAAATGCTCATATTTTGTACATATTACTTGGATCAATATGCAGCTGTATAATAAGGATTGCGTACTTTTATGAATGATTATATAGATATTTGATATAATTATGCGTGTTATATAATTTGTGTGCTTTTAGTATGTTTTGTGGAATTGCAGTTGATTTAGTTATATTTGGAATGGTCGAGGTCCTTTTGATGGACCTGGAACTTTATTTCATTGGGTGTCAATGTAGAGAATATAGGCACCTCCCTGCAACCGAAAGGTGCCAAGGGAACAAGCACCTCCCTATAATAGGAAGGTGCCAAACCAAAGACGAGCACCTCCCTACAGTCGAAAGACACCAACTAAATACGAGTGCCTCCCTGTAGTCGAAAGGTGCAACTTGAATCCAAGTGCCTCCCTACAGTCGAAAGGCACCAACTGAATACAAGCACCTCCCTATAATCGAAAGGTGCCAACCAAAGACAAGCACCTCCCTATAGTCGAAAGGCACCAATTGAATACAAGTGCCTCCCTGTAGTCAGAAGGCACCACTTGAATCCAAGCGCCTCCCTACAATCAGAAGGTGCCAACCAAATACAAGCGCCTCCTTGCAACCAAAAGGTGCCAACCAAAAGCAAGCATCTCTCCACAATTGGAAGGCGCTAATAGAAGGCAAGCGCCTCCCTACAACCGAAAGGCGCCACTGATTCTTTGCCCATTGACCAGAGTTGAATGATGTGGATGATAGCGGCTGGTGCAGTTCCAGCTCTACATCATGTAGAGATAAATTGGAGATAGCACCAACGTATCCAAACATCTTACCGATGCCAGGAAAAGCATGAACTGAAATGAACACGTCGCCTTCAGAATAGAATGCTAGACGTCGATTGCATTCGCCAGACTGTTCTAATTTAGTCTAGGAAAGATCGACTGTTGTAACCGCTTCTATAACAGAAGTTCTGTAGGTGTGTTATATAAACACACATAGATCGTTCTGAAGAATATATAGAATTAATTAATAAAGATCTATTTTGAATTACAGAAGATAGATTGTAATACGTTGATAAATATATTCCAGTTCTAGAAGTTCTAAGTGCATGTTCGATCGGGAGGAATCTGCTGGAGCCTAGGCCCACTCCAAGCCAGTATTTCTTCCCCATTTCTTTTTTGTTTATTTATTTTAATTAGTTTATTGCTTGCATAGAAATGTTCATCAGTTTGCTAGTTCTAGTATTTGCAGTAGGTTTATTTTCAGGAATGTGTACATGCTTTATTTTTGTAGATTTAATTTTGTTCTTCTTACATAATTTATTGAGGAGTGCGGGAATGATTGACAACCATCTCAAGAACACCCCCCAAACGTAGGATTAGTAGATTCACCTCCAGTGGTATTGTAGTAACCTAATTCTTACTCTTCGTAAGTTTATGAAGCTCCCTGGGTTGATAATTAAATGCACGGGCATGTGACAAAAATAGGAAACCATTCACCTTGTTTGGCCCGCAACACACATGATTATGTGTGCCATTGCGACAAGTGCTAGAAACATGCTGACCTTGTCCATGCCCCTGCACAAGAACTGCAGGCTATTTCATCTCCTTGGCCCTTTTCAAAATGGGGCTTAGACATTATTGGCAAAATTAATCCTGTGTCATCTGATGGAGACAAATTCATCATAACTGCCACTGAGTATTTCACAAAGTGGGTCGAAGCTATGCCATTAGATTCCTGCACTGGAACACAAGTCTCTAAATTTATTTTTAATCAAATCATTTGTAGGTTTGAAATTCTTGCAAATCTCATCTCAGACAATGGAACTTGTTTCAAAAATAAAGATGTTAAAAAATTATGTCAAAAATATAAAATTCAACATCGTTGGTCCACTCCCTATTATCCTCAGGGTAATGGTCAAGCAAAAGCTTCTAACAAAACCTTAATCAAAATTCTCAAAAAATTGGTCAACAAATTTGGCCGCGACTGGCACATTCAATTATATCCAACTTTGTGGGCATATCGCACTAGCATTCGTACTCCCACAGGTACTTCACCTTTTGTTTTGGTTTATGGTGCTGAAGCCATTTTTCCCTTTGAATTAGAAGTTCCTTCTTTGGCTCTACTACTTCAAGATACTGAAGTAGGAGATGAATATCGAGTTGGTAGACTCAGTCAGCTGGAACTCCTAGATGAAAAGTGCATCAATGCTTTGGAGCATCTTTGTGCCTACCAAAACAAGCTTAAAAGATCATATGCTAAGAAAGTTCATCATCGATCCTTTGAGATCGACGACCTTGTTTTAAAAGAAAATCAAAAAAATACTAATGCAACTAAAGACCTTAAAGGTAAATTTGAAGCCAACTGGCTTGGACCATATATTATCACTACTAAATTCAAATCAGGAGCACACAAATTATCTACCTTAGATGGTAAAGAACTTAAAGAACCCATGAAAATTTTGCATCGTAAACGTTACTATGCATAAAAATTTGGTCATTTCATCATTGTATATATTTGTTTAAAATATTTCAAAAAACCACTATCTTGTATTTCTTTCAATTTATAAACTTAAAAATATAAAAACACCAAAAACATCCAAATCATCAAAATCTTCAAAACCATCTTTTATCTTTGTTCCTCTCAATTTGTGAAGTATTGCAGTTATATTTTCAAATTATTTTGGATAAATTAGCATTTATTTGGAATCTCGCACTTTCACATTCACATGAATAAATATTTTGATTTTATCTGGCATGATTACTAATCTCTCTTATATCAAAGTCCACAAAATTCAATTAAATAAAGTTTGAGCACAGAGAATTGATCTTGTTATTTACTTAAACCAAGTATATCCTTTCATAATAAAATGATTATATTTGTAATGTCCATACTATGCTACATAGTAGAAGTGGTTTCTTGAGTGAAAATTTTCCTCTGCTATCCTATCATGCACATGGTCTAGAATCTTTGAGAATTGACAAAAGGACAAGCTCACCCCTACCCGAATAAAAATCCCTTGCTCTACAGCTAATCCGAGCAAGTATCCCTAGAATAGGAAGCAAAATAAAAAGAAAAATCAAGCAAAATCATGAGAAAAAGAAGCATTATTTCAGAATCATTTTTGTACTCTTTTAGCACTATTCAGCATTATCTCAAATATCAAAGCAAAAGATACAAAAAAGAAAAATACAAAAAAAAAAGAAGAAAAAAAAAAAAAGCAAAAGAGAAACGCAAAAGAAAAATGCAATAAAATCCCTTTCCCTACCCATTGAAAAGAAAAGAAGGGTTGATGAGCTTGAATCCTTGGAATTCTCAATTATTCAAAAACTATGAGGTAAGCCCCATAACAGGTGGTTTGTGCTGAACCCACTTGGCCTGGTTAATCCCTAGCGTGGCGATATGTCTGTCACATTAGCGACCTTCTTTTGTACAGACCTATGTCTGCTTATGGATTAGCTAGCTCTTGATAACCTGACTTACATAGTAGTATGGTATGGTTATATGCATCTAAATCATGGTTAATGAACACTTATTTGGTTAATTCAAATCACTTGTATCAAATTATCTTGCTCAAAACTGGTAAATGCACAAAGCAATTGCACACACATTTGTATTTGAGAGATTTTGTGTATCATTATGATAAATCAAGATTGAAAATGAACTCACATACGCACATGGGATTCCTTATAAATATAACTTTTGTCTTTAAGATACTTTGAAATATTTTTGCAAATTGTCTGGAATAATTTCATTTTCTTCTCTGAGAACAGTTGTTTAATATAAAGACAACTACATGCATTACCAAAAACAAATCAAAATCATTTTAAAAACATGCAATAAAGTTACATTTATATATAACTTTTGACTTTCGCGACGATGGTATAGTTCCAAAACCAAAATTGGAATTTTATGCCTAGCACAAGTCCTCATCTTCATATTTTCTATTTATTTTCAAAAATTAAAAATCAACCATGTAATAAAACTATTATATCAATTTCTTCTTTGGATTTCGCGATTATGGTATAAGTCTATACCTAAATATTCTATGCCTATCGCAAACCATTGTTTTAATTTTATTTTCTCATTTATTTCAAATCATAAACACATATGACTTAAATCATTATGTTCCACAATTATGCTTTAAAAGAACGCACATTGTTACTATTTCATGTCATTATGTCAACATCAAATTTTGCAATGATGGTATAATTCCTAGGGAATTATTCCCAAATTTTATCACACTTAGGAATTTATGCCTAGAAAAAATAATTTTAAAATATTTCACGCATACTATTTTTATGAAATCTGAAAACAAATCACCATCATCATCATCATTTGCATCATTACAACACAAAGTCTTAAAACAGTCTCTTAAGCACTCTTTTACTTTTAACAATATTTCTATCCTAGGATTAGCTTGACGACCTAGCAAGCGGTGACTCCATGAAATGGTCTATAATAGCGACAATGTCCTTTGAAATTATTGTTAGAAGTCCCTTTTATTTTTATCAAATTATTCCACAAACAACTAATTTGTTTACATCAGATTGTTTCATTTAAATTTTAAAAGCATGACATTCAAACCATAATATTTCCAAATGACATAATTACATGAATCATCAAATCAATCACACCAAAACATTAAAGCATCATACAAACACATAAGACAAGTCATATGATCAAAAATATCTCATCTATATATATATCAACAATATATACATCATCTCAAAACTGGATCGGTATGCCACAATCTGTACCTCAGCATACTCAATCCTTTATAAAAAATAATCAACACTATGTATCAATCTAAGTGCAATCTGTAGCAGCTAGCCTCGATAATCCCTCGAGCTCTTAGCTTCATCTCCTCCCCTACCCTGAGGTGGATGAGGTGGCCCCATTACAGTCCGTGTGGTGCTATGAGTCTTGGACTCTAATCGTGATGATGTCCTCGATGACCCCATCATGACAGGCTCCATAATGGGGGTCGACAGCGGTAACCTCTACCCCTCTGGCACCATATGGTAGTATAGCATCTGATAGAATGTGATCTGGGCAATAGCCTATGCTAGGTCCTGAGTGCTCGCCCCTATGCTCCATGCTCTGAGGCATGCAACCTCATCTTTGAGTTGTGTGGCCTCCTCTCGGTGTCGTGCAGCCTCATCCTACAAGGCCTACACCTGAGCCTGGAGACGAATAGTCTCCACCCAAAGAGTAGCCATATCACTACTCTCTCCTACCTTGACACCCTTGCTCTTATCGGGCGATGGTGGCCTCTCTCTCCTACCTCGACTCCTTGAGAGTGAATCTATGACTCAAAATGTATCGTTCCAAATTTTCCGCACCCTTACCTTCAAGCTAAAGGATCCACGCCCGGAAGGGGGATGCGAGAAGGATGGGACAATACCTCGGACTGAGAGGCCCTTTGAAGGTCCCGCCTCTCGGGGAGGGGTATTAAGGTGATTTTTCAACGGATGGTGGGGTTCACCAGGAAACGTTTAGTGGCAGTTTCCACGCCTAGGTTGGGAATGTGTTTGATGTGTTCAATTTTATCTTTAATCATTCAAATCCTAGGTTTGGCCAAATGAATCTAAATTGTTCTATATGAAATGCAGATTTAAATGAATACAAAAAATAGATTTGAACAGAAAACATAGAGAATAAACTAGATAAGAAAAGTCATACCTGATTCTGGATGTCTGATGGAGGTTCTAATTTTTGAAGCAGTCAAGATCGCCTCTGATCTGACAGGATCGTCTGAAATCAGATAGGATCATCTGAGATCTGAAGAATTCGTCAAAGACCTACAATCAGAGAAATAGATACAGAATACAAAAAATGCAGCAATACTAACAGAGGAAAATGATGTAAAATGACAATATAGATACTAAAATGATAATTACGAATAGAAATTCAAGTAAATTATAGCATTCTAATGACAAATTATGATTTTATCATGCACTTAAGCTATATGGGTGAACTCCAAAATGCAGAATAGCATAAAATAACAATAAATTGATATAAATGCAGAATGAAACAGTAGATAAGAAGAGAAAAGTGTAAACTCTGGGCACCAATTGCCCCCAATGTTGACTGTAGTAGAAATCATCTGCGGAATACGAAATCGTCTCGAATTGGGGCGTGATCATCCGAGATCGTACAGGATCGTCTGTGATGATCTGAGCTTGCTCGGCTGAAAAACAATGAAGTTCCTGCAAACAAACTTGGAAAAATACGAAGGCAAATGGTGATTTAAGATGGTCTAATGCAAATAGAACTCGTGTTACAGGAAAATTCAGCCAGGGGAATGTCAAGGGGAGGGCCTAAGATTAAATAGGCATAGGAAGGAGGTTGGGAGGTTGGAGATCATCCCAATTTGGGAGATCTCCAATGGGGGAAGTCTCTAACCGCGCAGACACGCTTTTGCCCAGGTTAGAGACGTCGTTGAAACAGAAGCTAATTATGAAAAATCAATTTTGGGACGAAATCGTCTGGACGTTCTACTCCAGACGAATTCGTCCGATCTGAGGCGATATCGTCTGATCGACGATGATATCGTCCAACGGTCACAAAAAATCCTAAAAATGGCGCGGAAAATGAGGAAAGCAGTTTAACGGGTGGTTCGAGGTTAAAATTTGAATTTTGAATTATTACTAAGGTAATTTTAATTATTTGCTAAGGTTTACTGCGCCAATTTTAGGGTGCTACATTTTTCCCCCTCTTTAGCAAATTTTTCGAAGAAAATGCGTTAAATATGAGTTCTTCTCGATCTACGAGAAAGCAAAAATTATTCCCATTTTTAGGCGACAATTCTAGGTCGAATCGTACGACAGCTTACTATGGTGCCCCCTTCGTGTTTTTACCCAAATCGAACGTTTGAGGTAAAAACGCGGAAAAGCAAAATTTTAAAATGTTGTTAAGTGTTTTTGAATAAAATTAAGAAAAATAGGGTAAAACCCTAATTCATTGTTATTGTTCATTTTCCTGGTTTCTAGAGCTCTGCAGACAAGATGGTCGAGACAACGCACAGATCGATAGAGGTCCGGCGCGGGCTACGGGTAAGGGTCCAAACTTAATTTAGAATGCTTTAATTTTGAATTTCATGCTTTTTAGATTAATTTTGAATGATTGTTTTAGCATCACGGCCATTTTTAGTTCGTCGACGTCGTTGGAACGAAATCGTCTCGATTTCGCCGAAATCATCTCGATATCGCCGATTTCGTCCAAGGGCGAAATCGGCGATATGGGGACGATTTCGTCCAATAAGGGATGATTCCCTCTTGCAAAATCGGAGACGAATTTGCTCAAATTTTGGACGATATCATCCAATAGTGGATGATATCATCATTTGTATGAAAGTGAACTTATTTTACTTGCATTTTTAATCACTGTTTTATTAATGATTTTTATTGTTTTGTTGTTTATGTTGCAGAGAGGATTACTAAAGAGTCGGGAATGGAAATACGATGGGCTGAAGGATGACTTGGCCACTCTATCTCAGGCAGAGCGAGATCAGTTGGCTCAAGTCGGCTTGCAGCACGTGGTAGATATGCCACAGGTTTCTACAGATATGGGGCTATTGACAGCCCTAGCAGAGAGGTGGTATCCGGGTTCTTATTTTTGGTTATCGACAGGGGAGATGACTCCCACATTGGAGGATGTATGGAGGATTTTGAGGATCCCCATACAAGGATGACTAATAACTCCTATGGCCAATCAGGGCCACGCGATGATGCGACTGTGCGGAGATCCGAGCTTCGCCCTGGAGAAGGGTGGAGTGAACATCGAGTCGCTATGCCAGATGCCTGGGGCATCTAGACTAACATAGGTTTTGGCTGGGGTGGTAGGTGGTCTGCTGCTATGCCATCAGAGTGGATGCAGACTACCATGGCTATTGATAGATGTGGTCTACGAC
Organism: Wollemia nobilis; assembly: GCA_028583015.1. NCBI lineage: Eukaryota > Viridiplantae > Streptophyta > Pinopsida > Araucariales > Araucariaceae > Wollemia > Wollemia nobilis. The sequence goes on from JAQPPZ010001323.1 coordinate 2,832,969, forward strand.
ATGAGAGACCATGGGTATAGGTTTGCTTGGGGGAGCTTTGTACTATGCCGATTGTATAGGATCCTGCATGGGGTCGTATACAAGGGAGGCCGATGTCTAGTCATGACATCACTACTGCAGGTTTGGTGCTGGGAGCACATCATGGTGCGGAGGTCGATAGGGCTCCCACTAACAGGGATTGATGGGGAGAGGCCCCGAGTTTTCTACTAGTGGCTCCAGAGAGGGTCATAGCAGCGGATAGATCTGCCAATGTCCCGGAGACTACTTGATGACCTTGTCTCCGACCAGATCACCTGGAGGCCTTGGAGAGATCATCCAGGGTGGGCCGAGGATGGACAGGAGCTGGCTCACATTAGGCGAACCTGTTGGCTGAGGATGGAGAGGGGAGAGGTGGAGCTCCACCGCTATGACCGAGTTTTGAGGCAGTTCGGTCTACAGCAGGGGATCCCATCTCTCAAGGACTACGAGTTTTCTCGGACCGTCCGGGATAACACTACAGTCAGCGGGGCTCCAGATATGCAGTGCTTCTAGAGTGAGGATGCGGATGATGCCCCCATCCAGCCAGTGGATGGTGATGACATTGGGGTTGCTGATGGCTATGATGCCTGGTATGTAGGCATCCGCCCTCCTCGGATGACGAGGGCTCAGGGTCCGATTCATGTAGTTGTGCATCGGATGGGGAGGCGATGCCAGGCGGCCATTGAGGTGGCACAGGGTCACGGTGGGAGAGAGCAGAGGAGGCCACAGGCTCAGTAGAGGCCACGGCAATGGGAGAGGAGGGAGGAGAGACCCCCTTCTCCATGGAGAGAGAGGCCACCATCGCTCGATAAGGGCAAGGGTGTCGAGGTAGGAGAGAGTAGTGAGATGGCTACTCTTTGGGCGAAGACTATTCATCTCCAGGCTCAGGTGTAGGCCTTGTAGGATGAGGCTACACGACATCGAGAGGAGGCCACACAGCTCAGAGATGAGGTCGCACACCTCAGAGCACGGAGCGGAGGGGCGAGCACTTGGGACCTAGCACGGGCTATTGCCCAGATCACATTCTATCAGTCGCTATACCACCATATGGTGCCAGAGGGGCAGAGGTTATCACTGTTAGCCCCCATTATGGAGCCTGTCGTGATGGGGTCATCGAGGACATCATCACGATCAGAGTCCAGGACTCATAGCACCACACGGACTACGATGGGGCCACCTCGTCCACCTCAGGGCGGGGGAGGAGATGAGGCTGAGAGCTCGAGGGGTTCTCGAGGCTAGCTGCTATAGACTGCACTACATAGATTGATACATAGTGTTTATTATTTTTGATAGAGGATTGAGTATGTCGAGGTACAGATTGTGGCATACCGATCCGGTTTTGAGATGATGTATATATTGTTGATATATATATATAGATGAGATATTTTTGATCATATGACTTGTCTTATGTGTTTGTATGATGCTTTAATGTTTTGGTGTGATTGATTTGATGATTCATGTAATTATGTCGTTTGGAAATATTATGGTTTGAATGTCATGCTTTTAAAATTTAAATGAAATAATCTGATGTAAACAAATTGGTTGTTTGTGGGATAATTTGATAAAAATAAAAGGGACTTCTAACAATAATTTCAAAGGACATTGTCGCTATTATAGACCATTTCATGGAGTCACCGCTCACTAGGTCGTCAAGCTAATCCTAGTATAGAAATATTGTTAAAAGTAAAAGAGTGCTTAAGAGACTGTCTTAAGACTTTGTTGTGATGATGCAAATGATGATGATGATGGTGATTTGTTTTCAGATTTTCATAAAAATAGTATGCATGAAATATTTTAAAATGATTTTTGCTAGGCATAAATTCCTAAGTGTGATAAAATTTTGAACAATTCCTTAGAAATTATACCATGGTTGCAATATTGAATTTTGACATAATGACATGAAATAGTAACAATGTGCGTTCTTTTAAAGCATAATTGTGTAACATAATGATTTAAGTCATATGTTTTTTATGATTTTAAATAGATGGGAAAATAAAATTAAAACAATGGTTTGCGCTAGGCATAGAATTATAGGTATAAACTTATACCATCATCGCGAAATCCAAAGAAGAAAATAATAGTTTTATTGCATGGTTGATTTTTAATTTTTGAAAATAAATAGAAAATATGAAGATGAGGACTTGTGCTAGGCATAAAATTCCAATTTTGGTTTTGGAACTATACCATCGTCGTGAAAGTCAAAAGTTATATATAAATGTAACTTTATTGCATGTTTTTGAAAATGATTTTGATTTTTTTTTGATAATGCATGTAGTTGTCTTTATACTAAACAACTGTTCTCAGAGAAGAAAATGAAATTATTCCAGGCAATTTGCAAAAATATTTCAAAGTATCTTAAAGACAAAAGTTAGATTTATAAGGAATCCCATGTGCGTATGTGAGTTCATTTCCGATCTTGATTTATCATAATGATACACAAAATCTCTCAAATACAAATGTGTGTGCAATTGCTTTGTGCATTTACCAGTTTTGAGCAAGATAATTTGATACAAGTGATTTGAATTAACCAAATAAGTGTTCATTAACCATGATTTAGATGCATATAACCATACCAGACTACTATGTAAGTCGGGTTATCAAGAGCTAGCTAATCCATAAGCAGACATAGGTCTGTACAAAAGAAGGTCGCTAATGTGACAGACATATCACCATGCTAGGAGTTACCCAAGGCCAAGCGGGTTGGGCACAAACCACCTGTTATGGGGCTTACCTCATAGTTTTCGAATAATTGAGAATTCCAGGGATTCAAGCTCATCAACCCTTCTTTTCTTTTCAATGGGTAGGGAAAGGGATTTTATTGCTTTTGCTTTTGCTTGTTTCTCTTTTGCTTTCTTTTTTTTTCTTCTTTTTTTTTATTTTTTTCGTATCTTTTGCTTTGATATTTGAGATAATGCTGAAATAGTGCTAAATGATTTTGCTTGATTTTTCTTTTTCTTTTGCTTCCTATTCTAGGGATACTTGCTCGGATTAGTTGTAGAGCAAGGGATTTTTATTCTGGGTAGGGGTGAGCTTGTCCTTTTGTCAATTCTCAAAGATTCTAGACCATGTGCATGATAGGATAGCAGGGGAAACTTTTCGCTCAAGAAACCACTTCTACTATGTAGCATAGCATGGACATTACAAATATAATCATTTTATTGTGAAAGGATATGCTTGGTTTAAGTAAATAACAAGATCAATTCTCTATGCTCAAACTTTATTTAATTGAATTTTGTGGACTTTGATATAAGAGAGATTAGTAATCATGCCAGATAAAATCAAGATATTTATTCATGTGAATGTGAAAGTGCGGGATTCCAAATAAATGCTAATTTATCCAAAATAATTTGAAAATATAACTGCAATACTTCACAAATTGAGAGGTACAAAGATAAAAGATGTTTTTGAAGATTTTGATGATTTGGATGTTTTTGGTGTTTTTATATTTTTAAGTTTATAAATTGAAAGAAATACAAGATAGTGGTTTTTTGAAATATTTTAAACAAATATATACAATGATGAAATGACCAATTTTTTACGCATAGTAACGTTTAAGATGCAAAATATTCATGGGTTCTTTAAGTTCTTTACCATCTAAGGTAGATAATTTGTATGCTCTCGATTCAAATTTAGCAGTGATAATATATGGTCCAAGCCAGTTGGGCTCAAATTTACCTTTAAGGTCTTTAGTTGCATTAGTATTTTTTTTATTTTCTTTTAAAACAAGGTCACCGACCTCAAAGGATCGATGACGAACTTTCTTAGCATATGATCTTTTAAGCTTGTTTTGGTAGGCACGAAGATGCTCCAAAGCATTGATGCACTTTTCATCTAGGAGTTCCAGCTGACTGAGTCTGCCAACTCGATATTCATCTCCTACTTCGGTATCTTGAAGTAGTAGAGCCAAAGAAGGAACTTCTAATTCAAAGGGAAAAATGGCTTCAGCGCCATAAACCAAAACAAAAGGTGAAGTACCTGTGGGAGTACGAACGCTAGTGCGATATGCCCACAAAGCTGGATATAATTGAATGTGCCAATCGCGATCGATTTATTGACCAATTTTTTGAGAATTTTGATTAAGGTTTTGTTAGAAGCTTCTGCTTGGCCATTACCCTGAGGATAATAGGGAGTGGACCAACGATGTTGAATCTTATATTTTTGGCATAATTTCTTAACATCTTTATTTTTGAAACAAGTTCCATTGTCCGAGATGAGATTTGCAGGAATTTCGAACCTACAAATGATTTGATTAAAAATAAATTTAGAGACTTGTGTTCCAGTGCAGGAAGCTAAAGGCATAGCTTCAACCCACTTCATGAAATACTCAGTGGCGGTTATGATGAATTTGTGTCCATCAGATGACACAAGATTAATTTTGCCAATAATGTCTAAGCCCCATTTTGAAAAGGGCCAAGGAGATGAAATAGCCTACAGTTCTTGTGTAGGGGCATGGACAAGGTCAGCATGTTTCTGGCACTTGTCGCAATGGCGCACATAATCATGTGCATCATTCTCCATGGTAGGCCAAAAGTATCCTATCCTAAGGAGCTTTTTAGCAATGACACTACCACTGAAGTGTCCTCCACAAGATCCATCGTGGGCTTCACTCAAAGCTGATCTGGATTCTTCTAAATTCAAACATCTCAATAGGATACCTTCAAAAGATCTCCTATATAAAGTATTGCCAATTATTACAAATCGACTTGCTCGTCTACGTAATAACCGATGCTTGTTTTCTATTAGAACCGCGGGGAAAGTCCCATTGTGAAGAAAATCAAATATATCCGTATACCAAGGTTCGGGAGTAGTTTCATTGATTAGAAACACATCCAAAGGTTCTAAGCATGACTTATTTGAAGTGGGTTCCTGGAGTCGATGAATAATGATGGTGGCATATTCGTCATCTAACTCCAAGGGTAGAAGAGATGCAACTATGGCCATAGCATCAGTCGCACGGTTGCTAGTTCGAGGAATAGCTTCCAAGGTAACTTGATCAAATAGAGATATTAATTGTAAAACATATGCTTTATATGGGCGCAATTTATCATCTCTGGTCTGATAAAATTCATTAATTTGGTTTATAACAAGTTGAGAATCACCAAAAACTAGCAGATGTTTAATTTTTAGCGCCAAGGCAGCTCGTAATCCAAGGATTAGAGCTTCATATTCAGCAGTATTATTGGTGCAAGCAAATGTTAATTTAAAGGACAAAGGTATAATGTGTTTTTGTGGAGATATTAAAATAATACCTCACCAGCCCCACTCATGCATCGGGCTCCATCAAAGTATAAGGACCATTGTTCAACATGGTCTGCCTCTAATTGAAGGCATTCATCAGGAAACTCAATGATGAGGGGATGGGTAGACTCTAAGGGTGCAAAAACTAATTGATCTGCTATGATTTGACCCTTAACAGACTTCTGTCCTATAAATGTGAGTTCAAACTCGCTTAGAGCAAGAACCCACTTTGTTGTGCGACCCGATAAATAAGGTCGACTCATGAGATACCGCAAGGGATCATATTTAGCAATGACATATGTTTTTTGACTGAGCATATAATGGCATAATTTTTGCGTAGAAAATATGACTGCTAGACATAGTTTTTCTAATGTTGTGTAGCGGGTTTCATAACTAATTAAAGTTTGGCTAATATAATAATTAGCACGTTCTCTTTTCTCATCATCAAGTTGAGCTAACATAGCTCCTAAAGCAAAATCTGAAGCTAAAATATACAGGATAAATGGGCGATCAAGTCTAGGCGGTGAAAGCATAGGTGGGTTAAGGAGGTATTGTTTGAGAAGTTCAAAAGCTTCCTTACATTCGTCGTCCCAATTAAAAGGGACATCCTTCTTAAGAAGCTTAAGAAAGGGACCGATTTTGTCCGCCAGCTTATCGATGAAGCGACGGATAGCTTGAAGCTTACCTTGTAAACTTCGTAACTCAGATATATTGGTAGGTGTGGGCATATCAGTGATAGCCACAATCTTGAGAGGGTCGATTTCGATGCCACGTAAAGAAACTATAACCCCTAATAGTTTACCGGACTTAACTCTGAATATGCATTTAGCAGGATTTAGTCGGATAAGATATTCCCTTAACCGATCAAACACTTTCCTTAAGTCATTTAAATGATCATCTTCTTTGATGGAATGAGCTATGATATCATCTACGTAATCATGTAGGATATCATGCATCATGTCATGAAAAATATAAGTCATAGCTCGTTGATAGGTTGCACCTACGTTCTTTAAGCCAAATGGCATCACTTTCCAACAAAAGGTTCCCCAAGGGGTAATAAAGGTTATTTTAGCTTGATCTTCAGGAGCTATCCTGATCTGATTATAACCAGAAAATCCATCCATTAGGGACATCATTCCACTCCCAATAGTAAAATCAATGATTTGATCCATGTTTGGAAGAGGAAAATCATCTTTAGGGCATGCAACGTTAATATCTCTAAAGTCTGTGCAAACCCTAACTTTGGTAGCTTCTTTCTTGGTGACTGGAACTACATTCGAGATCCATTCAACATAATCAATAGCTTGTATAAAAACAACATTCAGGAGTTTTTCTAACTCCCCTTTGACTAGCAAGGCCACTTTGGGATGCATTTTTCTAAGTTTTTGTTTAACAGGTTTAGCATCCGGATGGACTACTAGGTGATGCATGACTACAGAAGGGTCTAAACCTGGCATATCTTCATATGTCCAAGCGAAGACATCTTCATATTCTTTAAGGAATGCAATGTATTGCTCTTGTTTTTCTTGACTTAATTCTGATCCAATATTGATTATGTGGGGATTATCCTCGGTTCCAATGTTAACTTTAATGACGTTTTCTACTTCCATGTGTAGATCTCTTTCAAAATTAGGTGGGGCGGGTGAAACGCCCAATTCTTGTAATTATTTTAAGGTTAACTTGGATAATTCATCTTGAGGAGTCGTGGCCTCAAGTCTGGGCTATAGTAGGTATAGAACCATCAAAATAAAAACCATTGTGTAACATCTCTTCAACGGAGACATCATGGAAAATATCTCCTTCCAACTCATCATCGGATTCAACAATCATTTCGGGATAAGCTATGGATAGCATATTGCATGTAAATGGCTGATTTTTTAGAGGCAAATCATCACGCCCATCCAAATAATCTTGATAACATATGAGTTGATCATCATCTTCAAAAGGGAAGGGTTGACCCTTACTAGGAAATAGGCCCACACCACATCGGGCGGGCCATGGTTCTACCTCAAAGGGTTCTTTCATACCATTTTGGAAAGGTCCCAAGCCTTTCCCTTTATATCCCATTTTAAGCATTATAGGTTTAGCTTTAATATACTCATTAGTAAAATAACATCGAGCATATCCCTCATGATGAGTTTTGATGTTCCTCGGTATTCTTCCCCAGTCATATCCCTTATAAATGAAGGCACAACTCCCGACTTGGTAAGTACTTCCCATAGGTTGTGGGAGGCCCAAAGTACGAGGAGATGGTGGCAAATTACTTAAGATAATGGAATTTTGCATAGAAGCATTTGTTTTTTCTGATATAAGAATTTTAGATAAATCAGGTAAGAGTTCATCAGAAAGAGCATAAGATGTAGAAGGATCATTCCCTATATCTTTAGATGTGGAAGGTATGATAGATGTAGATAATGTGGAGGTGTTAATAGATGGGTCTATAGGTTTTGAAATTATAGGGATGGAACATGAAGGATTGGTTGTGGATTTAAGATCTTTTTGAGGTTCTAGTGTGGTTTGTTTAGAAGATTGGTGAGCTATATATGAGGGTGAAATTAATGGAGGAGAAATAGATGAAGTTATGGGTGTGTGTTTTTGTTTAGATGAAAAATAAGAATTAGGATGTGTGGATGACAGAGCAGGGCAAAATTGAACTCCAACAAGTTCTGCCAAAGCACACATATCAAAGGGTCTAGGATCACCATGGATAGTGACCAACTGATTTTTAAATTCGAATTTAACACATTGGTGTAAAGTTGATGGGACAGCCCGCATTGCATTGATCCAAGGACGACCCAAGAGTATATTGTATGATGCGGGGCAATGTACAATAAACATGGTCATATCTAAGGTTCTCGGACCAACTTGCAATGGGATGGTGATAACTCCACACGTTTCTTGTGTTTCGTCATTGAAATATTTTATGATCATGTCAGTTTTCTTCATTTCATCACTTCTAAACCCAAATATTTGGTAGAAGTCAAAAGTGCAAATATTTAGAGATGAACCATTATCAATCAAGACCCTTTTAACGGCTACATCTCCTATTAGGGCAGTAATATATAAGGGGTTATCCTTATGTAAACTATGTTGTGGTATATATTTATCTCGAAAGTCAATACAATCGACTTCTCTAGTGATGATAGTATTGGCCATGGCTTCAGGTTGAATGTTTTGTGGTACCATCATTTGGCTTAATGTAAGCATCAATTCATCTCTATGGGTAGGAGAAGATCTTAACAAATCCAAAAGGGAAATTTTGGCTATAGTATTGGATAATTGCTCATTAATATTATAAGGAGGTTTAGGTTGAACATTAGGAGCATGATTCCCTTTATTGGGATTTTTCAAAACAAATGGGGTTGATCCATCGTTCTGATTTGGTTCTTGTTGAAAATTTTGAGCTTGTTGTCTAGTAATGACTCCGATGGTACCTACAATGTTATATTGAGGATGTTGAATAGGTCTTGGTCTAGCATTTATAGCTTGTTCATTAGGAAGGAACTGATTAGAAGAGGGTCGAGTAGTAACTCTTCTAGGAAATGGTTCTTCCGGAACCATAGAATCTGTGATAGGTTGAATAGGATCTGATTCATTTTTAGAACTATTCGATTGATTTGAGGTGATGTCTATTTCACTTTTAGTATCCGATTCTACATCACTAAGATCCGGTGTTTGAATATTATGTAGGGGCCTGGTCGTGACCATGGATAAAGTTGTGTCAAATTTTTGTAAATCATGATTAGGTAAATGTCCGCTAATAGTTCCTACATATCGGGTAGGAGGAGGGACATTATGATGCTCAATTTGATTGGCCACCTCTTTACCATGTTTTGGTAAAGGATGTTGAAATATATCTAATGATTGATTAGCATTTTGATTTTGATTTTGGGGAATGTTCTTTTGAGCATTATTAGGAGCATTTTGTTTAGGTTGGAAGGCTTGCACCTCCATCTCATTATTATCAATCAGATCTTGTATTTTATGTTTTAACCTTTTACAAGAGTTGGTAGAGTGTCCAGGCCCTCTATGGAAATCATAGTGTAAATCGGCTCTGTATCCGGGTATGGTTGGATCAGGTTCCCGGATATTAGGTAATTGAATCAAACCTCTTTCGAGTAATTGGGGTAGAATAGTTGATAATGGTTGATTCAATCTAGTAAACTCTCGAGGAGGTTTATCAGGAGGTTTCAATATAAATTTTTTTGTTGTCTTCGTTGTATTGATATTAGCAACATTTCTGCTGTCAGTGACTCCGTCACCTACAACTTGTTTGTTTTTATATTGATTTTTGGATGTTTTCTCATCATCTTTCTTCCTAAGTTGGCCTCTCCTAATGAGAGCATCTTCTACTCTTCGAGCTAAGTCTATAGCTTGATCGAAGGTGGTTAAGGTAGCAGTTGATAACTCATAAGATATTTGTTCTTGCAAATTATTAATAAAAATGTCCAACATTTCCCTATAAGGTAGCACAAAGTGCAGTTTTCCTATCAACTGCCTCCATCTAGCTAAGAAATCAGCAAAACATTCATCTTTGTCTTGTTTTAAGTTGTACAAATCTTTAATGGTTACATGCCTTTCGATATAGGCACTAAATTGATGCACAAAATATTCAGTGGTCTCTTCAAAATTTCTCAAAGAATGAGTGGGCAATTGATAGTACCACTCTAATGCCATTCCTCCTAAACTTTTCGGGAACATTTTTAGTAATAACAAGTCATCATGTGATATATCATGACATGCTATCCTAAACATGCGAAGATGCTCTATGGGATCTTCAGTTCCTTTATATATAGGTAGGACGGGCATGGGAAAGTGTTTAGGGTATGGTTGTGCTACAACTATGGGATCCAGAGGTTGACTACACATCTCTCGATAATTGTACGAGGGACGGTAGGGATCCATCTGGTCCATGCGGGAAGCTAACTGTTTCACCATGGCTTCCAGATTACTGGTTTGCCCACCATATTGGTTCGGTAGGGTATTAATATGGGATTGGTGAGCATATGATGGAGGGACATGAAGATTAGATGCTATATTGCTATTGTGTAAATTGTTGGTAGGAAGGGTGTTATGAAGAAGTTTTGAAGTTGTATTATGTTGTATCCCAGATTGTTGAAAATTGGTGTTTGGCTTCATTTTAGGTTTTTGTCGATTTGAAGCATATTGATCAATAGTTTGGCGAAATAAAGTAGTGAATGAAGGTCTCTTTTGTGTGGGAATGATTTTAGGCTCAATAACAAGTTCCTTAGGAGGTTGGGTAACCTGTTGTTTTTGCATGTTCTGAATTATAGTGGCCATATCCATATTGGATGGTCCAGCTTTATCACTTTCTTGATCAACGAAGGACAAGGGATTAGTGTGCATGTTAAATCCTTCTTCTAGGATTGCTTGAGTTTCACTAATTTGTCCCCTATCAATACGAACTACCATATTAAGAGCACCAATATTATTATTGAAGAATTTCCAGAAATGATCTATGTTATCAAAAGTAACAGTTCCATCTGGAGCCATTCTAGGGGATGAGGATCCTTCCTCTCTAACATTTTCTTGTTGTTCATTTTCTTCAACCAGGTCATCTTCTGGCTGTTCTAGAGTTTCTCCTTCTAGAATTGGATCCTCAGGAAGGGCATTTGATTTTTTTGTTTTCTTTCCTAACCAATCTTCTTCTTCTTCTTCTTCTTCTTCAGTTTGTTTACCATTCCTAAGTCTAGTCATTGTGCTTAAACTTAGATTTCAGCAAATATATATATATATATATATATATATATATATATGCAACAAGCTTAAGAGGTATATATTTTAATTATATACCTACTATAGTATTTAAAATAAAATGTTTTGGTTTTGTTATGTTTTTGGTTTTTCTTGTTTTTTTTTTATAACAATATTATAAAGATAACAAACAACACACAAAATGCAAGAAATAATAATAATGAAAGCAATGATCTAGTTTTCTATAAACAATTTATAAATATCATTAATGGGCTCAAGTTCTTCAGGAGTCATGAAATGTTCTTCTTCAAATTGGAAATTGTTTTTCAAGAAGTCAACAAAGTGTGCTATGGTGATATTATCTGTCTCAGACTCTGGTTGGTAGAAGTAAAGCTCGTGGCAATACTCTTGATATAACACAGCTCTAGGAACTCTATTCCATATTTTCCTATCTGCAAGATCAGCTTCTTGGTCCTCTATACGACCTAGAAATTGATGCACTATGGCTGCATTCTCGAGGAATTCCTCAAAGGTATACAACTCAGAAGACACAAGAGCTCTCCTATAAGCTAACCACCTATGGCAAGCTCTCTGAAGTTCATGATAAAAAATGAGTTGATGAGGATCCAGGATTCTATCTAGGGCAAGCCTCTTGATTTTTTTAAGCTCTATTGACCTAGATGAAATGATACCTAGTCTCCTATCAAGTTCGTCCCACAAAAGTTGGTTTCTATCTGTTTCAGGTACACTAAGCACAGAATTAATTTCTATGGCTGCTAATTGGTTTTCAACATTTATAGTGATAGCTAGTCTTTTCTTAGGAGCTACCATCTAAACATGATATGCAACTTAGTAGTTTTCTAATGATTTTAAATGCATCTATGTTTTGTTTTTTTTTTTTTTGTTTTTGTTTTCAAAAGGTTTTAGTTTCACGTCGGGTTCACCAAAATGTATCGTTCCAAATTTTTCGCACCCTTACCTTCGAGGCTATAGGATCCGCGCCCGAAAGGGGGATGCGAGAAGGATGGGACAATACCTCGGACTGAGAGGCCCTTTGAAGGTCCCGCCTCTCGGGGGAGGGGTATTAAGGTGATTTTTCGATGGATGGTGGGGTTCACCAGGAAACTTTTGAGTGGCAGTTTCCACGCCTAGGTTGGGAATGTGTTTGATGTGTTCAATTTTATCTTTAATCATTCAAATCCTAGGTTTGGCCAAATGAATCTAAATTGTTCTATATGAAATGCAGATTTAAATGAATACAGAAAACAAATTTGAATAGAAAACACAGAGAATAAGCTAGATGAGAAAAGCCATACCTGATTTTGGATGTCTGATGGAGGTTCTAATTTTTGAAGCAGTCAAGATCACCTCTGATCTGATAGGATCGTCTGAGATCAGACAGGATCGTCTGAGATCTGATGAATTCGTCAGACGAATTCGTCAGAGACCTGCAATCAGAGAAATAGATACAAAATACAAAAAATGCAGCTATACTAACAGAGGAAAATGATGTAAAATGACAATATAGATACTAAAATGATAATTACGAATAGAAATTCAAGTAAATTATAGTATTCTAATGACAAATTATGATTTTATCATGCACTTAAGCTATATGGGTGAACTCCAAAATGCAGAATAGCAGAAAATAATAATAAACTGATCTAAATGCAAAATGAAATAGTAGACAAGAAGAGAAAAGTGCAAACTCTGGGCACTGATTGCCCCCAATGTTGACTGCAATCGAAATCGTCTGCAAAGTACAAAATCATCTCGAATTGGGGCGTGATCATTCGAGATCGTACAGGATCGTCTGCGATGATCTGAGCTTGCTCCGACTGAAAAACAATGAAGTTCCTGCAAACAAACTTGGAAAAATACGAAGGCAAATGGTGATTTAAGATGGTCTAATGCAAATAGAACTCGTGTTACAAGAAAATTCAGCCAGGGGAATGTCAAGGGGAGGGCCTAAGATTAAATAGGCATAGGAAGGAGGTTGGGAGGTTGGAGATCATCCCAATTTGGGAGATCTCCAACGGGGGAAGTCTCTAACCGTGCATACACGCTTTTGCCCAGGTTAGAGACACCGTTGAAACAGAAGCTAATTATGAAAAATCAATTTTGGGACGAAATCGTCTGGACGTTCTACTCTAGACAAATTCATCCGATCTGAGGTGATATCGTCTGATCGGCGACGATATCGTCCAATGGTCACAAAAAATCCTAAAAATGGCATGAAAAATGAGGAAAGTGATTTAATAGGCGGTTAACGGGTGGTTCAGGGTTAAAATTTGAATTTTGAATTATTACTAAAGTAATTTTAATTATTGCTAAGGTTTATTGTGCCAATTTTAGGGTGCTACATTTTGCCCCCTCTTTAGCAAATTTTTTGAAGAAAATGCGTTAAAGATGAGTTCTTCTCGATCTACGAGAAAGCAAAAATTATTCCCATTTTTAGGCGACGATTCTAGGTCGAATCGTACGACAACTTACTATGGTGCCCCCTCCGTGTTTTTACCCAAATCGAACGTTTGAGGTAAAAACGCGAAAAAGCAAAATGTTAAAATGTTGTTAAGTGTTTTTGAATAAAATTAAGAAAAATAGGGTAAAACCCTAATTCATTGTTACTGTTCATTTTCTTGGTTTCTAGAGCTTTGGAGACAAGATGGTCGAGACAGCGCACAGATCGACAGAGGTCCGACGCGGGCTATGGGTAAGGGTCCAAACTTAGTTTAGAATGCTTTAATTTTGAATTTCATGCTTTTTAGATTAATTTTGAATGATTGTTGAGCATCGCGGCCATTTTTGGGCCGTCGACGTCGTCGAGACGAAATCGTCTCAATTTCGTCGAAATCGATCGTCGATTTCGTCCAAGGGCGAAATCGACGATATGGGGACGATTTCATCCAATAAGGGACGATTCCCTCTTGCGAAATCGGAGACAAATTTGTTCAAATTTTGGACGATATCATCATTTGTATGAAAGTGAACTTATTTTACTTGCATTTTTAATCACTGTTTTATTAATGATTTTTATTGTTTTGTTGTTTATGTTGCAGAGAGGATTACTAAAGAGCCGAGAATGGAAATACGGTGGGCTAAGGGATGACTTGGCCACTCTATCTCAGGCAGAGCGAGATCAGTTGGCTCAAGTCGGCTTGCAGCACGTGGCAGATATGCCACAGGTTTCTACAGATATGGGGCTATTGATAGCCCTAGCAGAGAGGTGGTATCTGGGTTCTTCTTGTTTTTGGTTACCGATAGGGGAGATGACTCCCACATTGGAGGATGTATGGAGGATTTTGAGGATCCCCATACAAGGATGGCAACTGATAACTCCTATGGCCAATCAGGGCCACGCGATGATGCGACTGTGCGGAGATCCGAGCTTCACCCTGGAGAAGGGCAGAGTGAACATCGAGTCACTACACCAGATGCCTGGGGCATCTAGACTGACACAAGTTTTGGTTGGGGTGGTAGGTGGTCTATTGCTATGCCATCAAAGTGGATGCAGACTACCATGGATACTGACAGATGTGGTCTACGACATGAGAGACCATGGGTATAGGTTTTCTTGGGGGAGCTTTGTACTATGCCGATTGTATAGGATCCTGCATGGGGTCATATACAAGGGAGGCCGATGTCTAGTCTTGACATCACTACTACAGGTTTGGTGCTGGGAGCACATCACGGTGTGGAGGCCGATAGGGCTCCCACTGATAGGGATTGACGGGGAGAGGCCCCGAGTTTTCTACTAGTGGCTCCGGAGAGGGTCACAACGACGGATAGATCTGCCAATGTCCTGGAGACTACTTGATGACCTTGTCTCCGACCAGATCACCTGGAGGCCTTGGAGAGATCATCCAGGGTGGGCCGAGGATGGACAGGAGCTGGCTCGCATTAGGTGAACCTGCTGGCTGAGGATGGAGAGGAGAGAGGTGGAGCTCCATCGCTATGACCGAGTTTTGAGGCAGTTCGGTCTATAGCAAGGGATCCCATCTCTTAGGGACTACGAGTTTTCCTGGACCATCCAGGATAACACTATAGTCAGTGGGGCTCCAGATATGCAGTGCTTCTAGAGTGAGGACATGGACGATGCCCCCATCCAGCCAGTGGATGGTGATGATGTTGGGGTTGTTGATGGCTACGATGCCTGGTACATAGGCATCCGCCCTCCTCGGATGATGAGGGCTCAGGGTCCGATTCATGTAGTTGTGCATCGGATGGGGAGGCGATGCCGGTGGCCATTGAGGTGGCACAAGGTCATGATGGGAGAGAGCAGAGGAGGCCATAGGCTCAGTAAAGGCCATGGTAGTGGGAGAGGAGGGAGGAGAGACCCCCTTCTCCATAGAGAGAGAGGCCACCATCGCTCGATAAGGGCAAGGGTGTCGAGGTAGGAGAGAGTAGTGAGATGGCTACTCTCCGGGCAGAGACTGTTCGTCTCCAGGCTCAGGTGTAGTCCTTGCAGGATGAGGCTGCATGACACCAAGAGGAGGCCACATAGCTCAGAGATGAGGTTGCACGCCTCAGAGCACGGAGCGGAGGGGCGAGCACTCGGGACCTAGCATGGGCTATTGCCTAGATCACATTCTATCAGATGCTATACTACCATATGGTGCCAGAGGAGCAGAGGTTACCATTGTCGGCCCCCATTGCGGAGCCTGTCATGATGAGGTCATCGAGGACATCATCACGATCAGAGTCTAGGACTCATAGCACCACACGTACTGCGATGGGGCCACCTCATCCACCTCAGGGCGGGGGAGGAGATGAGGCTGAGAGCTTGAGGGGTTCTCGAGGCTAGAATTTTTTTTGCTATAGATATGCCAAGGTACAGATTGTGGCATACCGATCCAATTTTGAGATGATGTATATATTGTTGATATATATATAGATGAGATATTTTTGATCATATGACTTGTCTTATGTGTTTGTATGATGCTTTAATGTTTTGGTGTGATTGATTTGATGATTCATGTAATTATGTCGTTTGGAAATATTATGGTTTGAATGTCATGTTTTTTAAATTTAAATGAAATAATCTGATGTAAACAAATTGGTTGTTTGTGGGATAATTTGATAAAAATAAAAGGGACTTCTAACAATAATTTCAAAGGACATTGTCGCTATTATAGACCATTTCATGGAGTCACCGCTCGCTAGGTCATCAAGCTAATCCCAGTATAGAAATATTGTTAAAAGTAAAAGAGTGCTTAAGAGACTGTCTTAAGACTTTTGTTGTGATGATGCAGATGATGATGATGATGGTGATTTGTTTTCAGATTTTCATAAAAATAGTATGCATGAAATATTTTTAAATGATTTTTTCTAGGCATAAATTCCTAAGTGTGATAAAATTTTGAATAATTCCTTAGGAATTATACCATCATTGCAAAATTGAATTTTGACATAATGACATGAAATAGAATAAGTGTTCGTTTGTTTGTAAAGCATAATTGTGTAACATAATGATTTAAGTCATATGTTTTTTATGATTTGAAATAAATGGGAAATAAAATTAGTTCAATGGTTTGCGCTAGGCATAGAATATTTAGGTATAGACTTATACCATCATCGCGAAATCCAAAGAGGAAAGGATAATAGTTTTATTGCATGGTTGATTTTTAATTTTTGAAAATAAACAGAAAATATGAAGATGAGGA
This sequence comes from Wollemia nobilis, assembly GCA_028583015.1. Taxonomy (NCBI): domain Eukaryota; kingdom Viridiplantae; phylum Streptophyta; class Pinopsida; order Araucariales; family Araucariaceae; genus Wollemia; species Wollemia nobilis. The sequence continues at coordinate 2,849,603 of JAQPPZ010001323.1, forward strand.
CTTGTGCTAGGCATAAAATTCCAATTTTGGTTTTGGAACTATACCATCGTCGCGAAAGTCAAAAGTTATATATAAATGTAACTTTATTGCATGTTTTTTAAAATGATTTTGATTGTTTTTGGTAATGCATGTAGTTGTCTTTATACTAAACAATTGTTCTCAGAGAAGAAAATGAAATTATTCTAGACAATTTGCAAAAATATTTCAAAGTATCTTAAAGACAAAAGTTAGATTTATAAGGAATCCCATGTGCGTATGTGAGTTCATTTCCGATCTTGATTTATCATAATGATACACAAAATCTCTCAAATACAAATGTGTGTGCAATTGCTTTGTGCATTTACCAGTTTTGAGCAAGATAATTTGATACAAGTGATTTGAATTAACCAAATAAGTGTTCATTAACCATGATTTAGATGCATATAACCATACTAGACTACTATGTAAGTCGGGTTATCAAGAGCTAGCTAATCCATAAGCAGACATAGGTCTGTACAAAAGAAGGTCGCTAATGTGATAGACATATCACCACGCTAGGGGTTACCCAAGGCCAAGCGGGTTGGGCACAAACCACCTGTTATGGGGCTTACCTCACAGTTTTCGAATAATTGAGAATTCTAGGGATTCAAGCTCATCAACCCTTCTTTTCTTTTCAATGGGTAGGGAAAGGGATTTTATTGCTTTTGCTTTTGCTTGTTTTGCTTTCTTTGCTTTCTTTTTTTTGTATTTTTCTTTTTCGTATCTTTTGCTTTGATATTTGAGATAATGCTGAAATAGTGCTAAGAGAGTACAAAATGATTCTGAAATAATGCTTCTTTTTCTCATGATTTTGCTTGATTTTTTCTTTTTCTTTTGCTTCCTATTCTAGGGATACTTGCTCGGATTAGCTGTAGAGCAAGGGATTTTTATTCGGGTAGGGGTGAGCTTGTCCTTTTGTCAATTCTCAAAGATTCTAGACCATGTGCATGATAGGATAGCAGGGGAAACTTTTCGCTCAAGAAACCACTTCTACTATGTAGCATAGCATGGACATTACAAATATAATCATTTTATTGTGAAAGGATATGCTTGGTTTAAGTAAATAACAAGATCAATTCTCTGTGCTCAAAACTTTATTTAATTGAATTTTGTGGACTTTGATATAAGAGAGATTAGTAATCATGCCAGATAAAATCAAGATATTTATTCATGTGAATGTGAAAGTGCAGGATTCCAAATAAATGCTAATTTATCCAAAATAATTTGAAAATATAACTCGCAATACTTCACAAATTGAGAGGTACAAAGATAAAAGATGGTTTTGAAGATTTTGATGATTTGGATGTTTTTGGTGTTTTTATATTTTTAAGTTTATAAATTGAAAGAAATACAAGATAGTGGTTTTTTGAAATATTTTAAACAAATATATACAATGATGAAATGACCAATTTTTTATGCATAGTAACGTTTAAGATGCAAAATGTTCATGGGTTCTTTAAGTTCTTTACCATCTAAGGTAGATAATTTGTATGCTCCCGATTCAAATTTAGCAGTGATAATATATGGTCCAAGCCAATTGGGTTCAAATTTACCTTTAAGGTCTTTAGTTGCATTAGTATTTTTTTGATTTTCTTTTAAAACAAGGTCGCCGACCTCAAAGGATCGATGACAAACTTTCTTAGCATATGATCTTTTAAGCTTGTTTTGGTAGGCACGAAGATGCTCCAAAGCATTGATGCGCTTTTCATCTAGGAGTTCCAGGTGACTGAGTCTTCCAGCTCGATATTCATCTCCTACTTCGGTATCTTGAAGTAGTAGAGCCAAAGAAGGAACTTCTAATTCAAAGGGAAAAATGGCTTTAGTGCCATAAACCAAAACAAAAGGTGAAGTACCTGTGGGAGTACGAACGCTAGTGCGATATGCCCACAAAGTTGGATATAATTGAATGTGCCAGTCGTGGCCAGATTTATTGACCAATTTTTTGAGAATTTTGATTAAGGTTTTGTTAGAAGCTTCTGCTTGGCCATTACCCTAAGGATAATAGGGAGTGGACCAACGATGTTGAATCTTATATTTTTGGCATAATTTCTTAACATCTTTATTTTTGAAACAAGTTCCATTGTCTGAGATGAGATTTGCAGGAATTTCGAACCTACAAATGATTTGATTAAAAATAAATTTAGAGACTTGTGTTCCAGAGTGCAGGAAGCTAAAGGCATAGCTTCAACCCACTTCATAAAATACTCGGGTGGCGGTTATGATGAATTTGTGTCCATCAGATGACACAGGATTAATTTTGCCAATAATGTCTAAGCCCCATTTTGAAAAGGGCCAAGGAGATGAAATAGCCTGTAGTTCTTGTGCAGGGGCATGGACAAGGTCAGCATGTTTTTGGCACTTGTCGCAATGGCACACATAATCATGTGCATCATTCTCCATGGTAGGCCAAAAGTATCCTATCCTAAGGAGCTTTTTAGCAATGACACTACCACTGAAGTGTCCTCCACAAGATCCATCGTGGGCTTCACTCAAAGCTGATCTGGATTCTTCTAAATTCAAACATCTCAATAGGATACCTTCAAAAGATCTCCTATATAAAGTATTGCCAATTATTACAAATCGACTTGCTCGTCTACGTAATAACCGACAGCTGGTTTCTATTAGAACCGGCAGGGAAAGTCCCATTGTGAAGAAAATCAAATATATCTCGTATACCAAGGTTCAGGAGTAGTTTCATTGATTAGAAACACATCCAAAGGTTCTAAGCATGACTTATTTGAAGCGGGTTCCTGGAGTCGACGAATAATGATGGTGGCATATTCGTCATCTAACTCCAAGGGCAGAAGAGATGCGGTTGCGGCCATAGCATCAACCGCACGGTTGCTAGTTCGAGGAATAGCTTCCAAGGTAACTTGATCAAATAGAGATATTAATTGTAAAACATATGCTTTATATGGGCGCAATTTATCATCTCTGGTCTGATAAACTTCATTAATTTGGTTTATAACAAGTTGAGAATCACCAAAAACTAGCAGATGTTTAATTTTTAGCGCCAAGGCAGCTCGTAATCCAAGGATTAGAGCTTCATATTCAGCAGTATTATTGGTGCAAGCAAATGTTAATTTAAAGGACAAAGGTATAATGTGTTTTTGTGGAGATATTAAAATAATACCTGCACCAGCCCCACTCATGCATCGGGCTCCATCAAAGTATAAGGACCATTGTTCAACATGGTCTGCCTCTAATTGAAGGCATTCATCAGGAAACTCAATGATGAGGGGATGGGTAGACTCTAAGGGTGCAGCAGCTAATTGATCTGCTATGATTTGACCCTTAATAGACTTCTGTCCTATAAACATGAGTTCAAACTCGCTTAGAGCAAGAACCCACTTTGCTGTGTGACCCGATAAATAAGGTCGACTCATGAGATACCGCAAGGGATCATATTTAGCAATGACATATGTTTTCTAACTGAGCATATAATGGCATAATTTTTGCATAGAAAATACGACTGCTAGACATAGTTTTTCTAATGTTGTGTAGCGGGTTTCATAACTAATTAAAGTTTGGCTAATATAATAATTAGCACGTTCTCTTTTCTCATCATCAAGTTGAGCTAACATAGCTCCTAAAGCAAAATCTGAAGCTAAAATATACAGGATAAATGGGCGATCAGGTCTAGGCGGTGAAAGCACAGGTGGGTTAAGGAGGTATTGTTTGAGAAGTTCAAAAGCTTCCTTACATTCGTCGTCCCAATTAAAAGGGACATCCTTCTTAAGAAGCTTAAGAAAGGGACCGGTTTTGTTCGCCAGCTTATCGATGAAGCGACGGATAGCTTGAAGCTTACCTTGTAAACTTCGTAACTCAGATATATTGGTAGGTGCGAGCATATCAGTGATAGCCACAATCTTGAGAGGGTCAATTTTGATGCCACATAAAGAAACTATAACCCCTAATAGTTTACCGAACTTAACTCCGAATATGCATTTAGCAAGATTTAGTCGGATAAGATATTCCCTTAACCGATCAAACACTTTCCTTAAATCATTTAAATGATCATCTTCTTTGATGGAATGAGCTATGATATCATCTACGTAATCATGTAGGATATCATGCATCATATCATGAAAAATATAAGTCATAGCTCGTTGATAGGTTGCACCTGCATTCTTTAAGCCGAATGGCATCACTTTCCAACAAAAGGTTCCCCAAGGGGTAATAAAGGTTGTTTTAGCCTGATCTTCAGGAGCTATCCTGATCTGATTATAACCAAAAAATCCATCCATTAGGGACATCATTCCACTCCCAACAGTAAAATCAATGATTTGATCCATGTTTGGAAGAGGAAAATCATCTTTAGGGCATGTAGCGTTAATATCTCTAAAGTCTGTGCAAACCCTAACTTTGGTAGCTTCTTTCTTGGTGACTGGAACTACATTCGAGATCCATTCAAGCATAATCAATAGCTTGTATAAAAACAACATTCGGGAGTTTTTCTAACTCCCCTTTGACTAGCAAGGCCACTTTGGGATGCATTTTTCTAAGTTTTTGTTTAACGGGTTTAGCATCCGGATGGACTACTAGGTGATGCATGACTACGGAAGGGTCTAAACCTGGCATATCTTCATATGTCCAAGCGAAGACATCTTCATATTCTTTAAGGAATGCAATGTATTGCTCTTGTTTTTCTTGACTTAATTCTGATCCAATATTGATTATGTGGGGATTATCCTCAGTTCCAATGTTAACTTTAATGATGTTTTCTACTTCCATGTGTAGATCTCTTTCAAAATTAGGTGGGGCGGGTGAAACGCCCAATTCTTGTAATTCTTTTAAGGTTAACTTGGATAATTCATCTTGAGGAGTCGTGGCCTCAAGCTGGGCTATAGTAGGTATAGAACCATCAAAATAAAAACCATTGTGTAACATCTCTTCAATGGAGACATCATGGAAAATATCTCCTTCCAACTCATCATCGGATTCAGCAATCATTTCAGGATAAGCTATGGATAGCATATTGCATGTAAATGGCTGATTTTTTAGAGGCAAATCATCATGCCCATCCAAATAATCTTGATAACATATGAGTTGATCATCATCTTCAAAAGGGAAGGGTTGACCCTTACTAGGAAATAGGCCCACACCACATCGGGTGGGCCATGGTTCTACCTCAAAGGGTTCTTTCATACCATTTTGGAAAGGTCCCAAGCCTTTCCCTTTATATCCCATTTTAAGCATTATAGGTTTAGCTTTAATATACTCATTAGTAAAATAACATCGAGCATATCCCTCATGATGAGTTTTGATGTTCCTGGGTATTCTTCCCCAGTCATATCCCTTATAAATGAAGGCACAACTCCCGACTTGGTAAGTACTTCCCATAGGTTGTGGGAGGCCCAAAGTATGAGGAGATGGCGGAAAATTACTTAAGATAATGGAATTTTGCATAGAAGCATTTGTTTTTTTTGATATAAGAATTTTAGATAAATCAAGTAAGAGTTCATCAGAAAGAGCATAAGATGTAGAAGGATCATTCCCTATATCTTTAGATGTGGAAGGTATGATAGATGTAGATAATGTGGAGGTGTTAATAAATGGGTCTATAGGTTTTGAAATTATAGGGATGGAACATGAAGTATTGGTTGTGGATTTAAGATCTTTTTGAGGTTCTAGTGTGGTTTGTTTAGAAGATTTTGTCTATATTGGGGTGAATTAAGGAGGAGAAAGTAGTTTGTGTGTGTTTTTTTAGATGAAAAATAAGAATTAGGATGTGTGGATGACAGAGCAGGGCAAAATTGAACTCCAATAGGTTCTGCCAAAGCACACATATCAAAGGGTCTAGGATCACCATGGATAGTGACCAACTAATTTTTAAATTCGAATTTAACACATTGGTGTAAAGTTGATGGGACAGCCCGCATTGCATTGATCCAAGGATGACCCAAGAGTATATTGTATGATGCAAGGCAATGTACAATAAACACGATCGTATCTAAGGTTCTCGGACCAACTTGCAATGGGATGGTGATAACTCCACACATTTCTTGTGTTTCGTCATTGAAATCTTTTATGATCATGTCAGTTTTCTTCATTTCATCACTTCTAAACCCAAATCTTTGGTAGAAGTCAAAAGTGCAAATATTTAGAGATGAACCATTATCAATCAAGACCCTTTTAACGACTACATCTCCTATTAGGGAAGTAATATATAAGGGGTTATCCTTATGTAAACTATGTTGTGGGATATATTTATCCCGGAAGTCAATACAATCAACTTCTCGAGTTATTATAGTATTGGCCATGGCTTCAGGTTGAATGTTTTGTGGTACCATCATTTGGCTTAATGTGAGCATCAATTCATCTCTATGGGTAGGAGAAGATCTTAACAAGTCCAAAAGGGAAATTCTGGCTGTAGTATTGGATAATTGCTCATTAATATTATAAGGAGGTTTAGATTGAACATTAGGAGCATGATTCCCTTTATTGGGATTTTTCAAAACAAATGGAGTTGATCCATCGTTCTGATTTGGTTCTTGTTGAAAATTTTGAGCTTGTTGTCTGGTAACGACTTCGATGGTACCTACAATGTTATATTGAGGATGCTGAATTGGTCTCGGTCTAGCGTTTATGGCTTGTTCATTAGGAAGGAACTGATTAGAAGAGGGTCGAGTAGTAACTCTTCTAGGAAATGGTTCTTCTAGAACCATAGAATCTGTGATAGGTTGAATAGGATCTGATTCATTTTTAGAACTATTCGATTGATTTGAGGTGATGTCTATTTCACTTTCAGTATCCGATTCTACATCACTGAGATCCGGTGTTTGAATATTATGTAGGGGCTGGTCGTGATCATGGATAAAGTTGTGTCAAATTTTTGTAAATCATGATTAGGTAAATGTCCGCTAATAGTTCCTACATATCGGGTAGGAGGGACATTATGATGCTCAATTTGATTGGCCACCTCTTTACCATGTTTTGGTAAAGGATGTTGAAATATATCTAATGATTGATTAGCATTTTGATTTTGATTTTGGGGAATGTTCTTTTGAGAATTATTAGGAGCATTTTGTTTAGGTTGGAAGGCTTGCACCTCCATATCATTATTATCAATTAGATCTTGTATTTTATGTTTTAACCTTTTACAAGAGTTGGTAGAGTGTCCAGGCCCTCTATGGAAATCACAGTGTAAATCGGCTCTGTATCCGGGTATGGTTGGATCAGTTTCCTGGATATTAGGTAATTGAATCAAACCTCTTTCGAGTAATTGGGGTAGAATAGTTGATAATGGTTGATTCAATCTAGTAAACTCTCGAGGAGGTTTATCAGGAGGTTTTAATATAAATTTTTTTGTTGTCTTCATTGTATTGATATTAGCAACATTTTTGTTGTCAGTGACTCCGTCACCTACAACTTGTTTGTTTTTATATTGATTTTTGGATGTTTTCTCATCATCTTTCTTCCTAAGCTGGCCTCTCCTAATGAGAGCATCTTCTACTCTTCGAGCTAAGTCTATAGCTCTGATCGAAGGTGGTTAAGGTAGCAGATGATAACTCATAAGATATTTGTTCTTGCAAATTATTAATAAAAATGTCCAACATTTCCCTATAAGGTAGCACAAAGTGCGGTTTTCCTATCAATCGCCTCCATCTAGCTAAGAAATCAGCAAAACATTCATCTTTGTCTTGTTTTAAGTTGTACAAATCTTTAATGGTTACATGCCTTTCGATATAGGCACTAAATTGATGCACAAAAGATTCAGCGGTCTCTTCAAAATTTCTCAAAGAATGAGTGGGCAATTGATAGTACCACTCTAATGCCATTCCTCCTAAACTTTTTGGGAACATTTTTAGTAATAACAAGTCATCATGTGATATATCATGACATGCTATCCTAAACATGCGAAGATGCTCTATGGGATCTTCGGTTCCTTTATATATAGGCAGGACGGGCATGGGAAAGTGTTTAGGGTATGGTTGTGCTACAACTATGGGATCCAAAGGCTGACTACACATCTCTCGATAATTGTACGAGGGATGGTAGGGATCCATCTGGTCCATGCGGGAAGCTAACTGTTTCACCATGGCTTCCAGATAACTGGTTTGCCCACCATATTGGTTCGGTAGGGCATTAATATGGGATTGGTGAGCATATGATGGAGGGACATGAAGATTAGATGCTATATTGCTATTGTGTAAATTGTTGGTAGGAAGGGTGTTATGAAGAAGTTTTGAAGTTGTATTATGTTGTATCCCAGATTGTTGAAAATTGGTGTTTGGCTTCATTTTAGGTTTTTGTCGATTTGAAGCATATTGATCAATAGTTTGGCAAAATAAAGTAGTGAATGAAGGTCTCTTTTGTGTGGGAATGATTTTAGGCTCAATAACAGGTTCCTTAGGAGGTTGGGTAACCTTTTGTTTTTGCATGTTCTGAATCATAGTGACCATATCTATGTTGGATGGTCCAGCTTTATCACTTTCTTGATCGACAAAAGACAAGGGATTAGTGTGCATGTTAAATCCTTCTTCTAGGATTGCTTGAGTTTCACTAATTTGTCCCCTATCAATACGAACTGCCATATTAAGAGCACCAATATTATTATTGAAGAATTTCTAGAAATGATCTATGTTATCAAAAGTAACGAGTTCCATCCGGAGCCATTCTAGGGGATGAGGATCCTTCCTCTCTAACATTTTCTTGTTGTTCATTTTCTTCAACCAGTTCATCTTCCGGTTGTTCTAGAGTTTCTCCTTCCGGAATTGGATCCTCAGGAAGGGCATTTGATTTTTTTGTTTTCTTTCCTAACCAATCTTCTTCTTCTTCTTCTTCAGTTTGTTTACCATTCCTAAGTCTAGTCATTGTGCTTAAACTTAGATTTCAATATATATATATATATATATATATATATATATGCAACAAGCTTAAGAGGTATATATTTTAATTATATACCTACTATAGTATTTAAAATAAAATGTTTTTGTTTTGTTATGTTTTTGGTTTTTTCTTGTTTTTTATAACAATATTATAAAGATAACAAACAACACACAAAACGCAAGAAATAATAATAATGAAAGCAATGATCTAGTTTTCTATAAACAATTTATAAATATCATTAATGGGCTCAAGTTCTTCAGGAGTCATGAAATGTTCTTCTTCAAATTGGAAATTTTTTTTCAAGAAGTCAACAAAGTGTGCTATGGTGATATTATATGTTTCAGATTCTGGTTGGTATAAATAAAGTTCGTGGCAATACTCTCGATATAACATAGCTCTAGGAACTCTATTCCACATTTTTCTATCTACAAGATTAGCTTCTTGGTCCTCTATACGAGCTAGAAATTGATGCACTATGGCTGCATTCTCGAGGTATTCCTCAAAGGTGTACAATTTAGAAGACACAAGAGCTCTCCTATCTCGCTAACCACCTATGGCAAGCTCTCTGAAGTTCATGATAAAAAATGAGTTGATGAGGATCTAGGATTCTATCTAGGACAAGCCTCTTGATTTGTCTAAGCTCTGTTGACCTAGATGAAATGATACCTAGTCTCCTATCAAGTTTGTCCCACAAAAGTTGGTTTCTATCTATTTCAGGCACACTAAGCACATAATTAATTTCTATGGCTGCTAATTGGTTTTCAACATTTATAGTGGCAGCTAGTCTTTTCTTAGGAGCTACCATCTAAACATGATATGCAACTTAGTAGTTTTCTAATGATTTTAAATGAATCTATGTTTTTACTTTTTTTGTTTTCAAAAGGTTTTAGTTTCACGTCGGGTTCACCAAAATGTATCGTTCCAAATTTTTCGCACCCTTACCTTTAGGCTATAGGATCCGCGCCTAGAAGGGGGATGCGGGAAGGATGGGACAATACCTCGGACTGAGAGGCCCTTTGAAGGTCCCGCCTCTCGGGGTAGGGGTATTAAGGTGATTTTTTGATGGATGGTGGGGTTCACTAGGAAACGTTTAGTGGCAGTTTCCACGCCTAGGTTGGGAATGTGTTTGATGTGTTCAATTTTATCTTTAATCATTCAAATCCTAGGTTTGGCCAAATGAATCTAAATTATTCTATATGAAATGCAGATTTAAATGAATACATAAAATAGATTTGAACATAAAACACAGAGAATAAGCTAGATGAGAAAAGTCGTACTTGATTTCGGATGTCTGATGGAGGTTTTGATTTTTGAAGTAGTCAAGATTGCCTCTAATTTGACAAGATTGTTTGAAATCAGACAGGATCATCTGAGATCTGACGAATTCTTCAGAGACTTGCAATCAAAGAAATAGACACAGAACACAAAAAATGCAGCAATACTAACAGAGGAAGATGATGTAAAATGACAATATAGATACTAGAACGATAATTACGAATAGAAATTCAAATAAATTATAGTATTTTAATGACAAATTATGATATTATCATACACTTAAGCTATATGGGTGAACTCCAAAATGTAGAATAGCAGAAAATAATAATAAACTGATCTAAATGCAGAATGAAATAGCAGACGAGAAGAGAAAAGTGCAAACTCTGGGCACTAATTGCCCTCAATGTTGACTGCAGTCGAAATCGTCTATAGAGTGCGAAATCATCTCGAATTAGGGTGTGATCGTTCGAGATTGTACAAGATCATCTATGATGATCTGAGCTTGCTCTGGCTGAAAAACAATGAAGTTCCTACAAACAAACTTGGAAAAATACGAAGGAAAATGGTGATTTAAGGTGGTCTAATGCAAATAGAACTTGTGTTACAGGAAAATTCAGCCAGGGGAATGTCAAGGGGAGGGCCTAAGGTTTAAATAGGCATAGGAAGGAGGTTGGGAGGTTGGAGATCATCCCAATTTGGGAGATATCCAATGGGGGAAGTCTCTAACCGCGTAGACACGCTTTTGCCTAGGTTAGAGACGTTGTTGAAACAGAAGCTAATTATGAAAAATCAGTTTTGGGATGAAATCATCTGGACGTTCTGCTCCAGATGAATTCATCTGATCTGAGGTGATATCGTCTGATCGGCGATGATATCGTCCAACGATCATAACAAATCCTAAAAATGGCATGAAAAATGAGGAAAGCGGTTTAACAGGCAGTTAACGGGTGGTTCAGGGTTAAAATTTGAATTTTGAATTATTACTAAAGTAATTTTAATTATTGCTAAGGTTTACTGCGCCAATTTTAGGGTGCTACACATCTTGTATGGGTTAACTGAGTTGGCCCCCCTATAAAATGTTACAATAATTTTTTTTTAAAACTATTATAAAAATGATGCAATACAATTTAATTTAGTCTAACTACACTTACTACAGGAAGATGTGACCTGTAAAATCGATTCCATTGGATCCATTTCGCATTGTGCTGAAAACATATAAAAAATCATTAAAACTAAGTATAATTAAATAAATGAAATACATAATATTTAACTGGAGTTTCAAATAGTAAGGTTACCTATCACATGTGTGGGCTAGTCAACTTTTTCAACATCAATTGAAACATCATGTGCAACTAATGGAGGTGCACAAGAAAAATTGAAGAAGACCTAAAATGTTTTGCAAAACTTACAAGTAATGGTGTTGATTTTGACTACATGTTGGAATCTCCAGTTGCTTCTTGTATATGACCCCTTATAGCAGTCTTCCATCTAGAAGAAGAAGAGGTTACTTTTCTTTGCATTCAAGCACAAATTAAAAAAAGTATTTGAATATAAGAATATTAAATATTTTCAAAATTTAAATTTTACCTTCACCTATTGGACTATTATACCAATAGTTCTCAAGTTTGGATGTAGTGAGTTTGGTATTGGGGTATCATACATATTACAACGTGCTTTATAAAATAGAAAGAATAAAATTGATGGTTGTGACAAAGGCATTAGTGTTTCTTTAAACATTGAGGAGATCCCCTTTAATATGATTTTAAATATACATACTTCGATCAAATTTAGTTTGGCCAAGACACTGAATCAAATAGGTCCTTACCTAGAATGGAATATCTGACGTTCTTCCTTGCAAAACAAGTCTTTATTAGAAGAATTAAATGCAATAATGAAGGAATTTATTTGTAACACTAGCAATATTGAAATCCCTTCTAGAATTAGTAGAGTTAACTACAAAAAATTATAAGAATCTTTTTTACTTGATAAAAAATACTTGAAACAATATTTGAACAATAATTGTAACTTTAAACAATATTTAAAACAATACCTATCAAAAAATATATTGAGAGAACAAAGTTGGTCTCCAAGTATCCTTTGTCATTGTTAGTTAAAATATACTTTACATTGACGGGATCAACACCCTTCTGTGGCATCCTAGTTAATCTCTGGATGTCTGAGGGTTTTACTGTGAAAGATAGATTCTTGTTGTCGATTGTCATCTTGACAATTAACCCATCATCATTGTACAAGTTAAAAATCCTTTGCAACAAATTGATATTCATGTTGCACTAGGGCATTGATACTAACCCTTGAATACCAGATTCCTCGACCCATGTGGTGTCATATCTTGGTGTGGTTAAAATTTTGGAAAAAACTGGGTAAAGAATGTTCTTGAAAGAAAATTTTGAAAGAACAAAGAAGGAAGAGCTAGCCATTACTACAAGTATTTGGGATTTTGAATGATGAGGGCTTAGGATACTATAAAGGTTTAACTCTTGGAGGGATTTTTTATTTTCTCTTATGTGCATTATGGTGGAAAAGAGTGAAAAATAATTATTCATGCCTTTTTATAGAATTTTGCATGCATGAAGTACATGCATGTTGGACACATGATTATATTTAATTAGAATAATTATAGGTAATACTACCAGTCATCAATCATTTGATTTGTTGTTGTCTATCATCCATAATCTATTTTGTTGTTGTATATCATCTATCATTCGATTTATTGATATTTATCGATCATCGTTTGACTTATTTTCTATTATTCGTCATTTGTTATATTATTGTCTATCATTTATTACATGTTGTATTATTATCTATTGTTTATCATCCATTATGCTTCTATCTATCATCAATATTCCATTGTATTGTTGTCTATCATTCATCATCCATTATTTTGTTTATCATCTAGCGTTCATTATGTTTCTATCGATCATCACTCATTTGTTATGTTGTTATCTATCATTTGTTATTCATTGTGTTGTTGTCCATCGTCTATCATCCATTATGATGATATCTATCATCTATCATTTGTTATTTTGTTGTTTGTTGTCCATCCATTGTGTTGTTGTCTATTGTCTATCATCCATAATCTATTATTTTGTTTTCTATCATTCTAAGTTTATTGCATTGCTATCTATAATTTGTTGTTCATTGTGTTGTTTTCTATTATTCATCATCCATTATTTTATTTTTAATAGTCTAGTGTCTATCATCCATTTCTTTGCTATTAGTAGTCTAGTATCTATCATCCATTTTGTTGTTATTAGTATTCTAGTTTCTATCATCCATAATATTGTTGTGGGTAGCCTAGAGTCTATTGTCCAAGTTATTTGAAATATTATGATAAATATACCATATTTTTATAAATTTTTGTGAAAATAAAAGGTAATTTGCCATGTCTTCTATATAATTTTGGACACAATTTGCCTCGATTTCAACACCAACTCATCCTATTTTTATAAATATATTTTAGGTTCAACCCCTTACGCATAATCCTACTTGTAGGTGTAAAGGCTAACTCTAACTATATCCCATTAAATCACATTAAATAATTATATAGAGTTTTGATCTCTAATAATCATTCTAAACTCTTTGTGCATAGTAAAATTAGTAGCACTATCATTATTCTTTTGGTTTTGAAGAACATTGTTTTATGAAGCAAATTGACCATTGCTCGCTTAGTATTTATCAATATTTATGATTTTCAATTTATCTTGATCCTACATAATTTTTTCCTTAGAGTGATTCTTATAAGGAAAAATTATATATGTAGGTTCACTCCTAGTAATTGCATTGATGTTCAAATGTTTATCTTTCTTCCATTTTTGTTAACCTTAAGATAATTTACTTGTTGAGTGACATTAATGAAATGAGAATCCAACTATTAAGCAAGAAAGGTATCATATTTTTCCTTTGTTTGTTAATTAACCTTAATGAATTATCTTGAAGGTCTTCTAATGTTAATGAAGAGCTTCTAAGTGGTTTTCAAGTGATTTTAAATAGACATGGATCCTTCCCTAAAGCATAGTTTAGAAAAGAAAGAGCAATATTAAAGGAAAATATATAGATTTTGTACCCCAAGGCCTATGGTTCCTTTTTCAAGATCCACTAAAGAAAAAATAAAATATAAACCTACCTAGATTTTGGTTTGAACCTTCCCCTTCTATACAATTTTATGTCTTAAATATAAGATATATTCCAAACAATAAATGTCTTATCAAGTGACTATAAGTCTTCTTATATTGTATGGACTCTTGTAAAAGCACTTAATGGTGATTATTGAGAATCATTAGCACTCATTGATTAGGGATACAAACCTGTAATGTTTATCTTCATTTTTGTATCTTACCATATGATATATAACGATTAATGAATATTTCTAAGTTATAACATGTGATTTTTGGTATTCATGCATTATGTGGCCTATTGAATAATATTAAATAATGAGGATTAAAAAGACTAGGTATTTGTATTTTTAAACCATAAAAATATCTTGATCTCTCGATCAATATACCTTAACTATTTATTGAGATATTATTGATCTTCATGCATGATATACCCTTGTGAATAAACTTACAGAGTATTACTGGGATTGTTATACCATCTTCATGTGCATTATAACATTATGACTTACACATTAAATTGTATATTTAAACCTTAAAATATATTTCAAAATTAAAAATATATATGCTCATATATTTTCAGATATTTAATCTAAAGTATTTATCTATATAAACCCTAATTTGTATTCCCATGGCCTTACTAACTAGTATGTTGGAAGCACCTAATTCATATTTAAATACTAATACATTTTTTTTTTACCTCCTAACATAAGTTCTCATAATCCTACTCTAAAAAAATTTAAAGATGTTCATATATTTTCAAATATTTAATCTATATAGATATAGCATAAAGAAAATAAACCATGAAAAATATTTAATCCACATGCAAACATTGATCTATACATATGCCCAACAGCTAATGCGACAGTTATATCGTCATGCGGGAGGTTTTCCACCAGTGACCAACAGGCTATTCACCAAACTGGGATTGAGGATCACCTCATGACCTTTCGAATGTTGAGAATTCCAGGGATTCAATAGTTACTCCCTCTCTTTTAATGGGATATTTGTTCAGTAGTGATGATAATCACTGTTTATTTTGTTTGAGCTTGGGATTTTGAGCAGTGATTAGAATCGTTATTTCTTGTGCTTTTTGATTTGTGCACTTTTGATATTCATGTTTGGAGTTGGAATTCTTTGTAGTGGTAAAAACCACTATTTATTTTGAGGAATTGAAGGAAGATTTATTGTGCTTTTGCCAATTCTCAACATTCTTGGGGTCATTCGCATAGGGGGATGAGTGAGATAACGTTTTCACTATATGGTATCTTGGACCACTTTGCAGGTTTCGTCTTTCGTTCACACAACTTGGGAATTTTTATGTGTTTTAAGCTTGTGTTGGGATGCTATGTAACAAGGCATGATCCAAGTAAAACTCTACCTTGTAAAGATCGGTCTGACTTTGTACAACATTTGGCTAGAAATCTAAAGACAACTGAATGACAAAAACCCTAAAGACATTAGAAGACAACTGACTATGATATGGCAAAAATGCGAATGGCATTATTCTTGATGGATCATTTACAAAATGGACTGAATGTGGAAAATGATGGAATTGTTGAGTAATTACAGTCTATGGTGCGTTTGACATGTATGACCAGCAAATATGCAATGTATGTATGCGATGCCTAATGCAACCTTCTTCTTTTTTTCTTTTTGGTGTTTTGATTTTTAAGATTATGCATGAAAGTGAGATGGAATTTTTTTTGTTATTTTTGATTATCTGTTGTTTTTGAATATTCGTTATGGACGGTTTAACCCGAATGGATGCGGACCAAGCGATTCTTATGGATCCTTGGAGGTTTTGACCAAAGGGATTATAGATACCTTTGGGGCATTTTGGGTGATCAAGCGGTGGCAAGAATCCTTGGAGCTTTTGGTTTGACCAAAGGGATTATAGATACCTTTGGGGCATTTTTGGTTGACCAAGCGATTGTGGGAACCATTGGAGCTTTTGGTTTGACCAAAGAGATTATAGATACCTTTGGGGTATTTTTGGTTGACCAAGCGATTATGGAAACCCTTGGAGCTTTTGGTTTGACCAAAGAGATTATGGATATATTTGGGGCATTTTGGGTGACCAAGCGATGGCGAGAACCCTTGGGGCTTTTGGTTTGACCAAAGGGATTATAGATACCTTTGGGGTGTTTTAGGTGACCAAGCGGTGGCAAGAACCCTTGGGGCTTTTGGTTTAACCAAAGGGATTATAGATACCTTTGGGGCATTTTAGGTTGACCAAGTTATTGTGGGAATCCTTGGAGCTTTTGGTTTGACCAAAGGGATTATAGATACCTTTGGGGCATTTCGTTGACCAAGCGATTACGGGAATCCTTGGAGCTTTTGGTTTGACCAAAGGGATTATAGATACCTTTGGGACATTTTACATTGCCCAAGTGATTGCAAGAATCCTTGGAGATTTTGGTTTGACCAAAGGGATTATAGATACCTTTGGGGCGTTTGGTTGACCAAGCGATTGTGGGAATCCTTGGAGCTTTTGGTTTGACCAAAGGGATTATAGATACCTTTGGGGCATTTGGTTGACCAAGCGATTGCGGGAATCCTTGGAGCTTTTGGTTTGACCAAAGGAATTATAGATACCTTTGGGGCATTTGGTTTGACCAAAGGAATTATAGATACCTTTGGGGCATTTTAGGTTGACCAAGTGATTTCAAGAATCCTTGGAGCTTTTGGTTTGACCAAAGGGATTATAGATACCTTTGGGCATTTGGTTGACCAAGTGATTGCGGGAATCCTTGGAGCTTTTGGTTTGACCAAAGGGATTATAGATACCTTTGGGGCATTTAGTTGACCAAGTGATTGTAGGAATCCTTAGAGCTTTTGGTTTGACCAAAGAGATTATAGATACCTTTTGGGGTGTTTTTGGTTGACCAAGCGATTGTTGGAACACTTGGAGCTTTTGGTTTGACCAAAGGGATTATGGATACCTTTGGGGCATTTTGGGTGACCAAGCGATGGTGAGAACCCTTGGGGATTTTGGTTTGACCAAAGAGATTATAGATACCTTTGGGGTGTTTTAGGTTGACCAAGCGATTGAGGGAATCTTTGGAGCTTTTGGTTTGATCAAAGGGATTATAGATACCTTTGGGGCATTTTAGGTTGACCAAGCGATTACGAGAATACTTGGAGCTTTTGGTTTGACCAAAGGGATTATAGATACCTTTGGGGATTTTGGTTGACCAAGCGATTGCAGGAATCCTTAGGGCT
This sequence comes from Wollemia nobilis, assembly GCA_028583015.1. Classification (NCBI taxonomy): domain Eukaryota; kingdom Viridiplantae; phylum Streptophyta; class Pinopsida; order Araucariales; family Araucariaceae; genus Wollemia; species Wollemia nobilis. Next base: position 2,867,083 of record JAQPPZ010001323.1, read on the forward strand.
TTTGGTTTAACCAAAGGGATTATAGATACCTTTGGGGTGTTTTTGGTTGACCTAGCGATTGTGGGAATCCTTGGAGCATTTGGTTTGCCCAAAGGGATTATAGATACCTTTGGGGGGTTTTAATTTGACCAAGCGATTGTGAGAATCCTTGGAGCTTTTGGTTTGACCAAAGGGATTATGGATACCTTTGGGGCATTTTTGGTTGACCAAGTGATTGTGGAAACCCTTGGAGATTTTGGTTTGACCAAAGGGATTATGCATACCTTTGGGGCGTTTGGTTGACCAAGCGATTGCGGGAACCCTTGGAGCTTTTGGTTTGAGCAAAGGAATTATGGATACCTTTAGGGCATTTTTGGTTGACCAAGCGATTGTGGGAACCCTTGGAGCATTTGGTTTGACCAAAGCGATTATAGATACCTTTGGGGGGTTTTAGGTTGACTAAGCGATTACGAAAATCCTTGAAGCTTTTGGTTTGACCAAAGGGATTATGGATACCTTTGGGATGTTTTTGGTTGACCAAGTTATTGTGGGAACCCTTGGAGCTTTTGGTTTGACCAAAGGGATTATGGATGCCTTTGGGGCATTTGGTTGACCAAGTGATTACGGGAACCCTTGGAGCTTTTGGTGTGACCAAAGGGATTATTGATACCTTTGGGGCATTTTGAGTGACCAAGCGATGGCGAGAACCCTTGGATTTTTTGGTTTGACCAAAGGGATTATAGATACCTTTGGGGCGTTTGGTTGACCAAGCAATTGCAGAAATCCTTAGAGCTTTTTGTTTGACCAAAGGGATTATACCTTTGGGATGTTTTTGGTTGACCTAGCGATTGTGGGAATCCTTGGAGCTTTTGGTTTGACCAAAGGGATTATAGATACCTTTGGGGCGTTTGGTTGACCAAGCGATTGTGGGAATCCTTTGAGATTTTGGTTTAACCAAAGAGATTATAGATACCTTTGGGGTGTTTTTGGTTGACCAAGCAATTGTGGGAACCCTTGGAGTGTTTTGTTTGACCAAAGAGATTATAGATACATTTGGGGGGTTTTATGTTGACCAACTGATTACAAAAATCCTTGGAGCTTTTGGTTTAACCAAAGAGATTATAGATACCTTTGGGGCATTTTAGGTTGACCAAGCGATTGCGGGAATCCTTGGAGCTTTTGGTTTGACCAAAGGGATTATAGATATCTTTGGGGCATTTGGTTGACCAAGCAATTACAGGAATCCTTGTAGCTTTTGGTTTGACCAAAGGGATTATAGATACCTTTGGGGCATTTGGTTGACCAATTGATTGTTGGAATCCTTGGATCTTTTGGTTTGACCAAAGGGATTATGGATACCTTTGGGGTGTTTGGTTGACCAAGAGATTGCGAAAACCCTTGGAGCTTTTGGTTTGACAAAAGGGATTATAGATACCTTTGGGGCATTTTAGGTGGACCAAGCGATTGTGGGAATCCTTGGAGCTTTGGTTTGACCAAAGAGATTATAGATACCTTTGGGGTATTTTTGGTTGACCAAGCGATTACGGGAATCCTTAGAGCTTTTGGTTTGACCAAAGGGATTATAGATACCTTTGGGGCATTTTTGGTTGACCAAGCAATTATGGGAACCCTTGGAGCTTTTGGTTTGACCAAATGGATTATGGATACCTTTGGGGCATTTGGTTGACCAAGCGATTGCGGGAACCCTTGGAGATTTTGGTTTGACCAAAGGGATTATTGATACCTTTGGGGCATTTTGGATGACCAGGCAGTGGCAAGAACCCTTGGAGCTTTTGGTTTGACCAAAGGGATTATAGATACCTTTGGGGCATTTGGTTGACCAAGAAAATGCGGGAATCCTTGGAGCTTTTGGTTTGAACAAAGGGATTATAGATACCTTTGGGGTGTTTTTGGTTGACCTAGCAATTATGGGAACCCTTAGAGCATTTGGTTTGACCAAAGAGATTATAGATACCTTTGGGGCATTTTAGGTTGACCAAGTGATTACAAAAAACCGTGGAGCTTTTGGTTTGACCAAAGGGATTATAGATACCTTTGGGGCATTTTAGGTTGACCAAGTGATTGCGGGAATCCTTGGAGATTTTGGTTTGACCAAAGGGATTATAGATACCTTTGGGGCATTTTAGGTTTGACCAAGCTGTAACGCTCCAAATTTTTCACACCCTTACATTCAGGCTATAGGATCCGTGCCCGAAAGGGGGATGTGAAAAGGATGGGACAATACCTCGGACTGAGAGGCCTTGCGAAGGTCCCGCCTCTCGGGGGAGGTGTATTATGGTGATTTTTAAACGGATGGTGGGTTCACAAGGAAAATTTTGAATGGCAATTTCCACGCCTAGGTTGGAAATGTGTTTGATATGTTCAATTTTAGCTTTAAACATCCAAGTCCTAGGTTTGGCCAAATGAATCTAAGTTGTTCTATTCTGAAAATGCTGACTAAATGAAATACAGAAAATAGATTTGAACAGAAAATAGAGAGAAAAAGCTAAATTAAAGAGCCATACCTGATCCAGATGTCTGATGGAGGTTCTGATTCTTGAAGCAGTCAAGATCGTCTGAAATTTGACAAGATTGTCTGAGATCTGATAGGATTGTCTAAGATCTGACGAATTCATCAGACGAATTCGTCAGAGACCTGCAAACATAAAAGTAGAGGCAAAATACCAAAAATGCAGCTATGACAACAGATAGCAATGGTGTAGAATGATAGTAACAATCTTAAAATGATGATTTAAAAAGAAAACGAATGCATTACAATAATCTAATGACAATTTATGATTTTATTTAGCATTAAGTCTATATGGGTGAACTCCAAGATGCAAAATAATAAAGAATAATCATAAGTTTAACTAAATGCAAAATAATGCAGCAGAAAAGAATGAAGAAACACAAACTCTGGGCACTGATTGCCCCCAATATAGACTGCAGTCGAAATCGTCTCAAATTGGTACGAAATCGTCTCGAATTGAACAGGATCATCAACGACGAGCTGAGCTTGCTCCAACTAAAAAATACTAAGGTTCTTGTAAATAAACTTGGACAAATATGGAGGCAAATAGTAATTTAGGATAGTCTAATGCACGTAAGACTTGTGTTACAGGAAATTTTAGCCAAGGGGATGCCAAGGGGGAGTCCTAAGTTTAAATAGGCTTAGGAGGGAGGTTAAGAGGTTGGAGATCATCTCAATTTGGGAGATCTCCAACGGGGGAGGGTCTCTAACGACGCAGAAACGCTTCTGCATGGACTAAATATGCCATTGAAACAAAGGCTAATTGTGAAAAATTAGTTTTGGGACAAGATCATCTAGACGTCCTAGCCCAGACGAAATCATCCGATCAGCGGCGATATCGTCTAATCAGCGATGATATCGTCAAACGGTCACAACAAACTCTAAAAATGGTGTGGAAAACAAGGAAACTGGTTAAACGACGGTTTAGGAGTGGTTTTGGGGTTAAAATTTGAATTTGAATATTTACTAGAGTAATTGTAATTATTTAAGATTTTACTGCACCAATTTTAGGGTGCTACACAAGCGATTACGAGAATCCTTGGAGCTTTTAGTTTGACCAAAGGAATTATAGATACCTTTGGGGCGTTTTAGGTTGACCAAGCGATTACGGGAATCCTTGGAGCTTTTGGTTTGACCAAAGGGATTATAGATACCTTTGGGGCGTTTGGTTGACCAAGCGATTGTGGGAATCCTTGGAGCTTTTGGTTTGACCAAAGGGATTATAGATACCTTTGGGGCTTTTGGTTGACCAAGCGATTGTGGGAATCCTTGGAGCTTTTGGTTTGACCAAAGGAATTATAGATACCTTTGGGGCATTTTAGGTTGACCAAGTGATTTCAAGAATCCTTGGAGCTTTTGGTTTGACCAAAGGGATTATAGATACCTTTGGGGCATTTGGTTGACCAAGTGATTATGGGAATCCTTGGAGCTTTTGGTTTGACCAAAGGGATTATAGATACCTTTGGGGCGTTTGGTTGACCAAGCGATTGCAGGAATCCTTGGAGCTTTTGGTTTGACCAAAGAGATTATAGATACCTTTGGGGTGTTTTTGGTTGACCAAGCGATTGTTGGAACCCTTGGAGATTTTGGTTTGACCAAAGGGATTATGGATACCTTTGGGGCATTTTGGGTGACCAAGCGGTGGTGAGAACCCTTGGGGATTTTGGTTTGACCAAAGAGATTATAGATACATTTGGGGCATTTTAGGTTGACCAATCGATTGAGGGAACTTTGGAGCTTTTGGTTTGACCAAAGGGATTATAGATACCTTTGGGGCATTTTAGGTTGACCAAGCGATTACGAGAATCCTTGGAGCTTTTGGTTTGACCAAAGGGATTATAGATACCTTTGGGGATTTTGGTTTGACCAAAGGGATTATAGATACCTTTGGGATGTTTTTGGTTGACCAAGCGATTGTGGGAATCCTTGGAGCTTTTGGTTTGACCAAAGGGATTATAGATACCTTTGGGGCGTTTGGTTGACCAAGCGATTGTGGGAATCCTTTGAGATTTTGGTTTGACCAAAGGGATTATAGATACCTTTGGGGTGTTTTTGGTTGACCAATCGATTGTGGGAACCCTTGGAGCATTTTGTTTGACCAAAGAGATTATAGATACCTTTGGGGGGGTTTTAAGTTGACCAAGTGATTACGAAAATCCTTGGAGATTTTGGTTTGACCAAAGGGATTATAAATACCTTTAGGGCATTTTAGGTTGACCAAGCGATTGCGAGAATCCTTGGAGCTTTTGGTTTGACCAAAGGAATTATAGATACCTTTGGGGCATTTGGTTGACCAAGCAATTATAGGAATCCTTGGAGCTTTTGGTTTGACCAAAGGGATTATAGATACCTTTGGGGCATTTGGTTGACCAAGTGATTGTTGTAATCCTTGGATCTTTTGGTTTGACCAAAGGGATTATGGATACCTTTGGGGCGTTTGGTTGACCAAGCGATTGCGAAAATCCTTGGAGCTTTTGGTTTGACCAAGGGGATTATAGATACCTTTGGGGCATTTTAGGTGGACTAAGCGATTATGGGAATCCTTGGAGCTTTGATTTGACCAAAGAGATTATAGATACCTTTGGGGTATTTTTGGTTGACCAAGCGATTACGAGAATCTTTGGAGTTTTTGGTTTGACCAAAGGGATTATAGATACCTTTGGGGCATTTTTGGTTGACCAAGCGATTGTGGGAACCCTTGGAGCTTTTGGTTTGACCAAATGGATTATGGATACCTTTGGGGCATTTGGTTGACCAAGCGATTGCGGGAACCCTTGGAGCTTTTGGTTTGACCAAAGGGATTATTGATACCTTTGGGGCATTTTGGATGACCAAGCGGTGGCAAGAACCCTTGGAGCTTTTGGTTTGACCAAAGGGATTATAGATACCTTTGGGGCATTTGGTTGACCAAGCGATTGCTGAAATCCTTGGAGCTTTTGGTTTGAACAAAGGGATTATAGATACCTTTGGGGTGTTTTTGGTTGACCTAGTGATTATGGGAACCCTTAGAGCATTTGGTTTGACCAAAGAGATTATAGATACCTTTGGGGCATTTTAGGTTGACCAAGCGATTAAAAAAATCCATGGAGCTTTTGGTTTGACCAAAGGGATTATAGATACCTTTGGGGCATTTTAGGTTGACCAAGTGATTGCGGGAATCCTTGGAGATTTTGGTTTGACCAAAGGGATTATAGATACCTTTGGGGCATTTTAGGTTTGACCAAGCTGTATCGCTCCAAATTTTTCACACCCTTACCTTTAGGCTATAGGATCTGTGCCCGAAAGGGGGATGTGAAAAGGATGGGACAATACCTCGGATTGAGAGGCCTTGCGAAGGTCCCGCCTCTCGGGGGAGGTGTATTATGGTGATTTTTCAACGGATGGTGGGTTCACCAGGAAAATTTTGAATGGCAGTTTCCACGCCTAGGTTGGGAATGTGTTTGATATGTTCAATTTTAGCTTTAAACATCCAAGTCCTAGGTTTGGCCAAATGAATCTAAGTTGTTCTATTCTGAAAATGCTGACTAAATGAAATACAAAAAATAGATTTGAACAGAAAACAGACAGAAAAAGCTAAATTAAAGAGCCATACTTGATCCGGATGTCTGATGGAGGTTCTGATTCTTGAAGCAGTCAGGATCGTCTAAAATTTGACAAGATCGTCTGAGATCTGACGGGATCATCTGAGATCTGACGAATTCATTAGACGAATTCATCAGAGACCTGCAAACATAAAAGTAGAGGCAAAATACTAGAAATGCAGCTATGACAATAGAGAGCAATGGTGTAGAATGATAGTAACAATCTTAAAATGATGATAATAAACAAAATACGAATGCATTACAATAATCTAATGACAATTTATGATTTTATTAAGCATTAAGACTATATGGGTGAACTCCAAGATGCAAAATAATAAAGAATAATCATAAGTTTAACTAAATGCAGAATAATGCAGCAGAAAAGAATGAAGAAACACAAACTCTGGGCACCGATTGCCCCTAATATAGACTACAGTCGAAATTGTCTTGAATAGGTGCAAAATTGTCTCGAATTAAACAGGATCGTCCATGACGAGCTGAGCTTGCTTCGGCTGAAAAATACTAAGGTTCCTGCAAATAAACTTGGACAAATATGGAGGCAAATAGTAATTTAGGACGGTCTAATGCACGTAAAACTTGTGTTACAAGAAATTTTAGCCAAGGGGATGCCAAGGGGGAGTCCTAAGTTTAAATAGGCTTAGGATGGAGGTTAAGAGGTTGGAGATCATCTCAATTTGGGAGATCTCCAATGGGGGAGGGTCTCTAACGGCGCAGACATGCTTCTACCTGGACTAGAGATGCCATTGAAATAGAGGCTAATTGTGAAAAATTAGTTTTGGGACAAGATCGTCTAGATGTCCTAGCCCAGACGAAATCATCCGATCTGAGACGATATCGTCTGATCGGTGATGATATCGTCAAACGGTCACAACAAACTCTAAAAATGGTGTGGGAAATGAGGAAACAGGTTAAACGACGGTTTAGGAGTGGTTTTGGGGTTAAAATTTGAATTTGAATATTTACTAGAGTAATTGTAATTATTTAAGGTTTTACTACACCAATTTTAGGGTGCTACACAAGTGGTTACGAGAATCCTTGGAGCTTTTGGTTTGACCAAAGGAATTATAGATACCTTTGGGGCGTTTTAGGTTGACCAAGCGATTACGGGAATCCTTGGAGCTTTTGGTTTGACCAAAGGGATTATAGATACCTTTGGGGCGTTTGGTTGACCAAGCGATTATGGGAATCCTTGGAGCTTTTGGTTTGACCAAAGGGATTATAGATACCTTTGGGGCATTTGGTTGACCAAGCGATTGCGGGAATCCTTGGAGCTTTTGGTTTGACCAAAGGAATTATAGATACCTTTGGGGCATTTTAGGTTGACCAAGTGATTTCAAGAATCCTTAGAGCTTTTGGTTTGACCAAAGGGATTAGAGATACCTTTGGGCATTTGGTTGACCAAGTGATTGCGGGAATCCTTGGAGCTTTTGGTTTGACCAAAGGGATTATAGATACCTTTGGGGTGTTTGGTTGACCAAGCGATTGCAGGAATCCTTGGAGCTTTTGGTTTGACCAAAAAGATTACAGATACCTTTTGGGATGTTTTTGGTTGACCAAGCGATTTTTGGAACCCTTGGAGCTTTTGGTTTGACCAAAGGGATTATGGATACCTTTGGGGCATTTTGGGTGACCAAGCGGTGGTGAGAACCCTTGGGGATTTTGGTTTGACCAAAGAGATTATAGATACCTTTGGGGCATTTTAGGTTGACCAAGCGATTGAGGGAATCTTTGGAGCTTTTGGTTTGACCAAAGGGATTATAGATACCTTTGGTGTATTTTAGGTTGACCAAGCGATTACTAGAATCCTTGGAGCTTTTGGTTTGACCAAAGGGATTATAGATACCTTTGGGGATTTTGGTTTGACCAAAGGGATTATAGATACCTTTGGGATGTTTTTGGTTGACCTAGTGATTGTGGGAATCCTTGGAGCTTTTGGTTTTACCAAAGGGATTATAGATACCTTTGGGGTGTTTGGTTGACCAAGCGATTGTGGGAATCCTTTGAGATTTTGGTTTGACCAAAGGGATTATAGATACCTTTGGGGTGTTTTTGGTTGACCAAGTGATTGTGGGAACCCTTGGAGCATTTTGTTTGACCAAAGAGATTATAGATACCTTTGGGGGGGCTTTAAGTTGACCAAGTGATTACAAAAATCCTTGGAGCTTTTGGTTTGACCAAAGGGATTATAGATACCTTTGGGGCATTTTAGGTTGACCAAGCGATTACGGGAATCCTTGGAGCTTTTGGTTTGACCAAAGGGGTTATAGATACCTTTGGGGCATTTGGTTGACCAAGCAATTACAGGAATCCTTGGAGCTTTTCGTTTGACCAAACGGATTATAGATACCTTTGGGGCGTTTGGTTGACCAAGTGATTGTTGGAATCCTTGGATCTTTTGGTTTGACCAAAGGGATTATGGATACTTTGGGGCATTTTAGGTGGACCAAGCGATTGCAGAAACCCTTGGAGCTTTTTTTTTTACCAAAGGGATTATAGATACCTTTGGGGCATTTTAGGTGGACCAAGCGATTGTGGGAATCCTTGGAGCTTTGGTTTGACCAAAGATATTATAGATACCTTTGGGGTATTTTTGGTTGACCAAGCGATTACGAGAATCCTTGGAGCTTTTGGTTTGACCAAAGGGATTATAGATACCTTTGGGGCATTTTTGGTTAACCAAGTGATTGTGGGAACCCTTGGAGATTTTGGTTTGACCAAATGGATTATGGATACCTTTGGGGCATTTGGTTGACCAAGCGATTGCGGGAACCCTTGGAGCTTTTGGTTTGACCAAAGGGGTTATTGATACCTTTGGGGCATTTTGGATGACCAAGCGGTGGCAAGAACCCTTGGAGCTTTTGGTTTGACCAAAGGGATTATAGATACCTTTGGGGCATTTGGTTGACCAAGCGATTGCGAGAATCCTTGGAGCTTTTGGTTTGAACAAAGGGATTATAGATACCTTTGGGGTGTTTTTGGTTGACCTAGCGATTATGGGAACCCTTAGAGCATTTGGTTTGACCAAAGAGATTATAGATACCTTTGGGGCATTTTAGGTTGACCAAGTGATTACAAAAATCCTTGGAGCTTTTGGTTTGACCAAAGGGATTATAGATACCTTTGGGGCATTTTAGGTTGACCAAGTGATTGCGGGAATCCTTGGAGATTTTGGTTTGACCAAAGGGATTATAGATACCTTTGGGGCATTTTAGGTTTGACCAAGTCATAACGCTCCAAATTTTTCACACCCTTACCTTCAGGGCTATAGGATCCGTGCCCGAAAGGGGGATGTGAAAAGGATGGGACAATACCTCGGACTGAGAGGCCTTGCGAAGGTCCCGCCTCTCGGGGGAGGTGTATTATGGTGATTTTTCGACGGATGGTGGGTTCACCAAGAAACTTTTGAATGGCAGTTTCCACGCCTAGGTTGGGAATGTGTTTGATATGTTCAATTTTAGCTTTAAACATCCAAGTCCTAGGTTTGGCCAAATGAATCTAAGTTGTTCTATTATGAAAATGCAGACTAAATGAAATACAAAAAATAGATTTGAACAGAAAATAGAGAGAAAAAGCTAAATTAAAGAGCCATACCTGATCCGGATGTCTGATGGAGGTTCTGATTCTTGAAGCAGTCAGGATCGTCTGGAATTTGACAAGATCGTCTGAGATCTGACGGGATCGTCTGAGATCTGACGAATTCATCAGACGAATTCGTCAGAGACCTGCAAACATAAAAGTAGATGCAAAATACCAGAAATGCAGCTATGACAACAGAGGGCAATGGTGTAGAATGACAGTAACAATCTTAAAATGATAATAATAAACAAAATACGAATGCATTACAATAATCTAATGACAATTTATGATTTTATTATGCATTAAGACTATATGGGTGAACTCCAAGATGCAAAATAATAAAGAATAATCATAAGATTAACTAAATACAGAATAATGCAGAGAAAAAGAATGAAGAAACGCAAACTATGGGCATCGATTGCCCCCAATGCAGACTGTAGTCGAAATCATCTCGAATTGGTGCGAAATCGTCTCGAATTGAACAGGATCGTCCACGACGAGCTGAGCTTGCTCCGGCTGAAAAATACTAAGGTTCCTGCAAATAAACTTGGACAAATATGGAGGCAAATAGTAATTTAGGATGGTCTAATGCACGTAGAACTTGTGTTACAGGAAATTTCAGCCAGGGGGATGCCAAGGGGGAGTCCTAAGTTTAAATAGGCTTAGGAGGGAGGTTAGGAGGTTGGAGATCATCCCAATTTGGGAGATCTCCAATGGGGGAGGGTCTCTAATGGCACAGACACGCTTCTGCCTGGATTAGAGACGCCGTTGGAACAGAGGCTAATTATGAAAAATTAGTTTTGGGACAAGATCGTCTGGACGTCCTAGCCCAGACGAAATCGTCCGATCTGAGGCGATATCGTTTGATCGCGACGATATCGTCAAACGGTCAAAACAAACTCTAAAAATGGCATGAGAAATGAGGAAACGGGTTAAACGGCGGTTTAGGAGCGGTTTTGGGGTTAAAATTTGAATTTGAATATTTACTAGAGTAATTGTAATTATTTAAGGTTTTACTGTGCCAATTTTAGGGTGCTACATTTTGCCCCCTCTTTAGCGAATTTTTCGAAGAAAATGCGTTAAAGACGAGTTCTTCTCGATCTACGAGAAAGCAAAAATTATTCCCATTTTTAGGCGACGATTCTTGGTCGAATCGTACGACAGCTTACTATGGTGCCCCCTCCGTGTTTTTACCCAAATCGAACGTTTGAGGTAAAAACATGGAAAAGCAAAATTTTAAAATGTTTTTAATTGTTTTTGAATAAAATTAAGAAAAATAGGGTAAAACCCTAATTCATTATTACTGTTCATTTTCCTAGTTTTTAGAGCTCTGGAGACAAGATGGTCGAGACAACGCACAGATCGACAGAGGTCCGGCGCGGGCTACGGGTAAGGGTCTAAACTTAGTTTAGAATGCTTTAATTTAGAATTTCATGCTTTTTAGATTAGATTTGACTGATTTTTGAGCATCGCGGCCATTTTTGGGCCGTCGACGTCGTCGAGACGAAATCGTCTCGATTTCGTCGAAATCGTCTCGATATCGTCGATTTCGTCCAAGGGCGAAATCGATGATAGGGGGACGATTTCATCCAATAAGGGATGATTCCCTCATGCGAAATCGGAGATGAATTTGCTCAAATTTGGGACGATATCGTCCAATTGTGGGTGATATCATCATTTATATGAAATTGCACTTGCTTTACTTGAATTTTTAATGAATGTTTGATTAATGATTGTTATTGATGATTTTTGATTGTTTTGTTGTTTATGTTGCAGAGAGGATTACTAAAGAGCCGAGAATGGAAATACGATGGACTAAGGGATGACTTGGCCGCTCTATCTCAAGCAGAGCGAGATCAGTTGGCTCAGGTCGGCTTGCGACACGTGGTAGAGATGCCACAAGTGTCTACAGACATGGGGCTATTGATAGCCCTAGCAGAGAGGTGGTATCCGGGTTCTTCATGTTTTTGGTTACCGATAGGGGAGATGACTCCCACACTAGAGGATGTATGGAGGATTTTGAGGATCCCCATACAAGGATGGTTGATCACTCCCATGGCCAATCAGGGCCACGCGATGATGAGACTATGCGGAGATCCGAGCTTCGCCCTGGAGAAGGGCGGAGTGAACATCGAGTCTCTACGCCAGATGCCTGGGGCATCTAGGCTGACACAGGTTTTGGCTAGGGTGGTAGGTGGTCTGCTGCTATGCCATCAGAGTGGATGCAAGCTGCCATGGCTACTGACAGATGTGGTCTACGACATGAGAGACCACGGATACAAGTTTGCTTGGGGGAGCTTTGTACTCTGTCGATTGTATAGGATCCTTCATGGGGTCGTATACAAGGGCGGCCGATGTCTGGTTATGACATCGCTACTACAGGTTTGGTGCTGGGAGCACATCACGATGCGGAGGCCGGTAGGGCTCCCACTGATAGGGATTGATGGGGAGAGACCCCGAGTTTTCTACTGGTGGCTCCGAAGAGGGGCACAACGACGGGTAGATTTGCCAGTGTCCCGAAGACTACTTGATGACCTTGTCTCCGACCAGATCACCTGGAGGCCTTGGAGAGATCATCCAGGGTGGGCCGAGGATGGACAGGAGCTGGCTCGCATCAGGCGAGTCTATTGGCTGAGGATGGAGAGGGGAGAGGTGGAGCTCCACCGGTATGACCGAGTTTTGAGGTAGTTCGGTCTACAACAGGGGATCCCATCTCTTAGAGACTACGAGTTTTCTTGGACTATCCGGGATAACACTATAGTTAGCGGGGCTCCAGATATGCAGTGATTCTAGAGTCAAGACGTAGATGATGCCCCCATTCAGCCAGTGGATGGGGACGATGTAGGGGTAGCCGACGGCTATGATGCCTGGTACATAGGCATCCGCCCTCCTCGAATGACGAGGGCTCAAGGTTCGATTCACATAGTTGTGCATCGGATGGGGAGGTGGCGCCAGGTAGCTATTGAGGTGACCTAGGGTCATGATGGGAGAGATCAAAAGAGATCACAGGCACAGCAGAGGCCACGACAGTGGGAGAGGAGGGAGGAGAGACCCCCTTCTCCACAGAGAGAGAGGCCACCATCGCCTGATAAGGGCAAGGGTGTGGACACAGGAGAGAGTAGTGAGATGGCTACTCTTCGAGTGAAGACTGTCCGTCTCCAGGCACAGGTGCAGACTTTGCAGGATGAGGCTGCATGACATCGAGCGGAGGCTACACAGCTCAGAGATGAGGTTGCATGCCTTAGAGCATGGAGCGGAGGAGCGAGCACTCAGGAGCTGGCATGGTCGATTGCTCAGACCATGTTCTACCAGGGTATCTACTTCCAGATGGTGCCAGAGGGTCAGAGGGTACAGCTACCAGCCGGCATTGTTGACCCGATCAAGATTGGGTCATCGAGGACTTCATCCCGATCGACGACTAGGACTCGTAGTACCACACATACTACGATGGGGCCACCTCGTCCACCTCAGGGCGGGGGAGGAGATGAGGCTGAGAGCTCGAGGGGTTCTCGAGGCTAGGCTACTGCATTGCACAGACGGGATATATGATTGAGAGGATTGAGTATGCCAAGATGTAGATTGTGGCATACCAATCTAGTTTTGATATGATGTATATACATTGTTGAGATATATATATGATATTTTTGATCATATGACTTGTCTTATGATGATATGACTTGTTTATATGTTTTTATGATGCTTTAATGTTTGAAGTGTGATTTGATTTGATGATTCATGTAATTATGTCGTTTGGAAAATATTATGGTTTGAATGTCATGCTTTAAAATTTAAATGAAATAATCTGATGTAAACAAATTGGTTGTTGTGATGATAATTTGATAAAAATAAAAAGGGACTTCTAACAATAATTTCAAAGGACATTGTCGCTATTATAGACCATTTCATGGAGTCGCCGCTCACTCGGTCGTCAAGCTAATCCCAGTATAGAAATATTGTTAAAAGTAAAAGAGTGCTTAAGAGACTGTCTTAAGACTTTGTTGTGATGATGCAAATGATGATGATGATGGATTTGTTTTCAGACTTTTCATAAAAATAGTATGCATGAAATATTTTGAAATGATTTTTGCTAGGCATAAATTCCTAAGTGTGATAAAATGTTTGAATAATTCCCTAGGAATTATACCATCATTGCAAATTTGCATGTTGACAAAATGACATGAAATAGTAATAATGTTCGTTCTTTTGAAAGCATAATTGTGTAACATAATGATTTGAGTCATATGTTTTTATGATTTTAAATGAATGGGGAATAAAATTAATACAATGGTTTGCGCTAGGCATAGAATATTTAGGTATAGACTTATACCATCATCGCGAAATCCAAAAAAGAATAGTTTTATTGCATGGTTGATTTTTAATTGTTGAAAATAAATAGAAAATATGAAGATGAGGACTTGTGCTAGGCATAAAATTCCACTTTTGGTTTTGGAACTATACCATCGTCGCAAAAGTCAAAAGTTATATGTAACTTTATTGCATTTTTTTGAAAAATGATTTTGATTTGTTGGTAATGCATGTGGTTGTCTTTATACTAAACAACTGTTCTCAGAGAAGAAAATGAAATTATTCCAATTTGCAAAAATATTTCAAAGTATCTTAAAGACAAAAGTTAGATTTATAAGGAATCCCATGTGCATATGTGAGTTCATTTCCAATCTTGATTTATCATAATGATACACAAAATCTCTCAAATACAAATGTGTGTGCGATTGTAGTATTCATTTACCAGGTTTGAGCAAGATACTATGATACAAGTGATTTGAATTAACCAAATAAGTGTTCATTAACCATGATTGAGATGCATATAACCATACCGAGACTACTATGTAAGTCGGGTTATCAAGAGCTAGCTAATCCATAAGCAGACATAGGTCTGTACAAAAGAAGGTCGCTAATGTGACAGACATATCACCACGCTAGGGATTACCCAAGGCCAAGCGGGTTGGGCACAAACCACCTGTTATGGGGCTTACCTCACAGTTTTCGAATAATTGAGAATTCCAGGGATTCAAGCTCATCAACCCTTCTTTTCTTTTCAAGGGGTAGGGAAAGGGATTTTAGTGCTTTTGCTTTTGCTCATTTTGCTTTCTTTTCTTTCTCTCTTTTTTTTTTTTTGTATCTTTTGCTTTGATATTTGAGATAATGCTGAAATAGTGCTAAATGATTTTGCTTGATTTTGCTTGATTTTTCTTTTTCTTTTGCTTCCTATTCTAGGGATACTTGCTCGGATTAGCTGTAGAGCAAGGGATTTTTATTCCGGGTAGGGGTGAGCTTGTCCTTTTGCCAATTCTCAAAGATTCTAGACCATGTGCATGATAGGATAGCAGGGGAAACTTTTCGCTCAAGAAACCACTTCTACTATGTAGCATAGCATGGATATTACAAATATAATCATTTTATTGTGAAAGGATATGCTTGGTTTAAGTAAATAACAAGATCAATTCTCTATGCTCAAACTTTATTTAATTGAATTTTGTGGACTTTGATATAAGAGAGATTAGTAATCATGCCAGATAAAATCAAGATATTTATTCATGTGAATGTGAAAGTGCGGGATTCCAAATAAATGCTAATTTATCCAAAATAATTTGAAAATATAACTGCACATATGTCACAATTTGCGAAGTACAAAAAATAAAAGATGTTTTTGAAGATTTTGATGATTGTGAATGTTTTTGGTATTTTTGAATTTATAAATTGAAAGAAATACAAGATAGTGATTTTTTGAAATATTTTAAACAAATATATACAATGATGAAATGACCAATTTTTATGCATAGTAACGTTTAAGATGCATAATATTCATAGGTTCTTTAAGTTCTTTACCATCTAAGGTAGATAATTTGTATGCTCCCGATTCAAATTTAGCGGTGATAATATATGGTCCAAGCCAGTTGGGCTCAAATTTACCTTTAAGGTCTTTAGTTGCATTAGTATTTTTTTTATTTTCTTTTAAAACAAGATCGTCGACCTCAAAGGATCGATGACGAACTTTCTTAGCATATGATCTTTTAAGCTTGTTTTGGTAAGCACGAAGATGCTCCAAAGCATTGATGCGCTTTTCATCTAGGAGTTCCAGCTGACTGAGTCTGCCAGCTCGATATTCATCTCCTACTTCGGTATCTTGAAGTAGTAGAGCCAAAGAAGGAACTTCTAATTCAAAGGGAAAAACGGCTTCAGCGCCATAAACCAAAACAAAAGGTGAAGTTCCAGTGGGGGTTCGAACACTAGTTCGATAGGCCCACAAGGCTGGATATAATTGAATGTGCCAATCACGGCTAGATTTATTGACCAATATTTTGAGAATTTTGATTAAGGTTTTGTTTGAAGCTTCTGCTTGGCCATTACCCTGAGGATAATAGGGAGTGGACCAGCGATGTTGAATCTTATATTTTTGGCATAATTTCTTAACATCTTTATTTTTGAAACAAGTTCCATTGTTTGAGATGAGATTTGCAGGAATTTCGAACCTACAAATGATTTGATTAAAAATAAATTTAGAGACTTGTGTTCCGGTGCAAGAAGCTAAAGGTATAGCTTCAACCCACTTCATGAAATACTCGAGTGGCGGTTATGATGAATTTGTGTCCATCAGATGACACAGGATTAATTTTGCCAATAATGTCTAAGCCCCATTTTGAAAAGGGCCAAGGAGATGAAATAGCCTGCAGTTCTTGTGCAGGGGCATGGACAAGGTCAGCATGTTTCTGGCACTTGTCGCAATGGCGCACATAATCATGTGCATCATTCTCCATGGTAGGCCAAAAGTATCCTATCCTAAGGAGCTTTTTAGCAATGACACTACCACTGAAGTGTCCTCCACAAGATCCATCGTGGGCTTCACTCAAAGCTGATTTGGATTCTTCTAGATTCAAACATCTCAATAGGATACCTTCAAAAGATCTCTTATACAAAGTATTGCCAATTATTACAAATCGACTTGCTCGTCTACGTAATAACCGACGCTGGTTTCTATTAGAATTGGCAGGGAAAGTCCCATTTTGAAGAAAATCAAATATATCCTTATACCAAGGTTCAGGAGTAGTTTCATTGATTAGAAACACATCCAAAGGTTCTAAGCATGACTTATTTGAAGCGGGTTCCTGGAGTCGACGAATAATGATGGTGGCATATTCGTCATCTAACTCCAAGGGCAGAAGAGATGCAGTTGCGGCCATAGCATCAGCCACATGGTTGCTAGTTCGAGGAATAGCTTCCAAGGTAACTTGATCAAATAGAGATATTAATTGTAAAACATAGGCTTTATATGGGCACAGTTTATCATCTCTAGTCTGATAAACTTCATTAATTTGATTTATAACAAGTTGAGAATCACCAAAAACTAACGAGATGTTTAATTTTTAGAGCCAAGGCGGCTCGTAATCCAAGGATTAGAGCTTCATACTCAGCAGTATTATTAGTGCAAGCAAATGTTAATTTAAAGGATAAAGGTATAATGTGCTTTTGTGGAGATATTAAAATAATACCTGCACCAGCCCCACTCATGCATCGGGCTCCATCAAAGTATAAGGACCATTGTTCAACATGGTCTGCCTCTAATTGAAGGCATTCATCAAGAAACTCAATGATGAGGGGATGGGTAGACTCTAAGGGTGCAGCAGCTAATTGATCTGCTATGATTTGACCCTTAACAGACTTATGTCCTATAAACGTGAGTTCAAACTCGCTTAGAGCAAGAACCCACTTGGTTGTGCGACCCGATAAATAAGGTCGACTCATAAGATACCGCAAGGGATCATATTTAGCAATGACATACATTTTCTAGCTAAGCATATAATGGCATAATTTTTGCGTAGAAAAGATGATTGCTAGACATAGTTTTTCTAACGCTGTGTAGCGGGTTTCATAACTAATTAGAGTTTGGCTAATATAATAATTAGCACGTTCTCTCTTCTCATCATCAAGTTGAGCTAACATAGCTCCTAAAGCAAAATCTGAAGCTGAAATATACAAGATAAATGGACGATCAGGTCTAGGCGGTGAAAGCACAGGTGGGTTAAGGAGGTATTGTTTAAGAAGTTCAAAAGCTTCCTTACATTCGTCATCCCAATTAAAAGGGACATCCTTCTTAAGGAGCTTAAGAAAGGGACCGGTTTTGTCCGCCAACTTATCGATGAAGCGACGGATAGCTTGAAGCTTACCTTGTAAACTTCGTAATTCAGATATATTGGTAGGTGCGGGCATATCAGTGATAGCCGCAATCTTAAGAGGGTCAATTTTGATGCCACGTAAAGAAACTATAACCCCTAATAGTTTACCGGACTTAACTCCAAATATGCATTTGGCTGGATTTAATCGAATAAGATATTCTCTTAACCGATTAAAAACTTTTCTCAAATCATCTAAATGATTATCTTCATTAATAGAGTGAGCTATAATATCATCTACATAATCATGTAGGATATCATGCATCATATCATGAAAAATATAAGTCATAGCTCGTTGATAGGTTGCACCTGCGTTCTTTAAGCCGAATGGCATCACTTTCCAACAAAAGGTACCCCAGGGGGTAATAAAGGCTATTTTAGCCTGATCTTCAGGAGCTATCCTGATCTGATTATAACCAGAGAATCCATCCATTAGGGACATCATCCCACTCCCAGCAGTAAAATCAATGATTTGATCCATGTTTGGAAGAGGAAAATCATCTTTAGGGCATGCAACGTTAATATCTCTAAAATCTGTGCAAACCCTAACTTTGGTAGCTTCTTTCTTGGTGACTGGAACTACATTCGAAATCCATTCAGCATAATCAATAGCTTGTATAAAAACAACATTCAAGAGTTTTTCTAACTCCCCTTTGACTAGTAAAGCCACTTTGGGATGCATTTTTCTAAGTTTTCTGTTTAGCAGGTTTAGCATCCGGATGGACTACTAGGTGATGCATGACTACAGAAGGGTCTAAACCTGGCATATCTTCATATGTCCAAGCGAAGACATCTTCATATTCTTTAAGGAATGCAATGTATTGCTCTTGTTTTTCTTGACTTAATTCTGATCCAATATTGATTATGTGGGGACTATCCTCAGTTCCAATGTTGATTTTAATGACGTTTTCTACTTCCATGTGTAGATCTCTTTCAAAATTAGGTGGGGCGGGTGAGACGCCCAATTCTTGTAATTCTTTTAAGGTTAACTTGGATAATTCATCTTGAGGAGTAGTGGCCTCAAGGTGGGCTATAGTTGGTATAGAACCATCAAAATAAAACCCATTGTGTAACATCTCTTCAACGGAGACATCATGGAAAATATCTCCTTCCAACTCATCATCGGATTCAACAATCATTTCAGGATAAGCTATGGATAGCATATTACATGTAAATGGCTGATTTTTTAGAGGCAAATCATCACGCCCATCCAAATAATCTTGATAACATATGAGTTGATCATCATCTTCAAAAGGAAAGGGTTGACCCTTACTAGGAAATAGGCCCACACCACAGCGGGCAGGCCACGGTTCTACCTCGAAAGGTTCTTTCATACCATTTTGGAAAGGTCCCAAGCCTTTCCCTTTATATCCCATTTTAAGCATTATAGGTTTAGCTTTAATATACTCATTAGTAAAATAACATCGAGCATATCCATCATGATGAGTTTTGATATTCCGAGGTATTCTTCCCCAGTCATATCCTTTATAAATGAAGGCACAACTCCCGACTTGGTAAGTACTTCCCATAGGTTGTGGGAGGCCCAAAGTACGAGGAGATGGTGGCAAATTATTTAAGATAATGGAATATTGCATAGAAGCATTTGTTTTTTCTGATATAAGAATTTTAGATAAATCAGGTAAGAGTTCATCAGAAAGAGCATAAGATGTAGAAGGATCATTCTCTATATCTTTAGATGTGGAAGGTATGATAGATGTAGATAATGTGGAGGTGTTAATAGATGGGTCTATAGGTTTTGAAATTATAGGGATGGAACATGAAGGATTGGTTGTGGATTGAAGATCTTTTTGAGGTTCTAGAGTAATTTGTTTAGAAGATTGTTGATCTATATATGAGGGTGAAATTAATGGAGGAGAAATAGATGAAGTTATGGGTGTGTGTTTCATAGTTTTAGATGAAAAATAAGAATTAGGATGTGTGGATGACAGAGCAGGGCAAAATTGAACTCCAACGAGGTTTCTGCCAAAGCACACATATCAAAGGGTCTAGGATCACCATGGATAGTGACCAACTGATTTTTAAATTCGAATTTAACACATTGGTGTAAAGTTGATGGGACAACCCGCATTGCATTGATCCAAGGATGACCCAAGAGTATATTGTACGATGCGGGGCAATGTACAATAAACACGGTCGTATCTAAGGTTCTAGGACCAACTTGCAATGGGATGGTAATAACTCCACACGTTTCTTGTGTTTCGTCATTGAAAGCTTTTATGATCATGTCAATTTTCTTCATTTCATCACTTCTAAACCCAAATCTCTGGTAGAAGTCAAAAGTGCAAATATTTAGAGATGAACCATTATCAATCAAAACTCTTTTAACGGCTACATCTCCAATTAGGGCAGTAATGTATAAGGGGTTATCCTTATGTAAACTATGTTGTGGTATATCTTTATCTCGAAAGTCAATACAATCGACTTCTCTAGTGATGATAGTATTGGCCATGGCTTGAGGTTGAATGTTTTGTGGTACCATCATTTGGCTTAATGTAAGCATTAATTCATCTCTATGGGTAGGAGAAGATCTTAATAGGTCCAAAAGAGAAATTTTGGCTGTAGTATTGGATAATTGCTCATTAATATTGTAAGGGGGTTTAGGTTGAACATTAGGAGCATGATTCCCTTTATTGGGATTTTTCAAAACAAATGGAGCTGATCCATCATTCTGGTTTGGTTCTTGTTGAGAATTTTGAGCCTGTTGTCTGGTAACGACTCCGATGGTACCTACAATGTTGTATTGAGGACGTTGAATAGGTCTTGGTCTAGCATTTATAGCTTGTTCATTAGAAAGGAATTGATCAGAAGAGGGTCGAGTAGTAACTCTTCTAGGAAATGGTTCTTCTGGAATCATAGCATCTGTGATAGGTTGAATAGGATCTGATTCATTTTTAGAACTATTCGATTGGTTTGAAGTGATTTCCATGTCACTTTCAGTATCTGATTCTACATCACTGAGATCTGGTATTTGAATATTATGTAGGGGCCTGGTCGTGACCATGGATAAAGTTGTGTCAAATTTTTGTAAATCATGATTAGGTAAATGTCCGCTAATAGTTCCTACATATCGGGTAGGAGGAGGGACATTATGATGCTCAATTTGATTGGCCACCTCTTTACCATGTCTTGGTAAAGGATGTTGAAATATGTCTAATGATTGATTAGCATTTTGATTTTGATTTTGGGGAATGTTCTTTTGAGCATTATTAGGAGCATTTTGTTTAGGTTGGAAGGCTTGCACCTCCATTTCATTATTATCAATCAGATCTTGTATTTTATGTTTTAACCTTTTACAAGCATTGGTAGAGTGTCCAGGTCCTCTATGGAAATCACAGTGTAAGTCAGCTCTGTATCCGGGTATGGTTGGATCAGGTTCCCGGATAGCTGGTAATTGAATCAAGCCTCTTTCGAGTAATTGAGGTAAAATAGTTGATAATGGTTGATTCAATCTAGTAAATTCTCGAGGAGGTTTATCAGGAGGTTTCAATATAAATTTTTTTGTTGTCTTCGTTGCATTGATATTAGCAACATTTCTGCTATCAGTGACTCCGTCACCTACGACTTGTTTGTTTTTATATTGATTTCTGGATGTTTTCTCATCATCTTTCTTCCTAAGTTGGCCTCTCCTAATGAGGGCATCTTCTACTCTTCGAGCTAAATCTATAGCCTGATCGAAGGTAGTTAAAGTAGCGATTGATAACTCATAAGATATTTGTTCTTGCAAATTATTAATAAAAATGTCCAACATTTCCCTATAAGGTAGCACAAAGTGCAGTTTTCCTATCAACTGCCTCCATCTAGCTAAGAAATCAGCAAAACATTCATCTTTGTCTTGTTTTAAGTTGTATAAATCTTTAATGGTTACATGCCTCTCGATATAGGCACTAAATTGATGCACAAAAGATTCAGTGGTTTCTTCAAAATTTCTCAAAGAATGAGTGGGCAATTGATAGTACCACTCTAATGCCATTCCTCCTAAACTTTTTGGGAACATTTTTAGTAATAGCAAGTCATCATGTGATATATCATGACATGCTATCCTAAACATGCGAAGATGCTCTATGGGATCTTCAGTTCCTTTATATATAGGCAGGACCGGCATGGGAAAATGTTTAGGGTACGGTTGTGCTACAACTATAGGGTCTAGAGGTTGACTACACATCTCTCGATAATTGTACGAGGGACGGTAGGGATCCATCTGGTCCATGCGGGAAGCTAACTGTTTCACCATGGCTTCCAGATTATTGGTTTGCCCACCATATTGGTTCGGTAGGGCATTAATATGAGATTGGTGAGCATATGATGGAGGGACATGCATATTAGATGCTATATTACTATTGTGTAAATTGTTGGTAGGAAGGGTGTTATGAAGAAGTTTTGAAGTTGTATTATGTTGTATCCCAGATTGTTGGAAATTGGTGTTTGGCTTCATTTTAGGTTTTTGTTGATTTGAAGCATATTGATTAATAGTTTGGCGAAATAAAGCAGTGAATGAAGGTCTCTTCTGTGTGGGCATGATTTTAGGCTCAATAACAGGTTCCTTAGGAGGTTGGGTAACCTGTTGTTTTTGCATATTCTGAATTATAGCGGCCATATCCATATTGGATGGCCCAACTTTATCACTTTCTTGATCAATGAAAGACAAGGGATTAGTGTGTATGTCAAACATATGTTCCATGGCTGCTTGAGTGTCACTAATTTGTCCCTTATCAATACGAACTGCCATATTAAGAGCACCAATATTTTTATTGAAGAATTTCCAAAAATGATCTAAGTTATCAAAAGCAATAGTTCCATCTGAAGCCATTCTAGGGGATGAGGATCCTTCCTCTCTAACATTTTCTTGTTGTTCATTTTCTTCAACCAGGTCATCTTACGGCTGTTCTGAAGTTTCTTCTTCTGGAATTGGATCTTTAGGAAGGGTATTTAATTTTTTATTTTTCTTGCCTAACCAATCTTCTTCTTCTTCTTCTTCGGTTTGTTTACCATTCCTAAGTTTAGTCATGGTGTTTAAACTTAGATTTCAGCAAATATATATATAAAAAAAAATATATATATATATATATATATATATATATATGCAACAAGCTTAAGAGGTATATATTTTAATTATATACCTACTATAATATTTAAAATGAAATGTTTTGGTTTTTGTTATGTTTTTTTGTTTTTCTTGTTTTTTTTGGTTTTAATAACAATATTATAAAGATAACAAACAACACACAAAACGCAAGAAATAATAATAATGAAAGCAATGATCTAGTTTTCTATAAACAATTTATAAATATCATTAATGGGCTCAAGTTCTTCAGGATTCATGAAATGTTCTTCTTCAAATTGAAAATTTTCTTTCAAGAATTTGACAAAAAGTGCTATAGTGATATTATCTGTTTCAGATTCTGTTTTGTAAAAGTAAAGCTCGTGGCAATACTCTCGATATAACACAGCTCTAGGAACTCTCCTCCATCTTTCCCTATCCGTAAGAACGACCTCTTGGTCTTCTACACGACCTAGGAATTGGTGTATAGTGGCTGCGTTCTCGAGGTATTCCTCGAAGGTGAACAATTCTGAAGACACAAGAGCTCTCCTATAAGCTAACCACCTATGGCAAGCTCTCCGAAGTTCATGATAAAAAATGAGTTGATGAGGATCCAGGATTCTATCTAGGGCAAGCCTCTTGATTTGTTTAAGTTCTGTTGACCTAGATGAAATAACACCTAGTCTCTTATTGAGTTCGTCCCACAAAAGTTGGTTTCTATGTATGTTTCAGATGTACTAAGCACAGAATTGATTTCTATGGCTACTAATTGGTTTTCAACATTTATAGTAACTGCTAGTCTTTTCTTAGGAGCTACCATCTAAACATGATATGCAACTTGGTAGTTTTCTAGTGATTTTAAGTGCATCTATTTTTTTTTGTTTTTGTTTTCAAAAGGTTTTAAATGCATTCACGTCGGGTTCACCAAAATGTATCGCTCCAAATTTTTCACACCCTTACCTTCAGGCTATAGGATCCGTGCCCGGAAGGGGGATGTGAAAAGGATGGGACAATACCTCGGACTGAGAGGCCTTGCGAAGGTCCCGCCTCTCAGGGGAGGTGTATTATGGTGATTTTTCGACGGATGGTGGGTTCACCAGGAAACTTTTGAATGGCAGTTTCCACGCCTAGGTTGGGAATGTGTTTGATATGTTCAATTTTAGCTTTAAACATCCAAGTCCTAGGTTTGGCCAAATGAATCTAAGTTGTTCTATTATGAAAATGCAGACTAAATGAAATACAAAAAATAGATTTGAACAGAAAACAGAGAGAAAAAGCTAAATTAAAGAGCCATACCTGATCCGGATGTCTGATGGAGGTTCTGATTCTTGAAGCAGTCAGGATCGTCTAGAATTTGACAAGATCGTCTGAGATCTGACGGGATCGTCTGAGATCTGACGAATTCATTGACGAATTCGTCAGAGACCTGCAAACATAAAAGTAGATGCAAAATACCAGAAATGCAGCTATGACAACAGAGGGCAATGGTGTAGAATGACAGTAACAATCTTAAAATGATAATAATAAACAAAATACGAATGCATTACAATAATCTAATGACAATTTATGATTTTATTATGCATTAAGACTATATGGGTGAACTCCAAGATGCAAAATAATAAAGAATAATCATAAGATTAACTAAATACAGAATAATGCAGCAGAAAAGAATGAAGAAACGCAAACTCTGGGCACTGATTGCCCCCAATGTAGACTGCAGTCGAAATCGTCTCGAATTGGTGCGAAATCGTCTCGAATTGAACAGGATCGTCCACGACGAGCTGAGCTTGCTCCGGCTGAAAAATACTAAGGTTCCTGCAAATAAACTTGGACAAATATGGAGGCAAATAGTGATTTAGGATGGTCTAATGCACGTAGAACTTGTGTTACAGGAAATTTCAGCCAAGGGGATGCCAAGGGGGAGTCCTAAGTTTAAATAGGCTTAGGAGGGAGGTTAGGAGGTTGGAGATCATCCCAATTTGGGAGATCTCCAATGGGGGAGGGTCTCTAACGATGCAGACACGCTTCTGCCTGGATTAGAGACGTCGTTGGAACAGAGGCTAATTGTGAAAAATTAGTTTTGGGACAAGATCGTCTGGACGTCCTAGCCCAGACGAAATCGTCCGATCTGAGGCGATATCGTCTGATCGGCGACGATATCGTCAAACGGTCAAAACAAACTCTAAAAATGGCATGGGAAATGAGGAAACGGGTTAAACGGTGGTTTAGGAGCGGTTTTGGGGTTAAAATTTGAATTTGAATATTTACTAGAGTAATTGTAATTATTTAAGGTTTTACTGCGCCAATTTTAGGGTGCTACACAAGCGATTACGAGAATCCTTGGAGCTTTTGGTTTGACCAAAGGAATTATAGATACCTTTGGGGTGTTTTAGGTTGACCAAGCGATTACGAGAATCCTTGGAGCTTTTGGTTTGACCAAAGGGATTATAGATACCTTTGGGGTGTTTTAGGTTGACCAAGCGATTGTTGGAATCCTTGGAGCTTTTGGTTTGACCAAAGGGATTATAGATACCTTTGGGGCATTTTAGATTTAACCAAGTGATTATGAGAATCCTTAGAGCTTTTGGTTTGACCAAAGGGATTATTGATACCTTTGGGGCATTTGGGTTGACCAAGCAATTACGGGAATCCTTGGAGATTTTGGTTTGACCAAAGGGATTATGGATACCTTTGGGGAATTTTGGGTGACCAAATAGTTGCGAGAACCCTTGGGGCTTCTAGAGTGGGCCATGGCTCTCTAAATGTTGAATGGCCTCAAATGACTGAAGTTCAAGGGTTCTCGTTCCTTGATTCCTTCAAGAGAAGCGAGCCGATATGTTCCAGGTCCTATTTTACTGTCAATTACATAAGGACCTAACCAATTTGCTGTGAAATTGTCCCTTAAATGGGGTGGAAAGTTAGAATTTTGTTGGCTCTCTTTTAAATCCAGGTCATCGACCTGAAAGTCCCTCAGGTGAACTTTCATGTTTTATGCTTTCTTAAGTCACTCTTAATAGATATGTAAATGCTCGAGAGCATTGATGCGTCGTTCATCGAGTAACGTAAGATGGTCTAATTGGGCCTGTCATGTAGTGTCATCATCGATGAAATATTACATTGATATGTGTAGGGAGGGTATTTCCAACTCGAGAGGTATGACTGCCTCGGAGCCATACACTAGCAAAAATGGAGTTGTCCCAATGGGCATATGAATGCTAGTGTGATAAGCCCATAGGGCAAGTGGTATTTGGATGTGCCAATCCTTATGACTATCTGTGACCATATTTTTAAGGATGGCAACTAGCATTTTTTTTATGCCTCTGCTTGCCCATTTGCCTGCGGATAATAAGGAGTCAAAAAATTATGCTAAATTTTGTTTGTTGTCAAAGCATGCACATATTTATTCTTAAATGATGTCCCATTATCCGAGATGATCTTGGATGGAAAACCAAAATGACATATGATTTTATGTAAAATGAACTCCATAATGTGGGGCCCAGTCATAGAGGTAAGCGAAATTGCTTCCACCCACTTAGTGAAGTACTCTGTGGCTGTTATGATAAACGTCTGACGGCCTGACGACGTAGGGGATATATTTCCAATGAGATATAAGCCCCACTGCAAAAATGACCAAGCTTATTGGATCTGCTACAAGGCTTGAGAAGGTACGTGTGTCAAGTTAGCATGGTGTTGATACTTCATGCACTTTTGCACATATGCACAACAATCTCGCTCTAAATATGGCCAATAATAGCCCATGTGAAGAATGTGCTTTGCGATGGCCATACCGTTGAAGTGTCCATCGCATGTACCATCATGCACTTAGGTGATCACCCAAGTGGAATCCTGCTGGTCCAAGCAACGGAGGAGGATTCCTTCATAGCTTCAATGGTATAAAATGTTTCCTAACAAGACATGTTTTGTCGCTTTCTGTTTGAATGATATTTTCATGGTGTGTGACAACCCAAGTGGGAGGCTACCTAACTTGAGATAGTATCTTATGGGTGTGTACTAATCCTGTTGATTAGAAACCTCGATGGTATGAACGGTTGATCCCTCTTGAAGTTCGTCCCTAGAAAAAGCTGAGCGGGAAAGAACTTGTAAAAATAGCATTGTGTTGCTATTAAGAGGGGTTGGAGAGAACAAAGAACCCCAGTTGGCATGATTCAGACTATCATGGATTCAAGAGAACCTATCCTGAGATGGTTCAATCTGGATCTGGTGGATTCTTGGTGTTATATCAGAGCTTGCACGCTCCATCATAGATTATGATAATGTTTTGATTTGAATGGTTGTCATCTCACCAAAAATGTCTTACAGGATTAGTGACCCCAAGGAGGCCATAGTATCCACAAAATTATTCGATGATCGAGGGAGTGCCTCAATGTCGTACCATTCAATATTTGCTAGGAATTTATCCACAAGGGCTTTGTAGGCCTGCAAAACTGGGCATTTGCATTGGAATACCCCTTTCACTTGGTTGACAATTAACAACGAATCACCAAAGATATTCAAGCATTTGATTTTCATGGTGATGGTTGTCTAAAGACCTATGAGCAAGGCTTCGTATTCAACATTGTTATTGGTGCATGGGAAATCAATTTTAAATGATAAAGGCATTGGAGCCCCTTACGATGTGAAAAACATGATTCCTGTGCCACCCCCTTTCTCACATTTAGAACCATCAAAAAATAAGGTTATGTTGGCCTGTGACTCAGGCTCATCATAATCTGGAGATTCTAAGACATGGAAGACCCCATCATCGAGCAGCTCTACGATCAGAGGTTGATCTTCTTCAAGAGGAGCCTCTGCTAGTTGATCGGTGATGACTTGACCTTTGATGGACTTTTATCCAATGAATTCGATGTCAAAATCCATCAAAAAAATGGTCCATTTTGTCATGCGACTACTATGATAAGTATGACTCATCATGTACTATAATGGATTCTCCTTAGACACAACATATGTCGTATTGCTCAGCATATAATGGCGTAGCTTTTTGGTGGCAAATACCACCACAAAGCATATATTCTCAATGTATGCATAGTTAAGTTCATAACTGACCAGGGTGCGGCTAAGATAATAATTAGCCTATTCTTTATGTAATTCAATTTTTTGGGCTAGCATGGCATCCAGTGCCACCTCAGTAGCTAAGATGTATACATAGAATGGCACTTCTGGTCTAGGTGGTGCCAATACTGGCAACGAAGCCAAGTATTTTTTGATGTCATCGAAGGTTGACTGGCACTCGTCATCCCAATGAAATGCTACCCCCTTGTGTAATAATTTATTCATGGGTCAAAACTTGTCAGATAACTGCACTATGAAGCACTTGATTGATGTGACCTTACCCTGCAAGCTTTTGAGCTGCCTGATGGTGGTTGGGGGAAGCATTTCAAGGATTGCCTTGACTTTATTTGGATCTACCTCGATGCCTAATTTTGAGACTATGAAACCCAAGAGTTTTCCAGATGTGATGCCAAGTACGCACTTCTTGGGGTTTAGCCTAACCTTGTGTTTGATGAGGCGATCAAGGATCTTGTGTAAGTCATTGAGATGATTTTGGTGCAAAAGAGATTTGGCCAACAAATCATCCATATAATATTCCAAAGTTTTATGCATGTGATCATGGAAGATGTATGTCATAGCGCGTTGGTAAGTGGTGCCAACATTTTTAAGGCCAAAGCACATGACTTTATAACAAAATGTCCCCCTAAGGCGTTGTGAACACTATTTTTAGTTGATCATCAGGATTGATACAAATTTGGTTGTATCTCAAGAAACCATCCATGAGGGAAATCATTTTATGGCCTGTTGTAGCATCTACCAATGCGTCGATGCTAGTCAAGGGAAAATCGTCCTTGGGACTCGCTTTGTTTAAATCTCAAAAATTGGTGCATATGTGAATCCTCCTGTCAGGCTTTTTGATGGGTATCATATTGGACAGCCATGGTGGGTAATCTATGTAGATGACAAACTATGCATCCAAAAAATTTTGTAGCTCTTCTTTGATCATTAAGGTCATTGTTGGGTGCATCTTACGTAGCTTTTGCTTGACTGGATTGACTGTTGGATCAAGTGTTAGATTATGCATGACTAGCTGCGGGTCTAGCCCCGACATGTCTTTGTAGGACCATGCAAAAACCTCCTTCTTCTCTTTGAGAAGGGCAATGTAATCGGCTTGCTCTTTGGGGGATAGACTTACCCCCATCTTGATGATTTACGAATTCATTGGATCAGAACTGATGTCTATGTCAATCATCTCTTCGACTGACATGTGGGATCTGTCCTCCAATTGGTATGGAGTTGGGATCAAGTGGATATCATTTGCTGAATTTAGATCTGCATTGGGAACGTCGGGTTCCTCTTTAGCATGTAAGATATCCTGAGTTTGTCCTGGGGTGAAATGAAACATCTCACCGCAAATCCAGTACTCTAATGGGGATGGTGGTGAGTCAACGTGATCCTAGTCTATGGCATCTAGGTCTAGATAAAATGGTCGTGTTGGATCAGCTAGATTGCGAATGGGGGTGGTTAAATAAATGGAGATCATGTTGATGGAATGAATTTTGTCTCCATTACCATGTGGGTGTTGATTCAGACATCCTTGGTGATCCTTATACCCTAGATCTGGATTTGTGGGTATTGGCACAAAAGGATCGACCCTATGTGTGGATAGAAGGATAGGGTTTGCCCTTGGTATTGATGGCCCTATAGGGTCTCTAGGTGGGAGGTGCTCCATGTATGCCCGAAGTGGTGGATGAAGCACTTGGTTTAACTATACTTGGTTTAAATGCCACCTATGCCTTGGTCCCATATTTAGATGTTCAAACATATCATCAATGTCTATGGGGTATTCTTGTTGCCTCATATGGTTGAGATATGACATCTTAGTCTCATACTCATTGTCGCTATCGAATATCCATAGGCCTTCATTGGCTTCGACAACTATGTGCCCCTCTGGTTGGTATAGCCTCCCACTAGGCATTTCTTGATCACTATCCTCACTCTCTATGAAAACCAAAAATCTAGCACGCAGGTAGTCGATGTTGAAGAAGATACGTGGATATTCTTCCTCTAGTGGATCACTTGGCCTTATGGCCGACATGGGAGGCTCGTTTTATTTTAGCAATTTGATTTTGTCCCTTCTAGGTTGTTCCTCTCTCTGTGGGAGGGTTGGGTTCTCTGGAGGTAGCAATTTTCTGATTATAAAATTAAAGAGAAACATTACCATGAAGTTCTCCTGATAATCATCAATGGGTGTCACCTGCAAGTGATTGCTATCGGACTCAAAAGGGTCCCAAGGTGCTACCTCATAATCTGACTCATATTCAAAAGACCCCCTTGATTTTGTTCATATCCCTCTTGGAGGTTACTTCTTAAACTTCCCCTTCCTCGATCAAAGGGGAGGGGTTGTTGAGGTCAACAAGGTTTTTTGTTAACAATGGGAGATAATCCCTCAATGTGTATGTTGCATTGGGATTGGCATATGGATATTGTGCCAACCCATCCCTGTTGCCTAGACCTAGGCCTTGCATGGTTTCTACCAATATTTTGATGGGAAAAGGGTGGTTGAACCCTACTCCTGATTTATCATATTGCATCTGGTATCTTAGTTGACAAATAATGCACATTCCTTATTTGTATCTGCCCAATCCATATCCATGCCAATTACATTGGTCTAGGTATTTCAAGGTGAAGTTTGGGTTGGACAAATAGTCAACATTCTCAACAAATGGCTCTTCATCCTCTTCCTCTTGTAGGTAGGGTTCAATGCTATTCTCGAGACCCCCATGTACAAAATTGGTCTGATTTGGCGGGTAGCCTAAAGGGACGATAGTGTCGATGGGGAGGCAAGGTCTCCCCATGTATTGCATAGATTCGAGCGTGGGTGTTGCCAGAACGTTCTGCACTAGGTACTCACCCAGGCCCGTATTGGCCATCTCAATGGTAATCATTGACGGTTGAGGGGGAGGTAATGGGAGTTCTCCCTAAGTCCACTCCATGTTGGGTGAACCAGGTGTCTCGAATTCCATTTGGTTGGGCACCTCTTTGATGGATATGGTTGAGACTAATGGTGGTACCTCCTCTAGGGTCTTCTTCTCATTGTCATTCAATGTGGCCACTATAGGTTGCATCGTTGGTGAAGGAATAGACGATGAAGATGAGCCAGGTTGGTGAGTTGAGGGACTCAATAGGGAGGATGTAGGTGGAATCGGACATTGTGTGGACGGATTCAATTGAAAGTCCAAATGTGTTGATGGATAGGTCAATTTTGGCATCAGTTGCATCACATTGCAAAACTTAAAGGTCTCTTAGTCCACTGGGACTACATGTACTTTCCCTTCATATGTGTATTTGAGGCATTGATGGGCTATCGAAGGGACACACTTCATGTCCCTGATCCAAGGCCAACCTAGCAAGATATTTTAGGCCATCTCACCCTCAAGGATGTGACACAACATAGGAATGGTATTTTTTCCTACTGGATGGGTAGTACAATTGTGCCAACCGTCGAGCATAACACGTCGTTGAACGCTCGAAGAGTGTAAGTGGATGCCACAATGTGGGATGCTAGCAACTTAAGGTGTTTTAATTCCACTGTCATGATTATGTTGTTGGACGAGCCAGTGTCCAACAACACCCTCTTGAATGGAATCTTGTTGACCCACACAATGACGTGTAGGGGTGGATCCACCATATCACCAGTCACCAATTTCAGTTTGTCTTCCCTAAAGGTTATGACTAGTTTTGTGCATTGTCTCACATGTCCCATGAAATTGTTGAAAGAATTGGCTTCATGGGGTTGTAGCTCAATGGCTTTGAGTATCTCCATTAGAGCCTCTCGATGGGGCGGTGATTGTTGGATGAGCTCATAAATGGAGAGCCTAGTTGACGTGGTCCTTAAAATTTGAGTAAGTTTAGTCCAAATCGTGGCCACTGGTCTAGGCGAGGGAGGTTGTGTAGGGTGTTGTGGAGGTTGTGACATTGATGGAACATCTCTTGTAGCTACAACGGGTGCAATCGTGTTTGGGTATCTTTTGTTCCATGTCATGATGCTTATCATCCCTACGTATCCTTGCATGGGGCAGTTTTGTGTTACCTCATTCACTTGTAAATTCTTTGCCTACACATCATGGGCATACAGGGGGTCTTTGAAGACCTCCATATGTAGGTTGCTCAACGCTATGGGACTATCTACCGCGAGCGTCTTGTTGTCTATCAAGTCCTACACTAAGTGTTTGAATTTCCAACAAGTGGATATTTCATGTCCTTTCTATCGGTGAAATCTATAATATAAGTCTTCCCTATAGCCCTTGGGTTTTGGTGTGTTGGGGTCTATGGGTTGACTTTTTGACAAGTTTATTAGGTTTACCGTGAACAAACGGTCAAACAAGGAGTCTCTAGACTTCGTGAATTGTGTGAATTATTGCCTAGGACAATGCTACTGATTTTGCTCTTGTTTATGATTTTCCTTTTCATAGTTATCAAGAGGAACTGCCTGATAATTAGCCTTTGGGGGCTATGTCATTTGTGCAGGCTTTGGTATAGTTATGGAAACCTAATTGACCGTGACGGGTTTTGATTGCATGGGCCCAGTTTTAGCATTTTTAGGCCACTCTTTCTTGTGTGGCTTGGCAATCTCATTGTATTGTATTTTGATCTCCTCAATTATCCTAGATTGTGCCAGGGCTTCTTTGAGGGTGGCATATTGTTGCAGCTACAATAGCATAAAGATCGACCTTAAGCAACTCTTTGAAAACATTTGAGTCATGTCGGCCATGGGAGGGGGGTAAGATAGCTTTGAAAGCAATGTCCTCCACCGATTACCATAAGCATACATAGTCTCATCATCATACTTCTTAAGGCCAGCTAGGTCACTTAAGGATGCCTTCTTCTTGGTTTTGAAGGAAAAACGTTCAAGGAATGCATCCACTAGCTCATCTAGATTATTGATGCTATGCTTCGACAACTGGGTAAACCAATCCGAGGTAGGGCCTACGAACATGGTTATAAATGTTCTCAGAAGCAATGCATCATTGTCTTGAATGCCAAAGCATTGACTCAGGAGCCATTTTACGTGCTCTTGGGCATCCTCATCCCCTCTAAAAATTGCTAATTGAGGCACTTTAAAGTGGTCGGGGTATGGGGGTGCCAGAACTGAAGGATGCATAGGGTGACTGCAGAGTTGGCATAAGGTGGGCTTTTGGGGCCCTAAATTCTTAGTCTCCACAAACTCTAAGTGCTCTAGCAGTGCTTTGTATGCATCAGAGGATTTGATTTCCTCTTCTTTGGTTTGTTTTTGTTGTGAATTACGAGGAACTTGAGGCCTATGGAGGGGTAGCCGGATAGCTCCCCCCTGCCTTGGTAGGGCATTTCAGCCCGCTCTTCTTCTCATTCAAATTCCTCATTGGCCCCTTGAGGAGTTTCTAGGTGTGACCTATAAACATGGACAGGTTCTCGAGGAAGGCACCCATCATTGGTTCTAGGAGTGGCCTCCCGCTTAGGTCTAGGAGGTCTTGGAGGCAACGCTTGATAAGGTCATGGAGACCTGTCTCGTACTAAGGGGTTGTGCCTCTCATAAATTTTTGTCCTATGCATGCGAGGGGTTGAAATCCTCTCCTACATGGTGTTCTGGAACAACTCATCTGTCTGGTGCTGAATGCACTCTTTGTTAAGATGATATAGTTGTTCTAACTTTTGCTGATCTTGCCTAAGCTACGTGATTTGCGCTTGGCAGGCGGCATGTTTGGCAAATGCCAAGTCAATTTTTTCTATCATCCTAGGTCTAAGAGGCCTAGATGCCTCCCCTACATATCTATCTTGGTCGTGGTGATCCAAGATCTCTATGGGTCACTTTCCTCTATTGAGGTTAGTAGTATTCACCTGAGGCTCTAGCCTCAATAGGTGATCTTGATAATCGACAGGTGAAGAGGCACATTTCCCCCATGCAATGTATTGCTCTTGATGAATATACTGGTTTTACTTATGCTCCCTTTCATACATGTGAAAGGGACATGCAGAGTTGGATCGCCCTATCTAAAAAGCCTTGTGCTCTAGATTTGGCCTATTAGTTCTAACAATAATGAGGGGTGGAGGAGGAATGATATAATCATGTGGGCCCTCCTTATGAACCCTATGTTGCTCTATCGCTTCATCGCACAGTGGCCACTCATAATGAGTGTCTAAAGGGGCCTTCCCATGTATGTACTCCTCCTGAGAGGGTCTATGTTGAATGGGAGTGCCCCTCAAAGGGGTGCCTCTATAGTACTGTTCTATAGTGGTATAGTGTGGACTATGTTGTGGGTCAGGCTGCCAAGGTGGTATAACCAAGTCCTTGGGGCTATAACGGAGGTGACTTGTGCCTCCTTGCATACTTTCCACAGCTTTTGCCCATGATTGGGCTTGGCTACGGGTATACACCATGGTGGTGGTTTTTCTAAAAATATATGTATATTTTTATCTCCTTTACAATTTTTATGCTATACCAAACAAAAGGGGACCACACAAATAAAGAAATGATTATCTTGTTTATAGATTAAATGTGTGTCCTAGATTTGGTTCAGTGTGTTTGATTTTTTTTATGTAAATCTTGTAAAGAAAACTTTGTTATACATTCATAATGAAGGCTTTTGTATCTACAAAATGGTTACCCCTTCAATATACCATTGCCAGGTCGTTATACTGAACCTCTCAATATACTCGCCCTTACGTGAGGGAAACTATTGGTATGTGAGAGAACAATAAGTGGAACATAGGCGGTACGGAATGGGGATCGCTCTGTTTTTGACACCTACCTTAGAAGACTTATCCTCATGCACGGGAAACACCCCCGCTACACTTGGTCAACTTTCGTCAGGATTTACATCTAGCAGCAGTCGCGATCAGGGTATATGTATGCAAAATTCAAGCCAAGGTGGTGATGAAACCCACTGTTGGTCTTGATCAAGTGTTGGGGTATTAAGACCAACTCCTTGATGTTAATTTTACTAGGTGGTGTGTGTGGTTCCTTTTAATTGTGTAAAGAAACAAAACATACATCAAAATATTATTTTCACTAATGTAATGCTTTAAAGTATGTTTTATCTTTCAAAGACAATTAGTAGCAAAAAGGAAATCACAAAACCTAACTAGAACTGAAACCTATATGAGGACTTGCCATTTGTACAAGTATCATGCAAGAAAACCAGAGAAAAATGCATTCCTAATCAAGTTCCTTCCATTTAATTTACTCTATGTGTTTATTTTATTTTTATTTATTGCAAGAAAGGAAAAAAAACTACTTAACCTTTCTAAGCAAGTGTCTGAAAATAAAGCAAAGAAAACAAAAAATTGCAGAAACATAAAGTAGAAAAACACAGAGGATGTTCAGAAGGCCTACCTCTTCTCTGTCTAAACTAAATGCCTCTAAGTTTTTTCTCAAAAAATGCATAGAGCTCTAATCATCATGGGGTGGGATGAATAGCAGGTATGCATTCGTCACAGGGTGGGATGAATACGTATTCATCCCAGGGTGGCACGAGTAGCAGTCCAATGCCCGAATGAGTAACACCTGCAAAGAAAAACCATAAAAATTGGATCAAAAACTTGATCCTAACAGTAGGGGATAGGGTCCCACCATGATCGCCATTGAAAGCAATAGAAAAATGGTGTATCGATATGATGCAAACAAAATTAGATATAGATGCTAAGTCCTACAAATGCGATGAGCAATGCATGAAGGAAATGACGTAGAAATGAGATGTGAGCAAACAAAGCGGGGCCTCATTTATTGATATTGTTTTTAATATGATTACAATACATCCCCCCTCTAGGGATCAGAACATTTGATACAATTTTTTACATTAATGGATGCCCGAAAGAAGCCACACTTCCAATATTGGACGGTACGCTTCCAGCGTGTTCTGTGTGCCCACACTCAAAGTAGGCAGGCTAAAAGTTGTTTTTGCTTGTGTATATGTGTTCTTCATTCCTTGCTGCACCTCTAGTATTCCTGGTGGTGAGATCCTACACATAGAAAGACAACAAATCGTTAATAGCATCTGCATATCTAGAAAAATATGCAATCCCCAAGGCCTCCAATGGGCGCTTAGAATATATCAGTGATAATATTGATAAGTAGATTACAAAATGATATGGAAATGTAAAGTACAATATCTAGAATTGGTATCACCTAATTTTGCATCGAAGCGGCGTCGGACGGCCCCGTTATGCTCGTTTGCTCGTCGGGGGCCTCTCCAAAGTGAGTGCTCCAATGTCCCACCTATGCTTATCCAAATAACCTAAAACTCATGGGTTAGGTATTATATGTAATTCTAAGACTACCCAGATGATCAGAATTTGCATATCCTACCCAAATTCTCCTATATGTGACAGGGGCACCCTACAAGCTAGTTAATACATAAAATAATAAAATGATCATCAAATAATGTCAGAATGAGTTAAAACTTTAAAAAAGGTATTAGGATATCATCTAGGACATATTGAAAAAGTAATAGTATGGGAATCATGCACATATTTCTAATCACTCTGGGGTGGGACACTGGGGACTGTCGTAAAACCTATAAAAAGTGACTTTGCAAATGTCCTACCTAGAGGCCTCCAAAACTCCTGCAAACTTGTGGTTAGACTAAAAAGAATATTTTGAGATGACCCAGAAGGTCAGATTTGGCAGATTCTGCCTAGGTTATCTTATATCTGAAGGTTCTCCCTGTAGGTTAGTAGACACATAAAATGATGAAAACCAAGTCAAATCATGTCAAAAAGCAATGAAATTTGGACAACAGCATAAGTACATTAGATATAAAAGAATGCAAAAATAATAGTAACAAAACCATGCACAAATTTCTAATCACTCTAGGGTGGGACGATTAGGACTACAGCAGTTTGGAGGCACCCGGGGGTGGGACGCCCATCGTTTAGGGCCTAGTTTTGACACCAATCCAAGGGGATGGGTCCAAAACTTCCGAGGGGGTTGTGTTGATGAATTTGGGGGGGGATTGCGGCTGATTGCTTGGGTTTTTGGATCTGGATTGCATTCCTAGTGTTCACCCGATAACCTCTCTTTCAGAAGAGAGAGATTAGGGATGTAGGAAGCACAAAGAGGAATGGGGGTATAGTTTGGCAGCACTTCATTCCTCCAAATGCTCTAGCTCTATTATCTTTTTGGGGTGAGAAGGATCACCTTTTTATAGACCTAAGTGTCTCCTTTGAATGCGCATGTGAGGGCACCACTTGGCTCATTATGCCTTTTTGGAAGAGAGAAGATTCCTCCCTGATTAGGGCCTCCTTGATTGAGGCCTCCATGATCAGGGCAGGCTTTATTGAAGCCTCTCTGATTTGAAATCTTCCCTCATAATCCCATGCCTTGAAGGCAGAGTTAGGTGGTGGATTTGGGCTGCCATTTTTCAAGGTTTGACTTTTTTTTAGTCAAACCTGCTAATCGTCTCGGGGTGGGACGAATAAGATTCTAATCGTCCCAGGGTGGGACGAATAGGGAGCAAAGTGCTTAAAAGGTGCAAAACTAACCTTTGACCTTCCAAAACTGATTTGGGAGTGGTTAGGACCACTTTTTAACCTCTAGAGGCTACCCTAGGGGGTATGTATGCCAATTTGGTTAGTGTTTGTAGTCACATAATCGGATTGGTGTTGTTTTGGTGTCTACAGATGCCCCTTTTTGGGATGCATTGTGTGTGGTGCAGTGCTGAGCAAAAATAGATGACCAAAGCACTTAATGATTAGGTTTTCTCAGTAACCTAACCAATTTTTGATGCCCCAAGTATGGAAAGGGCACGTATTCTTGAATCCTTGCTTCTGACGAGCTAAGGAGCTTAACTCAAGTGTAACCTTTTTCAGTGAGGTGTACTTGATATTGGACACTGTTCAGACATGAATAGGCAAAGGGCACAACCTTTTGTCTAAGGAAAATTTTCTTCATGGTTCCAAAATACCAAGTTTTTTTTTAGCCTGTGATTATTGCTTGTTTGCTACCCCAAGCAGGAGCATGATTGTATTTGTCAATGATTCTTTGAATGCATGCCATTTCCTTGGTTGAGTGTGTATTTTTTGATTGGTGACTAAGTGTGACTACCCCCTCAAGCGACAAATCGATGAGGGAATGACCAAAAATGAGAAAATAGAAGAGTCACTTGACCCAAGATGACATTTGTAAGGGTGCCTTCAGTTGTTTTCGTTGAACACTTATTATAGTTTTCTGACCATTAGACCTGTTTTTGGTGGGTTTTGACCCTTTTTTTATGCCTATTGGGGTAGAAATTATCAAAAATCCTCCTTCCCATGGAGCAGTCTGGCTATGCTACCCTTCTTAGGGAGTAGTATAGTGATTATTTGTGACCCCGATGACAGTTTTTTATGCCATGAATGTCATGTGCAAAGAAAACTTTGTTCGGCAGATTTATTGCTATTTTTGGTGCATTTTTTGGATGCAATTTTTGTTGCTTTATTTCTTGCTCTATAATCGTCCCAGGGTGGGGCGAATACCAATTTTGTAATCGTTCTAAGGTGGGACGAGCACTAACTAGAGCGCTCATCCCAAGGTGGAATGATTATAGGCTTAACAACCTATATAAGGACCAAAACTAGGTTTTGGGCTCGTTTGCAATATTTTTTTCTTGGCGATTTGGAGTAGTGAGGAGTGCGAGTGTGCGTAGCGGAGCGCTGCTAAAATTTCATGGAAATCATGAGTACGAGAATCAGATCTTCGAGTGGAGGAGCTGAGGTGATATCGGTATGATGTTCCTTCTCTCTACCTGCTATTCGTGTGTGTTTTATATGAAGTTTAAAACTCACATATAAAATGTTTGTTCGCTTTATTTTGTTTTTAAGTTTTTAAAAACCTAATTTTTTTGTGTGTGTTGGTTTGATTTTATTCATATATCAAGTTGAAAACCTAATATAGGAACTTTATTTGCTTTGTTTTTTTTTTATATTAGGTTAAAATAACCCAACATGTTTTTGTGCTCTGTTATTTTGTTGTTTTTGTTCATATTATGGTTGAAACCCTAATATGTTTTATTTCATTTTTTTTTTTGCCATATTAAGGTTGAAACCCTAATATTTTTTTTTTGTGTTCACATTAAGGTTGAAACCCTAATATGATTTTTGTTGTTTTTTGTTGATTGTACAGTTATTTTCATGTATGTTGTCGTTGTTGTACACTTTTATTTTAATGATTATGTACTTTCATTGTACATTTGTTTTACTGTACTTCTTATGCTGTACTTTTGCTAGACAATTGTAAATTGTAGTCTATACTTCTGCTATACAATTTTTTTTTTAATTTGTGTATATTAAGTATGTACTTAATATCTTTTTTCATTTTATTTTATTGTTTCAGGTTGTTAAGAGTCGGTACTGCCAGCTGACTATTTTATCTGATGCCCAGGATGCCCTGACAGTTGTGGATTGGGAGTGGCTTTATGCCCTTGGGCTCAAGCATGTGACATGTCTGAAGCTTGTGGTGGGGGATCGGGCATATTTGACTGCCCTGATCAATCTGTGGGATCCCCACACCAACAATTTTCATCTCCCAACAAGGGAGATGACTATTACTCGGGAGGATGTGTATCAGATTCTACGAATTTTGATAGATGGATTGCCTATCCGGATGACCCACCGTGACCAATGAAAAGTGGTATTGACATGGTATTTTGGTTCGACGATGGAGAGGGGGGTGGAGAGGGTTGTGGAGAGGGCAGAGGCTGACTGCTAGATAGGTAGTATTCTAGTGTGGTGGTGGCTGGAGAAGGGCGTATTAGGGGTGAGGCATGCTTTGATCATGATCCTCATCTCCAATATGCTACTTCCTGACTCCTCAGGTGTGAGGTTCCCTTGGAACCTGCATGAGTTGGTTTTCACATTGGTGGAGTGTCTTACATCATCTCCATTTATTATGAGATGGGGTTAGACGTTATTGGCGTAGTTGTACGTCAAGTTGTATGAGGTCCATTATCAAAAGCGAAAGGGGATCGGGTGTAGCTATCTCTTGCAGTGCTAGGGGTGGCAGCATATAGTTGTGGAGTGGTCACAGGGTTTGCCTTGGACCATCCAAGGTGAGATGGTGGATCAAGAAATTGGATATGCTAATTTATGGCGAAGGTCAGAGGAGCATGGACAGAGTCGATGGTGGGCAAGTGACGTAGGTCACTATATTGATGCCTTCTCTTGTCTAGTGCTAGGACAAGTATTTTTGTAGTCGTACCAGGACTGTTTAGCTTGTCCTAAGGTAAGAGAGTGGCTCCAGTGTGTGCGGAGGGGTATATGGTTGATTGGGCAACACGAGACAGAGTAAAAGTACTTCCCATATGTCTCGATGATACGATATTTTGGGGTGCACCAGGGATTACCTAGTGATCCCTTGATCTATCGACGTCACAATGATGAGAAGACTCTATTCTGGCCTACCATTGAGTAGCTGGGTGAGGGGTCTGATACAGTTATTGATGTACCCGATATGGATGATGTCGAGGTGACTATAGAGTATGACCAGTGGTGGATTATGCGACAATGGTAGAGTGAGGGGCCTCTAGGAGGCATGAATACTACAGTAGTAGGAGGTGGGGGTGCAGAGGCACTGGTGGAGGGTTGGGGGACTCCGCTTAATGATGTTGACATGGTGGAGGTCAATGACTTTACTGGCAATGGATACAATTTGGGGGTTCTAGAGCAGTCGAATGTACAGGATGTCCCAAAGTAGTGGGTTCTAGATTAGCAGGTCGTATCAGAGGTGCCCATGCTTCAGGCTGTCTTAGGAGATGTGGATGTTGGGCTTCATGTTGAGATAGCATGATTAGAGGGTCTCCTATGGAGATGGGAGGAGGATCATTGAGATGCTTTGGTGGAGGTAACGCAAGAGAGGGATCTCCCCTGGACTCAGTTGGCACAGTGGGATACAATGAGATATGAAGTGGGGTCGGTATCGAATAGAGTTAGAGATAGAGGTTTTCTGCATCAGTGGGCAGTTGCCTATGCTTGATGGAGGTGGTTTGTCATGTCGTATGAGAGGCATTGAGACTGAGAAGTCTGTATCATCTCATCGTAGGTGGCTAGATGAGGGTAGTGTTGGTGGGTAGGGTGAGAGGGCTGGCAGTAGCTGCTCTGAGAGGTCCCATAGGACCCATACTACTAGGGGTAGTTCCAGTCGCATCGATCTTGCATGATCATGGTGGTCGACTCCCTAGGATTTTGGGATTTTGAGTTTTTGGTTTTTGTGAGGTCAGAGGACCTTATTATAGCCTAAGGGCATTTTGAATTGATATATATACATGACTCTTTTGGTTTGATTATATACTTTTCATGGTTTATTGTTCTTTATCCACTGTGATCACGATTGAAAGTAGAAAAAAAAATAGCGTACCGATATGATGCAAACAAAAATAGATATTGATGCTAAATCCTATGAATGCGATGAGTAATGCATGAAGGAAATGACGCAGAAACGAGATGTGAGAAAAAAAAGGAGGGCCTCATTTATTGATATTGATTTTAATATAATTACAATACATACCCCATTTAGGGCTCAAAATATTTTATACAATTTGTTACATTAATAGATGCTCGAAAGAAGTCGTGCTTCCAAGATCGAACGGTATGCTTCCAGCATGTTCCGCCTGCCCACACTCGAAGTGGGTGGGATAAAAGTTGCCATCGATTGTGTCTGTGTTTCATTATTCCTTGATTCCCCTATAGTATTCCTAGCAGTGATATCCTATGCACAGAAATACAATAAATTGTTAATAGCATATGCATATCTAGAAAAACATGCAATCCCCAAGGCCTCCAGCAGGCGCTTAGAATATATCAGTGATAAGATTGATAAGTATATTAAAAAATGATATGGAAATGTAAATAACAATGCCTAGAATTGGTACCACCTGATTTTGCATCGAAGCGGCGTCGGACGGCCCCATTATGCTCATTTGCCCGTCAAGGGCTTCTCCAAAGTGAGTGCTCCAATGTCCCACCTATGCTTATTAAAATAACCTAAAACTCATGATTTAGGTATTTTATGTAATTATAAGACTACCCAGATTCTTGGAATTTATATATCCTACCCAGATTCTTCTATATGTGACAGGGGCACCCTACGAGCTAGTTAATACATAAAATAATAAAATGATCATCAAATCATGTCAAAATGAGTTCAAAATTTAATAGAGGTATTAGGATATCATTTGGGACATATTGCAAAAGGAATAGTAAGGAAATAATGCACAAATTTCTAATCGCTCTAGGGTGGGACGCTGGGGACTATCGCAAAACCTGCAAAAAGTGGCCTTGCAAATGTCCTACCCAGAGGCCTACAAAAATCCTACAAACTTGTGGTTAGACTAAAAAAATCATTTTGAGATAACCCAAAAGGTAATATTTTGCAGATTCTACCAAAGTTATCTTATATCTGAAGGCGCTCCCTATAGGTTAGCAGACACATAAAATGACAGAAACCAGGTCAAATCATGTCAGAAAGTAATGAAATTTGGACAAAAACATAAGTACATTAGATATAAAATAATGCAAAAATAACAGTAACAAAACCATGCATAGATTTCTAATTGCTTTAGGGTGAGGCGATTAGGATTGTCTGGGGGTGGGACCCCCACTGTTTAGGGCCTAGTTTTGACACAAATCCAAGTGGTATGGGTCCAAAACTTCATAGGGAGTTGTGTCAATAATTTTGGGGTGGGATTGTGGCTGATTGCTTGGGTATTTGGGTCTAGATTACATTCCTAGTGTTCACCCGATAACCTCTCTTCCAGAAGAGAGAGATTAGGGATGTAGGAAGCACAAAGAGGAATGGGGGTATAGTTTGGTAGCACTTCGTTGCTCCAAATGCTCCAACTCTATTCTTTTTTGGGGTGAGGAGGCTCAAATTTTTATAGACCTAAGGGTCTCCTTTGAATGCACATGCGAGGGCACCACTTGGCTCATTATGCCTTTTTAGGAGAGAGAAGATTCCTCCCTGATTAGGACCTCCTTGATTGAGGCCTCCATGATCAGGGTAGGCTTGATTGAAGCCTCTCTAATTTGAAACCTTCCCTCGCAATCCCATGCCTTGAAGGCAGAGTTGGGAGGCAGATTTGGGCTGCCATTTGTCAAGGTTTGACTTTTTGCCAGTCAAACCTGCTAATCGTCCCACCCTAGCGATTGTTGCTAATCATTCCGAGGTGGGACGAATAGGATTCTAATCATACTAGGGTGGGAAAAATAGGGGAAAAAGTGCTTAAAAGGTGCAAAATTGACCTCTGACCTTCCAAAACTTATTTGGGAGTGGTTAGGACCATTGTTTAACCTCTAGAGGCTGCCCTAGGGGGTATGTATGCCAATTCGGTCAGTGCTTGTAGTCACATAATTGGATTGGTGCTGTTTTGGTGTCTACATATATTTAAACCTTAAAATATATTTCAAAATTAAAAATATATATGCTCATATATTTTCAGATATTTAATCTAAAGTATTTATCTATATAAACACTAATTTGTATTCCCATGGCCTTACTAACTAGTATGTTGGAAGAATCTAA
Source organism: Wollemia nobilis (assembly GCA_028583015.1). NCBI lineage: Eukaryota > Viridiplantae > Streptophyta > Pinopsida > Araucariales > Araucariaceae > Wollemia > Wollemia nobilis. Next base: position 2,910,557 of record JAQPPZ010001323.1, read on the forward strand.
TTCATATTTAAACACTAATACATTTTATTTTTTACCTCCTAACATAAGTTCTCACAATCCTACTCTAAAAAAGTTTAAAGATGTTCATATATTTTCAAATATTTAATCTATATGACTTTTAAATGTATTTACCCACATAATCCCTAATTTGTATTCCCATAACCTTACTAACTAGTATGATAGAAGCATCTAATTCATATTTAAACACTCTAATACATTTTATTATTCACCTCCTAACATAAGTTCTCACATCCTACTCTCAAAACAATTTAAAAACATTCATGTGCGAAAGAAAACACATATTCTAGGCATGCAGTGTATAATGAATATTTTTTTATTTTTTTAAATCCATTGGTATTAAATTTGGAGACCTAAAATTTGCCTCTAAAACTAAAAAATTAAACCTATAAATAATATCTAATTTGTGTAAAAGAGTTTCATCTTACATATTTATTAGATTGTTTTCAATTTTAATAATTTTAAAAGCTTTAAATTTTCAAGATGCATAATTTATTTCTATTTTTGTGTACTTTTCACTTAACATGTATTTGAAATCTATATGCAACCATGTGCCATTTTTTTACTATCGTTTTGAATATTTAACTCTCCAATGAAAAAAAAGTAAACATCGTATTATTAAGCACATTATTAATTATTGAAATATTTTCTTCATCTCTTTGATCACCATAAGACCTCCATATATAAGTTTTCAAATTTTTTTATTTTATTAATTTACTTTTTAATAAATAAAAACTATATATCTAATTTCTTTAACATATTTTTATTTTAAAATTTATAACATCATTTATAACTATCAGATTCTCTTTTTCTTTTACAGTAAACAATTATAAAAAAAAAAATTATATTAATAAACTGGACTTATAGTTCTAATATTAAGTTTTATAGATGGGCCTCAAATTATTCCTACAATAACACACTTATCTATATTTGTTTATATTGTAAAATTAACAACCTGATTCACAAATTTCTTATATTTTTAATTGATAAATATCAACTTAATATCACCATCCACTATGACTATGCCTCAATTTTATTTTATCTAATGTGCCTCAGTTTTATTTTATCTAATGTCTTATATTCAACTTTACAACAGTAATTATTCTTAAAATGCACCAAAACATAATTGGATTTATTCACCGTTTATTTAAAACAATCCAAAATCCAAAATCAAAGCTCCACTGACTTGGAGCGATCTAGTTTCCAACAATTTTAGCAAAGTTTGAATATCATTCTTAAAACCATTTTAGAGTTCAAATAGAGAAGAGATATTAAAATGAAACGAAATTATAATATAAAAATATATTACTTAAAATAAATAACATCACATAATAATCTACTCTGTAGTCAATCCATAATAATACTAATGGTAAATATTGGTAAATATGCTGAGTTAAATTAAAATCAAATGCCCGGATATAAGAAAACACAATTTGCAGCATTCGATGAATGTATACCATTAAGACCATGTCAAAGAAACAGTTACGTAAAATAAGCAAGCATCTGCCTGATTCCGTGCACCGATAGGAACCAGTCTGAGGGTTTGTCAGCTTGTACCCATATCAGTTCACGTTATGTTCTGGTGGGGTTTATCAGCTTTATGACTATGGTTTGAATCCTAAAAAGCCGACGTACCTGACAAAAAGCCTTGAATTCTGAGATATTGATGTATACATGACTTTGTAAAATTTGTTAGCGTGTAGCATGATTTGGGTTTTAAGAGGCAGATGGAGGCTACAGTTTGAGTTACAGAGTATGGTACACCGTCCACCTAATACTTATATTTATTTGTTTATTTGAGATAGATAGATGGATAAATATTACCATAATTTTTTTTTTTAATCATGGTATATGTTATAAGATTTATATCAGGGAACCAATCCCACATATACCTAAATTCGATGTTAATAAGGATATATGTTATAAAATTTATATCATCACATTAATCAAGGGAACCAACCCACATATACCTAAATTAGATGTTAATAAGGATAAAAAAATTACTAAAAACAATAAAAAATAAAATTATTGTAAAAACAATCGAAAAATAAAGTTATGGTAAAAACAAAGGAAAATCCTGTACTACAATCTCAAAACCATCTGGTTGTGCCATGTATATTCTTCTTACAATTCGCCATTCCAGAAAACAATCTTTATATCTAATCAACCATGTATATTTCTTCTTAATTCGCCATTCCAGAAAGCAATCTTTATATCTAATTGATGAATCTTCCAACCTTGTTGTGCAACTAAGGCTACAAGAGTCCTGATTATGGAATCTTCTCATTATAGAAAGCTATTTTACCTTCAATTAGGATTTGAAGTTACAACATTATGCTATAGTTGAAATGACATATTTGGGGCTTCCACAGTATTTTTTTGTATTTAGATTAATCAAACTATCTTCTAGAATTACTATTACATGGTCTAAGTATGTTTTAGATATTCTGGCAAGTCTACTCAAACTCCACTCAAACTCCTTTTGATTTAGGATTGAAGCTTTGAGTAGATGTTATGACTCCTTTTTTTGGATGATATTCTATATAACCCTCTTATGGGATGTTGAGTAATCGAAAATGAGGTTATAGTAAAAACAATCGAATATAAAATACTGGTAAAGAAAAGAAAAGAAAACTGATATTAGAGTAGAACGAAATTACGAACTTTCTTTATAAGAGTTGAAAGAAAAACATATTATAGTTCTAAAGAGCAAGCAGACATCTGATCTGGATCTGGTATTGTAATTCTAAGAGATTGTGAAAGGATAGTGATCCAGTTGGACCCATTCGACCAAAGCTGTGGAGTGCTCCTGCTCCTGCTGCTTATCCTCCTTGACAGGAGGTACCCAGGGAGAGTACAAAAGCCTCTGATCGGAGCCGTCCAAGCTCCTGCTCGACCCATACTGCTTTAATTTCTGGTCCACTTTGATGTTGAGGATCTCATTCGAGCTCGATCCCATGGATTTGCTTCGGAGAACAGGCATGCTCACATGGCTCTCCTTTGTCGAACACGAATTCATGCAAGAAAACATGGAGATCGTTCGCTCCAACTTGGTTTTTTTCTTCTCGTGTTTCGTGCACTCCACCATGGCCGCCATGAAGGGGTCCTTCTCCGACTTCTTTCTGTGAGCCCGAGAAAACTCGGGAGGTTTCGACGAGAACATCGGCGGCGGCCGAAGCCGATGCTGACGAACCTGCTCTTCCTGCCCAAGAAGGTGGTGCCGTCTCTGGTGGTGGTGTTCACCGGGACTCGAACTCGGGACCCATTTGGGCGCAGAAGAGACTTTCAACTTGGGAACTCCGGGCTCCTTCTCCCATGAAAACGGTACCTTCCCGGTGGAGTGCCCCACGGCAGGGGAGTCACATGACCACACAGGGGAGAACATGGAAGAAGACGAAGAAGAAGAAGCAGAAGCAGGGGACTTCCCCTCATGTGATTCGCTCATTTCTCTAATACCTTATTTCAGACATTACATAACAGCTCTCTGCACAACAATAGAAATATCTCTAAACAATACTAACAACGGAGCCATACTAGGTCAAGGCTAATATGGCTGAGTTTATGTGACTCAAACATTAGGGTTTGTAGAATAAAGACTAAACGTAGAAATATATATACCAGATCCGAGATTTGATAGGCCCTCTTAAGTATTGGTAAAATTAGGCGGCCCATCTCTTTTTCTTATCATTATCTTTCTCTTGATTCCGGGGCCATTTTTTCCATGACCGCTAAGAGTTTCTTCTCATGTCCTTTTATGAGCATGTGGACGGACTTGTTTGGCGTGTTTAAAACTAATTCTTCTTCGTAGTTCCAATTCAAAGCTTCAACGCTTAACCAGAACCAATTAAAGTAGAATTAGATTTCAACAAACGAAATATGTTACTGAAAACAACAGTTTCCAAAGCTTCAACGTTTTGGTGTGAAGCAGATTGGAATTTGAAATTAAGAATATCAGTTTGAAAAGTGATAGGTTAGTAGAGGTAGCGTTTATCTCAAAAAGATAAGCTCAAATGCTTGTAGTAAGTTGCTTGGATTTTATTCTTAAAGAATCCAATTCCCTTGACTTAGTCTTTACTTATCATACTAAGGATTATAAAGATTTCCTTAAAAAAAAAATTAAAATATTAATAAAAAAGTTGTTTTAAAAAAAAAAAAAAAGTTACATAGAAGAGTTGGTCGCAACCACACTATTTTTAGGAACGACAAGTGCAAGGTTTAAACCATAGAAGTTGCTTTCAACAAACCTATTCCTTTTTACACTGTCATCATCGGTCTGACAAGCGCTCAGAAAACTACTCCGATGGAGAGTATAAAGATACAGCCAGTGAAAGGAGCGAAAGAAGGCGAAAGCAAGGAGAGGGTTGGTGAGTAAATTTTGTTTTCATGCCTTTGACTTATGTTTTAAACGAGTGGGTCACGCATGCAATGAGTCCTACCATCTCATTTCAAGACGTCAAAGTTTTGTCAATACCTGCAAATTTTCTGCATCAGATCCTTTCATAACTCAGCATCTCGTTGGCAAAGATAAGATTTTGGGCAGGTAAATGATCTTGGGCAGGTAAATTCGGTCATCATGTGGGAGGACAAAGGACATAAGTTTTGTTTTGGTTGAACATTTGAGCTCAAATTACTTTCTTTGATGTTATGCAATGGCAGTAAACCTTGGACCAGAAACTTGTTTTTATGATGGAGATTTGACCCATGTGAATTTATTAAGCATAATGTCACACGTTATTGTTGTTTGCTTACACAAGTTGTGCCTGTCAAAACCTTCATCATTTAAAATAAACAAAATGCTTTGTATTACACCAAAGATGGTTTCTTTTTGGAACGGATCAAAGGAGGAACTCATTGAGCTCAAGGTCGTTGATTATTCCTTTATAAAATAGAAAGTTGTTAGAAAACTTTAACATGATGTGACTAGCTTATCCATTTATGTGGAACTAGCTTATCCATTTATGTAGAAAATGAATTATTGCCATACAAATAGTTGTTTGGTCACTTAGTGTGGAAAATGAATTATTGTTATTATCATGACAAACTAGGTGCTATGCTGGGGCACTACAAATATAGTTTTAAATTAAATTTACTTTTAAATTGATTAAGAGGTATTGAAGTGTTGGAGAATATTATATTATTTGGTATATGTTAATATATCTTCATGATATATGGTATATATTGTAAATATTAGATTAGGATTGTGTTTTAGTTTAGAATGTGAGTAATATATTATGTAATGTAATAATGTGTAGAAAATGCACAAGTGTCATGTGAGTAAATGTGCAAGTGTAATGTGGAGATGTGGATACTTTAATAAGGAGGGTTTTAATTCATAGTTAAGTCTAGCGATGGTGGCTTTCAAGGTTTTAAATCTAGGTGATGACAGTTTTGGAGGGTTTTTAATTCACAACTAACTTTGGCAATGGTGTCTTTTAGGTCCAGGTGACAGTGACGACTTTAGAGGGTTTTTAATTCATAGTTGAGTTAGGCAGTGGTGGATTTGGAGGGTTTGAAGCTAGGCGGTGGTGGCTCTAGAGGGTTTTTAATTTACAACTAAGTTAGATAGTGGTGGCTTTCGAGGGTTTGAAGCCATTAGTGACAACTTTGGAGGGTTAAATAATAATGTTACAATAATTTCAAATGTGTGTGGATTGGAGGTACAAGGGTTTAATGGAGGAGCAAGAGCTAGAATTTGAATGGTGGCGATCAAGGTGGGAAAGGGTGGGAGTGGAAGACTTTGAATCTAGTTTATGTGGATTTTTGGAAGCGTTATGGGAGCTCTCAAAATATGTGGAGGTGGAGGCTATATTGGATGTGAATGTGGTAATTTTGGGTTGGCTAGATGGTATGTTTGCAAGAGATCCCAATATTGGCTTCACGGGTCCTTCAGGAACCCTTAGGTCATCAAACAGTAATCTAGAGGTTGGATCCCCTTCTCATGGCCTATAGTTTTGCCCTAAAAACTCAATCCTTGCTATTTTACATGCTATAGTGATGTCTAAATGTACAAGGGAGACCTTCTCAAAACTTATTTGTAATATATCCCCTGTGGAAAATGTCATTAGCATCCTTGAGTGAACTGGTTAAGTTCACCATGGGTGATGGCGATTATGACCTTATGGGAAAGTTCCATGGGGTGAGGCCAGACTTGGATTCAATTCGAAGATGGGTGCTAGCAAAGTGGAAACATCTAGGCTCCATGGAAATTATAGCGGCTCCTAAAGATTTGTTTATATCATATTAAACTACATGGAAGATGCAAATCATATCCTAGGGGAGTGTCATGACCCACCCCTTGGAAGACTTTTTATTTTGTTTGGACATATGTTTGAATAGTTGTCTTATGGATGAGATACTTGACTATGTGTTTATTGCTATGAGAACATATGTATGTTGTGGAAGATGTAAATATATCCTTAATGAAATGATAGACTATTTCATGTTTAGTTTGTAACTATATAGATTTTATGAAAGGATAAGATGTTGCTAATGGATTTCACTTTTGTAGGAATAGGTTTCTTAAGGTGGCAGAAAGAAATAACCACCGAGAAAGGAATACCTAAGGGAAATTATGTGATGGGTTATTTGTCAAAATATTGGAGAGGCAACATGGATGAATGCCCTCTTTCATGGATATGCATATCATTTTGCATAAGAAAAGATATATTAAGTTTTAGTTGAATTTCTTCTTGCATCATATTTTTCTTTATGAATGAGTTTTATTTGAAAATGGTATTATTGCAAGAAAAGAATGCTAACCTCTTTAAGTATATTTATTTTCAAATAGTTAAAAATAATTCATTATAATTGATAAAGTTGCAATGGATGTCAAGGAAAGGAGTTTGTGACTTTATAAGATAGAGAAATGGATTTCTTTTATTATTATTATTATTATTATGTAAAAAGAAACATAATGAATGTTGTAGAATTTGAAAACTACTTTGAAAATGAATCTAAAGATCATAAGTGGAGAGTTACATTTAAAAAAAAAGAGTTGAAATTTATTAACTAGAAGGAAAACTTCAGTTTTAGTGAGGAAATATGTTTGGAGTGATCCTTGCTTGATCTTTTCTTGTGGTTGGTTAGACGTTTCCATTTATGGCAAACGAGTGGTAAAGTAAAGATTTTTTATTAAGTGAGTGGAATCCAGAGAACTGGTGGTGAGGGGATTATGGAAGGATAGACAAGGAAATAAAAAAAGGATAATAGAGAACAAAATCGAGAGAAGGAGAGAAATTAAATGGAACAACATCAAAGAAGAGCTCAGATAGTTGCAAAAGAAACTAGGTTCTTTTGGAACATATTTTGCTTGTTTTTATTGTTGTCTATGTTGTTTTGCTATATCTATTTTGGTAAAGGAAGGAATGAATGGTTTTTCTAGATTTTCATAGATAAGATAACTGTGTATTGTTGTGTCCATTATTTTTAAATAGTGAAAATATGGTTTGGATAGAAGCAAACTAGCTTGTGTCGGAACATTTGGTGAAAATTGAAGTTAGAAGTTAAAACAAAACCTGAGGGGATTTATTAAAATTCATCAGTGATATTATTGTATAGAGATGATGTCTTGATATGTTTGAGTGTGCAACATTGTATGGATTTAGTGGAAGATTTATATGGTGAAGCATTCCTTTAAAAAGAGTGGAATGTTACTAGTATTTTCAATTATCGAGTGACAAAATTTAGGGATACATGCTCAAGCAATGGAAAAATGACTATCCATTTAAAACTAGTGGTAACTGGCATCCGATGGATGCATAGAAATGTGGTGTAGTAGGAGAGAAAATTATCTATGCATGGTTGTTGTAAACATATGTGATGGTTGTCGTATATGTGTTTACCTATGAGTGTGAAATAGATGTTACCATACATTGTAGAAGAAATTGAATGAATGATTTCATGTTGAGGTTTTTGGGTAGCAAAATAAAGCTTTGTTGTTGTGATTAAATATAAGGAATGGGTTGATGAATTCTCATTTCTTTAGTGAAGAATTATTCAATGGTTGTGATGTTATTGAAACTAGAGTTATTGTTATACATATTTTGCTTGTGAAAAAGAAAGATTTATGTTTGAATTGAGAAAAGGAAACAAAAGATTAATTTTGAATTAAAACATTATCAATTATTTTTGTACTACAATTGAAACAGTGTGACTGAAATTTATGTGGTTGAATGATTAGAAAATATCACATAAATGGAAATGATGTTTTGGCTTGTTCCTAAAAAAATAAGAAGAAATGAATGGTTTTTGTTAATGCATTTTGGTAAGACTCTATCTGGGTATGGATACTGAGAAATGGTACTTGAAACTATACTATCAAAAAAATGAATTGCTCAATATATAGAATGGAACTATCTCTGATCCCCATCAAAAGAAATTCCTTCTCAATGGTTTTTGAAGACGCGCTAGAGAAAGGGAAGATATCTTTTGGCTGGCCTAAAATGATGGAGGGGACACCAAAAATGGAGCTCTTGATCGTGCAGCCAAGGTGGATGTAAAGAACTACTATGGTCATTTTAATAAAACTAATTATCCTTGAGTTAGGGTTATGAGTTTTATTGGAGGAACGTCATTCTTGATAAGGATAGCAATTGAAGGATCATTACCAGACTATGATCTTGTTGAAACTGGGCAATGAGTGCTTACCTATTGACACATGAGCTCAAGTGAAGAAGTTGATTAATGGATTGTTGTGTTGTCGAGTTGTTTTGGTTTTAAAGAAATGGAATTGTATCTTTCACTCATGGAGTGACATTTATCAAGTCATTTGTTGTTTTCTAAATCATATTTAATTGAATAAATATATTATTCAGACATTTCATTTTCCTAATCTCGTGTCACGAATATGGATGTTTGAATTTTCTCTAATAGAGAAGAGTTGTAGGTTGTTTATTTTAGACTAGAACTTCCACGCATCAGATTGTGTAAGAACTTGACTTAAGTTTTAGTTGAGATGGTAATATTTAGATTTACATAATTTTAGTGGACCCTTTAAGAACATCGAAAGTTATGGTTTCATTTAAATAGGTTTTTTCTCTTTTGAATATTTGGGATGAATCCATTTTATTATTATTCATTATGTTATGGTTTGGTTCGTTTCAAATAATTTTGTGTAAATTCTTATTATAAGGGCTTAAAGAAAAAAATAATATAGATAAGATAATTGGGAATCATTATAGGGATTCTCAATAGGTAATTAAGGAATTTATAATACCATGAGTTAAAAGTGAGCTCAGGTTTTAAAGACTAACTCTCCAATGGATATGGGTAGTAGTCAACACCCATCATGCTAAGTACACTCATGCAAAATGACTTGTGTGAGGAACATATATTAGTTCGATTCTTTCGATTGACTAAAAGAGAAACTAAGCTAACTCATCTGGCCAATGAGACTAATAGTTTAATTGAATGTAACACCTAGTACTCTTACATGAAGGAAATTATGTAAGAAGTAGATATAGATGTAAAGAATGAGGGATCGTTGTCTTTAAATAATTAAAGGAATTAATATAGATAAAAAGAAAAAAAACTAGAATTTGGATTCAAGAAGATTGGATTATGATATTTGGTATCAAAGCATCATTCCTAGTGGAATAGGTTCACTGCACAAAACTAGCTTTGTTATGTAATAGAAAATATACTTATGAAGGAATAGAACTTTGCCAATAGAATACCTGTTAGAAGTAAATCTACTTGAATTACTTGAGATGAGTGAGTAAATATTTAGTAGTAGGTAAAGTAATTTGATGATGTAATTGCTAACAAATTTCTACTGTCTCTTTGGTGTGTGGCTAGGGACAATATCAACAAAGAGAAGAAGAGGAAGTGTTGCTCCATCAACAAGGTAGACATGTCAGATTCATGTAGAGCCTTAGAGGATAGGAATCTAAATGTGGGTTCAGAGAATCCTAGGAATGAAAGGGAGATTTCTAGTAACAATAATCTCACTGAGATAGTGGCTCTACTCTAAGAATAGGTAGAAATAAAAAAATAGTTGTTGGATGTCATGTTAAATTAGGAAATATATTCCAAGGAACCTAATAGGAGACAGGAAGATAAACCCCTTACTGAGGCACAACTAGCCAAGATTCGACTTGAGGCTAAGTTGGGCAAAGAGATGAAACATTTGAAATCTTCCAAGTTTAATAGAGAGGAAGATGGTGATAAGGTCGAGGTATGGTTGAAGAAAATAGAAAATTGTTGCAATATGAAGAATTTTTCTTTGGGTACTTGAAAATCCTATGCCACATTACATTTGCAAGAAGATGGATTGGATTGGTGGAAAACATTTAGTGCAAATTGAAAACTAGCAATACTAGTCAGTCTAAAATGGGATGAATTTTTAAAATCCTTTATATATAGATTTCTCATGAAACATTTCTATTCCCAAAATTTTGAGGAGTTAACTAAGCTATGATATGAAACTAGAATAGTGGAAAAGTACTATCAAATATTTCTCAAGTTTCTAAAATATGTGTCTACTTATAATGAGAAAATGAAGATTCACAAGTTTATATTAGGAGTGGATCCTAGAATCAGACAAGAAGTGGATATGAGGGAACCTAATACTCTGCAAAAGGTTTATAATTTGGGCAAGAAATCTGAAACATATCTCAAACCCTACTTTGACTATGAAGTATTAGATGAGTATGGTAGGGAAGCATTACGAAAAAGGAATAGCGTAGGTTCTGTTAAGTGGGAAAAATATCGGGTAAACAAATATTCATCTAAGCATGATAGAAGGAATGACCAAAAATAGGTGAAGTTTAGAAGAAGATTCCAAGGAAAGAATCATACTTCCAACAATGGTGATAAAGGAAACAATAGACCATCATAGGGATAGGTTAATTCTTCACATGCAAATAAAGCAGAAGAGGGGCAAAAATGGAAATAACATCCAAGACTGAAATGAGGATGTTATATTTGTAGAGGACCAAATTATGTCAGCAATTGCCCATAAAGAGCAAGGATGATTTCAAAAGGAAAAGAACCAATGTACAAATAAACTGCACATAAAGATTTCATGGATAATATTTATGTAGTTGTAGGAAATAAGAATCTTGATGGTCAAGCCACACCACTATTGATTAAAGGTAAGATTTTTGGTAGAAATATTAAAATCTTGATTGATAGTGGTGCTACAAATAGTTTTACTTGAACTACTTTAGCTAAATATATTTAAGAAAGACTAGGAATCTTGGCTCATGAGTGGAAGGTAGAGTATGGTTTAGGAAAAACCTAATCCTTTGATCAATGTTACCCTATGACAGAAATTGCCTTACATAGTGGAACAAATGTCGAATGTTTGTATGTAGAACCTTTGTATGCTTTTGAAATAATCCTAGAAATGGATTGGTTACAAGTGTATAAGGTAGTACTCAACTTTCAGGATAGATGGATTGAGTACACTAATGACAGGGGTGTTTTGCAAAGGGTGTATAACCTACAGGGGTTTTTTCAACCTCAAATTCTATCGTCGATGCAACTTAAGAAGACCATAAAGAAAGGAGGAATAGTCTATGTAGTTAAGATAAAAAAAATGGATAAAGAGAAGAAGGAAGAGGTGTTTGAGAAACACACAATTCTTTAAGAATTTAGGGATGTTTTCCAAAGGACTTACTTGGATTACCACCTAAACAGGAATTTGAATTTACTATTGAGCTTCAACTTGGAATAAAATCCATACATAGAGCTCTTTATAAAATGAATCCCATAGAAATGAAAGAGTTCAAAGTGCAATTACAAGGTTTACTGGAGAAAGAATTGATCAAACCAAGTGTATCACCTTGGGGTTCACCAATATTATTTGTAAGGAATAAGGATGGTTCCTTCAGATTATGCATAAACTATAGAATGTTAAACAAGGAAACTATCAAGAATAGATATCCTCTTCCAAGAATTGAAGATATTTTTGGCCAAATCAAAGATACCACAATATTTTCAAAGATTGAATTGAAATTAGGATATCACCAGTTGAGAATTTGTGAGGAGGATACTCACAAGACAACATTTAAAACTTGTTATGGATATTATAAGTTTGTTGTCTTACCTTTTCTTTTAACAAATGCACCAACAATATTTATGAATTTGATGAATAACATCTTCAGGAAGTACTTGGATAGATTTATACTAGTATTTTTAGATGATATTATGATATATTCCAAAAAAAATACAAAGCACAATGAGCATCTCAGTATTGTTCTAGAGTTATTAAGGAAAAAATAGCTTTATGGAAATTTATCCCAGTGTGAATTTTATGAGTTGGAAGTTACAATACTTAAGAAACATTATTTCTATGGAATGGATCATGATAGATCCAAAGAAAATAGAAACTATTTTGAACTGGCTACCACCTACAAATGTGATATAAATTCAAAGTTTCATGGGTTTAACCAGATACTATAGACGATATGTAAAGGACTATGACAATATCACCTCATCAATAACTAATATTAAAATAAAAGGAAAGGAATTTAGGTGGATAGATAAATGTGAGGCCGCATTTGACTTTCTTAAGAAATAAGACTTCTCATTGGTGGAAAAGGACCTAAGGGAAAAGGTTTTATTATATATATTTTTTAAATATTATAATACCTAAGTTTAAAGTTACATGGCGCTAAAGATAATGAAAGGAGGATCAACGTCTAAAATGTGTATGGAAAGCATATAAAGACTTTGGAAATAAACGGTGGGCTTGATATTCAATTTTCATTCAATCATTCAAAGTGGTGACAACGAATGAGGTAGAGGGGACAAAATTGTTTTTGGAGTGTAGAAGGAGAACATAACAAGTACATTTCATTTGCTTGGTGTTACTGGGGTATGTTAGTCAAATATTATTTCTAAAACCATTGTTTCTAAGGGTTTTCTTCATAATTCCTTTGATGGGATTTGTATTGGTTCTGCTCTTGAGGAGCCTATGATTTAGTTGGCAACCCTTGAGGTAGGGTCTTCGATTAGCTCCCCAAAGACCTATCTATAGAAAGGTTCTCCAGGTCCTAAAACTTGAAGACAAAGGAAGAGAAATGTGAATGTGGGTGTTGAGAAGAAGTTAGGAAATCTTCCTAACAAGTATGTGAGGAAGAGGGAAATGGATTCTAAGATCGTGAATGAATATCAAGCTTTGGTCAAACTTGAAAAATGGAAGGTTGTAGGAGTAATAAAACTAAAGCTAAAATATTTTTGCCAGAGTAATCATGGGGTGTCTAGGGGAAATAAAAATTATTCTAAATCTCATAAATGAAGTGCCTCTATTGGAATGTTAGGGGTCCGAATGGGCTTTCTAAACAATGGGTGGTCACTTCCTGCATAAAGAAATTTAATCTGATATTTTTTTCTTGCAAGAAACCAAGTTGGATGGTCAAGATATAGAAGTTAGAAGAAGAATTTCGAAAGAATTCCATTTTTTTGCAAGCCTAGCGAATGATTCCTCTAAGGGACTCCTTTGTCTCTAGGATGCAACAATTTTGAGGGCTCTATAATTTCTTCCTAATATAGGATTATTAATATTCTCTTCAACAACAGAGAAAGTAATAAAAGGTGGGTTATGACTAACATATATGTGCCAAACTCTGGGCATAGTAGAAACTTGTTGTGGTAAAATCTATGTTTCATGAGAAGGATTTTTGTTCAAAAAACTTGATGCCTAGTAGGGGATTTTTATTCCCCTCTATTTTTTTGGATTAAAAAGGAGGGAACTCCCAAATATCGAAAATCATGGAAGAGTTTGTAAATTTTATGAATGGCAATGAACTATTGGATGTTGATTTGAAGATTTCAAGGTATACTTGGAGTAAAATAAAGTGAGTAACCAACTCATCCAAATCAGGTTGGATAGGTTTCTTATCTCCAAGGAGTGCCTCCCATTATTTGAAAAATTATCTTTCTATTCTCTACCTAGAATTGGATCCAAACATAACCCCTTATATTTTGTAGTGAACTAGGAAGAAACTGATTCCCCAATCTATTTATATTTGAGTACATGTGGTGCCTTCATCCTTAGTTGGAAGCTAAAATAAAAAATGTATGATTAACAAGGGTTCGAGGCTTTGGCCTTTCCAAAATTATGGCAAAGCTTAGAGTTTTTAAAAGCAAACTTAAAGAATGGAATAAAAGGGTTTTTAGGAATATTTTGCAAAAGAAGAAATACCTAAAAATTCAACTGAAAGCTATTGAATCTGAGATAGAACTTGGAAATCAATCTCAAGAGATCAGATACAGAGAAAAGGATTTGTTGGATGAGTTTCATAACACTATAGCCAAGGAGGAAATTTTGTGGAAAAAAAGTCTAGGGTGCTTTGGCTAAAGGAGGGAGATAAAAATTCTAATTTTTTTCACATCATAGACTTAAAGCACAGAAGCACCAATAGGATTAGAGAAATTTAAAAAGTTGATGGATCTAGTGCTACTCACATTAAGGATATAAGAGTTGAGGTTGTGGATGTTTTCAAAAATTTCATTGGAGTGGAAGAGATTGTAATGAGAAATCCAAATATAAGTTTCTTGGTAGTATTACCAGCATTTTCATGGCTGATATAAACCAAGCCCTTGTCTCTCCATTAAGCTATGAGGAATTTAGAGTTGCTATCTTTGTTATGGAAGGAGTAAAGGCTCTAGGCCCTGATGGTTTCTTCCCCCTCTTTTTCCATAAGTATTGGAATATTATGGGGAAGGATATTCTTGATGCCCTTTAGGAGGTCCAAACCATTAATCATATTCTGTTCGAAGTGAATTCTAATTTTTAACTCTGATCCCAAAGACTATTGGTGCAAAGGAATTTGGTGCCTTTAGACCCATAAAATTATGTAACACTATTTATAAAATTTTGATAAAGGCCCTTGTTAATAGATTAAAACATTTTCTCTAGATTTTATTGATTCATCCCAAAGTGGATTTATGCTAGGGAGACGAGATATTGGATAGTATCATAGATATCCATGAAATCCTTAATTTACTTGATAAAAGTGGCAGAGCTAGTCTCCTCCTCAAATTAGACATGAACAAGGCTTATGACAAGGTTTCATGGGAGTTTTTGTTAATTTTTTTGTAAAATTTTGGTTTTTGCCAAAGTTGGATAAAACTTGTCCATGCTTGTATCTCTTCTGCCAAGTTTTTGGTCTTAATAAATGGGTCCCCAATAGATTATTTTATTGGAAATTTTGAGTTTAGTGTTTTTATTTATGTCAAAGGTTTGAAGTCATTAGTTATCATTGATGTCAAAGGTGAAAATGTTGAGTTTTGTCTTCAAGCTTGAAATAATAAATGCAAAGGAGTTTTCCATGGTTGTGAAAGCAAGCAAAGAGAATTTTGAAGAAAAGGATTATAATATTTAGATTATAATATTTAAATATTATTAAAAGAGTTTGAAAGTAACAAAGGCTTCATTTGGTAAATAAAAAATGAATGGAATATTTTAAATTGCAAAGAAAAATAAGACTTCTCATTGGTGGAAAAGGACCTAAGGGAAAAGGTTTTATTATATATATATTTTAAATATTATAATACCTAAGTTTAAAGTTACATGGCGCTAAAGATAATGAAAGGAGGATCAACGTCTAAAATGTGTATGGAAAGCATATAAAGACTTTGGAAATAAACGGTGAGCTTGATATTCAATTTTCATTCAATCATTCAAAGTGGTGACAACGAATGAGGTAGAGGGGACAAAATTGTTTTTGGAGTGTAGAAGGAGAACATAACAAGTACATTTCATTTGCTTGGTGTTACTGGGGTATGTTAGTCAAATATTATTTCTAAAACCATTGTTTCTAAGGGTTTTCTTCATAATTCCTTTGATGGGATTTGTATTGGTTCCGCTCTTGAGGAGCCTGTGATTTAGTTGGAAACCCCTGAGGTAGGGTCTTCGATTAGCTCCCCAAATACCTATCTATAGAAAGGTTCTCCAGGTCCTAAAACTTGAAGACAAAGGAGGAGAAATGTGAATGTGGGTGTTGAGAAGAAGTTAGGAAATCTTCCTAACAAGTATGTGAGGAAGAGGGAAATGGATTCTAAGATCGTGAATGAATATCAAGCTTTGGTCAAACTTGAAAAATGGAAGGTTGTAGGAGTAAGAAAACTAAAGCTAAAATATTTTTGCCAGAGTAATCATGGGGTGTCTAGGGGAAATAAAAATTATTCTAAATCTCATAAATGAAGTGCCTCTATTGGAATGTTAGGGGTCTAAATGGGCTTTCTAAACAATGGGTGGTCACTTCCCTGCATAAAGAAATTTAATCTGATATTTTTTTCTTGCAAGAAACCAAGTTGGATTGTCAAGATATAGAAGTTAGAAGAAGAATTTGGAATGAATTCCATTTTTTTGCAAGCCTAGCGAATGATTCCTCTAAGGGACTCCTTTGTCTCTAGGATGCAACAATTTTGAGGGCTCTATAATTTCTTCCTAATATAGGATTATTAATATTCTCTTCAACAACAGAGAAAGTAATAAAAGGTGGGTTATGACTAACATATATGTGCCAAACTCTGGGCATAGTAGAAACTTGTTGTGGTAAAATCTATGTTTCATGAGAAGGATTTTTGTTCAAAAAACTTGATGCCTAGTAGGGGATTTTTATTCCCATCTATTTTTTTGGATTAAAAAGGAGGGAACTCCCAAATCTCGAAAATCATGGAAGAGTTTGTAAATTTTATGAATGGCAATGAACTATTGGATGTTGATTTGAATATTTCAAGGTATACTTGGAGTAAAATAAAGTGAGTAACCAACTCATCCAAATCAGGTTGGATAGGTTTCTTATCTCCAAGGAGTGCCTCCCATTATTTGAAAATTTATCTTTCTATTCTCTACCTAGAATTGGATCCAAACATAACCCCTTATATTTTGTAGTGAACTAGGAAGAAACTGATTCCCCAATCTATTTATATTTGAGTACATGTGGTGCCTTCATCCTTAGTTGGAAGCTAAAATAAAAAATGTATGATTAACAAGGGTTCGAGGCTTTGGCCTTTCCAAAATTATGGCAAAGCTTAGATTTTTTAAAAGCAAACTTAAAGAATGGAATAAAAGGGTTTTTAGGAATATTTTGCAAAAGAAGAAATACCTAAAAATTCAATTGAAAGCTATTGAATCCGAGATAGAACTTGGAAATCAATCTCAAGAGATCGAGATACAAGAGAAAAGGATTTGTTGGATGAGTTTCATAATACTATTGCCAAGGAGGAAATTTTGTGGAAATGGAAGTCTAGGGTGCTTTGGCTAAAGGAGGGAGATAAAAATTCTAATTTTTTTCACATCATAGACTTAAAGCACAGAAGCACCAATAGGATTAGAGAAATTTAAAAAGTTGATGGATCTAGTGCTACTCACATTAAGGATATAAGAGCTGAGGTTGTGGATGTTTTCAAAAATTTCATTGGAGTGGAAGAGATTGTAATGAGAAATCCAAATATAAGTTTCTTGGTAGTATTACCAGCATTTTCATGGCTGATATAAACCAAGCCCTTGTCTCTCCATCAAGCTATGAGGAATTTAGAGTTGCTATCTTTGTTATGGAAGGAGTAAAGGCTCTAGGCCCTGATGGTTTCTTCCCCCTCTTTTTCCATAAGTATTGGAATATTATGGGGAAGGATATTCTTGATGCCCTTTAGGAGGTCCAAACCATTAATCATATTCTGTTCGAAGTGAATTCTAATTTTTAACTCTGATCCCAAAGACTATTGGTGCAAAGGAATTTGGTGCCTTTAGACCCATAAAATTATGTAACACTATTTATAAAATTTTGATAAAGGCCCTTGTTAATAGATTAAAACATTTTCTCTAGATTTTATTGATTCATCCCAAAGTGGATTTATGCTAGGGAGACAGATATTGGATAGTACCATAGCTATCCATGAAATCCTTAATTTAGCTGATAAAAGTTGCAGAGGTAGTATCCTCATCAAATTAGACATGAACAAGGCTTATGACAAGGTTTTATGGGAGTTTTTATTAATTTTTTTGTAAAATTTTGGTTTTTGCCAAAGTTGGATAAAACTTGTCCATGCTTGTATCTCTTCTACCAAGTTTTTGGTCTTAATAAATGGGTCCCCAATAGATTATTTTATTGGAAATTTTGAGTTTAGTGTTTTTATTTATGTCAAAGGTTTGAAGTCATTAGTTATCATTGATGTCAAAGGTGAAAATGTTGAGTTTTGTCTTCAAGCTTGAAATAATAAATGCAAAGGAGTTTTCCATGGTTGTGAAAGCAAGCAAAGAGAATTTTGAAGAAAAGGATTATAATATTTAGATTATAATATTTAAATATTATTAAAAGAGTTTGAAAGTAACAAAGGCTTCATTTGGTAAATAAAAAATGAATGGAATATTTTAAATTGCAAAGAAAAATAAGACTTCTCATTGGTGGAAAAGGACCTAAGGGAAAAGGTTTTATTATATATATATTTTAAATATTATAATACCTAAGTTTAAAGTTACATGGCGCTAAAGATAATGAAAGGAGGATCAACGTCTAAAATGTGTATGGAAAGCATATAAAGACTTTGGAAATAAACGGTGGGCTTGATATTCAATTTTCATTCAATCATTCAAAGTGGTGACAACGAATGAGGTAGAGGGGACAAAATTGTTTTTGGAGTGTAGAAGGAGAACATAACAAGTACATTTCATTTGCTTGGTGTTACTGGGGTATGTTAGTCAAATATTATTTCTAAAACCATTGTTTCTAAGGGTTTTCTTCATAATTCCTTTGATGGGATTTGTATTGGTTCTGCTCTTGAGGAGCTGATGATTTAGTTGGCAACTCTTGAGGTAGGGTCTTCGATTAGCTCCCCAAAGACCTATCTATAAAAAGGTTCTCCAGGTCCTAAAACTTGAAGACAAAGGAGGAGAAATGTGAATGTGGGTGTTGAGAAGAAGTTAGGAAATCTTCCTAACAAGTATGTGAGGAAGAGGGAAATGGATTCTAAGATCGTGAATGAATATCAAGCTTTGGTCAAACTTGAAAAATGGAAGGTTGTAGGAGTAAGAAAACTAAAGCTAAAATATTTTTGCCAGAGTAATCATGGGGTGTCTAGGGGAAATAAAAAATATTCTAAATCTCATAAATGAAGTGCCTCTATTGGAATGTTAGGGGTCTAAATGGGCTTTCTAAACAATGGGTGGTCACTTCCCTGCATAAAGAAGTTTAATCTGATATTTTTTTCTTGCAAGAAACCAAGTTGGATTGTCAAGATATAGAAGTTAGAAGAAGAATTTGGAATGAATTCCATTTTTTTGCAAGCCTAGCGAATGATTCCTCTAAGGGACTCCTTTGTCTCTAGGATGCAACAATTTTGAGGGCTCTATAATTTCTTCCTAATATAGGATTATTAATATTCTCTTCAACAACAGAGAAAGTAATAAAAGGTGGGTTATGACTAACATATATGTGCCAAACTCTGGGCATAGTAGAAACTTGTTGTGGTAAAATCTATGTTTCATGAGAAGGATTTTTGTTCAAAAAAATTGATGCCTAGTAGGGGATTTTTATTCCCATCTATTTTTTTGGATTAAAAAGGAGGGAACTCCCAAATCTCGAAAATCATGGAAGAGTTTGTAAATTTTATGAATGGCAATGAACTATTGGATGTTGATTTGAATATTTCAAGGTATACTTGGAGTAAAATAAAGTGAGTAACCAACTCATCCAAATCAGGTTGGATAGGTTTCTTATCTCCAAGGAGTGCCTCCCATTATTTGAAAATTTATCTTTCTATTCTCTACCTAGAATTGGATCCAAACATAACCCCTTATATTTTGTAGTGAACTAGGAAGAAACTGATTCCCCAATCTATTTATATTTGAGTACATGTGGTGCCTTCATCCTTAGTTGGAAGCTAAAATAAAAAATGTATGATTAACAAGGGTTCGAGGCTTTGGCCTTTCCAAAATTATGGCAAAGCTTAGAGTTTTTAAAAGAAAACTTAAAGAATGGAATAAAAGGGTTTTTAGGAATATTTTGCAAAAGAAGAAATACCTAAAAATTCAACTGAAAGCTATTGAATCTGAGATAGAACTTGGAAATCAATCTCAAGAGATTAGATACAAAGAAAAGGATTTGTTGGATGAGTTTCATAACACTATAGCCAAGGAGGAAATTTTGTGGAAAAAAAGTCTAGGGTGCTTTGGCTAAATGAGGGAGATAAAAATTCTAATTTTTTTCACATCATAGACTTAAAGCACAGAAGCACCAATAGGATTAGAGAAATTTAAAAAGTTGATGGATCTAGTGCTACTCACATTAAGGATATAAGAGCTGAGGTTGTGGATGTTTTCAAAAATTTCATTGGAGTGGAAGAGATTGTAATGAGAAATCCAAATATAAGTTTCTTGGTAGTATTACCAACATTTTCATGGCTGATATAAACCAAGCCCTTGTATCTCCATTAAGCTATGAGGAATTTAGAGTTGCTATCTTTGTGATGGAAGGAGTAAAGGCTCTAGGCCCTGATGGTTTCTTCCCCCTCTTTTTCCATAAGTATTGGAATATTATGGGGAAGGATATTCTTGATGCCCTTTAGGAGGTCCAAACCATTAATCATATTCTGTTCGAAGTGAATTCTAATTTTTAACTCTGATCCCAAAGACTATTGGTGCAAAGGAATTTGGTGCCTTTAGACCCATAAAATTATGTAACACTATTTATAAAATTTTGATAAAGACCCTTGTTAATAGATTAAAACATTTTCTCTAGATTTTATTGATTCATCCCAAAGTGGATTTATGCTAGGGAGACAGATATTGGATAGTACCATAGCTATCCATGAAATCCTTAATTTAGCTGATAAAAGTGGCAGAGGTAGTATCCTCCTCAAATTAGACATGAACAAGGCTTATGACAAGGTTTTATGGGAGTTTTTATTAATTTTTTTGTAAAATTTTGGTTTTTGCCAAAGTTGGATAAAACTTGTCCATGCTTGTATCTCTTTTGCCAAGTTTTTGGTCTTAATAAATGGGTCCCCAATAGATTATTTTATTGGAAATTTTGAGTTTAGTGTTTTTATTGATGTCAAAGGTTTGAAGTCATTAGTTATCATTGATGTCAAAGGTGAAAATGTTGAGTTTTGTCTTCAAGCTTGAAATAATAAATGCAAAGGAGTTTTCCATGGTTGTGAAAGCAAGCAAAGAGAATTTTGAAGAAAAGGATTATAATATTTAGATTATAATATTTAAATATTATTAAAAGAGTTTGAAAGTAACAAAGGCTTCATTTGGTAAATAAAAAATGAATGGAATATTTTAAATTGCAAAGAAAAATAAGACTTCTCATTGGTGGAAAAGGACCTAAGGGAAAAGGTTTTATTATATATATATTTTAAATATTATAATACCTAAGTTTAAAGTTACATGGCGCTAAAGATAATGAAAGGAGGATCAACATCTAAAATGTGTATGGAAAGCATATAAAGACTTTGGAAATAAACGGTGGGCTTGATATTCAATTTTCATTCAATCATTCAAAGTGGTGACAACGAATGAGGTAGAGGGGACAAAATTGTTTTTGGAGTGTAGAAGGAGAACATAACAAGTACATTTCATTTGCTTGGTGTTACTGGGGTATGTTAGTCAAATATTATTTCTAAAACCATTGTTTCTAAGGGTTTTCTTCATAATTCCTTTGATGGGATTTGTATTGGTTCTACTCTTGAGGAGCTTATGATTTAGTTGGCAACCCTTGAGGTAGGGTCTTCGATTAGCTCCCCAAAGACCTATCTATAAAAAGGTTCTCCAGGTCCTAAAACTTGAAGACAAAGGAGGAGAAATGTGAATGTGGGTGTTGAGAAGAAGTTAGGAAATCTTCCTAACAAGTATGTGAGGAAGAGGGAAATGGATTCTAAGATCGTGAATGAATATCAAGCTTTGGTCAAACTTGAAAAATGGAAGGTTGTAGGAGTAAGAAAACTAAAGCTAAAATATTTTTGCCAGAGTAATCATGGGGTGTCTAGGGGAAATAAAAATTATTCTAAATCTCATAAATGAAGTGCCTCTATTGGAATGTTAGGGGTCTGAATAGGCTTTCTAAACAATGGGTGGTCACTTCCCTGCATAAAGAAATTTAATCTGATATTTTTTTCTTGCAAGAAACCAAGTTGGATGGTCAAGATATAGAAGTTAGAAGAAGAATTTGGAAAGAATTCCATTTTTTTGCAAGCCTAGCGAATGATTCCTCTAAGGGACTCCTTTGTCTCTAGGATGCAACAATTTTGAGGGCTCTATAATTTCTTCCTAATATAGGATTATTAATATTCTCTTCAACAACAGAGAAAGTAATAAAAGGTGGGTTATGACTAACATATATGTGCCAAACTCTGGGCATAGTAGAAACTTGTTGTGGTAAAATCTATGTTTCATGAGAAGGATTTTTGTTCAAAAAACTTGATGCCTAGTAGGGGATTTTTATTCCCCTCTATTTTTTTGGATTAAAAAGGAGGGAACTCCCAAATCTCGAAAATCATGGAAGAGTTTGTAAATTTTATGAATGGCAATGAACTATTGGATGTTGATTTGAAGATTTCAAGGTATACTTGGAGTAAAATAAAGTGAGTAACCAACTCATCCAAATCAGGTTGGATAGGTTTCTTATCTCCAAGGAGTGCCTCCCATTATTTGAAAATTTATCTTTCTATTCTCTACCTAGAATTGGATCCAAACATAACCCCTTATATTTTGTAGTGAACTAGGAAGAAACTGATTCCCTAATCTATTTATATTTGAGTACATGTGGTGCCTTCATCCTTAGTTGGAAGCTAAAATAAAAAATGTATGATTAACAAGGGTTCGAGGCTTTGGCCTTTCCAAAATTATGGCAAAGCTTAGAGTTTTTAAAAGCAAACTTAAAGAATGGAATAAAAGGGTTTTTAGGAATATTTTGCAAAAGAAGAAATACCTAAAAATTCAACTGAAAGCTATTGAATCTGAGATAGAACTTGGAAATCAATCTCAAGAGATCAGATACAGAGAAAAGGATTTGTTGGATGAGTTTCATAACACTATAGCCAAGGAGGAAATTTTGTGGAAAAAAAGTCTAGGGTGCTTTGGCTAAAGGAGGGAGATAAAAATTCTAATTTTTTTCACATCATAGACTTAAAGCACAGAAGCACCAATAGGATTAGAGAAATTTAAAAAGTTGATGGATCTAGTGCTACTCACATTAAGGATATAAGAGCTGAGGTTGTGGATGTTTTCAAAAATTTCATTGGAGTGGAAGAGATTGTAATGAGAAATCCAAATATAAGTTTCTTGGTAGTATTACCAGCATTTTCATGGTTGATATAAACCAAGCCCTTGTCTCTCCATTAAGCTATGAGGAATTTAGAGTTGCTATCTTTGTGATGGAAGGAGTAAAGGCTCTAGGCCCTGATGGTTTCTTCCCCCTCTTTTTCCATAAGTATTGGAATATTATGGGGAAGGATATTCTTGATGCCCTTTAGGAGGTCCAAACCATTAATCATATTCTGTTCGAAGTGAATTCTAATTTTTAACTCTGATCCCAAAGACTATTGGTGCAAAGGAATTTGGTGACTTTAGACCCATAAAATTATGTAACACTATTTATAAAATTTTGATAAAGGCCCTTGTTAATAGATTAAAACATTTTCTCTAGATTTTATTGATTCATCCCAAAGTGGATTTATGCTATGGAGACAGATATTGGATAGTACCATAGCTATCCATGAAATCCTTAATTTAGCTGATAAAAGTTGCAGAGGTAGTATCCTCCTCAAATTAGACATGAACAAGGCTTATGACAAGGTTTTATGGGAGTTTTTGTTAATTTTTTTGTAAAATTTTGGTTTTTGCCAAAGTTGGATAAAACTTGTCCATGCTTGTATCTCTTCACGCCAAGTTTTTGGTCTTAATAAATGGGTCCCCAATAGATTATTTTATTGGAAATTTTGAGTTTAGTGTTTTTATTGATGTCAAAGGTTTGAAGTCATTAGTTATCATTGATGTCAAATGTGAAAATTTTGAGTTTTGTCTTCAAGCTTGAAATAATAAATGCAAAGGAGTTTTCCATGGTTGTGAAAGCAAGCAAAGAGAATTTTGAAGAAAAGGATTATAATATTTAGATTATAATATTTAAATATTATTAAAAGAGTTTGAAAGTAACAAAGGCTTCATTTGGTAAATAAAAAATGAATGGAATATTTTAAATTGCAAAGAAAAATAAGACTTCTCATTGGTGGAAAGGGACCTAAGGGAAAAGGTTTTATTATATATATTTTTTAAATATTATAATACCTAAGTTTAAAGTTACATGGCACTAAAGATAATGAAATGAGGATCAACGTCTAAAATGTGTATGGAAAGCATATAAAGAATTTGGAAATAAACGGTGGGCTTGATATTCAATTTTCATTCAATCATTCAAAGTGGTGACAACGAATGAGGTAGAGGGGACAACATTGTTTTTGGAGTGTAGAAGGAGAACATAACAAGTACATTTCATTTGCTTGGTGTTACTGGGGTATGTTAGTCAAATATTATTTCTAAAACCATTGTTTCTAAGGGTTTTCTTCATAATTCCTTTGATGGGATTTGTATTGGTTCTGCTCTTGAGGAGCTGATGATTTAGTTGGCAACTCTTGAGGTAGGGTCTTCGATTAGCTCCCCAAAGACCTATCTATAAAAAGGTTCTCCAGGTCCTAAAACTTGAAGACAAAGGAGGAGAAATGTGAATGTGGGTGTTGAGAAGAAGTTAGGAAATCTTCCTAACAAGTATGTGAGGAAGAGGGAAATGGATTCTAAGATCGTGAATGAATATCAAGCTTTGGTCAAAATTGAAAAATGGAAGGTTGTAGGAGTAAGAAAACTAAAGCTAAAATATTTTTGCCAGAGTAATCATGGGGTGTCTAGGGGAAATAAAAATTATTCTAAATCTCATAAATGAAGTGCCTCTATTGGAATGTTAGGGGTCTGAATGGGCTTTCTAAACAATGGGTGGTCACTTCCCTGCATAAAGAAATTTAATCTGATATTTTTTTATTGCAGGAAAACAAGTTGGATGGTCAAGATATAGAAGTTAGAAGAAGAATTTGGAAAGAATTCCATTTTTTTGCAAGCCTAGCGAATGATTCCTCTAAGGGACTCCTTTGTCTCTAGGATGCAACAATTTTGAGGGCTCTATAATTTCTTCCTAATATAGGATTATTAATACTCTCTTCAACAACAGAGAAAGTAATAAAAGGTGGGTTATGACTAACATATATGTGCCAAACTCTGGGCATAGTAGAAACTTGTTGTGGTAAAATCTATGTTTCATGAGAAGGATTTTTGTTCAAAAAACTTGATGCCTAGTAGGGGATTTTTATTCCCCTCTATTTTTTTGGATTAAAAAGGAGGGAACTCCCAAATCTCGAAAATCATGGAAGAGTTTGTAAATTTTATGAATGGCAATGAACTATTGGATGTTGATTTGAAGATTTCAAGGTATACTTGGAGTAAAATAAAGTGAGTAACCAACTCATCCAAATCAGGTTGGATAGGTTTCTTATCTCCAAGGAGTGCCTCCCATTATTTGAAAATTTATCTTTCTATTCTCTACCTAGAATTGGATCCAAACATAACCCCTTATATTTTGTAGTGAACTAGGAAGAAACTGATTCCCCAATCTATTTATATTTGAGTACATGTGGTGCCTTCATCCTTAGTTGGAAGCTAAAATAAAAAATGTATGATTAACAAGGGTTCGAGGCTTTGGCCTTTCCAAAATTATGGCAAAGCTTAGAGTTTTTAAAAGCAAACTTAAAGAATGGAATAAAAGGGTTTTTAGGAATATTTTGCAAAAGAATAAATACCTAAAAATTCAACTGAAAGCTATTGAATCTGAGATAGAACTTGGAAATAAATCTCAAGAGATCAGATACAGAGAAAAGGATTTGTTGGATGAGTTTCATAACACTATAGCCAAGGAGGAAACTTTGTGGAAAAAAAGTCTAGGGTGCTTTGGCTAAAGGAGGGAGATAAAAATTCTAATTTTTTTCACATCATAGACTTAAAGCACAGAAGCACCAATAGGATTAGAGAAATTTAAAAAGTTGATGGATCTAGTGCTACTCACATTAAGGATATAAGAGCTTAGGTTGTGGATGTTTTCAAAAATTTCATTGGAGTGGAAGAGATTGTAATGAGAAATCCAAATATAAGTTTCTTGGTAGTATTACCAGCATTTTCATGGCTGATATAAACCAAGCCCTTGTCTCTCCATTAAGCTATGAGGAATTTAGAGTTGCTATATTTGTGATGGAAGGAGTAAAGGCTCTAGGCCCTGATGGTTTCTTCCCCCTCTTTTTCCATAAGTATTGGAATATTATGGGGAAGGATATTCTTGATGCCCTTTAGGAGGTCCAAACCATTAATCATATTCTGTTCGAAGTGAATTCTAATTTTTAACTCTGATCCCAAAGACTATTGGTGCAAAGGAATTTGGTGCCTTTAGACCCATAAAATTATGTAACACTATTTATAAAATTTTGATAAAGGCCCTTGTTAATAGATTAAAATATTTTCTCTAGATTTTATTGATTCATCCCAAAGTGGATTTATGCTAGGGAGACAGATATTGGATAGTACCATAGCTATCCATGAAATCCTTAATTTAGCTGATAAAAGTAGCAGAGGTAGTATCATCCTCAAATTAGACATGAAAAAGGCTTATGACAAGGTTTTATGGGAGTTTTTATTAATTTTTTTGTAAAATTTTGGTTTTTTCCAAAGTTGGATAAAACTTGTCCATGCTTGTATCTCTTCTGCCAAGTTTTTGGTCTTAATAAATGGGTCCCCAATAGATTATTTTATTGGAAATTTTGAGTTTAGTGTTTTTATTGATGTCAAAGGTTTGAATTCATTAGTTATCATTGATGTCAAAGGTGAAAATGTTGAGTTTTGTCTTCAAGCTTGAAATAATAAATGCAAAGGAGTTTTCCATGGTTGTGAAAGCAAGCAAAGATAATTTTGAAGAAAAGGATTATAATATTTAGATTATAATATTTAAATATTATTAAAAGAGTTTGAAAGTAACAAAGGCTTCATTTGGTAAATAAAAAATGAATGGAATATTTTAAATTGCAAAGAAAAATAAGACTTCTCATTGGTGGAAAAGGACCTAAGGGAAAAGGTTTTATTATATATATATTTTAAATATTATAATACCTAAGTTTAAAGTTACATGGCGCTAAAGATAATGAAAGGAGGATCAACGTCTAAAATGTGTATGGAAAGCATGTAAAGACTTTGGAAATAAACGGTGGGCTTGATATTCAATTTTCATTCAATCATTCAAAGTGGTGACAACGAATGAGGTAGAGGGGACAACATTGTTTTTGGAGTGTAGAAGGAGAACATAACAAGTACATTTCATTTGCTCCTTGATGTCATTTTCCAAGGTGGACCAGTGGTGGCTATATTTATGCTAAGACATTTTTGAGTTAAAGGTTCATGGTTCGATTCCCCCTAGCACCGGTTTTGAAGGCTTTAATTTTTGCTTCGGAAAACACGACAAGGGAATAAATATGGAGGCCTACACAATAGGTTTCAACCACTTAGCTAGCACAAGCAGTCACACATTGCATTAGGATATTGAGGTTGGAGGTTTGATTCCTGTCCATGCTAGCAATATTATTTTTGGTAAAAGGTATGTTCTAAGGTTGATTAATATTTTCTTTACATGGAGTTTGAGGGGTGTGCTATGGTGTAAAGGTTTTTGGCATATATGAGGTATAATGGAAATTTATTTTTGTCAAATAATTTTTGAAGATATTGCTTCCATTAAAATTTTATTTTTACATATGCAAAAGTAGGAGTGATAAGGTATAAATGGTTGCTTTAGTATTTTAAATTTGTGTTATGGGTTATTAAGTGGTTTGGAAATTATTTTATGAAAGTGGGAGATAAAAGGTGTAAATGGGTTTTTATTGTTTGTAATATTTGCATTAATATTGAAATACTTGGTTCAATATTTGATGTTCTATTTTGAAAAACCAAGAGAGTGATAGAACATTGGTTTAGAACAAAATTTAGCGTATCTTTATGAGAAGAAAATTCATGTGGATGGTTTGAGAAAGTATTTTTCTATCTAACCCTTGAAATGGCACTAAAATAATTAGTTGTTTGTGATACAAGTTTTTGAAGACATATCTCCATAAGAGAAAATTAAGAGGTATGGGAACTTCATTCCTTATTTAAGGTGTTTTGTTGAGTAAATGTTTTTGAAACATAAGGTGGAGATAAAAGGGTTGTTTGGTAAGCATTTTTGAACATATTTGAGTTAGGGTT
Source organism: Wollemia nobilis (assembly GCA_028583015.1). NCBI lineage: Eukaryota > Viridiplantae > Streptophyta > Pinopsida > Araucariales > Araucariaceae > Wollemia > Wollemia nobilis. Next base: position 2,938,845 of record JAQPPZ010001323.1, read on the forward strand.
TGACATATACATATGCATTAAATTGTTGAGAGAAAGTGGAAATAATTGTATTACGTTTTGTACCTCATTGTCGAATGGTTTTGGAAATATTTGGGATAGATTTTGAGAACAAGTGTGCTTCCATTGTTGAAAGAGATTGAGAAATTTTTTCTAGAGATTGTGGACTACTTGTGTTAGGACAAGTTTGTGAATCATTTTGAAACCTTTTGAGCATTGGTTGAGATATATTGAAAGTAATTGTGAAAGTGTTTGAGATCAATCTTGTGAGGGAAATTTGTGCATTATTGAGGTTGATGTTTGAGAGAAAATTTACAAGAAAGATAGATCAGTTTTGTGAAACAAGTTATAAACTATTTTGATTTGATTTGAAAGGGATTTTACAAGAGATAGATATTGCATTGATTGAATGCAATATTTGTTAATGTGAATAACATATTGAATTTTGGATAGTACATATCATTATCTATATGTTCTAGAGGTTAAACAAATTCTAAGTAGAATTTATCTAAGATATTTAATATGTGTGTGTGTGTGTATGCAATATTTTGAAATATTTGAACAGATTTTATGACCAGCATTGAAGGCATATTTGAGCAATTATTTTGAGAAGGCTTGAAGATCGATTTAAGAAAGTCTTTTGAGAAGGCTTGAAAGTAGATTTGAGCAAGTATTTTGAGAAGACTTGAAGGTAGATTTGAGAAAGTCTTGTGAAGACTTGAAACAACATTGTGGAAGATTTGAGATAGAGTTGAGAGTAGTTTTGATTGCTGATTTGATCAAGATATGTTAAAGCTTAGGGTAGTTTTGAGATAAAGTTGAGAGTAGGTTTGATTGTTTATGTGATCAAGCTTTGTGTTAAGGCTTGGTGCAATTATGAGATAGAGTTAAGAGTAGGTTTGGTTGTTGATTTTATCAAGCTTTGTGTTAAGGCTTAGGGTATATTGGAGTAGAGTTGAGTAGAGCAAAGGAGATAGAGTTCTCCTATGGAGAGAGATCCATGAACCAGATCTGATAGGGGATAGAGTTTACCTATGGAAATATATCTATGAACCAACTAAGAAGATAAAATTATTCTATGGATAGATATCCAAGAACTAATTGAGGAGATAGAGTTCTCTTGGATCAAGTTCCATGAAATAGAGATTGGATAGAGTTCTCCTATGGAGATAGATCCACAAACCAAAGCAAAGGGGAAAGAGTTATCCTATGGAGAGAGGTCCATGAACTAGAGCAAGGGGAAAGATTTATCTTGTGGAGAGAGATACACAAAATAGAGCAAGGGTAAATATTTATCTTGTGGAGAGAGATCCAAAAACTAGAGCAAGGGGATAGAGTTATCCTATGGAGAGATATCCATAAATCAGAGCATAGGGGATTGGTGTCTCATTTGGACAGAGGTCCATAAACATTGTAATAGGAAATTGATTTCCAAGATATTTTTTGAGAAAATTTAGAAGAAATATTTTCTCCTTGGATGTAACCCACATTGGGTGAACCACGTTAAATTTATGTCTCTCATGTTTGTGATGATTTATGCATTGCTTTGATTATTGCTATTGATACTACTATTGATAATATTGGATAATTTTGTTTTTAAAATAAAAGTAAAAGTTGATCTTATATTGTTCACCCCCCTCTCAGTATAAGCTTGTGTTCTTCAATTAGTATCAGAGTGGGTTCCTTCAAAAAAGTCTAACAACTTGAAGGAAGATATTACAAGAACACAGATGGCATATCAAAATGGATCCTCATAAAATAAGGTACCATTGTTCGATGAGAATAATTATACCTTCTGGATTATAAGAATGAAGACTTACCTAATGGCACAATGATATGAGACATGACAATCCATTGAGGATGGATTCACACCTACAACTACTCATGCCATAGATAAATATGGTAAGATGTTACATATGAATAATACCAAGGCTATGAATAGATTCTTTAGTGGATTATGTGAAGCATGACTTTTGAAAGTTATACACTATAAATCAACAATAGAGATATGGGAAAAATTGAATCAAACATATGAGGGAGATAAAAAGGTCAAAATGGCAAAACTTAAAAACCACAAGAAAAGGTTTGAAGATTTGAATATGGAATATGAGGAAGATATTGCTACATAATTACTTTGTGTGGGTGAGGTTTTTAATACCATGCATGGACTTGGATTCAAAATTGAAGACTCCTGAGGTCAAAATTAATTAGACATTTTTCGCAGGACTGCCCAAACTACCGAACTCATTTCGGCCATATCTCACTCATCCGGACTCGGATTGAGCTAAAATTTTGAGGGTAGATGCCTGAAAAACCCTAGAACGTCTCCACCAATTTTCATATCATTTGGAGCAACACAGATCCTAGCGCATCCCTATGTGTGAACGATATATTTGGCAAGCGGCTATGCGAGGGTTTCATCTGGGTTGAGTGCAAGCAGCTCCAGAGGTTGGTTTTTAGGGCCTTCGGGCCCTAGCGGCCAATATTTTTGTGGTTTATGCTCAATATTTTAGCAGGAAATGTTGCAGGGGATACAAGATGGGTTAGAAATTTGTCTTTCAATAGATCATACTGTGAACTTGAGTGACAATGACTTCCAATTTGCTGCACAAAAGAAAAGTGAAAACCATACCTTTCCACGACGTCTAGGGCAAGGATTAAAGAGATCACAAAACAAGTTTCAAGCAGTTGATCAAAAAATGGCTCATATCTCAAGTGAATCTGGTGCTAAGGTGCACCCACAAAATAATTCTACTATGAAAACCCCTATCAAGGGTAAGAATTTTGAAGACTCAGTCCCAAAAATGAATTTTAGGGATGCCCTTCATGGTGGACAGCCTCAGCCCAATGCTAATATCAATATTAGGGCTTCCCATAAACCTCTAAGAATGCCTAAGATTGATCCCAGGAAAATGGAGTCAGGATGTCTTAAAGCAGCTGATGGAACTCCTATTGTTAAGCTTGATATGGGTAACATTCAGACCGGCATTGAAGATTTGGAAAAAAGAGGACTAATTTGTCGGTTCGTGGGTTTTCGTCCGAGTCTATCTACTTTCAAAGTCTGGGCTGCAAAAAGCTGGAAAACTAAAGGTGAGTTACAAATCTCTATTTATCCAAATGGTTATTTTCTTGTTTTATTTGCTAATAATGAAGATAGAGAGAAAAATTTTCAAGGGGGTCCTTGGTTTTTTGGAAGGGCAGGGCTTTTCATGAAGCCCCGGCATACTAAATTTAAAGCCGAAGAAGAGATGCCTTCTATAGCTCCCGTGTGGGTTAGACTCTTTGGCCTCCCTATTGAATTTTGGAATCCTACTATTTTTTCTTCAATTGGAAACTCTTTAGGAACTTTTATGATGACTCGCTGATTGTACTCAAAATTTTGAACATATTATTTATGCTCGGATTTGTGTTTTAATGGATTTTGACAAACCCCTACCTAAAAATATCACATTACAATTTGGGGAAGACACTTGGGAGCAAGTAGTGGACTATGAGAACATTCCTTTTCATTGTAGAATTTGCCATGAATATGGTCATTTGGCCAGTGCTTGCCCAAATAAAATTCCTGATCAAAAGAAAGAAGATATAAACTCAACAGGTTTCCAAATACCTAAGAAGAAGAACACTAAAAAAAACCAGTTATGAAGGATCAATCAAAGTCATCTCGCTAATATGTTTGAAATCCTTTCCACAAATGATGTCCCAAGTGAGGAAGAGGAAATAATGGAAACTAAAATCTTAGAAACACAATTTAAATATGAAGGGAAGAACTCAGAGACAAACCAACAAATCAAAGGTTTTCAACAAAAAAAAGGAGAAAATTTACACAAGAAAAACAATATTTCAAATGTCAAAACTTCAAATAATGCAGGTCCCAATATAGACTCCATTGAACCATCTAGTAAAATTTTGGCTGTGTACGAGCATTCTTCAAGGTTAGAAGCCATCTCAGATTCAATTGGAATAAGTCAAGAAACAAGGAAAAAAATTGAAGATGGATTCTAATCAAAAAGTAGGTCGCAAGACCAATCAATATCATATGGTAAAAGAAGGTGAAAAGCTTGTAGAGGAAGGTAATATTAATGCCCTTCCCAAATTTTTTAGCCCCGGTATTAATGAAGATCATCACTTGGAATATTAGAGGACTCAAAGGGAGTCTTTCAAAACAAAATGAAATTAGAAGAATGATTCAGATAAATCATCCACATCTTGTTTTCCTTCAAGAAACAAAGATGTCAATGGAGGATATGGACTTAATTGCCAAGAAAATTTGGCCAACTGGAAAAGTGGTTTCCCTCAGCTCCCAAGGGACTTCGGGTGGCATTGCTTGTCTTTGGGACCCAAAAGAGGTAGTTATTCACCATATGGTTGGCAGTTGGGGTTTGTTGGCTATAGCTATTCAAAGTAGACATTCCAACCAGATTATGCTCTGCATTACTGTTTATGCTCCGACTTCTTTGGAGGAAAAAAGAAGACAGTGGAAGGATATTACTCATATTATCTCTCATTTTCCTAAAGCTTGGATCTTGATCGGAGGAGATTTCAATACCATCCTCTCTCTGGATGAGAAAAGGGGGGAAATAGAAATTTGGACAAAAGCACTGACCTCATGAGCGAATATATTGCAAACCTCCATCTTGTGGATATCCAACCAGATAATGGCCTTATGACTTGGTCTAATAGAAGGCAAGGCTTAGCTTGTATAATGGAGAGATTGGATAGGTTTTTGCTCTCTAAAAATTTCTTAATCCATGGTCACATTCCTAAAGTGAAGACTCTTAATAATGTTGGTTCGGATCATTGGCCAGTCATGGTGGAAATGTGGAAAACCAATGTGAGTTTCTCTCCTTTTCATTTTCAATTAATGTGGCTTAGAGACATTTCCTTCAGACCTCATGTGCAACAATGGTGGAAGGAAGGTAAACCTAGGCATGGGACTAAGATGTTCTGTTTTGCCAAAAGACTGCAATACATTAAATCCAAAATCAAGACTTGGAACTGGAAAGAGTTTGGGGATGTTCATAAAAAAAACATGAAGTTATTGCTCATATTGAAAATTTGAATAAGAAAATCCGTTTAGATGGCCTCACAGAGAAGAGAAGTGCAGATGAAATTAAACTCACAACTCAGTTAGAGGAATGGGAAAAAAGAGAAGAAATCTTATGGAAGCAAAAATCTAGAATTCAATGGCTCAAAGAAGGAGATCGAAACACAAATTTCTTCCACAAATCTCTTCTAGCTCGAAGATCTCACAACTTTATTTCTTCCTTAAAATCAGATTCTGGAGATGTTGTTTATACTTGGGATGGCATGAACTCTATTGTTGTTGATTACTTTTCCAATATTTTTGTTGCTACTCCTCTTGACTCAGCTTCATCAACATAATGTTCTTCAAGCAATCCCTTCTCTTATCACTTCGAGGAGAACTCTATTTTGACTGCTCCTGTTACTATCAATGAGCTTCAACAAGTAGTTTTTAAAATGCAAAAAGGGAAAACCCTAGGTCCCGATGGTTTTCCTATTGAGTTCTACCAAGAGTTCTGGGATATCCTTCATGTTGATTTATTAGAGGTGGTGGAAGAAGCCAGGAAAGCCAAAGAAATTTTGAAGGTTATCAATAAAACTTATATTACTCTTGTTCCAAAAGCTCAAGAGGTTGATCATATCTCAGCTTTTAGACCTATTGCTTTATGTAATGTTCTTCTCAAAATCATTACTAAAATCATGGCATAAAGGTTGAAGCCTCTTTTGCATAAGATTATTTCCCTAGAGCAAGGGGGTTATGTGGAAGGACGTCAAATAGTAGATGAGATAGTTCTTGCTCAGGAAGCCATCCATTCCATGGATATGCAAAATTCTCCTTCCATGTTCATTCGGTTAGACTTATCCAAAGCTTATGACAGAGTGGATTGGCACTTCCTTATCAAAGTTTTGAGGCAATTTGGTTTCTCTAAGGATTGGATGGATTGGATTATGGGATGTATCTCTTCAGTTTCCTACTTAGTTCTTATCAATGGCAGGCCTTCTCAGTCTTTCCCAGCTTCCAGAGGTATTAGGCAAGGTGACCCGCTATCCCCTTATTTATTCATCATTCTTGCTGAATGCTTGGGTAGGACTATAACCAAAAAGAGGGAAAACAAAACCCTTGAGGGAGTTACCATTGCTCATGGAGCTAGACCTATCTCTCATCTTCAATTTGTGGATGACTCTACTCTTTTAGGTAAAGCTACAGTTAAGGAAGCTTCTAATATTAAGCAAATCATTAGCTATTTTTCTAAGGCTATCGGGCAGTTGATCAATGAAGACAAATCTAAAGTTATTTTCTTTCACTGCTCTGCTAGACAAGAATCCATGGTCTTGGATAAATTAAGATATAAGAAGACCTCTCTTCCAATCACTTATTTAGGTATTCCCATAAATATTCAAAGGCAAAAAAATAAATATTGGAATTGGTTGTTGGACAAAGTCAAGAAGAAAATTGGAAAGTGGACCAACAAGTGGCTTTCTTCTAGGGGTAGAATCACCTTGGTAAAATCAGTCCTTCAAGCTATTCCTATTTATGTTTCTTCCATTTTGAATATCCCAAAGGCTGTTCTTCGAGAATTGGATCAAATCAGTCATCGTTTCCTTTGGAGTGGTACTAAGGAGAAAAGAAAATGGGCCTTGGTGAAATGGGATACTTTATGTCTTCCTAAGAGTGAAGGGGGGTTAGGATTCCGGTCTTCAATTAATAACAACAAAGCTTTAGCTGCTAAATTATATTGGAGGATGTTGCATAACCCCAATGCTCTTTGGGCCAATAATCTCCGTGCTAAATATGCTGAGAACAAAAGTCCCGAAGACCTTGTTCGCTATCAACTTCCTACCAAAGGTTCTCCCATTTTAGCAGTTCTTAAGACTGGTGAGGATTTGATAAAGAAAAAATTATTTTGGATCATTCATAATGGTCAACATGCAAATTTTTGGACAGATTCTTGGGATGGTCACAAGCCTTTGATAACTCGGCTTCCCGATTGGAGGCCTTGGATGGAGGAGCTTCACCGAGCTAATTGGATAAAGGTGGCTAATTACTGTCGGTACCATACTCGGTAATTCAAAGGTTGGTAGATATTGGATCCCTATTGAGGACTGGCCTATTCAAATCCTAGAAAGGCAAAGACAAGATATCCAAGGCATCCTTCATATGAGATCCCTCTCTTGGTCCCATGAAAAAGATTGTTTTGGATGGAACAACACTACTAAGGGTGAGTATTCAGTTGCTCAAGGTTATTTGACCTTATGCCATAATAATCCCAACCATTCTTCTGACATATTTTCTTGATTGTGGGCTCAAAAGCTCTAGCCTAAGGTGAGGTTCTTTAATTGGCTTTTATTGCATCGTAGGGTGCTTACTGGTGAGCAACTTATGAAGCGTGGTTTTCATGGCCCTTTTAGATGTGAAATGTGTGAAGAGAATGTAGAAAATATCAACCATATTTTTATTGAGTGTACTTTAGCCTCTGAGCTATGGAGGAGAATGGCCACTTTACTTGGCTTACAATGGTCCAATTTTTTTACTTTTGAACAGCTTTGGAGGGATTGGCCTAATCAAGAGGGTGTTGATCATTTTATTAGGCAGTTAGTTTGGATGGGTTCTACCATTCTTCTTTGGAATATTTGGAATGAAAGGAACAACCAAATTTTTAATCAAGATAGGAAGGATATTCACTATATTTGGCAAAAGACCATAGCCAACTTAGTTGAATCAGTCCATCAACTCCTTAATCACCCCCAAAACTCCCACCAAAGATGGGATCAAGTGATGCAAATATTGAAGATTAAACCTTCTAAGGGCAACCAACTTAAAGGGAATGTGAGTATTAGTAAGATGGATAGGACTAGAAATTGGCAACCTCCTCCTAAGGATTTTGGAAAAGTCAATACCGATGGAGCCTCTAGAGGGAACCCTGGAAAAGCCAGTGTGGGAGGAATTGGTAGACTTTCAGATGGCTCCCTGGTTTTTACTTTTGCTAGAGAATTTGGGTATTCTTTCCAATAACCTTGCTGAGGGGTATGGTATCCTCGGGAGGCCTTCAGGAGGCTACTAAGGTTGGATGGGAAAAGGTGTTAGTTGAGTCTGACTCTCAACTTATGATTAATCTCTTGAAGACTCCTTCTAAGAATCATAAGGTGGATTGGAGAATAAAAAGAATTATTGAGAAGATTCAGTTAATCCAGATGGGATTTTTGAAAGTTGATTACAATCATGTGGTTAGAGATCAAAACAAGAGTGTTGATGCTTTAGCTAATTGGGCTTTGGACAAAGGTGATCTTACTTGTTATGGCCACCCTCCTATATGGTGGGCTTCTCAAATTAGGGAAGCTCTTCTTTCTATCATTTCTTTGGATGGCTCCAGTTTCGAAGGTACCTAGTTTCTTCTTGTTTTTTTTTTTGCTTCTCTTTGGTTCATTCAGTTTTTTTTAGTTCCCTAGCTCATTCTATTCTTTATTTTGTTTCCTCTGTTGATTCTTGCCTTAATAGTCTTCTGGTCTAGATAGGTCATTGTTTTGTTCATTTTTTTTTTTTGTTTAGTTTTTTAAGGTGGGTGGGTTCTTTTGTTTTGTTTTGTTTTTGTGTTCTTTGTGTTGTTTTTTGTTGTTCTTGTGTTTTTGTTGTTTTGTTTTTTTTTTTTTTTTATGTTTTTTGTTATTGTTCTTGTGTTTTTTTTGTTCTTGTTCTTGGGTTTCTCTTTGTTTGTGTTATTTCGTGTTTTTATGTGTGAGTGTTTTCTATGTATTTTGTTTTTGTTTATTGTCTTGTTGTTGGTTGTTTTTTATTTTTATTTTATTTATTTTTTAAGGTTTTGGTTGTGTTTATTTTTCATGTTTTTTTGGGTTATGTCTTTGTAGTGTTCTGTTGTTTTTGTCTTGTTTGTGTTTTGTTATGTGGTTCTTGTGTTTTTCTATGTGGTTTGTGTTGTGGTTTCTTTTATCTTATTGTGCGTGTTTGGTTGTGCTTTTGTTTTTGACACACTCAAGGAGCATGTTTTTTATTTTATTTTATTATTTTTGTTGTTATTTACTTATTTTTAAATTGGTTTTGTGTGTTTGTTTGCTCCTTGAGTATGTCAAAGGTGGTAGGCCAGGTCCGAGTCCTGACCATTTTTGGTGGAATGGATACCCCCGCCTCCTTGGGTCTTACCCGAAAGTGGCATCCCTTTTGGGATGTTTTCCACAAATAAAAAAAAAATTGAAGACTCCTATGTTGCTAAAAAAGTATTAAGGTCACTTCCTAGGCAGTATGATGGAAAAGTTTTAGCTATAGAATATATGAGAGATATTGAAAAGTTGACTATGGATGAGTTACATGGAATTATCATAGCTTATGAGATGAAAATAGTATAGTACCCCAAATCCAAGAAATATATATCTTTCAAAGCTTCAAAGAAGACAAAAGATAAGAAAACAAAATCACGTGGTGAGTCAAGAAATGATGAAGAATCTAACTATGCAAAAAGAAACAAGGACTCAAGAAAGCAAAAATGTATGAAGACTATGAAATTTTTTAATTGTGGTAATTGTTTCACTATACATCTTACTATCTAGAATCCGGTAGTAGTAGTAGTGAAGAGAAACAATATCATAAGAAAAAGGGAGTAAAATCCAGGTATGAAAAAAAAATAGTTATGGACAAGGTAAGCATGAAAAGAAGTTCTTTCAAAGGTACAAGAAGAGTTTCTATGTTAACAAGGCAAGAAAGGTTTCAAGTGACAGTGATGAAATACTCTCAGATAGTGAAAAACTATCTATTTTTGTAAATAGAAGAGGAAGAAGATGCACCTATTGAAGGTAAAGTTGAAAAGTATGAAGATGCTCTTGGATATCAAGAAGTAGAAAAGGATTCATAAAATGAATAGGAAGGCACAATTGATCTAGAATAAAAACTTATTGTTGCTCTTAGAGAGTTGAAAAGAGTTAGAAAGAAGAATTCAAGAATAAAGGTTCAAGTTCAATAACATGAGGAATAAAAGGAAAAGCTTCTACAAGACCTAACAAACTCAAAATCTAAGACAAGGAGATTTAAAGAGGTCATGGTTGAGAAGTTAGAGGTAAAAGAGTTAGAATGCAGGAGATTAGAATATGGGGTAGCTTCACTAAGGATGGATGTGAAAGATTCTAAGGATAAACTACATATGTTTGGGAAAATTTCAAAGACTTTGGATAAAATTATCAATGCACAAAGATCTTCATATATCAAAATAGGACTTGGTTTTGAAGAGGGACAAGGGAGACAATAAGAAGGGTTAATCTCAAACTCAAAAAAAGAGAAAGTTTCATAGGAATAGAGTGAAGAAGAAATTAATACTTATGATGATAAGTTGAAGAATAGAAGCTTCACTAAGAAAGGAAACAATGCACAAACAAGAAACATGTATCATCACAAAGAAGGCAAAGAAAGGACTAAGAGATTAGAGGGTTCAAAAAAATATTTCTTCAAAGGACACTGTTTTTCATATAATCGATTTGGTCACAAGGCTATGCATTGCAGGGTTCATGAAAAGGAGTATGGTATCATTAAAAGGAATTTCAACTCATTCAGATATGGATATTTCTTTCAAGGGTATTACTATTCTTGTAATAACTTTGGTCATAAAGCAATCATTGTAGGTTTCATGACAAAAATGATTATGGCTTCACCAGGAGGAACTTCAAGATATTTGCACCCTCCAAAAACTACAAAAATAAGTGTTACAAGTGCAATAATATGGGGCATAAGGCCAAGTGGTTTAGAAAATAGTTTCTAGAACTTCCAGAGATAAGCAAGAACAAGGACACTCAAAAGGATCAAAAGGGTATGTTAAAAAATAAGGTTGACAAAGAAAAAGAGCATTGTATGCTAGGAGTAGAGATACTCCCACCCCAAAATTAATCACCACAAGATGAGGAGGTGGGGAGGGTTCTAAGATAAGAGTATTATATTTAGCCCCAAGGGAGTCCATTTTTTGTTGATGTCAAAGGGGAGATATTTGAGTGAGGGAGAGAGAATTCAGTCAAGGAGAGCAGTTTCTCAAGGGGAGCAAATTTGGAATCCAATGGTAGGAAAAGGAATTTTTAGAAAGGGTTGACATCAATGACAAAGGGAGAGATTTTTGGAAATGAGTATATTATTTTCATTGATGTCAAAGGTTTGATGTCATTGGTTATCATTGATGTCAAAGGTGAAAAAGTTGAGTTTTGTATTCAAGGTTGAAATAATAAATGCAAAGGAATTTTCCATGGTTGTGAAAGCAAGAAAAGAGAATTTTGAAGAAAAGGATTATAATATTTAAATAATTTTAAGAGAGTTTAAAAGTAACAAGGGCTTCATTTGGTAAATAACAAATGAGAGGGATATTTTAAATTGTAAATAAAAATAAGACTTCTCATTAGTGGAAAAAGACCCAAGGCAAAAGGTTTTATTATAATTTTTTTTTTTAAAATACTATAATACCTAAGTATAAATTTACATGGCACCAAAGATAATTCAAATTATTTTTAATAAATTTTAAATGAGGGCTAACATATAAAACATGCATGGAAATAATATAAATACCCTAAGACTTTGGAAATAAATGGTAGGATTGATATTTGATTTTTGTGCAATTGTGTAAAGTGGTGACAATGAATGACGTAGAGGGGACAACATTTTTTTCAGAGCACAAAAGGAGAACAAAATAAGTACATTTCATTCGCTCCTTGAATTCATCCACTAGGATGGCCCAGTGGTGTCTATATTTGTGCTAAGATGTTTGTGAGGTGGAGGTTTGTGGTTCAATTCCCCCTAGCACCAGTTTTTAAGGATTTAATTTTTGGTTCAGTGAACAAGCTAAGGGAATAAATGCAGAGGCCTACATGATAGGTTTCAAGGATTATGTAAAAAAAATACTATTTTAAGGATTATGTTGCATGATAGGACAGACACGAAATACTCCTTTCACCTCACATTTTCTTCCAAGTATGGTTTTGACCATTTTGCTCAAGATCCTCTTTAATATGTGTAGAACATGTTTTGTTCAAGATAGTTTGGGAATCAATTCCCAACCTTAGGATCTTTTTAATATATGTTATATAATAACCCTAAGAGGATTCGACACCTTTTCAATGATTGTATTTGAAATGTAGATGCAACTACGATGAAACGTATATGCAATGTGGAATGTAACATGAGATATGGATGAATGCATTGCTATTTTTGAAATGCGGATGGAGTATATCACCTACTTTGCCATAATTTGTAAAATTGACAACTTCATGCATCACAAATTCCAAAATATTCTTTAATGTGTTTGCGATACTCATGGAGCTTTCTGCAATACAATTTCGATGTTTCATATTCTCCTAGTCTTAGTCAACATTCATAAGGACATAAGTTGACATCTCACTTTTTTTTTTTTCAAGGCAAACCAAAAGTGTCCAAAGGACCAACACACAAAACTTAAAACCAAATCCAAAGAGCAATCCCAAAAATGAAACTTGAAAACACAAACCAAAACCAACAACCAACATCTATATACAAATGTACAATATAATACAAGATGGTGCAAATTTTGATTATCATTTTCTCGGATCCCAAACCTGATTTGAGCATTCCAAAAGACATATAATGTGATACACATGCCAAATGTGGAAGGAATCAAACAAAAACAAGACTATACCAAACAATGCAACCAACTTCAACTTTCCTCTCTCACCCCACCAATTAGATTTAGCTCCATTAGTATTCTCATAGGTGAGATTCAAATTACCTAATTGATTAGACAATGGTTGATTTTCAATTCTTTCTTGTCTATTCTTTAAGGTGTAAATTTCATCATTCCATTCATGATTTAGAACTAGGATTTCTTTATTCAAAATAAAATTTTGTAAGCAAGAGCCTATTTCTAAAAATTTCAAGGCTAACTCATTTTCCATGTTCTTAGGCCAATCAAAATTGTGCAACAATTTACAAGTGTCTAGGATATTTACTAAATGGAGATCACTAGAAGTTTTTATCCTAGACTCAAGAATTAATTGTTGATGAATTTGATTTAGCAATTTAAGTGCATCAAGCTCATTTTAATTCATTAAAGTAACGTTATCAAAGGTGTGGTTAGAAATTAATTCTTGTTCTTCATTCACCTTCAATGGTATTTCATCATATAACACTTGTTCTTTCTCCATGATTTTTTTATCAAAGGCACCAAACTTAGGTACCCAATTGAACACATGTCCATCCCTTTCAAACCATAAGTCTTGTCTATCTAGGGGTGGGTTAACTAACACATTTCCATGATCAATCACTTGGGTTGTTTGGATAACGTGAGATTTTCAATTGGATCATCAATGATATCAAACCCAAATGATTTAGGTTTTGTAATTTTCTCATTTTGAAATGGCATAATCATTGTAGCACAAGTAAGTGTATCAATATTTTCAATTTCTTTTCCTTCAAAGGAATCTAAAGAAAATGACTCTCTTTCATGATTCATGGTTGTAGAATCCTTATCATGTTCCAAAATTTGATGAGATTCGAATTCCTCTTCCAAAAATTTCTCAAATTGCACAGGATTTATAGTATCCTTATGTGAGGAAGCCATTGAGTTATCCTGCATATTAATTGACACAACAAGTTTATTAGAAGATTTAGATTGATAATATTCTTCCCATTTCTTCCATGAATCATAGTAATCGTCCTCCAAGTTAAGTTGTGATGCTCAAGTACTTCTTCTTCATCTTCTGATTCATCAACCTGTTTCTCATCCAATTCATCTTCACCTTCCTTAGATGGTCTAGTTATTTCCAAAAGTGGGTTATCTCTTGAATTCAAATTGGTAAAACTATCATAATCCAAATTTTTAACCCATGATTCAATTTTATCACAATTTGGAAGGTGTGGATCCTCTTGGTCATAAATTTCGAGAACATCATCCAAAGTGTATTTCGAGAACAAGTGGTGAAATTCTATCATATCTTCAAATTCATTTATTGATTTTCTTTCAAATTCATTTTCAGACACTTGTGATGGCTTAGAAGCTTCTATAATGGGATCAATTTTTGAATTTTGTGTCATATAGTTGCTCCAATCCTTTGCAAGTACATCTGAACAAATCATGTCCACATAAGTTTGTTCATCCAAATCCTCCTTTTTGGGTAATGATTCTAGATATTTCTTTTCCAAAACAAGATGGTGATCATTTGACTCCAACTTCTTGTTACCCATCCATAGAATTCCTTCTCCAAAAACTTCATTCTCTTCAAGACTTTTCGAATAGGTATTTACTTCAACATGAGTCACCTCAAAATCCCTTGTATCACTTGAAGAAGCATAACATGAACCATCATTAAGATTGGCATTATGAATTTTCTTCCTAGGATGATTTGGATGCATACATTGATGTGCTCATTTTTGTGGTGGAACATGCCTACATACCTTCCTAACCACCTTCTTTTGCTCTTTTATTTTCGATACGAACTATTTGGGTTGAGTGGTAGAAGTAGTTGGATTAGTTGGATTGATATCCACAAACAAAGCTTGAACCTTTGTTGCAATGGTTCCATGAGTGACCACATGATTCTCTAATTGAGGCATAGTTGGATGGATGGAAGTACTTGTATAAGCACATGTAGAAGCATTAGTTGGTATGGTAGGATAAAGTTGATTGTAGGGAACAATATTTGATATCAAATTTTGTTGTGCCCATGCTTGATTTACCATCGAGGTTTGATTGCAAGCCCCTAGTTGTCCTACCATAGTTGATTGCTCTATTCCATAACCTTGTGGCCTCAATTGTTGATCTACAATCATAGCTTCTGTGTAGGCTGATGCAAGATTAGTAACCAAGGGATTCATCCTAATAAATATGGAAAAAAATGGATCCAATGCTCGAAAGTATATTTGAAGAGCACCACTTTCCTCAATAGTATAGGGAGAAATTAATCTTGCATAAAGCTTTCAAAACCTCAAGTTGAAACTTCTCACTGGCTCATTAGGTTCTCTTTTGCAAGAAGTAAATTGTTGATATATCATGAGAGGATCAATGAGTAACCTAAATTGATTGATAAAATCATATTTTAATTGAGTCCAAGATGTAATAGAACCAGTGGGTAAATTAATGTACCAATCATATGCCACCTCATATAGGATTCTAGGAAACATTCTACATGCCACATCCTCATGTTCGACATTCCATATAACTAGGATATCCACATAGGCTTGAATATGTTCCTTGGCTAATGTTGGACCATTGTTTTTAAATTTGGGCAAACGTTTTTCTACGTTCTTGGGTAAATCATGAAAATATCCACTAATGTTCAAAGGATTACCATGTATCCCATACCACGTTCCTGCAATTGTGGCCATTAATGAAACTCAAAGAATAACTTCAAAACCAATTCGCTAGTCATGAATAAAAGAAGGAACCATGACAAAGCAATATTCTAAAAGTGTAAATTAGTTTTTGATTCACTAGATCGCATATGCGCAAGTGAAGAGCATACTCCTAGTGTTGTAGGCTTTCTGATTCACAAGATCGCATTGGCAAGTGAAGAGCATAATACCGACAACAAATACATTTTAGACAAAACAATTCCTTACAAATAAGCATGAAATGACTAGCAAATATCAAACATGTAACGTATGAATAATCATGTTAGCATCAACCAAAATATGTATCCATTAAAATCAAATGAAAGTAATTGCATGGAGACAACCTCGTTAGTCAAGACCAAAATTTTTCAAAATCAAATCAAAACACATTATTCCTATATGAACAATCAAAAGCATTAGAACAATGCATAGCAATTCATGTCCTCCTTTTAACACTACAAGGTTGTATTGTTAAAAGAGGTCTAAAGACAATAATCAATAGGGCATGAAATATTCAAAATTTAAATCCCTATAGCATTTGAATCACACTGAAATAAACCAATTCAAGCCCTCCTTCTAGCGCCAAAATGTTGAGTGGTATTTTCACCCAATTGTGAAAGTACACTCTCCTTTAGGATTTGGGTTCCAAATACCCTCTTGCAAAGAAGTCAAACAAAGAACTTCTCCAAGGTCTCCGCTATATTAGCATTTGCATATGTGTATTAGTAATCTCAAATAAAGATATTCAATTTAAATTATTGGAACACCTTAGTGGTTGCAAGTAATTGTAAACAAGGGGCAATGTTGGTTTATTTTACCATGAAACTTTAGTGATTTTTCATTGAACCAAAATAAAGCAAATGTGAGTTGGCCCTCATATGACCTTCAATGTGATGCTCAAATTACCCCTCTTTCATAAAATTGGAATTTTTATGAAGAGAGGGCAATTTTAGGCTCCAAAAAATGGAAATTTGTGAAATGCCATAAAACATAACTCCTTCAATGAAATTGGAATTTTCATGAAGGGAATGTCATCATAGGCTCATGAGTGTAAAACAAAACTGAAAAAAATGAAATTTGACCTTAAAATGGAAATTTTCTATTTTCAGATTTTTAAAATCTGCAATAAAATAGCAACTTCGATGAATTTTTAAAAATACTAAACAACTCCGAAAATGAAATTTCAAAGTGTGTATGGTAATTCTAAAGTATAACCTATGCAATGGTGAAATTATATTTGGATTTTGAAAATTTTTAAATGTTTATTTTAATGCTTGAAAATTAAAATAAAAGTTAAAATTTTTGGAAAAAATAAAATGCAGGAAATGAACATGAAATGCAGAAAACTAAAAATAAAATGCATTCAGTATGATGCTATCCTATTCCGACAAAACCGAAGATGTGAGGTTTTCATGCATAAAACCTAACCTATTGGACTTGCAACAACTGCACAATCTGGATAAGCTAAGTGTTGGCTTCTAGGGTTTTAAATGAGGTTTTCAGATTTAGACATTCGCATGAAGCAACCAAGAAACTTGTATAAACACCATTTACAAGCCTAAAATCTGAAAAGGTGAAAAATAGACATTTAATCTTGCATGCAGAAAATGAATCCTTCTTTCTTGTCCACAAGATGCAACTTTCTAAAAATTTATGTATTAAAAATTTGTCATTTTACAATAACAAAAGTTTCTGGTTTTCCCAAACCAATCAATGGAAGAAAAACAACCCAAACAGGTCCAGAATGGCCCTCTTGCCTTCAAATCTGCAACACTGCTCGTGACAGTTTCCAACCCCTTTCTGGCCTCTTTGAATGGCGTATTTAAACTTATAAAAAAATTGTTTCTCCTTCCATGACGGTTCGTTTCATTTTCCAATGGCTATTCGTTTCACCTTCGCTGACTATTCGTTTTATTTTCCAATGGTTGTTCGTTTCACCTTCCCTTGTGCATGCATGTGCTTTGGTTTCCATTTTATGGCCCTTCACCATGAAAATGTAACATGTCACGATATCACGACACTTTTGCCTCCTTGCTCTCTTTTGTTGCTTTTAGCCATGAAAATGTAACATGTCACGATATCGCGACACTTTTTTTTTCTTGTTCTTTATTTTCTTGTTTGGTCGCGAAAATGCAACATGTTGCGATATCGTGACACTTTTTCTTTATTCTTTATTTTCTCTTCTCTTTTGGTCACAAAAATGCAACATGTTGCAATATTGCGACACTTTTTCTCTTTTGATCGCGAAAATGCAACATGTCGCGATATCGCGACACTTTTTCTCTTTTGGCCACGACCATGCAACATGTCTCGATATCGTGACACTTTTTCTATTTTGGTCATGACAATGCAACATGTCATGATATCGTGACACTTTTTCTCTTTTGGCCACAAAAATGCAACATGTCATGATATCGCGACACTTTTTCTCTTTTGGCCGTGACCATGCAACATGTCGCGATATTGCGACACTTTTTCTCTTTTGATCACGAAAATGCAACATGTCGCGATATTGCGACACTTTTTTTCTTTTGGCCGTGAAAATGCAACATGTCACAATATCACGACACTTTTTCTCTTTTGGCTGCGAAAATGCAACATGTCGTGATATCGCGACACTTTTTCCTTCTTGGCTTTCTCTTTGCTTTGAACCGCGAAAATGCAACATTTCGCGATATCGCGACTTTTTTTCTCCTTGCCGTGTTTTGCTTTTTCTTTGATCTTTAGCATATGTGCCACTTCGGTCTTCTTGGAAAACATGTAAAAAATGTGGGTCCCCAATTTTGGGGTACGTTGTGGAGCAGCCACAATAGGAGGTATAAAGGAAATTTATTTTTGCCAAATAATTTTTGAAGATATTACTTCCATTAAAATTTTATTTTTATATATGCAAAAGTAGGAGTGATAAGGTATACATGGTTGATTTAATATTGTAAATCTGTGTTATGGGTTATTAAGTGGTTTGGAAATTATTTTACAAAAGTGGGAGATAAAAGGTGTAAAATGGGTTTTTATTGTTTGTAATATTTGCATTAATATTGAAGGACTTGGTTCAAGATTTGATGTTTTTATTTTGAAAAACCAAGAGAGTGGTAGAGCATTGGTTTGGAACAAAATTGAGCATATATTTATGAGAAGGAAATTCATGTGGATGGTTTGAGAAAGTATTTTTCTATCTAACCTTTGAAGTGGCACTAGAAATATTAGTTGTTTGTGAGATAGATTTTTGAAGACATATCTTCATAAGAGTAAATTAAGAGGTATGGGCACATCATTCCTTATTTAAGGTGTTTTGTTGAGTAAATGTTTTTGAAACATAAGGTGGAGATAAAAGGGTTGTTTGGTAAGCATTTTTGAAAATATTTGAGTTAGGTTTTGAGATCTACATGTGCATCAATTTTTGAGAGAAAGTGAAAAAAATTGTATTAGGGTTTGTACCTCATTGTTGAATGGTTTTGGAAATATTTGGGATAGAGTTTGAGAACAAGTATGCTTCCATTGTTAAAATAGATTGAGACATTTAGGCTATATATTGTGAACTACTTGTTTTAGGATAAGTTTGTGAATCATTGTGAAACATTTTGAGCATTGGTTGAGATATATTGAAAGCAATTGTGAAAGTGTTTGAGATAAATCTTGTGAGGGAAATTTGTGCATTATTGAGGTTGATTTTTGAGAGAAAATTTGTAAGAAATATAGATCAATTTTGTGAAACAAGTTATACATTATTTTGATTTGATTTGAAAGGGATTTTGCAAGAGATAGAGATTGTATTGATTGAATTCAATATTTGTGAATGTGAAGAACATATCGGGTTTTTGATAGTACATATCATTCACTATATGTTCTAGAGGTTAAAAAAATTCTAAGTAGAATTTTTCTGTTTGAAGAAACTTTTTTTGAAAGAGATTTAAGCTATGTGTGTGTATGCAAGATTTGGAAATATTTGAGAAGATTTTATGAGCAATATTGAAGGTAGATTTGAGCAAGTATTTTGAGAAGGCTTGAAGACATATTTAAGCAAGTATTTTGAGAAGGCTTGAAGGTAGATTTGAGAAATTTATTTAAGAAGGCTTGAAGGTAAATTTGAGAAAGTATTGTGAAGACTTGAAATAACATTATGGTAGATTTAAGATAGATTTTAGAGTAGGTTTGACTGCTAATTGGATCAAGATTTGTGTTAAATCTTGGAGCAGATTTGAGACAGAGTTGAGAGTAGGTTTGATTACTTTTTTGATAAATATTTATGTTTAATATTGGGGTAGTTTTGAGATATATTTGAGAGTAGGTTTTATTGTTAATTTGATCAAGCTTTATGTCAAGGCTTGGTGTAGTTTATAGATTTAAGAGTAGGTTTGGTTGCTGATTTGATCAAGCTTTGTATTAAGGCTTGGGGTATATTAGTGAAGAACACAAGCTTATACTAAGAGGGAGGGGTGAACAATATAAGTCCTCTTTTTAATTTTTCCTTTATACTTCAAAACAGTAAAGCAATATACCCAAAGCAATATCAAAACAATGCACAATATCATCCACAAAGTGACACCAATTTTAACGTGGTTCACCCATAATGCCTGGGCTACGTCCACAAAACTTTTCTCTAAAAGTTATCTCAAAGTTCTTTGGGAAACCTTCCCAATTACAATGTTTATGAGCCTCGGCCCAAAGGAGACACCTTCCCCTAATCTGAATTTATGAGCCTCTCGCTCAAAGGAGATACCTTCCCCTCTCGCTCTGGAAATGATCCCTCGGAAGATCAACTGCCTCTACCTCTTGCCAAGACGTGGAACTCCTTTCCACCGAAGACCTCCTGTCCTCAATGCTTAGCCTAAGAGACCTCTGCCTTCTATGATCACGTCCACAAGTAGCTCAGCTACCTGTACCAAACACGAGTCGAGTCGGTCTAGTACAAGTCTTCCTCTATCTGTCAGATCTGTCCAACTCGATGAACAAATCAATCCTCTGCACACAAGCCTTCTCAAAGACTTGCCAAATCTGTCCTCAGGTTCTTCTCAAGAACCAATGCACTTCTGTCCTCAAGTTCTCTCGATAGAACTCTCAAAAACTCAGCTCACAAGTCCTCTGCTAGGACCTGCCCAAATCTGCTCACAAGTCCCCATCGAAACCTATCCAAAACCTGCTCACAAGTCCCCATCGAAACCTGTCCACAACCTCAGCAAGCTCACCAAGAAAAACTTGCTTAGCATGAACTCACAAAGAGAATTGTTAGAGACCCAATGTAATTCATAAACCTCATAGAAGCATAAAGAGAATTGTTAGAGACTCAATATGTTCTATACTTAACTCCAAATCTCAATCTCAAATCTCATAGAAACATAAAGAGAATTGTTAGAGACCCAATATGTTCTATACTTAACTCCCAATCTCAATCTCAACTCAATCTCAACTCAAACTCAATCTCAAAAGAATAAGATAGATGTAGTATGCTTTTCTTAAGAATATGAAACACAACCCAACAATTGCCAACCATGCAATATCTCATATAACAATGATGCTTATATTCTTTTTACCAACAACTAGGGTTTCATCATCTCAATGCAAGTAGCAAGACTTATTAACATAAACCCTAGTGCAAAAAGTGCTTCTTCTTCCTCAACCAGAATTATGCATTCACCCAAAAGTTCAACAATAACTTTAATGCATAAGCAATCTTCAATATCCAAAAAATAAGATTTACACCAAAATACCTAGTAGACAACCTTTTCACTCCAAACTCAATTTCAGAAAATATACCATAAACAACATACATGGAAGAAGTTGCCCATACCTTTACTTTGATGAAGAAGGAGAACTTAAAAATCTGTCACAACACTAACTCTCAATTTGCCACCAATTAGAGTTAGCAACTATACAATAATACACAATAATAAAGATCCAAATATAACACCTTATTTCTCCAACTTAGTAAAAACCACCAAAGTACAATAACATACAAAATAAAACCTCTTTACACCTTATTACTCCACATAAACATTAAACATTAAACATCAATGTCAAAACAAAAAAGATACCTTAACCTTATACCTCCCACGCATTCACGGCCACCATTCTATGCACACCGCGACCAAAAAGAAATTCCCAACGAAGAGAATCGAACTCAGCACCTCTGCCGTCTAGCGCTTTCGCTTAAACGCCACCGCCGTTGGGTCACAAGTGCCCAACGAAATAAAACACCGCTGCTCTCTCTTTTATCTTTCTGAGATGCCAAGAACCTGGAAAACGTAAACGTCTTCCACAAACCGCATGCAAACAATCCACTGCCGTCAAGCCAAAGCGTAAGGATGCAGCCCAAGCTCAAATCCGATTTTTCCAGGCATAGTCTCCAAGACACAGAACAAGCGCGATATCTAAGACGTCAAAACGGAGATCAAAAACACAGAGCAAGCTCAACTCAAGTCACCAAGCGCTGTTCGAAGGAAATAGAGCACTTGCAAACCGCGGACGCCAAGCGCAAATCAGATGAAATAGTGCAAGGGCAAATCACGGACGCCAAGAGCAAATCGAGCGAAACGGAGTATATGCAAATCGTATATGCCAAGCGCAAATCGAAAAATACAGAGAACCACAAATCGCAGATGTCAAATAATAATCGTTGGTGCTAACTTTTGAAAACCATGCCAACTTATATAGCAATTTATCCTTCACTGATTGACGTCGGCGCTCCTCCAACGATGGAAATAAATCGGCGACACTTAAGGGTTGAAAGACCCTTTAATAATAATTAAAATAATAATTATTATTATTTTATTAATAATAAATTAAACTTGGACCTTTGACAAAGGTATGAGTTAATTTAATTATTAATAATACACATGGACCTTTGCATTAAGTTAAGCTTGGTTTTAATAAAAACCCTTAATGAGTCCAAATGGTTTTAAGAAAAACCTTTAGCCTTGTCACCATGGTTTTAATAAAAACCCTTTAACATAATGAAGCTTCTCAAGATATTCTTGACATCACACTCTTTTGAAATCAACACAAAAATGCCTTTTGACATCAATGACAACTTATACATTTGAGCAAAGGCAATGTACCCAAGGTACCCAAAATTGCCAACAATCTCCCCCTTTGTCATTGATGGCAAACCTTTACCGACAACACTTCTCAAGAGCAAAAAAAAAAACTGAAACCAACTGAGAATCTTCCTTTGAAGTTTTGCTACCCCTGACTTGAAGCTTTCCTCTTCACTTTGAAGCTCTCCCCCTTACTCATATCTCTCCCCCTTTGTCATCAATGGCAAAGGGCCACCTTTGGGGCTCGGGACTAAGAATTAACCTCTTAGCTTAGTCCCTCCCCCACCTCCCGATGAGGTGATTAATTCTGGGGTGGGAGTAAAACTCCCATTAGGCACCGATCATCATCAGCGTCTATAACTTCCTTGTCGGGCCTTCTCTTGAACTCTTTGTCCATATTCCCTCGTTCCTGTCACTGTTCTTGTTTTTGTTCTCATCCCTATTTTTATCCATGCCTTGATCCTTGGACCCGATCATGCCACCTGTTCTTGTTCCTATATTCTAGAATTTTAGCTCTACACTGTCTGACTGTGTGACCTTCATTGTTGCACTTATAACACGTAACAATGTTATTTCTTTTAGGCACACCTGTTCTTTGAATCCACCAGTTTTGACCAAACCTGTTTTGACCAAACCTATTTTGACCAAACCTGTTCTGACCAAACCTGTTCTGATCAAACCTGTTCCTGATATTTGCCTTGCAATAAACTGCCTTGTGCCCAAACTGTTGACAAGAGTAGCAATACCCTTGAAAGAAATTACCACCTCTGAAACTGTCATTTACCTTCTTCACTTGAGCCATGCAATGTGAAGCCATGTGACCAAACCTGTGACAAGCAAAACATCTACCTTGAAACTTTCCTTTATTTGACCTCTTAGGCCCCGAAAACTTCTTCTTCTCATTCTGAATTCTGTTTTCTGTTTCTGTGCATCTATCATTCAAGGACTCATGATCTGAAATACTTTCCTCATCAGAACTTCCTTCCTTTTGGAGTCTCTTACTAGACTCTCCAACTTGTTCCTTGTGAGGCTTAACAAAACCAAGACCTATTTTATCTGTTGTCTTTCTTTGACCTTTGATGAGAGACTTAACCTTTTTGGAGCTATCTTGAAACCTGTGAAGCTTATCCTTGTACCCTTTAGTTTCCTCTTTCAAAGAAGCCATTTTCTGTTCTAACTCACTATACTCAAGAACCTTAGACTCTAACTCATCCTTAAGTTCTTGTGTCTTAGCTATAGAGAAGTCAAGACTTTCTATAAGATCATCTCTCTCCATACAACATTCATCCAACTTATCCTTGAGTCTAGCATTCTTCTTTCTTTCCTTTTTCAAAGCACTAAGAGCACTAATAAGTTCACCTTTAAGATCTACTTCACCTTCCTCTATATGTTTGCTTTTTGAATCATCAAAGTCTTTTTCGGATTTCTTATCACTAGAGGTGCTACCCTTTTCAAAAACCATACATGCATCTTCCTTATAGTTTTCTGAAGCATCCTCATACATACTAGAAATCAAATCATTATTTGTGCAATCATCCTCAAGGTGACCAAAATTTCCACATCTAAGACATTTCATGATAATGAATCTATGTTTTGGTTCTTCCTCTTTTTCTGATATGAACAACATCTCATTTTCATCATCACTTGAAGAACTTTCACTATCACTACTAGAACACTTACTTGCTTTGTCTAGGTAGAAACTCTTCTTGTGTTTGTGAGAATACCTCTTTCCTTGATTGTTGTGCTCATCTTTGTTTTTCCTATGATGCTTGTGCTTTTCGTAATCCTTGCTCTTACAGTCCTGTTTATCTTCATCACTTTCATCCTTGGCAACAGTACAGTCAGTAGCATAATGACCAAATTTTCCACAATTGAAACATCTTACATTTTTCATATTTTTGTGTTTTCTAGAGAACTTGCCTTTCTTGCTGTAATATGCCTCTTCATCACTAGAAGACTCATCACTCTCTTGAAGTTGTTTACCTTTGGCTTTCTTGGTAGCCTTGAAAGTTGCCTCTTTCTTGACATCAACCTTCACTTGAGTTCTTAACTCAAATGCCGCAAGTATACTATGGAGCTCATCCTTTTTCAATTTATCCAAATCTTTAGCTTCCTCAATAGCAGAAATATTTTCACTAAATCTATTAGGAAGAGATCTTAAAATCTTATCACAAACATCATTTTCAGCAAGCTCAAGACCTAAGTCTTTCATGGAGTTAACAACCTCATCCATACGAAGCATGTAGTCACTAATATTTTCATCATCATTCATCTTGAGTTGTTCAAACATACCTTTGAAGTGTCTCAACTTGGCCTTTCTGACATTTGTATCACCTGTATGAACCACCTTCAACTGATTCCACATTTCACTAGCTGTCTTGTAGTGAATCACTTTGGTGAGATCTGCTTTCTGTAAGCCTTTCAGAATTGCATTCATTGCTTTTGAATTGCTGTGATGTAGGAGCCTTTCTTCTTTAGTATTAGGACCAAGTTCAGGAATAGTGTACTCATCTTCAATCACTTCCCAAACCTCATTCCCAAGTGCCATTAGATGAACCTTCATCCTTGCACTCCAAAGACCAAAATCTGACCCATCAAGAATAGGTGCTGCATTGCCACTTGAATGATCCATTGTGTTCTTTACTAGCTTTTCCTTCAAGCCGTTAAACTTTTCGAAGGCACCCGCTCCGATACCAATTGAAGAACACAAGCTTATACTGAGAGGGGGGTGAACAAGTATAAGACCTCTTTTTACTTTTTCCTTTATACTTCAAAATAGTAAAGCAATATACCCAAAGCAATATCAAAACAATGCACAATATCATCCACAAAGTGACACCAATTTTAACGTGGTTCACCCGTAATGCCTCGGGCTACGTCCACAAAACTTTTCTCTAAAAGTTATCTCAAAGTTCTTTGGGAAACCTTCCCAATTACAATGTTTATGAGCCTCGGCCCAAAGGAGACACCTTCCCCTAATCTAAATTTATGAGCCTCTTGCTCAAAGGAGATACCTTCCCCTCTCGCTCTAGAAATGATCCCTCGGAAGATCAACTCGCCTCTACCTCTTGCCAAACACGTGGAACTCCTTTCCACCGAAGACCTCCTGTCCTCAATGCTTAGCCTAAGAGACCTCTGCCTTCTATGATCACGTCCACAGTAGCTCAGCTACCTGTACCAAACATAGTCAGTCGGTCTAGTACAAGTCTTCCTCTGTCTATCAGATCTGTCCAACTCGATGAACAAATCAATCCTCTGCACACAAGCCTTCTCAAAGACTTGCCAAATCTGTCCTCAGGTTCTTCTCAAGAACCAATGCACTTCTGTCCTCAAGTTCTCTAATAGAACTCTCAAAAACTCAGCTCACAAGTCCTCTGCTAGGACCTGCCCAAATCTGCTCACAAGTCCCCACCGAAACCTGTCCAAAACTGCTCACAAGTCCCCACCGAAACCCGTCCAAAACCTCGCTCACAAGTCCCCACCGAAACCTGTCCACAACCTCAAGCAAGCTCACCAAGAAAAACTTGCTTAGCATGAACTCACAAAGAGAATTGTTAGAGACCCAATGTGATTCATAAACCTCATAGAAGCATAAAGAGAATTGTTAGAGACTCAATATGTTCTATACTTAACTCCAAATCTCAATCTCAAATCTCATAGAAACATAAAGAGAATTGTTAGAGACCCAATATGTTCTATACTTAACTCCCAATCTCAATCTCAACTCAATCTCAACTCAAACTCAATCTCAAAAGAATAAGATAGATGTAGTATGCTTTTCTTAAGAATATGAAACACAACCCAACAATTGCCAACCATGCAATATCTCATATAACAATGATGCTTATATTCTTTTTACCAACAACTAGGGTTTCATCATCTCAATGCAAGTAGCAAGACTTATTAACATAAACCCTAGTGCAAAAAGTGCTTCTTCTTCCTCAACCAGAATTATGCATTCACCCAAAAGTTCAACAATAACTTTAATGCATAAGCAATCTTCAATATCCAGAAAATAAGATTTACACCAAAATACCTAGTAGACAACCTTTTCACTCCAAACTCAATTTCAGAAAATATACCATAAACAACATACATGGAAGAAGTTGCCCATACCTTTACTTTGATGAAGAAGGAGAACTTAAAAATCTGTCACAACACTAACTCTCAATTTGCCACCAATTAGAGTTAGCAACTATACAATAATACACAATAATAAAGATCCAAATATAACACCTTATTTCTCCAACTTAGTAAAAACCACCAAAGTACAATAACATACAAAATAAAACCTCTTTACACCTTATTACTCCACATAAACATTAAACATTAAACATCAATGTCAAAATAGAAAAGATACCTTAACCTTATACCTCCCGCGCATTCACGGCCACCATTCTATGCACACCGTGACCAAAAAGAAATTCCCAACGAAGAGAATCGAACTCAGCACCTCTGCCGTCTAGCGCTTTCGCTTAAACGCCACCGTCGTTGGGTCACAAGTGCCCAACGAAATAAAATGCCGCTGCTCTCTCTTTTATCTTTCTGAGATGCCAAGAACCTAGAAAACGTAAACGTCTTCCACAAACCGCATGCAAACAATCCACTGCCATCAAGCCAAAGCGTAAGGATGCAGCCCAAGCTTAAATCCGATTTTGCCAGGCACAGTCTCCAAGACACAGAACAAGCGCGATATCTAAGACGTCAAAACGGAGATCAAAAACATAGAGCAAGCTCAACTCAAGTCACCAAGCGCTGTTCGAAGGAAATAGAGCACTTGCAAACCATGGACGCCAAGCGCAAATCAGATGAAACAGTGCAAGGGCAAATCACGGACGCCAAGAGCAAATCGAGCGAAACGGAGTATATGCAAATCGTATATGCCAAGCGCAAATCAAAAAATACAGAGAACCACAAATCGTAGATGTCAAATAATAATCGTTGGTGCTTACTTTTGAAAACCATGCCAACTTATATAGCAATTTATCCTTCACTGATTGACGTCGGCGCTCCTCCAACGATGGAAATAAATCGACGACGCTTAAGGGTTGAAAGACCCTTTAATAATAATTAAAATAATAATAATTATTATTTTATTAATAATAAATTAAACTTGGACCTTTGACAAAGGTATGAGTTAATTTAATTATTAATAATACACATGGACCTTTGCATTAAGTTAAGCTTGGTTTTAATAAAAACCCTTAATGAGTCCAAATGGTTTTAAGAAAAACCTTTAGCCTTGTCACCATGGTTTTAATAAAAACCCTTTAACATAATGAAGCTTCTCAAGATATTCTTGACATCACACTCTTTTGAAATCAACACAAAAATGCCTTTTGACATCAATGACAACTTATACATTTGAGCAAAGGCAATGTACCCAAGGTACCCAAAATTGCCAATAATTAGAGGAGAATTGAGTAGAGTAGAGGAGATAAAGTTCTCCTATGGAGGGAGATCCATGAACCATATCAGTTAGGGGTTAGAGTTTCCCTATGGAAATAGATCCATGAACTAGCTGGGAAGATAGAGTTCTTCTATGGATAGAGATCCATGAACTAGTTGAGGAGATAGATTTCTCTTGGATCAAGTTCCATGAACCAGAGAGGGGATATAGTTATCCTACGGAGAGATATCCATGAACCATAGCAAATGGGAAATATTTCTCCTATCGAGAGAGATCCATGAACCAGAGCAAGGGTAAAGAGTTCTACTATGGAGAGATATACATGAACCAAAGCAAGGGGAAAGAGTTTCCCTGTGGAGAGAGATCCATGAACCAGAGCAAGGGGATAGAGTTCTCCTGTGGAGAGATATCCAAAAATTAGAGCATAGGGAATTGGTGTCTCCTTTAGACAGAGGTCCATAAACATTGTAATACGAAATTGATTCCCAAGAGTTTTGTTGAGAAAATTTAGAAGAAATATTTTCTCCATGAATGTAACCCACATTGGATGAACCACGTTAAATTTGTGTCTCTCATGTGTGTGATTATTTGTGCATTAATTTGATTACTTCTATTGATATTACTATTTATAGTATTGAATAATATTATTTGTGAAAGAAAAATAAAATTTTATCTTATACTATTCACCCCCTCTCTCAGTATAAGCCTATGTTCTTCATATTTTTCAAATCTAATAGTTATTCACTAAGGGGACCCCTTGTCCCCTTAAATTTATATCTTAGTGGTGGGAGATCTAGGTAGGGATATAAAGTTAGAACTCCTTGTGGAAGATATAAAGCCCACTTTGCCGATGGATTCTATTTCTCATCACCAACTTGTAGATGATGTTCTACTCTCCCTGTTTACTTTAGTTCCCCAAGTAAGGGTGCTAAAATGAATCTTAGAGGTATTTGAAATTACAACTGGGCAAAAAATAAATTATAAAAAACTAAAAATCTTCTTTCTTATTAATTTAGAAAGGTATCATATTATTTCTCGCATCTTGGATTTTGGAGTGGCTTCCCTCCCATCTCTTTACCTTGGAATACCTATGTTTAAAGGTAAGATTAAAGATTCACTTTGGGAATCTATGGTGGAAATATTACAGAGAAATTTGGTTGGGTGGAAAGGATCCCTCCTCAATCAAGCTAGAAAGGCTACCCTAGTAAAGTCTACTCTTCAAAGCATTCCAACCTTCTTCTTATCTATATTCAAAATTCCTAACAAGATTTTATCAAATATTGAACATATTCAAAATTCATTTCTTTGGTTTGATTCTAATGAGAAGAAAAAAATTACTTATTTGGTTGGAAGTTTGTTGACCTAAAAATGATGGTGGCTTAGGTCTATATAATATCAGGCACATGAATAAGGCTTTGGTTGAAAAAAATGAATGGAAGTTAGCAAATCAAACTAAAAATAGCTGGGTCAACATTGTGTCAGCCAAATACTTGATACATGAGAATGTTTTACTTGTGATCCTTTACCAACTTCTAGTTTAGTCTTTTGGTTGAGTTTACAAAATTCGAGGATGCTAGTCTCCAAATATTTTAGGTGGAAGTTAGGTGATGGACTCAAGATTGATTTTTGTAAATATTTTTGGTTGATAGACCAACCCCTTGCATAGATTCCAAATTTGGCATGTTTGGAGCCTAAGACCATATTGATCTTTGGGTCTAACGTGGTTGACTTTATTGAGGTGGTTAATGGGTTGAAGGTTTGAAAATTATTAGACAATTCTATTCTCAACAATATTGAACTTGAATCTTGCATTCTAATTGTTAATAAATTGAACTTTCAAGTCATTAAATAGAGAAATGAATATTATGAGATCTTTGGGTAGGGGAAAATAATGGATCCTTTATAGTCATGTCTGCATACAATCTACTAGCTGTCAGGAATCCTTCATGGGTCCCACATTTCAAAGTATGACTTAAGGGTCTAATGTCACATCCCACCTTTATCGAACCCTTTAGTTTAGCAATAAATAGGACTAATGCTTGATTTTGGAGGAGGGCATATAAAATATGTTAAAATTTCAAATTATTAAAAATAGTGGTGATTTGTTTAATATTTTTGAAGATATATCTAAAGAAATAAATATCATATATTTTATTAGAAAATGGAGTTCCCATGTAAATTAAATTACAAGTGTGTTTGGTAATTTAAAATAGTGTTAAAATACTTTGAGATAAAGTATTTTGGTTCTAAATACTATTAAGAGCTATGAGAAAAGGAATTTGTACTCACAAGATCTAGAAGGGGATTTTAAAATTATTTTTAGTCTCCCTAAGTTCCCAAAACACTATTACTACCCTTTGAGGCATCATGTCCTCAAGTCCTCTAGCTGTAGAAAAACACTATGCATACATCACCATCCACTTGACCTCTCCAACAAGTCATTACCTAATATTCCCTTTACCTTTTGGGAAGGCACCCCCTGAGTGCTATAAATAGCCACCATGGTTTAACAAAGAGGAAGGAAGCTAGAAAAACAAAGGTCTACAAAAAGCATTGTTAGGAAAACTTGGGCTTAGGGATTATGCTCTTCACCCTTTGGGTGAATCAAAAACCAAATAGCCTCAAGTCTTAAGATATTTGGTCAAACTTGTTTGATACATTTAAACTTTGGATTAGGGATTATGCTCTTCACCCTTTGGGGTGAATAAAAAAAAATAGCCAAAATTTTAGAAATTAACTTTTCAAGTCATACAAAGGAGGATACACATAAGGGAGGACCGGTTGACTAAGGGGAGAAGCCTAGAAGTTGTCAAGAGGAGCTTTGATAAGGTCAAATTTATTTTTAAAATTTGCTTTCCCAATAGTTGCTTTATGACTTTATATACATTGCTTATAATATTTAGGAGTATAGTTTATACTTTTGGATTGAACGTAAATAGCATGTATGTTGAATGTTATATAAATGGGATTGGATAAAGAAATATAAACTCTGTCCATCCTTACATCCAAAAAGACCTCTCCTCAACTTTGGCACCAAGTCCAACATTAACATCTACCCTTAGGAACATCGATCTGCATTTATTTTCCCCCTTGATGTCAATAGGCAAGACACCCTATTGTGATAGGATTTGAAGATGATCTTGACTACCATTTTGGTTGAAGCAGTATTTGGCTCTGCGAGGTTATGGGTTTATAATAGTAGAAATGGTAGGATCTCATTGACACCCTTACCGATGATGAACCTTGTACGTTTTAACCTACCATTGGAATCACCCTATCCCTTGAGCACTGAGGATTAGCCTACCATGGGCCATAGTATAGGAAGGTTGAACGTAGCCTATTCATTATACCTCTAGTCTGTGATGATATCGTAGATGCTGAAGTCCAAAAACAAGTGTGTGTAATCAAGTGCCTTACCTTGGGTTAATAATGCATGACTTATGACCACATGGTGAAATAGAGATAAGCTCTTTAAGAACCCTAATTGGAATTATCTTTTGCACACAGTATTGCATTACAATCACATCAAGCTAAAAGAGTGTTCGCACTCTATCACTATGACTAACTACCGTCTTCCTGGGGAAGATTCTAAATGTGTAAGGCCAAGTATTTGAACCCTGTCAATGGCTCAAAAATGGTGAGAACCATTAAGCCACCATGTAGCAATGGTCATAATTGTTCCATTAGTAACGAGATCCTCTAATGCTTCCTTTTTAAAGAACCTAGAGATTAAGAGTTTCATTGTTTGTAGATCATAATGGTTTGATGACCAACATGATAATTACCCCCCATAGTGGGATAAAATGGAGTGAAACCTTGTAAATAAAAATGGAGAGCTAAAGGATATTACATTGATAGACCCCTTATTGACCCATGTGTACATGTTGGATAGTATCATATCACTCACCTTTGGTACATGTGTTTCTCAGGAAACTCAAAAAGTGTGTTTAGGGTCAATAGATGTCCACCCCTTGAAGTAATATTCCTCCATTGATTTAGAATCGAAAACCCCCTATAATCCTTGAGAAATCTTGTTTATAACGGTGATATATTATCCCATGGGAAAACAATCCTTAGCCAAGGTTTATGGCCAAAATAATACAACAATAAATTTAAGCACGTGTCACTTGTTGCACTCGGTATTATGTCACCAATTATTTATAAAGATATTTAAACTTTGGAAACAAATGTTTATGGTAATATCTAAATTATAGGCCATGTTGTTTGATAAACTTTGGTTTTCAATTGCTATTAAACTTAGCAAGTACTTTGGATAAAAAGTAACCATTGATCATAATGAGGAATATGGAACAAATTTTTAGGAGAAAATTTGTGTATTCTAAAACATATAATGGGAGTAATATTTGCACATTTTGTATAATTTATTTAAAAGGACAAAGGGTGTTGTGGTGAAAGAGTTTATAAAAACCTTGATAATTACTTGAGATAGGTAAAGATATTTTTAGTATCTATAGCTTGTCCTTAATGAGAATTTGGGTGATAAAACCCATTTGCTAATATTGTACCTATAGTATGTCTCTTGTGACAACTAAAAAGGGGCCAAGAAAATAAAACCTATAGTGTAATCTCATGGGTATATTATAAGACCAATCACAGCTAAAATTAAACAATCTAGGTGGTAGATTGCAAGAGAGTTGTAGCTAGCCTTGGGTAACTATAGTATGATCTTAGTAATAGATCATGTGATAACTTGACAACCTAAATAACTATAGATTACAATAAAAATTAACAAATACACTCGTAAAGGAACTATAGTATAACCATAATTATGGATTAAGGAACAAATCCGAATTATACCTTGTGATAGGTTATGGTTAAACCTTTGGAAGAAGTTGTAAAATTATAACTAATCCCATTGGAAATAATGAGATACTTGTGAAAGTATGAATGAATGTGTAGAGCTAAAAACACAACACCAAACAATGATAAAAACAAAATTTAAATAAACTATATATTGCACAACAAATAAGATTTATATTAAATGGGGGGAGCCTAAAAATGTCGTTGTTACAATAGTCGATGTAAGAATCCTTTGTGATAAAATTATTACAAATATTTCTAGGGTTCTTTGAAACCCTAGATAACACAAATGGTGGTGTAGACACCTAAATCACGTAAATCGGATAAGACTATCAGTGCATTACATATGCCCTCTTATCGACAACATATGGCCCTATTGGGCACCCCTCTAGGCTAGAAAAAGGGGCTTCCAAAAGCCTCCAAAACTTAGTTTGGAGGGTTCCTAGCAGTCTAGGGTAGTTTTGGGGCTCCTACTAGTGGTCGTCCCACCCAGGGATGACCATAGTTGGTGACCGTCCCACCTAGGGATGGCCATCAACAACCGTCCCTGGGTGGGACGACCCCTAACTGGACCCTTGAAAAAGTCAAAGGATGCGCTAAATGGCAATCCAAGACTACCATTAGCATGTCCAATCACCCCAAATTGATTGGGGACCTACTAATGGATAGTGAGGTAGTAGATTGGGAGCCCCAAAG
Organism: Wollemia nobilis; assembly: GCA_028583015.1. Classification (NCBI taxonomy): domain Eukaryota; kingdom Viridiplantae; phylum Streptophyta; class Pinopsida; order Araucariales; family Araucariaceae; genus Wollemia; species Wollemia nobilis. The sequence continues at coordinate 2,972,167 of JAQPPZ010001323.1, forward strand.
GGGCAACCTTCCCTCACCCATCAAATGACATGATTAGGACATGTGGCATCACCTGCCTCGCATGGCAGAAGATGCCATTTTGCCCTAGATGCCCTTTTGGGCTATAAAAGGAGGTCCAAAACCTCATTCAAAAAGAGGAGAAGTAGAATTTGAGCAACGAAGTGCTGCCCAATTCTATCCCTACTTGTCCCCAACCTTTTGCAAACCAAAACTCACCCTTTCCCTAGCCTTGAAACCCTCTTCACTCGAAGGCAATTTTAGGGGCAATAGGCTCGATCCACCCATTCCAAACCAGCCAAATTGAAGGTATATTTGGCCCCATATATCGACAACACTCCCATACCAATTTTGGACCAATTCCCAAGGCCATAGGTGACAAAACTAAGGCAGTTTTGTAACCGTCCCACCTGGGGATGACCAGTAGTCTATCCATGGCACACCTAGGGATGGCCACAAAATAGGTTGGAATTTCAGATAAATTCCTCCATAGTCCCCTTAGGAATGTCCTAGAGGAACCTCTGGTCCAAATTTGAGGTAATTTGGAGGAGTTTTGATGCAGGATTTGGAGTCCCCAATGTTGCAGGTCTATCTGGCTCACCCCGGGATGGCCAACAGTTATGCATAGTTTCACCCTTAATATTGCCTCCAAATTTGCTTATTTGTATTTATATTATATTAAAATATGTTTATGCTTAATGTAGATCAGTTTTTATGCATGTAGATCACTTTTTATAGTTGTAGAATATGCTCCTTTTTCTATGTTTTCAAGGCTTTCATTATCTTATGAAATAGATGCTATTAACCCCATTTTAGTCCCTTGTTTGTAGGAACAGGTATTTCTACATAGAATGAAGGAGCTAAGAAGACCAGAATAATAGGTTTAAGAATAGCTCTCAATCATGGGATGCAATATTTACACAACAACCATAGTTTACACCGCTTTAAGGCCCCTTTCAAGGGACTAGATCCCTTGAACATTGTAATGGAAATGTATCAATTTGTAAAAGCCCTCAAGGGGATATTTGTAATCTCATATTTGAAGCTATACATTGATTAAATAGAAGGATAAATCCACCATTTTATTATATACTTTTCTTCATTTTAATAGATTACAAGTTTATGTGCTATTTCCCTTTGAATGCTTTATAAATGCTATACATTGCAGTTAATGCCCTTAAGGCGATATAGTAAATTTCACATCTTCAGTGGTGATCATGGTATATAGATTTTATTTCTATCTCCCATTGAATGATGCTAATTTGGACCTCTAATTCTGGTTTTATCTGTTGTAGGTACTGACCGTTCTGAGAAGAAATGACCTCTTTGTGGCTCCATGGCACTGGGTGAGATGACCAGCTACATGGCATTGGGTGACACTGGGTGGGATGACCCCCAATATATGACCATACCTACCTAGGATTTCCACAAAACTAGAGGTTAACAAATTTCTAGGTCCATTTTACACCTTTCTACACTCAATTTGAAATTTTACTATTAAAAATTGCAAAATTTCATGTTTTTCTCGCTTATTCTTTGCATAGAAAGGTTAGATTTTCTCTTCCCAAAAATATGCATTAATTAGTTAAGAAAAATAGAGGAAAATAATAGTAGAGTTTCTATTTTTATCTGGTTTTCTTGTTGGAACCTTACCCAAGAAGGTTAAGGTCATATAGGTTTTGCATTTTTTGGCTTTCCTTTTATGCTACTAATATTTCTGAAAGAAAAATGCACCTTCATGCATTTAGTAAATAATCATTGAGTGCTATTTTGTTTTCTTTCAAATTTTAAAAGGAACCCCACACACCAAGTTCTATTTTAACATCAATGGAGTTGGGCTCTCACATCCAACCCATTGATCGAGACCAACAATGGATGTAATTACCACTCGATTGGCTCATGAGAAAGAGTACTATCGAGACCCATCCATGGCCAAGGCCGACCCAAGATCTATCCTAACCATGCAAAATAGCATGCATTCCTCTTCGGAGGGGTGTATCACTGTGCACGGGGTGTTGGGTGAGGGTTGGTAGTACCTATGCTACCTCGTTGGATATGGATTTCATCCCCATATTTGACTTGTGCGAGTATATAGGTGAAATCCTTTAAACATTTGAGAATATCATCCAACGAAATATCAAACATGAGAAAAGTATTCTCTTTACAAAGCAACACATCTTGAAACACATCAAACAAGTTTAGGGATTCACATTTAAATATTTAAAAGAGATAATCATTTGTATTCCTGTGTGTTTCTATTGATTGTGTATTTGAATCTATAAAACTTAAAAGAGATAATCATGTTGTCTAATTTAGGTATTTCTTTATTGTTTGGGTAATCAACCCAAGATCCTCGATCTAGGGGTCAAACCCTAATAATAATAAAAATAATAATAGGGTATTTCTTTAGTGTAGGGTTCCCTTCAAGGTTTGCCTAGTCAATGCATCATGACAACTATGCATAGCCGAGCTCAATCATGAGCCTATGAAGTTGAAAACTATAGGAGAGGCCATGAGCATCATAGTTATAAGTATGAGGATCTCCCCCCATGTAGGGAACAAGACTATATACCTAAGGTAGGGTTAAATGATCATCTTAAGCTTCCAAGGAACCCTTCCCTAGGGTACCAAAACCTAGATGAGTATGATACTCATCATAGTGGGCAAGTCAATTCTGCCCAACCATTCCTCACTTATAAAATAAGACCTGAGGAAGATCCTAATTATCCTCGATCACATTATTCCATGCAACCACGAGGTACCTCTGCCAAGAGAACACCAATGGGTTATTCATGTGATCAAGTGGACTCTTCGGTTAGCCAACACCGAGTCCAAGCCCAAACTAGAGATAATATGCCTACCAAGAGGCCTAGTAGGGAAGTCTACACTCCCTCTACACCACCTAAAACTCCCATCCAACAAGTGGTAGCAAGCCAGAAGAGGCCTATGCGAAGTTTGCATACGTCATCAACCAACATGACCATGGGAGAGTTAATACAAGGATTCCCAAAGTATCAGGAAACTTTCATGGAGGTTTTAAATTCTATTGAATTACAACCTCATGATTCTGATGCTTTCACCAACTTTGTGGGATACATACAAATGCACAAAGATCCTATTATATCCTTTTGGAATCAGGATATCAAACCTAGGTCTACCAATTTACCAGACTCTCCTTTGCACATCATCGCGTGCATCAATAGGATCCCCTATAAGTGAGTGTTGGTTGATACAGGTTCCACAATAAACATCATTACCACAACCACACTAAAGCATCTCAAAATCCCATCTTCGCACATTGCAAGATCCAATTTCACCTTGAAAGCATTTAATGATGCTTTATCCTCCACTGTGGGCACGATAATCCTACCTGTTCAAGTTGGACAGAAGACTATGCCTACATTATTCTATATCTTGGAAGGTGAAATAATATACAACATATTGTTAGGAGTACCTTGGATAAGAGACATGGAGTGCATCCCCTCTCTTGTACATCAATGCCTTAAATACATTCATGAAGGTCAGGTCCATGTGGTTGATGCCGACCCAGACCCCTTCAAGTATTACAATAAGGATGATCATCCACAAGAGTCTACTCATCCATCCACACCTTTGGATACTAAACTCAATGACCTTATCCAAAGTCTAGATTCAACCCCATGGTTAGTTGTGAAGTTACCTTCACCACCATCGCCAGTACCATCCTCTATTTCTTCAAACGAGGGAGAGTCAAAAAGGCTAACCGCAAAAGCTCTCTTAGACATTTTTGACACATTAGAAGAAGACCTTCCTACTCCTACCAACAAGGAGGAACCAATGGTGGATACAGAAGAATTAGATCATATCATACCATCTTCATCCACCAAACTTGAGGACACAAGTCACTTGACCAATCCTGAACTTGATGAATGCATAGAACCCGATGTTAAATTCATGCATATCATTGAATTGATCAAGGATCTAGGTTGTCCTCCTATCGAGTTACCACTCATTGATAGCATTTCTGATGCACCCCTTGAGCATGGGGGCCAAGTAGATCACATTGAACAAGTTGATGAAGTAGCTATGACTGGTCCAAGTGCCAATGCATCTTCCCATGAGTTTGTGGGAATGATCAATGTGATGACGGAGAACCAAAGTCCTCTTAATTCATCTAGACCACTTGTGACTCCATCCAACATTCCATCCATAACACAAGAGATATCATTGATGGATTTAGGCACACCTACTCCATCTCATTCAACATCTCAACAAAATCAAGAACAAGTGTACCCACTACAACAAAGTGGAGATAATCTAGCTACCACAATTGAACACTATGAGGTGGAACAAGAGCATGAGTTAAATCAAGAACAAGAGCATGTGGATATACTCACTACCCACAATCATCATGAACCATATGCATTTACTCAGATGATTTTGGATAGGCTAGCCAATGTTGAGTTACAAGTGAGTCACCAACATAATGACTCACAATAGATCTTGAATCGACTCGCAAGCATTGAGCTACAATTGAGTCATTCAAAATCTCAACCCCTTGATTGTCAGGACCAACCTCCTCCTATGCAATCCAATGTTAAGTCTCAACAGAAGCAAGGGCAAAGGCAACAACACCATCAACCTCGCATATATACACCATTGCCTGAATCTTTGGTGTCACTCTTTAATCGATTATGCGAGGCTAAGGTTATCACATTGCCAGATATCCACCCTTTGGATCCTAATAGACACAAACCAATGTGGTATCAAGAGAGTCAACACTATCCTTATCATCAAGTGAATGGTCATAACATTAAGTCATGTATCACCTTCAAGAATAAGGTACAAGATATGCTTGACAAGAATGATCTTCAAATCAACAATCAACAAATTGACATAGTTCAAAATATGTTACCTATAGATAGGAGTCAAGAAGAGAAACCTAAATAGGTGACTAAGATGCATACAACCCCATCACCTCATAAAATGTGGTGACCATGTTCACCTCATCTAAAGCCTCAACATCATACCTGGACTCCACTAGCTGAGTCCATGTCAACCATCTTTCACAACTTGCAAGAAGCAAAGGCAATCATCTTGCCAGATATACCCCTAATCAATCCAAATAGGTCTAGATCTAGATGATACAGGGAGGATCATTCTTACCTCTATCATCAAATAAGAGGGCATGACATTAGCAATTGTCATAATTTTAGACATGTGGTCCAAGATCTTATTGATAAGGAAGTTGTATCCACAAGCGGGTCACTCATGTTACCCCATCAAGATAGTGGTATTACCCATAATCCCTTGCCACAATAGGGGGAGTCAATCTCTATCACTCCTCCTAGCCAAGCCAATAATAATGCATCAAACATAGTACATACTAGGGGTATCCAAGGTGTCACACCTTCCCCACTATTTACATCACAAAAAATGAAGCAAATTGAGGATCCTAAAGGTATTGCACCTTCCTCGCTTCCTTTGATCACCACAAATGTTGGGGGTACACAAGGTATTGCACCTTCCTCCTAGAATCACAAAGTAATCAAAGTTACATAAAATCTCCAAAGGCATCCATAAGCCCTTTGGTCACAACCAAATACCCCTAGGCAGTCGTAGACACTTTCTAAGTGTCGTTGCCCACCTAGGTCACCCTAAAGGCTCCTAGCAGTCTTTGACCATCTAGGTCACATAAAAAATCCCCTAGACTATCTACGATCATCTAGGTCAACCTTAAATTCTCCAAAGGCATCCATAAGCCCTTTGGTCACAACCAAATACCCCTAGGTAGTCATAGACACTTTCTAAGTGTCATTGCCACATCTAGGTCACCCTAAAAGCTCCTAGCAATTTTTGACCATCTAGGTCACATAAAAAATCTCCTAGACTATCTACGATCATCTAGGTCAACCTTAAATTCTCCAAAGGCATCCATAAGCCCTTTGGTCACAACCAAATACCCCTAGTGTTAGACACTTTCAAGCCTAGGTCACCCAAAGCTAGGTGACCATCTAGGTCATAACAAAACTTAGGCCATATCCCTAGGTAGTCTAGACCTTCAAGGGCCTAGGTCACCCTAAAGGCTCCTAGCGGTCTTTGACCATCTAGGTCACATAAAAAATCCCTAGACTATCTACGATCATCTAGGTCAACCTTAAATGCTCCAAAGGCATCCATAAGCCCTTTGGTCACAACCAAATACCCCTAGGTAGTCATAGACACTTTCTAAGTGTCGTTGCCTGCCTAGGTCACCCTAAATGCTCCTAGCAATTTTTGACCATCTAGGTCAAAAAATCCCCTAGACTATCTATCTATTCATAAACTAAACCATCCCCAATATTTTAAGTTGCCCCTAGGTCACCCTAAAGGCTCCTAGCATTTGACCATCTAGGTCACATAAAAAACTCCTAGACTATCTATGATCATCTAGGTCAACCCTAAAATCTCCAAAGGCATCTATAAGCCCTTTGGTCACCTTCAAATGCTCCTAGATAGTCCATGATCATCTAGGTCAACCCAAAACACCCCTATGCGGTCTATGACCGTCTAGGTCAAGCTAAAATGTTCCTAGGTAGTCTACGACTATCTAGGTCAAACCTAAATGCTCCAAAGGCATCTATAAGCCCTTTGGTCACCCAAAAAGCCCCAATGGCATTCATTAAGCCCATTGGTCAACCTATACATATATATACATATCTCAAAAATAAAAAAAAAATCATTAAAATCATCAAAATACAAAAATATTGCATTGTATTGCATTTCTCATCACTTGCATTATAATCATAGTTGCATTAGGCATACTCATCATTGCATTATGCATCATTCCAAATTGATCATATATGTCTAGCACTAGGTCTGTACATTAGGCATCTATTAAAAATTCATTGTTATCATATGACAAATTATACCACCTATTTATATTACATATACCATTTACATTATATGTCTATTTCCCATCACTTAGCCATTGTTAGATAAACATAGTTAAAGTTTTTGGTCACTCAACCATATCTAGTTGTCTTCTCAAAATTGTAGAAAGCTATCATGATATTTAGAAGGTAGAATCCTGCTTGGATAATGCTTGGTATACATCAAAATCCCAACACAATTTTCACATTAATAAATCCAAGTCTAGCACAAGGAAAGATGAAAACTATGAAGTGGTCTAGGTTACTTTCAAGTGAAAAGGTTATCTTGCTCATCCCCCTATGTGAATGGTTCAAATATGTTGAGAATTGACAAAAGGACAAGTTCCTCCTTACCCAAAAATCCCTTGCCCTACACTGGGGCAAGTATCCCAAAGAGAAAAATCAATAGTGATTATTATCCCTTCAAAGTACTCCAACAAGAAATAGTGATTATTATCACTTCAAAATATGCAAAAGAAACAGTGATTATTATCACTAGGAAAAGCACAAAGAAATAGTGGTTCTCACCACTACTAAAATCCCTTGCTCACCAAATCAAAATGAGCAACTCCCTTGAGAAAGTCAAAGATAAAAGAAAATAAGGGAGTCTTGAACTTGAATCCCTAGAATTCTCAGCATTAGAGAACCATAAGGTGATCCTCATTACAGGTTTGGTGGATAGCCTACTTGTCAATGGTGGTAGCCTCCCGCATGATGATATGTCTATCACTTAAGCAACTTGCTTAGGTATAGACCAATGTTTGAATGTGGATGAGCTAGCTTGTTGTAACCTAGATTACCTAGTGGTCTAATCCAACTAAGTACAAAACTCAGGATAATGAGACTCGTAGAATGATCTCTAGTGTCGATGGGCTGAGTGAATCCCATTTGCACTAGGGTAATCTTATGTGTTATCATGGTAATGAACTCACATGCACACACAGGGATATTGATTATCTTGGTTATCTTAGTAGGTGCATACTTTGTCAAAAGATCTTGTATAGTTATTATATGACTTTTGATTAGGTAACTAGAGTGTTTGAGTCTCTTCAAAACCACCAAATAATATCATATCATATTACATTATCCATTTTATTTTACATCATGTTGCCACATGTTTGTCATAATTCCAAAATCCATTACATAGTGTCAATAATAACATGAAAATAATAAAGATACATTTTGTATAGTCTATGGTGCTAGCATAGTATGCATCAAATAGTCATCATATATCCATCATACAAAATTAAATCAAATCAATCATTACATCCAATCATACACATTTAAACTTTTGTTTATTAAGTGGTATTCATGAGATAGGATAGATACCGGATAAATATTAGCAATAATATTTAGATGACCACTGACTATTTTATGCATATATTTTAATTTACAAAAGCATATAAAGAAAACATCCACATCTACATATCATCAAATCAAATCATAGGATCAATACATGCATCCATGTTAGACATCCATCATAACATCATATAGCAAATATAAGCATTGCATACATCTCATAAAGCAATAAGGAAACACATGATGATAATAGAAACTCATATATATATATATATATATATATATATGTATATGAGACCAAAAGATACATCATAATCCAAAAAATTCCTATGGGCTACAATCAAGTGGGTCCTTAGACCTCACACTCCAAAAATCAAAAATTCAAAAAATCAAAACATCAAAAAACTCAAAAAACTTAAAAAATGGGCCAACAACCCACCAAAAACAAGGTAGAATGGTCAATAAAATAGGAGGGATCAAGACTGAACCTATAATAATTTTGGATGCATCAAAAGACTCTATTTTAGTCCCCAAGAAGGCCTCCATGGCTGGACCACTCCAAGGGAATGAGATATTTGGCCTTTTGACTCCAAAACTATTCATCAAAACAGTCAAAAATCACCTCCAAACAGGTATTTAGTACCATGGGAAAAATAGAGAGTTGCCCCAATTAAGTCATATGTGTCAAGTGACTCATCGCTTTAGCATTTTTCATGCCCTCATCGACTCATCGCTTGAGGGGGTAGTCATAATAATGAATTCAAAAATCGAATCAACATTAAAACACTCAAAAGTGTAAATTCCATGCATTCAAAAGAATCTTGGCTAAAGATAAATTTTCAAGCCCATGTTGGGGCAAAGAATCAGCATAAGAAGTAAATTAAATAGGCTTGACCTCCTTGAAACCTTAGGAATTGACCCATGTAAAGGTTTACAAGAATACAAGGCACCAAGACCTAGTATGCCCTAAGCCCCATAAGACTGTTACTACAACATGGCTGAAAGGTATACCCAAAATTGATCCTTCGACTATGTCAATAGAAAGGATTCCAAGAATGTATGCTTTTCCACAATGGAGGCATCCAAAGTTGATTAGGTTAATGAACAACCTTGATCATTCGATGATTTAGTGATCTATTTTTGCTCAACGCTTTGTTTCACATCGTGCATCCCAAAAATGGGGCATCTATAGACACCTAAATCACGTAAATCGGATAAGACTATCAGTGCATCACATATGCCCTCTTATCGACAACATATGGCCCTATTGGGCACCCCTCTAGGCTAGAAAAAGGCTTCCAAAAGCCTCCAAAACTTAGTTTGGAGGGTTCCTAGCAGTCTAGGGTAGTTTTGGGGCTCCTACTAGTGATCATCCCACCCAGGGATGGTCATAGTTGGTGACCGTCCCACCCAGGGATGACCATCCATAACCATCCCTGGGTGGGATGACCCCTAACTGGACCCTTGAAAAAGTCAAAGGATGCACTAAATGGCAATCAAAGACTACCATTAGCATATCCAATCACCCCAAATTGATTGGGGACCTGCTAATGGACAATGAGGTAGTAGATTGGGAGCACCCAAAGGGGCAACCTTCTCCCAATCACCAATCAATGACAAGATTAGGACATATGGCATCACCTGCCTCGCATGGCAGAAGATGCCATTTTTCCCTAGATGCCCTTTTGGGCTATAAAAGGAGGTCCAAACCCTCATTTCAAAAGGAGGAGAAGTAGAATTTGAGCAATGAAGTGCTGCCCAATTCTATCCCTACTTGTCCCCAACCTTTTGCAAACCAAAACTTGCCCTTTCCCTAGCCTTGAAACCCTCTTCACTCGAAGGTGATTTCAGGGGAAATAGGCTTGATCCACCAATCCCAAACCAGCCAAATTGAAGGTATATTTGGCCCCATCTATCGACAACACCCCCAAACCAATTTTGGACCAATTCCCAAGGCCATAGGTGACAAAACTAAGGCAGTTTTGTAACCGTCCCACCTGGGGATGGCCAGTAGTCTGCCCATGGCACACCTAGGGATGGCCACAAAATAGGTTGGAATTTTAGATAAATTCCTCCATAGTCCCCTTAGGAATGTCTAGAGGAACCTATGGTCCAAATTTGAGGCAATTTGGAGGAGTTTTGATGCAGGATTTGGAGTCCCCAATGTTGCAGGTCTAGTTGGCTCACCCCAGGATGGCCAACAGTTATGCATTGTTTCACCTTTAATATTGCCTCCAAATTTTCTTATTTGCATTTATATTATATTATAATATGTTTATGCTTAATGTAGATCAGTTTTTATGCATGTAGATCACTTTTTTTGGTTGTAGTATATGCTTCTTTTGCTATGTTTTCAAGGCTTTCTTCATCTTATGAAACAGGTGCTATTAACCCCATTTTAGTCCCTTGTGTGTAGGTCCAGGTAGTTCTACATAGAAGGAAGGAGCTAAGAAGACCAGAAGAATAGGTTGAAGGATAGCTCTCAATCGTGGGATGCGATATTTACATCAACAACCATAGTTTACACCGCTTTGAGGCCCCTTTCAAGGGACTAGATCCCTTGAACATTGTAATGGAAGTTGTATCAATTTGTAAAAGCCCTCAAGGGGATATTTGTAATCACATATTTGAATGTTAGAGGTGTAGACCAATTGGTTCATCCAAACCCCATAAGGGGGGTAGAGATCCAAGGTTAAAATCTCAGGCCTCTTCGGACTGAACACATGTTCCTTTCTTGGTGCTTTCAGTTGCGTAAAAGGTTTAAAATGATTGTGGCATGGTGGTTATAGGGGAGGACTATGTGAAGATTTGTGTGGTGGATTCTAGGGTAGACAACATAGAATACTATGGCAGCCTTAAAATCTAGATAGCCTACCTAGATTCATGGCGGCTACCGATTCCACCATGTAAATTTAAAAAAAAAATCTCATATTTGAAGTTATACATTGATTAAATAGAAGGAGAAATCCACCATTTGGTTATATATTGGCTTCATCTTAATATATTACGAGTTTATGTGCTATTTCCTTTGAATGCTTTATAACTGCTTTACATTGCAATAGGAATGCCCTTAAGGCATTGTAGTACATTTCACGTCTTTAGGTGGTATCTTCAGTTGTGTTTCCCTCCCAAAAGAGTTGAGTGGACTTCAAATATTTGTTGACCTGAGCCACTCTAGCTTAAATAGCAATCCAATATTGATGAATATCCAGATTTACACACAGAAGATGAAAGAAATGATTTAATAATAATTGAGAGGGCTCCACTATGTGAGATCCTCTAAAATCAATAAAACCCTAACTATCATGCAACACTATTGTAAGAAAATAAAGAGATATTGAATTCAACAAATCAGAGAATGATTTACCTTGCTCCTTTTTCATTGTCTATTTATGGTTGGATCTATCACAGTTTTATGGTGAAGGTGTGCCCTAGCATCACTCGAAGGCTAGGGGGTATTAGAAGGGCTTACATAAAATGCCCAAGGTTCATGGTGGCTACATAAAATGCCCATGGGTGCTTGGGACTGGTAGGGAGGCACCTAGAGGCTCCTGGTAGTGATAGAAATCACCTTGAGGTGCTTGGCGACTAAGGGACAATTCTATAGAAGCATATCTAATGATGGTTAAAGATGCATTGATGATGAAGGTGAGAGAGGGAATAGTGAATATGATTGATGGAATGGGAGTTGGAACTCTTAAGAACTTATAGAAATCAATATCTTAGGAAATTCAAGAACTCAAGCACTTAGGGTACTTAGAAATTCCATAAAATCAAGGACTTAGAAAACTTAGGGTTTGAGCCATAAAAATGGATCCTATTTATAATCCAACCTAGGGCATGCTAGGGTTTCAATGACACTAATCATATGGTTGAGATTAAAGCACATCTAAGGGTAGATATTAAATTTAGGGTGTGGCATAGATTGATGTGAATGAATGGACAAGATTAAATGAAATCCGATGGCTGGGATTGATTTATTTATATAAATATATATTCATTAAATATAATATAAAATATTAATATTTAAATAAATATATATAAAATTTATAAATAATGGAAAAAATAGCGATAAAGCTAGGATGGAGGGTAAATGACTATGTTTTGGTGGTGGAAATGGCAAGAAAGCTAGGATGGAGGGAAAATAACTATGTTTTGGTGGTGGGAATGGCAGGAAAGCATGGGTGGAGGACAAGTGGATAGATTTTGGTGTCTATAGATGCCCATTTTTGTACCATGTTGCATGAAACACAATATGGTGCAAAAATACAGGACACTTGATTGGGTTAGGTACAATAGTAGCTTTTCTCTCTCTTGTGGTAATGTGAAGATGCAATCAAAGACAAAAGAATAAATAATTTGGAGTTATTATGTAGCCTAACCCCTCAATTGGTGAATGAGGTTACAGATGAATCTCTTGAGCCAATTAAAAAATCTATACAAATGTAATGTGGATGATATGAATGATGTAAAATGTGATATCATTTTTACCCTAATGATGGGAAGGGGATTGTTAAAAAAAGTATCTATATTTACCCCAAAAAATAAAGGGTTTTGTGAAAATGTGTGATGGAAAATGTGTCTATTTTTGCCCCAATATATGAAGATATTTTTACCAATTGTAGATGCCATGATCATGTAAGATGTATCCCATTATGGGAAAGTTAAAACCAAATGTGGTTACCCCAAATTTGGGGTGATTCGATGTTGTTGAAACACTTTGCCTTCCATCATCGTTGATATGCAAAGATGAGTATGCAAATAAAAAGTAAAAGTATTCAACTTTAAAGGGCATGCTAGTGACTATTGAATAATTCCCATGATTGGAACCAATCATCCTAGCTAGTGCCTATCTCTGTGATGACTGTTAGGGAGATGTGTAATGATAAAAGTTGATTTTTTCCATGTTTTAAGATCCACATACTAGGCCATCAATGATAACATTTGTGCAAATTATTCTTGGTAAGGTTCCACGTAAAGTGTGAAGTACCAAATATGATTGTGATATTTAGTAAGGAGATAAGTTATGATGATCATGAATAAGTTTCCTTATGGTAGGCTATTCATCTTACCAAATTTCATGGATGCAAATTGCTGCAATCACCAAGTATATAGAATAACACACTAGCTACATGGTTCACTTGAATATTGTTTAAACTTGGGAAAATATACAAATGATGATATGGAATGAAGTGAATATGATGTATGAATGATGAAAATAATGATGATCATAATTTTGTGAGGATTTGTACCCTTTTGGGGTTATTTTGTAACTTGGTTGGTGAATTTTGTAATATGAGGTCACAAAAAAAAATTATACTTCCAAGTAATCTTCACAAAACATGATAAAATGATGAAATGTATGCATGTATGCAGTTTGGAGTTATTTGGTGAAGGTAAGCCACTATTTTGTGGTAGTTTTATCTTTTATTAATGTTGATACCAAATGCTCGTGGGTGTTTTGTATCTACAAAAATGTTCGTAGACACTTTAGCACACTAGGAAACACCCATGGGTGTCCCATGGCACTTGAAGAAGCTATAAATAGCTTGTTGGAAAATATTGAAGCTCATTTTTGCATTTGGGAGTTCGAGAAGCTACATCTAAGGAGTGAGGAGTGAGTAGTGAAGTGAGGTATTGAAGTTTTGGTGTAGAAGATATGGTGGTGGAGGGAGTTGGTGTGGGGGTCAAGGCTACGGATGGGGTGCAAGTTTTAGAGGTAACATTATGCTTTTGTGTTGTGCAAATTTTTCTATGTTTTTGTAATTTTTCTATATTAAAAAATGTTCTATGTTGTGCTACACTTAGGATTTTGGAGGCTTGGTACCCGTTTTCACCTTATATCCTCGAGATGAGGAATGCGATTACGAATGAGGAGGAGGTGGGGGTAGCAGAGGTAGCCTGATTGGATGTGGTGAGGGCTGATGAGGGGTACCTCTATGCCTTGGAAGAGATGTGGGATGCATATAGGGGGATATTTTAACTCCCCACTAGTGAGGTGATCATTGCCTTAGAGGATGTATATCACATCCTCAAGGTATCGGTGGAGGGGATCTAGGTTGAGGTCAGGCTCAACAAAAATATAGAGATGATGAGGATGTTTGGGGATACACAATAGGGGGTGAAGGTGGACTATGGTGGCATTCTGTACTTTTCCATGTATGTGTAAAAGGAGTTGGACCCCCTTCGTGCTTTGGTGATGTTTGTATTGGGCAACATTGTGGCCCTGAAAAGCACTAGGAGAAAGTTCCTATGGAACATGATAGGATTAGTGAGTGACTTGATCACTAAGAGACAAGTGTACCCATGGGCTCCCACCTTACTGGCACAAGTATACCGAGAGTTATATGAGGTGACCAAGTGGAAGTAGAAGAGATGGGGGGGTAGCTTATAGTTGTAATGCTGGGGATGGGAGAATTTTTGGGTTGCTCGATTGGAGGGCTTTCCTATGGGAGATTTTGGTAGGGAGAAGCCCTATGCTAGGTGATGGAATTTGGCTAAGGATGTGCAAATAAGTTGGTCAATGAGGATGAGCTAGTGGTATAGGAAGTTGTGGGCTAGATTGACATCTGCCCAAGTGGTGTGGAGGCCATGGTTGGGTGTTGAGTAGATCGGGTATGGAGAGCACCTACAATGGGTGCAGTAGGGTAGGTGTTTGATTGGGAGACATAGAAGTGAGGTAGAGTAATTATAGTTCTCACAAGTGATCTATTAGTTTTTACTGAGGCAGGATGTCCTCGATGAGCTAGTGTGCTATAAGAGACATCAGGAGGATATCAGGTTACCTTGTGTGGAGTTATGGAGGGTGGTCTTGGAGGACGATGAGGAGATGGATATCTCAAATTTAGAGGATGTAGTGATGATCACAGAGTATGATGTATGGTTCATGGCTAAACCACCATGGGTACCACCCTAAGGAGTAGCTGATGGGGACATAGATGGAGAGGCAAGAGATGAAGGTAATCAGGAGGCTCAAGATGAGGGGATACAAGAGTCCCCCAAGTAGTAGCGATGCCTTTTATCTAAAAATCAAATGCAAAGGGCAAAGGGTGTAGTGAAATAGACTCTCAATATTGGGGAAGACATAGGAGATAGGGAGGATGTAGAGAAGGTTCTAGATGTACCTCCAAGCAAGAGCGAGGAGGAGTGGGTACAACTAGAGTATTAGGTGGCAAATAAGGTTGTGAGGATCATGAGGTTACAAGAAGATCTAGCAGATAGAGCATCAACATAATGTTGACATAGAATGCCTTTGATCTTGACATAGATATATCAAGGCATTAGAGGATAGGTTGATGGAAAATCATATTTCTCTTCCTGATCCTCCAACCTCATCTGTGTCCTAAGGTATGAGGCGTAGCGAGTATAGGTATAGCTCTAGGTCTAGGGCTCCATATAGATCACAGGGGTCCTCTTAGAGGGTATAGCTAGTACTTAGATGAACTTTTGTATATGAGCATTGGTGATCCATTATATGTAACCTTTTGGTATTCATCGATATATATATGGCTTTTACCTTTTGTGTTATATTTTGTATGCATGCATTTTGTGGAATGCTATTGTGTAATGCATGTTTATGTTTATGATTAATGCATATGATATGTTATGGATGATTAATGCAAGATGAAATATATGTATGATTAATTCAAGGTGTAATGTATGGATGTGTTACTGATCCTTTATAGTTTAGATATTTTATTGGTCTCATTTTAGCATTGTTGTTTAATCAGGGAAACCCAACTTGGTGGCATGTGGTGAATAACATCTTGTGAAATAAAATGGATGTTGATATGGAAGAAGATATGGATGTTGATATGGAAGAAGATATATATGTTGATATGGAAAAAACTTTTTTTTTAGAGACTCAAATATCCTAGTGGTATCAAACAAACTCACTAAAACTACCTAACACCTCTAGGACAAAATGTGTGTGCAGTGAGTTTATTTACCAAATCAAGAGTATGGAAAAGACCCTATACAATCAAGAACCAGTACAATTTAATTCATTAAATCATATTGATTAAATTAGATAAACATGTTATAGATGAAACCAAGAAGCTAACTTGTTTGTATGAGTGGTCAAAGGTATATTTTAAAAGAGACATGTCACCATGCATGAGTGTACTCCACTTCATGTCAAGAATCTATAGCTCTGGTGGAGGCTAACTCCATAGTCCATGATTTTTTGTGTTGATCTCTTAAGTTTTTGGGATGACTACCTAATAATCTGACTGAAAATGTAGTATGATCCTTATAACCCAATTTATCAGTGGTGTGTGATGTAAGATATTTAGAGTTTTTGTTAGGGATTTTTCCCACTCTTTATTTTGATTTTGGAATTGTGATAGTTATGAGAACCACTATTTTTATGGACTATGTTGCATGATGGGACTATAAAGGATAACCCATTTCACTTCGAGGTTCATACCAAGTATGGTGTTATCCCTCTTTGACACAAGATGTTTTTAAGATGTGAAATTGTGTTTGGTTCAAGAATATTTTGGAGTCAATTCCTAAAACTCAATATTTTCTTAGTGTAAGATGTGCAATGGTCCTAAGAGGAATGTGACATGTATTTTGGAGGTTTCTTAAAATACTAGGGGTGGATGAGTGACCAAAAACACCTAGGATTTGTAAATGTGGCTTGTGCTAATGGCAATTTGACTTAGTGGAATTGCATTGTGAAGGTGCCCTTGATAAGGCAAAATGACTTTTTGTTGGACCAATTAAGACCTTGAACCTAATAAAGGATCCCTAATATGAAATGTGAAGTGTGAATGCAATGTATGAAATGAAATTTTGTGAAATGCAATATGAGGTGTGGATGAATGCATTATTTTTAAAATGTAGATGCAAGTGAAATGCAATGTTATGAATGAAGTGTATGTAAATGTTTTTGTGTATTAGCCATGTATATGTATATATATCAAATCATGCATAAAATTATCTCAAGTGTATAAAATTAAGTGGTTTAGATTCTTCCTCTCCCTCTATAATGACAAGTCTGTAACTACTGTTACCCACTCTTTGTGTAACAATGTACTGACCTAACCAATTAGCCATGAAATTATCATGAAGTTGCAATAGTGCATTCATATCTTGCCGGTTCTCTTTAAGTACAAGATCTCCTACTTGGAATTCACATAGATGAACTTTGGTGTTGTAGTCATGTTTTATGCAGTCATGATAAACTCGTAAATGCTCTAAAGCATTGACAATCCTATCATCAAGAAGTGTGAATTGGTCAAGACATGCCTGTCTAGAAGTATCGTCATCTATGAATTCCTGCAAATAAATTTGTAAGGAAGGGATATCGATCTCAAGAGGCATGATTGCTTTGGCTCCATAGACCAATGAAAATTGTGTTTCCCTTGTAGGCGTGTGGATGCTTGTTCGATAATCCCATAATTCCAATGGAATTTGTATGTACCAATATCTATGATTTTCTTTGATAAGTTTCTTGAGAATGGAAACTAAAGTCTTATCAGGAGCTTCAGCTTGTCCATTTATTTGTGGATAATAAGGAGTCAAGAAACTATGTTGAATGTTATATTTCTCACAAAGTGCTCAAACATCTTTATTCTTGGGACCTCAATAATTAAAGGATGATAACTATGTAGTGGAGCTTCCGGAAGTTGATCAACTATTACCTAATTTTAATAGATTTTTGACTGATGAATTCCAAATCAAATTCCATAAAGAACATTATCCATTTAGTGGTGCTGGTATTATTTTAAGTGTGGGACATCATATAACCCAGAGGATTTTCTCTAGCTATGACATAGGTTGTATGTCTAAGCGTGTAATATCAAAGTTTCTTCGTGGAAAAAACCACTGCTATGCATAATTTTTCTACATAAGTGTATCAGGTCTCATAGCTTACTAATGTTTGATTAATGTAGTAGATAGCTTGTTCTTGATTTTCTTCATTCTTTTGTGCAAGCATTGTCCCTAATGCAAAGTCTTTTGTAAAGACATAAAGATAAAATGGGACCCCTGGACGACGAGGAGCTAAGAATGGCAAAGAATCTAGGTATTTCTTAATGTCAATAAAGACCATTTAACATTCATATATCCAAGAGAATGACACCCAATTTTATATTAGGTGATTGAATGGCCTACATTTGTTAGAAAATTGCGCAATGAAATGATGGATCGATTGATTTTTCCTTGTAAACTATGCAATTCCTTTAAGTTATTTGGGGGAGGCATCTCCATGTTGACCTTGAATTTTTTGGGGTCCACCTCAATGCCTCTTTTGGAGATAATGAATCCTAGAAGTTTGTCCAAGGTAACACCAAAGACACATTTCTTGGGATTCAACCTTACATTATGCTCTAGGAGTTAGTCAAAAAATTTCTCCAATACATCAATATGTTCTTGTCAAGTTTTGTATTTAGCCAAGAGATCATCCACATAGTATTTGATAATATTATGCATGTAATTGTGGAAACTGTATGTCATGGCATGTTGATAATTGGAACTGACGTAACCACGGAGCATGCACATTGCTAGGTGACTGATCTATACCATCACAAAAGCACAAAGATCCACACAAATACATAAATTGAACAAAGAAAGCCAACGTATGCAAAGTTTCTTATATTAATATTTAAAGGATCTTAGATTACAAAAATACCCTCTTAGGGTCACTCAAAATATGATACAAATGTTACAATTGCCAATGCCCTCAATAGGGTAGGCACACTTATTTTGCTTCGATGATTACTCACAAACTGCCTTGGGGTAGAGCTAACCCCCTTCTCCATGATGTGGAAGGATTATGATATAGGCTTATTTCTGCACCTGTCTCTCTACGAACAAGAAACAACAACACATGATTACAAAGATTGATAGCCTCTCGTGATGAGGCCATTTAAATAAATATGCATGTAAATACCATTAAACTAGTAAAACAAGAAAACATAAAGAAAGACTTTAAGCTATTCTAATTACATCAAGAATTATGCTAAACATACAAGACATAAATAAGCAAATGATGCATAGATCAAATATCGAATTAGAATCAATAAAGCACATAAAATATTCAATGTCCTCCTACTTAATGCAACACATGAAATGTCTAATTCCTATGGTTAGAGTTTCCCTAAGATGCAATTAAACCTATAAAAAGACTAACATGACTAATCTATGCGATCAAAAGCAAAGTAAGTAAGGTGATCATTAACCTATTATAAACCATAGCTATGAGGGGCGATCTACACTATGAACTACAATTGACATTCACGGTTTGACCTTTGATGGGTTTGCACTCAGAATTAGAGGTAGTGGGCTTGACCTCCTTGTCATAATTGATGTTCAAGGGTCTCCTTTGTCATCCTATGATATATTTGGTAGCCAAATCACTGTGAAGGGCCTTCGTTTGCCCGAATTTGCATTTCTTTATCCTCCTAAGAACCTAGGGCATCCATGGCTAATTGGTCTTTAGATGGATAGCAAAGGGGCTCTCAAATGCACAAAGTAGGTATGAAATTTGACAAGGATTTTCTACTCTCTTGATCAGTTAGCTCTCGCTTGATAATTTTCCAGCACTTCACTATACAAATCCTCTCCCTTATTCATCACCTTGGAGGGGGGTATTTATAGCATGCCCTTAGGGCTAGGGGTGGCTTCATGGAGAAGTCAAGACCAAGAAGGTTGGTTAGGACAGTTGGGATGGAAGCCTTTGGAATATTCTATCCTCCAACTTCCTCCTTCTAGATCTCTTGGTCGTTCCAATAGATTTGGCTCAGATGGAAGGCCTAACTGAACTCCAATTTAGACCGTAGGTCAGTTATAGTCCAGACTACAGACCGTAGGTGTCAACCATGATTCAGACTGGAGACCACAGGTCTGGGCTATGATTTAAACTACTTAGGAAAAAATACCTAAATTGAGTGGTTAGAACCACTGCTCTATCTTGGAGTCTATCCAAGATCCTTCATATGGTTTTGCAGCATGTCCATATGAGTAGTCACCCTCGAAATGATGCATTTTAGGTGTCTACAGATGCCCCTTTTGAGATGCATTGTCAGATCAAACAAAGTTGAGAAAAATAGACCTCCTTAAATGATGTTGCAGGTTCTATGATGATCATTAGTATGATCAACATTAGATACCCCAGGTCCAGCAAAATAATGCGTATCATAGAATCATTGCTTCCAATGTGGGAAGGCTTACATTTGGAAAGTCTACACTCATCATCAGACATTCGGGTAGCTTTGGTGCTACAATTGGAGTTAGGCCTTGTTGAGTGGTATTTTCACCTAGTTGTGAAAGTACACTCTCCTTTACCCTCTTGCAAATAAGTTAAACAAACAACTTCTCCAAGGTCACCATTGTATTAGCATTTGCATATGTGTATTAGTAATCTCAAATAAAGATATTCAATTTGAATGCTTGGAACACCTTAGTGATTGCAAGTAATTGTAAACAAGGGGCAATGTTGGTAATGTTGGTTTATTTCACCATGAAACTTTAGTGTTTGTTCATTGTTTTTTTGGATTTTGATTTTTTTTTAAAATGTTTATTTTACTGCCTAAAAATTTAAAATAAGTTAAAATTTTTGGAAAAAATAAAATGCAGAAAATGAAAATGAAATGCAGAAAACTGAAAATAAAATGCATTCAGTATGATGCTATCCTATTTCAACAAAACCAAAGATGTGAGGTCTCCATGCATGCAACCTAACCTATTGGACTTGCAAAACAAGCACAATCCCCATAGACTAAGTGTTGGTTCCTAGGGTACGAAATAAATTTCAGATTTCAAATATTCGCCTAATGTAACCCAAAAAAAATGGCATTAACATTATCTATAAATTTGAAATCTGAAAAAATGAAAGAATAGATATTAAATCCATAGCATGCAAAGAAAATCTCCTTCTTTCTTGCCCACAAGATGCAAATTTCTGAAAAATTTTGCGTTAAAAATATGTCATTTTACAATAGCAGAATTTCTGGTTTTCCCAAGCCAATATGTGGAAGAAAAACAACTCAAACAGGTCCCTACAACTTTGCTTGCAGTGGTTTCCACTCCTTTTTGGCCTCTTTGAATGGCATATTTAAATGTCTAAAAAAATTGTTTCTCCTTCCATGATGGTTCGTTTCATTTTTTGATGGTTGTTCGTTTCACCTTCCCTAACTGTTCATTTCACCTTCCCTTGTATGTGTGTGCTTTGGTTTCCATTTGTGGCCCTTCACCACAAAAATGTAACATGTTGTGATATCACGACATTTTTTCTCTTTTGACCGTGACCATTCAACATGTCACGATATCATGACACTTTTTCTATTTTGACCGCGACCATGCAACATGTCACGATATTGCGATACTTTTTCTCTTTTGACTATGACCATGCAACATGTCATGATATCGTGACACTTTTTCTCTTTTGGCTGTGACGGTGCAACATATCGGGTTATCGTGACATTTTTTTTTTTTGGCCATGAAAATGCAACATGTCGCGATATCGTGACACTTTTTTCTTTTGGCCGTGAAAATGCAACATGTCGCGATATTGCGACACTTTTTTCTTTTGGCTGCAAAAATGCAACATGTCACGATATCGCGATACTTTTTCCTTTTTGGCCGCAAAAACGCAACATGTCACGATATCGCGAAAATTTTTCTTGTTTGGCCGCAAAAATGCAACATGTCACGATATCAAGACACTTTTTCTTGTTTGGCCGCAAAAAAGCAACATGTCGCGATATCGAGACACTTTTTCTTGTTTGGCCGCGAAAATGCAACACGTTGCGATATCACAACACTTTTCTTTCTTGTTCTTTATTTTTTCGTTTGGTTGTGAAAATGCAACATGTCACGATATCACGAAACTTTTCTTTCTTCGTCTTCCTCTTCTATTTGGGCTGCGAAAATGCAACATGTTGCGATATCGTGACACTTTTTCTTTTTTGGCCGCGACAGTGCAACATGTTATGATATCGCGACACCTTTTTATCTTTTTGCCATGATAGTGCAACATGTCATGATATCGTGACACCTTTTCTCTTTCGACCACAAAACTACAACATGTCATGATATCACGACACCTTTTTACTTGATCTTTAGCCTATGGGCCACTTTGGTCTTCTTGGAACACATGCAAAAAAGGTGGGTCCCCAATTTTAGGGTACGTTGTGGAGCAACCACAACAAATGGTGACTCTGCTAGAAAATTCTCCTGAGCATTTCGGTGAGAACTCAACCTGAAAAGACATAGACTCAAATACAAGCATCAACAAATATCCCAAGAATGAAACTAGACGAGAAATACATGAAGCATTAGAATTATTAAGCATCAGCTCGGTGTGTGCAACGTGCTTCATTCCCTATTGTTTGAAACTCGTTCAAATTTCCATTGTCAGTTTCACTTATGATTCGTAGGCAAGGCTATGAATGATTTGTGCAGGATTCGATGTATGACAACTATGTTAGAGATATAACAACCTGCTTTGCAAAGGCTCAAAATTTCTAGTATCATGAACAAACATATTAAAACTGTCAAACCCTCTTAGGACCAAATATGTGCATATTGAATTAATTTACTAGATCCCAAAGTTGGTTATGTGTCATTACCATCTTGAACCAATGTGCAAGTGTAAGTGAAATCAGAGCTTTGGGAAATAGGATTCCCAACCTAAGCAAGATTGGAATTTAACCCTATCCTTACTACTCTAATCTGGAGTTCATTACCTCATCTTGAAAAAAATGATTTAACCTATTATGGATGAAACTTTCAGGCTAGCATGTCTGTTTGAGCAATCAGTGGTCTTGTTTTTAGACAAGACATGTTGCCACGCATGAGCATACTCCACTGCCAGTCAAGCATCTATAGCCCCGATGGAGATCAACCCCATAATCCAGGATTTGGATCTACTTTTGATTTCTTGGACCTTGGGGATGACTACCCATCCTTGCAAGGGACATGTAGTACGATCCTTCCAATCCAATATTAATAGAGAAATGAAAAATATTTGCTTTGGAATTAAATAGAAGCTTTGGGGAATCAAATTCTCAACCTAAGCGAGATGAGAATTAGAACCTTTCCTTACTACTTAGATTTTAGGCTTTAAGCATTATGAGAGTGGTAAAAACCATTGTTTTAAGGATTATGTTGCATGATAGGATAGACATGAAATACTCCTTTCACCTCACCTTTTCTTCCAAGTACGATTTTGACCATTTTTCTCAAGATCCTCTTTAATATGTGTAGAACATGCTTGGTTCAAGATAGTTTTGGGCATTAGTTCCCAACCTTAGGATCCTTTTAATATATGTTATGTAATAACCCTAAGAGGATTCGACACCTTTTCAATGATTGCACATGAAATGAATATGCAACTGAGATGAAATGTATATGCAATGTGGAATGTAATATGAGATATGAATGCATTGCTCCTTTTGAAATGCGGATGGAGTATATATCACCTACTTTACCATAATGTGTAAAAATGACAAATTCATGCATCACAAGTTCCAAATGATATTTTTTAATGTGTTTGCGATACTCGTGGAGCTTTTTGTAATACAATTTCGATGTTTCATATTCTCCTAGTCTTAGTCAACATTCTTAAGGACCTAAGTTGACATCTCGCTTTTCTTTCTTTTTTTTGTTTTTTTTCAAGACAAACCAAAAGTGTCCAAAGGACCAACACACAAAACTTAAAATCAAAGTGAGATCCAATCCAAAACCAAAACACGAAAACCAAAAGTATATACAAATGTACAATATAATGCAAGATGGTGCAAAATTTTGGATTATCATTTTCCCGGATCCCAAACCTGATTGGAATTCTTTAAAAGACGTATGATGTGATATACATACCAAGTTTTGTAGGAATCCAAAAACAATAAGATCAAACCAAGTAATGCAAAAAAATTCAACTTGCCTCGCTCAACCGACCAATTTGATGTAGTGTCATTAGTACTCTCATAGGTGAGATTAAAATCATCAAATTGATTAGACAATATTTGATCTTCAATTTCATCTCGTCTATTCTTTAAGGTATAAATTTCATAATTCCATTCATGATTTAGAACTAGGCTTTCTTTATTCAAAATGAAATTTTGTAAGCAAGAGCCTATTTCTAAAAATTTCAAATCTAATTCATTTTCCATGTTCTTAGGCCAATTAAAATTGTGCAACAATTCACAAGCCTCTAGGATATTTACTAAATTGGGATCATTAGGAGTTTTTATCCTAGGTTCAAGAATTAATTGTTGATGAATTTGATTTAGCAATTTAAATGCATCAAGCTCCTTTTCATTCATTAAAGTAATGTTATAAATGGTGTGGTTAGAAATTAATCCTTGTTCTTAATTCACCCTCAATGGCATTTCATCATATAGCACTTGTTCTTTCTCCATGACTCGTTTATCAAAGGCACCAAACTTAGGTACCCAATTGAAAATATGTCCATCCCTTTCAAACCATAAGTCTTGTCTATCTGGGGGTGGGTTAAATAACATATTTCCATGATCAATCACTTGGGTTGTTTTGGGTAGCGTGAGATTTTTAATTGGATCATCAATGATATCAAACCCAAATGATTTAGGTTTTGTAATTTTCTCATTTTGAAATGGCATAATCATTGTATCACAAGTAAGTGGATCAAGATTTTCAATTTATTTTCCTCCCAAGGAATCTAAAGCAAATAAATCTCCTTCTTGATTCATGGTTGTAGAATCCTTATCATGTTCTAAAATTTTATGAGATTCGAATTCCTCTTCCAAAACTTTCTCAAATTGTACAAGATTTATAGTATCCTCATGTGAGGAAGCAATTGAGTTATCCTGCATATTAATTGACACAACAAGTTTATTAGAAGATTTAGATTGATAATATTCTTCCCATTTCTTCCACGAATCATAGTAATCATCCTCCAAGTTCAAGTTCTGATGCTCAAGTACTTCTTCTTCATCTTCTAATTCATCAACATGTTTCTTACCCCATTCATCTTCACCTTCCTCATTCTCACTCTCTTGACGATATAGAGTTTCCACCACAAAAATGTTGTCCTCTCCTTGTTGATGTTTGGGTGGACCCTCATTTGGCACAATTTCCAAATCATCCACTTGAGCTTGGAGACAATGGGTATACCTAGAAATTTTGGGACAATTCATTTCATTATGCTCCTTTGTATTATGTAATCTACACCCATTTTCCCATGCAAAATCAGCAAGATTAAGAATGGAACTAGAGTGACTTGGTCCTGTAGAAGTATCTATCTGATTAGCAATAGGGGAAGGTACACACCCATTATTTGGCTTCGTATTCCACTGTCTCCCTCTATTGTTGAAGTTTTGATTTGGGTGAGGGGCATGGGATTCATACTTCTATTTTTGAACCAAATCATTACTCAATTTGTGAATTATCTTCTTGAGCTCTTCAACCTCTAAATAAATCTCTTTTGGTTGAGCTATGTTATTGCGAGTTCCAGTAGGATTTGCATAATTGGTGAGATCTTGACTTAACATTTGAGTTGGATTTTGAGCCACTTGATTTGTGTAGGGATTCACACTTTGAATCAAAATTGGATTGGGTGCGTAAGTGGGTGTTGATGAATATGGTTGTTGATAAGGAAAAGCATTTATGCCTGATATTTGTGGTGCCATGATCTGATTCATCATAGGAGCTTGACCATATGGACCATATTGTCCTACCATAGGCATCTGGGAAAACCCATAACCCTATGGTGTCATTTGTTGTTCAATGGTCATAGCTTCATTTTAGGCTAGAGCAAGCGTGGTAACTTGAGGATTTTGCCTTGCAAAAATTGTTGTCATAAGATCCAATGCCCCAAAATATATTTGCAAAGCTACTGTGGGATCAATGGAAAAATTCTGAATTGCTCTGTTATAGCACTTCTGAAATCTCTAATTAAAGGTTTGGGTTGGCTCACCCTGGCCTCTTTTGCATGTAATGAACTGATTATAGATGATTGTGGGATCTAATGGTGACCTGAATTTGTTGACAAAAGCATCCTCCATTTGTGTCCATGACATAATGGAACCAGTAGGTAAACAAATATACCATTTGTAAGCCACTTAGTCTAGGCTCATTTGGAAGAGTCTAAAAGCCACATCTTCATGTTGGACTTGCAATCTTATCAAAACATCCCTATAGGCCTGAATATGTTCTTCTACGGTCCTTGGGCCATCCGATTTGTATTTGGGCAAAAATATCTATATATTCTTAGGCGTCTCGTGAATATCCCCTGCAATATTCAAAGGAATTTTATTGGATTCATACCAAGGAGGTGGTGGAGGTTGGGCTATTTGACTCAAAATCGATGATGATAACCCTACAAGAACCTGACAAAAATATTAGTACCTCAAAGAAAACCTGTGACACACAGAAAATCTTGCATTTAATGAAATTCAAAGAATAACTTCAAAATCAATTTGTTAGTCATGAAAGAAGGAACCTTGACAAAGTAGTATTCTAAAAATGTAAGTTTTTGATTCACCAGATCGCATATGCGCAAGTGACAAGCATAATCCTAGTGTTGTAGGCTTTCTGATTCATAAGATCGCATTACGCGCAGGTGAAGAACATAATACCAACAACAAATACATTTTTAGATAAAATAATTCCTTACAAATAAGCATGAAATGACTAGAAAATATCAAACATGTAACGTATGAATAATCATGTTAGCATCAACCAAGAGGTGTATCCATTAAAATCGAATGAAAGTAATTGCATGGAGACAACCTCGTTAGTCAAATTTTTTTTTAAATCAAATCAAAACACATTATTCCTGTATGAACAATCAAAAGCGTTATAACAATGCATAGCAATTCATGTCCTCCTTTTAACAATACAAGGTTGTATTATTAAAAGAGGGCTAAAGATAATAATAAATAGGGCATGGAATATTCAAAATTTAAATCCCTATAGCATTTAAATCACTCTGAAATAAAACAATTCAGCCCTCCTAGCACCAATCTATTGAGTGGTATTTTCACCTAATTGTGAAAGTACACTCTCCTTTAGGATTTGGGTTACAAATCCCCTCTTGAAAAGAAGTTAAACAAACAACTTCTCCAAGGTCTCCACTGTATTAGCATTTGCATATGTGTATTAGTAATCTCAAATAAAGATATTCAATTTGAATGCTTGGAACACCTTAGTGATTGCAAGTAACTTTAAACAAGGGGCAATGTTGGTTTATTTCACCATGAAACTTTAGTGATTGTTCATTGTTTTTTTGGATTTTGAAAATTTTTAAATGTTTATTTTAATGCCTAAAAATTTAAAATAAGTTAAAATTTTTGGAAAAAATAAAATGCAAAAAATGAAAATGAAATGCAAAAAACTGAAAATAAAATGCATTCAGTATGATGCTATCCAATTTCGACAAAATAGAAGATGTGACGTCTCCATGCATGCAACCTAAACTATTGGACTTGCAAAAAAAGCACAATCCCCATAGAATAAGTTTTGGTTCCTAGGGTACGAAATAAAATTTAGATTTCAAATATTCGCCTAATGTAACCCAAAAAAATGGCATTAACATTATTCTTAAATTCGAAATATGAAAAAATGAAAGAATAGACATTAAATCCATAGCATACAAAGAAAATATCCTTCTTTCTTGCCCACAAGATGCAAATTTCTGAAAACTTTTTCCTTAAAAATATGTCATTTTACAATAGCAGAATTTATGGTTTTCCCAAACTAGTCTGTGGAAGAAAAACAACTCAAACAGGTCCAGAATGGCCTTCTCGCCTTCAAATCTGCAACTCTGCTTGTAGTGGTTTCCACCCCTTTCTGGCCTCTTTGAATGGCATATTTAAATTTTTGAAAAAATTGTTTCTCCTTCCATGACGGTTCGTTTCATTTTTTGATGGTTGTTCGTTTCACCTTCCCCGACTGTTCGTTTCACCTTCCCTTGTATGCGTGTGCTTTGGTTTCCATTTGTGGCCCTTCACCACGAAAATGTAACATGTCATGATATCGCGACACTTTTTATTTCTTCTCTCTCTCTTTGCTTTGAATCACAAAAATGCAACATGTCGCGATATCATGTCAATTTTTCTCTTTTGACGACGACCATGCAACATGTTGCGATATTGCGACACTTTTTCTCTTTTGACCGTGACCATGCAACATGTCGCGATATCGTGACACTTTTTCCCTTTTGACCGTGACCATGCAACATGTCGCAATATCATGACACTTTTTCTCTTTTGGCCGCGATGGTGCAACATGTCGCAATATCGTGACACTTTTTTCTTTTGGCCACGAAAATGCAACATGTCACGATATCGCGACACTTTTTCCTTTTGGCCGCGAAAATGCAACATGTGATATCACGACACTTTTTCCTGTTTGGTCACGAAAATGCAACATGTCGCGATATCACGACACTTTTTCTTGTTTGGCCGTGAAAACGCAACATGTCGTGATATCGCAACACTTTTTCTTCTTTTGGCCGCAAAAACGCAACATGTCATGATATCGTGACACTTTTTCTTGTTTGGCCGCAAAAATGCAACATGTCGTGATATCGCAACACTTTTTCTTGTTTGGCCGCAAAAACGCAACATGTCACGATATCGCGACACTTTTCTTTCTTGTTCTTTCTTTTCTCGTTTGGTCGTGAAAATGCAACATGTCGCGATATCATGACACTTTTCTTTCTTCTTCTTCCTCTTCTATTTAGGCCACGAAAATGCAACATGTCGCGATATCGTGACATTTTTTCTTTTTTGGCCACAATAGTGTAACATGTCATGATATTGCAACACCTTTTTTGGCTGTGATAGTGCAACATGTCATGATATCACGACACATTTTCTCTTTTGGCCGTGAAACTACAACATGTCGTGATATCGCGATGCCTTTTCTATTTTGGCCGTGATAGTGCAACATGTCATGATATCACGACACTTTTTCTCCTTGTGGTGTTTTGCTTTTTTCCTTGATATTTAGCCTATGGGCCACTTCGGTCTTCGTAGAATACATGCAAAAAAGGTGGGTCCCCAATTTTGGGGTACATTGTGGAGCAGCAACAACAGGCCTATATAATCGAAGGATGAGAGCCACAAATGAAATTTCATATTTGTTATTTACCCCAAGCAGAGGGGGAAGCTTATGATAGCTGTTAGCAATGATTCGTAAGGATGAACACAATTTTGACAAGATCAAGGGATCTACGATATCCGAGATCTTCTATTGATTTTGATTATGATATGAAATTATGACTACCCCCTCAAGCGACTAGTCGATGAGGGTAATGACAATGTCTGAAGCGATGAAATCCCTTGACCATAATGAATGATCCTAAACAAATTTAGATTTGAGACGTTTAATGCCTTGGCTATGCCTAGTTCAGCTTATTATTACAACGCTTAGTAATATTTGCACATATCTATCCCATGGAGTAGTCAGGCTATGATAGTCATCTTAGGGAGTCAAAATAAATCATATTGTTGATGATTTACTGAAAAGATGTCATAAAAGAAATGACAATTTTTTCCCAAATGTCCTTATTGTGATTTACTCATGTTGTCGGATTGCATGGAGCGCAAGTCATTGCAACCGCCAATTTTATAGGATAAATCATTGAATATGAGGCACATTTGGTTTTTCATTGTTTGAATTTTTTTTGTTTAATTTGGCATTTATTGGATTGATATTGGTGCTTGTAACATCACCAAATTTGTAATTGTGATCATGTATTTTGATTTTTATCCACTGGGAGTCATTAATTTAACTTTTAGACCTTCCCACGATGGGTTTTTAGTGCATTTATTGCTAGTTGCGGACCACAGGTATGGTCTATGATTTACATTTCCAAATTTTGGGGACCGTAGGTCAGACCTGCGGGTGAAAAACCCTAGTTTTGGAACCGCGGGTGTCAATTACAGTCCATAGAGACTAGGAGGACCTATAAATTGAATTCCCATTTGAAATTTTTCATCATTTTCTTGCAATCCTTAGAAAATTGAGAGCTCTAAGAGAGAGAAGACATTTCTTGATACAAAAAACTATCAAAAATCAACCACCATTATACTCGTCTTCCTCGATGGAAAATCCTGATCAGTCATCAACTAGCCGGGGGCAGGGTGCAGGGTGCAGGTAAGGTAACTCAAACTTGAGACCTCACACTCAATATCAATAAAATGAACCACACTTAAGAAATATGGAAATTGAACCTCATTAAAATACCGATAATGAACTCCACTAGTCTATATTAGCTTAGGATTTAACTTTTATGCTTCAGTGGTCTAGGATGATACCTAAAATTGGTGCCACTCCTAAACTGCAGCTGGTAGTTGCGGTTCCTAGTTGGCAAATTGGGAACCATAGGTTTCAGCTATGGTCTCTAATTTCCCAAATTGGGGACCACAAGTTACAGCTGTGGTTCCCAATTTACAAATTGGGGACCGCAAGTTGCAGCTATGATTCCCAATTAGCAAATTAAGCACTGCAAGTTGCAATTGTAGGTTGCAATTGCTAGTTTTTTTTTTTGAGATTTTTAGTTTTCTTTAGCTCTGCTTAGCTAGATTTGGCTTACATTATGTTTTTTTTTTCTTTTTAAAAGTTAAATTCTAGAGCGCAAGAGACTGACTTGATGAGGACTCTCCGTGAGGCCTTGTCGGATGACAACCGAGCATGGTTCTGAGCCATCGGGTTTGGTTATGTCATGGATCTACCCACCATTAGGGTAGATTAGTCCTATATCACTATGTTGGCCCAACGTTGGAATGCATGGATCAACACATTTCACCTTCCTCCTGGTGAGATGACCATCACCCTAGAGGATATCTACAGGACCTTTAGGATCCCCATCAATGGTGAGGCTATAGTTTCCTCTACCTACACATCAAAGGATGTTGTTTTTGCTATCATATTTGGTGATCAAAGCATCAACGCACAGGATGATGCAAATCATGGAGGGGTGCACATCGATTACTGGTATCGGGATGATGTCTTCTTTATTTGAGAGGCCCTATTTATGCATCTCATCATTCAAATTATCCTTACAGACTCCTTAGGTGTGAGGATTCCTTGGAACATGGTGGCCCTTGCTTGGAGGGTGCTTTAGATCTCGACAAAGGAGCCACTACTACTGGCCTAGGGGAGAACCTTACTATGCTAGCTCTATAGGGAGTTGTACCAGATTATGGAGTGGATCCGTAAGGGCATCAACTGTAGGCTCTAGAGCATAGTGTAAAGGGATGCAGTGAGAGCTCTAGTACAGGGGAGCAGCCTATTTTTGGGTTATAGTAGCTATCGACTATAGTATGAATGTTATTATTTTATGTGTAAGATCAAGGACCTACACAGTTGTAGCCTACGGGAATTTTGCACTCCCTATGTGCTCGTTTGGACACACATATATATGATATAATATTTCATGGCTCATTATGTGTACATGTTTATTTATTATTTTTGATTTTATGTTTATTTGATGGATGCAATTATTATTTAAATTCTGTTTATATGATGCGATGTATGGATGTCATGCACTAGATAGCTATTCTACTTTATGATGATGATATGCAGTGATCTAGATGAGTAGATGTGTGACATATGATGTATGTAGATGGATGCGATGTTTATTTTTAATGCATATTTATTTTTTCTTTGTGGGCATGCATATATTTTATGCAGTTTATGATATGCTATGCAATGTATGGTAATGCATTATGTACAAAATCATAATCTAATGGAAATGAACCTGTATTCTTTAATCACTTAAAACATAAGGAATGAATGTAAACTATGTATATCAATTTTTAAAATATGACACCATAGAATGTATAACAATCATGCAAAATAATTGATAATTCTCATTACAAGAACTTAATCAATTAATCACCCCTATATGAAATGCAGTGAAATGGATTGGTATAATGCTAATGAATGAATATGTCATTACGTATATTTCTTCTTTGCTGCACTATATAGTCAGTGGCCGTCTAAACATCATTTCTGATATTCATGTGGTATCTATCCTATATATTTGATTGTGCTTTGTAAAAATGCATTCTGATGAATGACTCATATATCTGAATTCTAATGATATTTGGTATCTTGTTGCTATTTGAGCACTTTTTAGGGTTTTCCTTGATACTCAAACACCCTAGTATACTTCTCCAAAAATCACATACTAACTGGACAAGGCTTATATTGGACAAGGCTTTTGCCATGACAAACCCAAATATTCATTATCCTTATGTGTGCATGTAAGTATTTTTAGATATATCGTAAGTATACCTCGTATGTCAATCGAGACACTTTCAACCCATATGTGAGATAAGGTTCCTCATATGATTGTACCATCCTTGTTTTAGCTTTGATTAGCTTATACAGCTAGACAATCCTAGGTACCTAGAGCTAGCTCATCTTGCAAATTGATTAGGGCTACCCCTCCAAATGCACGTAGGACTCTTTCAACCCATTGCTACATTTGGGGATCACCCAATAGAACTACCCCTTTGATTGTAGGTGGGACTCTTCCAACCCATTGTTGCAATCGAGGATCACTCTATGGCTTTCGAAAGGTGGACAATCCAGGGATTCAAGTTCTCACCCTTCTTACTTGATCAGATGTAGTGATAAAAATCACTATTAGTCCATGTGTTACCGTTTTATTTCAACAAGGGATTTTTATAGTTTTTTTGATTCACTATGTCACTTTAAATTTTGATCTTAAAATTTGTGCTTTTTTTTGCATTTTGTAACTTGGAATTTAACTTTTGTGACTTTGGAATTTATAGGGGAAATTCTTGTCCTTTTTCCAAAGGACACCTTTCTAGACTGACTATTTGCAAGATAAGTAGGTCATGAAATCCATCTCTCTAGATACCTAAGACTGCTATCATAGATTTCATCCTCTCTCGTCTTAGTAGGATTTTATATTTTTTCTTAGTGATGGGATTCTGATATGTTGAAGCACTATTCCAACTATTGACCTTGTCTATAATAGCAAAGCAAGCTTTCTACAATATTTGAAGAACTCACTAGGTATTGCTAAGTGACAAGAAAAATTTAACATACATATATGTTTCTTCGCAATAGATATCATGTATGAATGCAATGAATTATGATAAATGCAAGGGTGCATGATTGTCATACAAACGTGTGACTATTTGTAAAATTTTGATAAATGCATTACACTCTACTATGGAATGCAATAGATGAAAAATACCTAAATGCAATATGATGATATGAATGCATGTGTGAATGCAAATGAAAATGCAAAATGTAAATGCAAATGTTTTTGGATTTTAAGCTTTATCAATTTTTTTTGGACTTTTACACATTTTTCTTGATTTTTATAGATTTTTGAGTTTTCATATTTGACCAAATGATGAATACATGTCCTTGGAGCTTTTTAGGGTTGACCAAGCAATTTTTAGAAATCCTTGGAGTCTTTTGAATTGACCAAAGGTTTTACAACCACCTTTGGAACCTTTTTTGTTGACCAAACTCTCATTAAGAGGGCTTGGAGCCATTTGGGATGACTGAGAAGCTATAGGAACTCTCGAAACCTTTGGATTGACCAAGTGATTTTTGGAAATCCTTGGAGCCTTTTGAATTGACCAAAGGTTTTACAACCACATTTGGAACCTTTTAGTTGACCAAAATCTTAGTAAGAGGGTGCGGAGTCTTTTGGGATGACCGAGAAGCTATAGGAACTCTCGGAGCCTTTGGGTTGACCAAACAATTTTTGGAAATCCTTGGTGCCTTTACTACACTCTCAAGCATAGAACACCTTAAGATGGATGATATTGAGGGCTTAAAATCTTCTACACCCTCTAGAGATGTTAGGTGATAGGTTCCAGGCCCAATCTTTTTAGATATGATGTAAGGCCCTAGCCAACTAGCCGTGAATTTGTCTCACATGTCAGGTAGAAAATTCATAGTTCTATTGGTTCTCTTTCAGCACAAGATCCCCAACATCAAATTATCTCTAGTGGAATTTGATATTGTAAGCTCATTTTAATCACTCTTGATAAATATGGAGATGCTCGAGGGCATTCATGCTATGTTCATCAAGCAACATCAATTGATCAAGGCGAGCTTGCCACACGGTGTCATTATCAATGAACTCTTTCAATGCAATGCATAGCATTGGAATTTCCAACTCCAAGGGCATAATGGCCTCATCACCATATACTAGGGAAAATAGCATTGCCCCAATAGGCGTACGAATTCTAGTCCTATAAGCCCATAATGTAAGGGGCAACTGTATATGCCAATCCTTGTGGTGTTCTTGCACTGTCTTTTTCAAGATGGCTACCATAGTCTTGTTTCAGGCCTCAATTTTCCCATTTGCTTGTAGATAATATGGAGTTGTAAAATTGTGTTTAATGTGGTATTTAGATGTTAAAGCCCACATAGTTTTTTTCTTAAAAGAAGTGTTTTTATCAAAAATTATTTTGGATGGTATCTCAAAATGACAAATGATATGCTCGAGAATAAATTTTGTGATGCAAGCTCCAATGGTCATTGTAAGGGAAATGGCTTCCACCCACTTTGTAAAATACTCAGTAGCCATGATAATGAATGTATGTAAGCCTTACAATGGAGGGGAAATCTTGCCAATAAGATCTAGTCCCCACTGAGCAAATGGCCAAGTTGTCTAAATGGGTTGTAAGGCCTACGATGGCAAGTGCATAATATTAGCATGATGATGAAATTTAACGCATTTCTTGACATACACATTGCAATCCTTCTCCATAGTGGGCTAATAATAACCCATGAGAAGGATGCATTTGATAGTAGCCATACTGTTGAAATGGCCACTACACGTACCATCGTGAGCCTCTAAAATTGCCCAAGATGACTCTTGGGGCTCAAGACATCGAAGGAGAACTCCTTCATAGCCACATCGGTACAAGATGTCTCATATCAATACATACTTGGTCACTTTCTATTTAAATGTGCATCTTACGACACACGATAATCCCTCTGGGATCATACCAAGCTTTAGAAAGTCTTGGATTCACAACATCCAGCTTTGAAAAGCCTCAACTTCAACTACTAAGATGACCTACTCTCCCTACATATATAACTTTTCAAATGCAGACTAGAAAAAAACCTTGTGGTGAATGGTAGTACCACTCCCCGTAGGACTCTGAGAAGTCAATGACTCCTAGGGTGCCTGCTTAAGAAAGTCTTCCGCTCTACAAAACTAATCAGTTTTTGGTTCCATGACAATCATGTTGACTGACTCTTTGTTATCAAAGGCTGCACGCTCCATTGTTGGGTGTGAGAGTGTTCTAACATGGATGGTAGTAAAATTTGCAGACAGATTCTAAGGGATCAAGGACCCCAAAGATGCCATGGTGTCTATGAACCTATTTGATGAATGAGGGATTGCCTCAATGTCATACCATTCAAGTTTATATAGATAAGTGGAAACAAGATCTTTTTAGGCTTTTAGTACGGGACATCGACATTGAAAGAGCCCCTTAACCTGGTTAACTATGAGCAGAGAATCACAAAAAATGTTTAATATTTTAATACCCATGGTGATGGCTATGTGGAGTCCCAAAAGTAGGGCTTCATACTCAGCATTATTATTGGTGCATGGAAAGTCTAACTAGAATGACAAGGGTATTGTAGCTCCTTATGGCATGAAAAATATTATTCCTACACTACCCCCTTGCTCACACTTCGAACCATAAAAAAAAAAATGTAATATCAGCATCATTCTCTTGTTCCTCAGGTTCAGGAGCTTTAGATATTATGAAGACTGCATCATCTAGAAGATCAATGGTTAGAGGCCTACTGTTGGATAGTGGTGCCTCAACCAGTTGATCAACTATGACTTGTTCCTTGATGTACTTTTTGCTGATGAATTGCAAATCAAATTCTATAAATAGCATGATCCATTTTGCATTACGTGTGTTATGATATGTCTCGCTCATCATGTACTACAAAGGATTCTATTTCAATATAACATATGTTGTATGACTTAGCATGTAATGCCATAATTTCTTGGTAGTGAACACTACTGCTAAACAAAGTTTTTCAACATATGCATAGCCTGACTCATAACTCACCAAGGTGTGACTGATGTAATATATGGCTTGATCTTTGCCTTGCACATTATTTTGGGCTAACATGGTCCCTAATGCAAAGTCAATTGTTGTTATATATAGTAGAAAAGGCTCATATGGCCTTGGTGGAGCTAGTACAGGTGGTGTTGCTAGGTATTGCTTAATCTCAGCAAAGGCTGCTTGGTAGTCCTTATTTGAATCAAATGGGACCCCTTGTGTAGTAGTCAATTCATGGGTCGACACTTATCTTATAATTGAGTGATGAATCACTTTATGGATGCTACTTTTCCCTGAAGGCTTCTTAGTTATTTGATATTAGTGGGAGGACACATATCTAAAATAGCCATGACCTTTGCTAGGTCTACTTCAATGCATCATTTAGAAATGATGAATCCCAAGAGTTTACTTGAAGTTATGCCAAATATGTACTTCTTAGGATTCAAACTAATATTGTGCTCTATTAGGCAATCGAAGACCTTCCTCAAGACCTCCACATGCTCTCTGCTCGTAGCAACAACTTAGCTAGTAATTCATTGATATAATATTCTAATATGTTTTTGCATGTAGTCATGAAAGATATATGTCATAGCCCACTGATATGTGACACCAACATTTTTAAGACCGAATGGCATAACTTTGTAGTAAAATGTCCCCCATGGCATTATGAATGTAGTTTTATGCTGATATTCGGGTTTAATCCGAATCTGGTTGTATCTAGAAAAACCATCCATAAGGGAGAGCATTTCATGACTTGTAGTGGCGTCTACCAGAGCATCAATATTTGGCAATGGAAATGAATATTTGGGTGTTGCCTTGATGAGATCTCTAAAACCTATACAAATACAGAAGCTTCCATCTAGCTTTCCTATGGGCACCATATTGGACACCCATTCTATATAGTCGATGGAGATGATGAACTCTACGTCCAACAAATTTTGTAACTTGTCTTTCACCATTAAGGCTACTGTTGGATGCATTTTTTTAAGTTTTTGCTTGACTGGCTTCTTCGATAGATCTAGCGATAGGTTATGATATCTAGACCCAGCATGTCTTTGTAATTCTAATCAAAGAGATCAAGTCTCTCTTTTAGCAGAGGGACGATGCTATCACACCCATTTAGAGTGAGACTCTCTCCAAATATAACCTTATTTGGATT
This sequence comes from Wollemia nobilis, assembly GCA_028583015.1. NCBI lineage: Eukaryota > Viridiplantae > Streptophyta > Pinopsida > Araucariales > Araucariaceae > Wollemia > Wollemia nobilis. The sequence goes on from JAQPPZ010001323.1 coordinate 3,009,540, forward strand.
GGTGGGATCTTTACTGATATCCACATCGAATATTTTCTCTAATGACATATGTGATCCCTCCTAAAGCTAGTGAGGCATAGGAATCAAATGGATGTCATTAGTCAGGTTCACATGTTCCTCTCAGGAAGCATTCTCGACATGACAAAAATCATGAGCATAGCTTGGCACAAAATGAAATGGTGACAACATTTATTCATTAGGGAGGAAATCTTCAGGCTGGATAAATGAGTCAACATGATCCCAATCGATAGCATCCATGTTCAGATGTAGTGTTTTGGATGGATTTGTTGGATTGCGGAGTGGCATGGTCAAATCAGTGGAGACCATATTGATGGAATGGAATTGATATCCGAAACCACATGGACAAAACCCTATCCTTAAAGCATAGCTTCCATACCCAAGATCTAGTTCGGATGGTACAGGTACCAACGGATCCTCTTTGTGGGATGTCCATATAAATGAATCCTCCTAGTGCACTATCTACAAAATGGGATCTCTCGGCTCAAGGAGATCCACGTACGTAGGCAGATCAGAAAAGAGTTCTTGATACCTCTCTTCAAGCTCTATTCTTTCCTTTAGGCTACGATGGAGATTAATCTTCCAATGCAAACCTACAATTGCAATAGGTGGGGGACCTCTAGGTGGAGGCCTATTATGTAAGTGGTGAGGTCCCAAATAGGCCATCTCAACTGAGTCTTTATCATCACTGTACAAATACAATCTGTTACTTCCCCCCTCTTCTAAGGAGCGATTTGGCATATGTGGTCCCATGTATCTGATTCTACGATTGCTATCATCACTATTTGGATAAATATGATAGAATGATCATATATATGATATCGCCATGTAAACTGGCATTACACTTTCCATAGACCACTTAGTGTTGGGAGGGAATTCCTCCATAACATGCTTCGATTCCCTAGGCAATAGATATTGTAGATACACGAGCCTGGAATCGATCCTCTCATATACATCATCATGGTCACTACCATGGATGGGCCACTCTATTGTGTCTATGCACAGTGGGAGATTAGTTGGGTGAGGCTTTAAGAAAGCCTCCTCTATTTCATATTCACAATCACTATCAGCTATGAAGCGCTCATTCGTCTCTTCCACTTATTTCATAGGTAGCATATGGTGTATAAACATCAACCCTAAAAAAATTGGCTTGATATCCTCATTAGATTGATCATCATCTGCATAATAACTAGGTCCACTCATTTTGGAGGTGGACTTCTCTCCATCATCATCACAAAGATATCCTAACTTGAGATCACCTACAACAGTGGGGTTATGCCCTTGCATACCAATGTCATTGGTAGCACCATGGATTTGGTTACCTAGGTTGTCTCTGGGGTTGTCCTCTAAGGGCCCATCATGGTATGAATCTGGTGGCCCTATGATAACAAGCAATATCTTCTGGCGAGTCCTCCAATAGCTAGAAGGATTAGGGTGATATGTATTAAAATCCACATCATCCCCTAGACTCAAGTACATGCGATATAAGGATGCAACAAGCAGATAGTCATGACCCCATACTTGTAACCCTAACCCGAACCTATCAGTAGCTAACAAATAATGAGGTTCAAGCGGGGTTCTATTTCCCTATTTTAAAAGACCAAGGTCATGCCCATGCCAATGATACAACTTGAAAATGTGCATGGCATACTCTGGGTTGGATAGATAGTGCACATTCATAGCAAATGGCTCATCATATTTTTCATCTATGGATATTTTTGTGGGTGCTTGATCTAGCCCTATGTAGACAAAGTTTGTTTGGTTGGGTGGCTCACCCAACGACACTATAGATCCAATCAAAAATTGATGGGCGTGTGGTTGGCCCATCTCTTGTGCAATTTTTAGGATAGGTTCAAAAGTAACATTTTTCATAAGATATTCACCCAACCCTGTGCTGGCTAGATGAACAGTCACCTACGGTGTAGATGACCCTAATAAATATGTATGTGAAGCAGGTTGAGGTGCCTCCTTGGCTTTGTATCGAGGTTATTCCACATCCATGGGAGTGGGAGTCTCATTGGTGACTGATCCAGGCATATGATTTTCCACTTTCTCACCCAATTTTGTCTTTAGCTTCTCGACTTTCTAATGCATTGTCGATGTAGTCAATTTTAGAGAATTTCTAGTCGTATGCTTATATTTGTGTGACACAGATGACGATGATTGAGCATGGGCTTCTGGTTTACCTCTTGGAATATTAACTAACAAAACATGTTAGATATCCAAGTGCATCAACAGGAGTACAAAATCCCTAGGCAAATATGCTAGGTTCATGAACTTGAATGGTTCTTCGTTCGAGGACACTACGTGAACTTGTCCCTTGTGAATGTATTTCATGTATTGATGCAAGATAGAGGGGGTGCAATGTATTTCATGAATCCAAGGCCTTCTGAGAAAAATATTGTACTGCATGGCACCCTCTATCACGTGACACATCATAGAGATGGTCTTGAGTCCCACATGAATAGATAGAATAGTTGTGCCAACCATCGAGCATAGTGCATTGTTAAATGCTCTCAACATAAAGGTGGTAGGCATAATGTGTGATTTGGGTAGCTTGAGATGGCTCAGTGCCTTAGTCGTAATTATATTGATCGATGACCCAATTTCGATCAAGACCCTTTTGAAAGGCATGTGATTAACGCACATGATAATATGCAACGACGGATCAACGGTAATAGTAGGAACCATCCTCACTTAATGATCGTAAAATTGTATCATGGGTTCCTTGCATTTTTGTACATGTCCCATGAAATTTTTAAATGCATGGGCATCTTGGGACTATACCTCAATGGACCCCAAAATGTCCATAAGAGTCTCCCTGTGTCTAGGGGACTACTAAATAATATCATATATTGACAACTTCGTAGGAGTTTTTTGTATGTTTTGAACTAACCTGCTCCTTATGGTCACCACCGGTCTAGTTGGTGGGCCTAGAATGTTCTGAGCTGGCCGTTGATCTGATGTATCTTGTATTCTAATGGGAGCATGAGGTTGATTCGGTTGATCGTACCTCCTATATCTAGTAACAACATTGACCATACCTATGAACCCTTAGGTAGGTGGTTCGATTCTCACTTGATTGACCTAGCTAGCATTGTTACGAGGTGCCTCATGATTAGGAAGTGGATTCTTGAAAATCACCATGTTTCTATTGTCGAGCATATATGGGTTTCTTGGTACTACCAGCTCTCCTTTTTCTATCATGTTTTGCATGATGTGTTTGAAGGACCAACATGTCTCGATATTGTGGCCTTTCGCTCTATGGAATATGCATAACATATCGTCTTGATGCCACTTTGACTTTGGCACATTCAGATTTACTAATTTGACCTCAAGCAATCGTATGGCCTTGGCCTTGCATAGTTGATGGAAAATTGAATTCATCGATTACGTCAAGGGCATAAACTGGAGAGGTGGGCGCTCTTCTTTGTTTTTGCCCTTATAGTTGTTTTTACATGTCTCATAATGTGCAAGAGGATGTTGGGTCTAATAATTAGGCTTTTGTTGTCCCTTGAATTCTCCTACAATATTTAGTACTACTTGATTTACGTGGGCCTACTTGCCTTATTGTTTTGTAGTACTCTTTTTAAACCCCTCTTTCCTGGTCTTGAGCTTCAAGCTGCCTTGTTACAACTTTATGTCCTTGATCACCCTGGATTGCACCATAACTTCCTTGAATACAGGGTATTGTTGTAGCTACAACAGTAGTGAGATGTGTTTGGCACTAATCTTTGTAAACATTCGGGTCAGTTCAATCGTAGGAATAGGGAATGGTAGCTTTGCCATTATTCTATGCCATCTATTTTTGTATTTCTCGATGGGCTCATCGTTGTATTGAGCTAGTGCCACCAAATTGAAAAGGTTGGCCTGTCTCTTGATGCTAAATGAATAGCATTCAAGAAATGCATCAACCAACTACTTGAAACTAGTAATACTATGTTTCTTTAGTTGGTTTAACCACTCTCAGGCTGGGTCAGAAAGTGTTGTAATGAAAGTGCGTAATAACAAGGTATCCTGACTCTCTATCTGGAAACAAGCATCCATAAAACTTGTAACATGCTCTTGTGCATCCTCATCCCCCTTGAATTTTTCCAACTTGGGTATATCAAAATACTTGGGATATGGAGGCATAGGCACCAAGGGGTCTAGAGGTTCATTTTGTATCTTCCTCAGTGTCAAATTTTGCATAGCCATGCCCTGCCTCTCTATTGGTTTGACCTTATCAACCAAAACCTTGTACACCTTAGAAGATAAAAAGTCCCTCCCTAAGCTGACGTGGAGGTGGTCTAGGAGGTAATGTATTCTTTGAGGGATGTGGAGGACATGGATCATCCTCCTCATCAAATTGGTAACTCTCACGATACCCCTGATTGTATCTATTTGCATCTATGTGTTCATGCTACCTCTTTCTAAGATCATTGAGTGATGACAGTCGCTCCCTCTATTAGGCACTGAAATGAGTACGAGCATATCTTTGATCCTCATGCATATCGTCTAGGGACACAACCCTCCTATGCACATGCTCTCTATGCTCCTTAGGAGGGTATAGGCTAGACCTGGCTAGCCAATCCTCATGCTCTATGCGCTCCTTCTGAGCTAGAATACACTCCTCATGCATGCACTACCCATATAATCTCTTCCATAGGAGGCTTTGCACTTGAATATTTTCATATTAAATATGTTGCCTCTCTAGGCGAGCATCATCCAATTAATCTTGGAGGATTTTATGTCTTTGCTCAGACACCAGTCTATGTGATCTATTGATCTAGGTGGTCGTAGGAGGCCTCTGGTGTCTGTGCTCTATGCGAGCTACCTTATGGGTTCTATACCCATAAAACAAATATGTGGACAATGGATGTGTTACATGAGGGAGCTTAGAAGCCTCTCCATGCTCTCTAGTGATCTTGATACAATTACCGCTACGCTCACACAGAGCATGAGTGGGCGGAGCTATAGGATTGCATTCTAGCTGCTCAAGAACACTACCTAGACCATCTGACTGTCTAGACCTCCACCACTCATGTGGTGGTGTTCCATTAGCTCCCACCTTTGATATATCAATTATGATCTTGCATGGTGAGCCATGCGTGGGAGTATGGGTGGACCTATGTTCAGAAGTAAGCCTGTCCTCCTACCCCTAAATGGGTGGATCTCTAATCCATCTATACTCTAATGGTGGATATTTAGAACATCCTATGGACTTAGTATGTATGGGAACCAACTGGGTCCCCTGCACAACATATTCCTCAGCCGATCCTATGGATGTGCGTGTAGTGCAGTATCGATAATGGCTTTAGGGGAGAGCATCCTCATGCTGAGAAGCTTTGCACTCAGTCATGTACCTAGAAGAGTGTACTAAAACTCCTCTATAAAGGGTCCACTCAACGAGATCTCCCCATGTCGAGTTGTTGCCTCTAATGCTTGTTGAATGTCATTCGGTTTGCTCATGTGTATGAGGACTCGACACATGCTGCTATGAACTAGTTGGGGGTTGATCATGGGCATTGGTATGAGACCTTTTTCGATCACCCCATGTGTTCACCATTTGTGTACCTAACATCTAGATGTGTTTTATTATGCACACAAAGTATACAAATTATGATTATCTCCTTTTAAATTTTTATTGTGAGCCCTACACTGGTTGATGTTGTTTTTAGATGTGTTGTATCAGTGTTATAAACTTTCATGTTTTTTAAAATATTATTGGATTTTAAACTCAGTTAAATTGGCTTTCACCCATATACTCACACAAGCCAAATATGGTAATGAAGTCCATACTCAATGAAGTAGCATAGGTACTACCAACCCTCACCCAGCACACTATGCATAGTGATACACCCTTCTAAAGAAGCGTGCATGCTATTTTGCATGGATAGAACAGTTCTTGGGTCAGCCTTGGCAATGAGCAGGTCATAATAATACAATTTCAAATGAGCCAACCAAGTGGTAATGACATCCACTGTTGGTCTCAATCAAGCGGGTTGGATGTGAGAGCCCAAAGCCATTGATGTTTAAATGGAACATGGTGTGTGTGATTCCTTTTACTTTGTAAAATTGACAAATACATCAAAGAGCATAATGATCATTCCTACATGATATGCATGACAAGAAAGGAACATTTAAAATTTAGAAAGAATGCATGCTAATGTCCTATATGATATTTTGATGATGCAATTACAATGACATGGTCGTTGATTGGGCCTCAAGCATGCAAATGACACACAATCCTTATCAAGGTCACTATATTTAGGGGAAGACTACACTCAGAGGTCCGCTATTCCCAACAAAACCTTTCTATTGAACAAAAAATGAAAACAAACTAGGACTTGTTCATTGACTCCTTATATATATATATATATATATATATATATATTTAGTTCCTATTTTTCAACGGTTCGATGATAACTGGAAAGATACAGAGCAAAAAATTCAACACGGAAGGTGAACTTGGGACCTACCTCAGCTCTTGCTCTACTGCCCACTAATTTTCCTACTGTCTACCTTTTCCTCTATGAACTGCAGGTCCAATCTACAAGTTGTAGTAGAGATCATAGGTTACAACTGCGGGAAAAAAAATAATCATATCTAAAAGCTGCGGTTAGCACCTATGAAAAGAAACAGCCAAGAAAAGTCAAAATTCAGGGCTAAAATTATGGGATTCTGCCATGATCGCCATCTGACGTAACCATAGATCGAGCGCCTTGTTAGGAAACTGATCTATACCATCACAAAAGTACAAAGATCCACACAAATACATAAATTGAACAAAGAAAGCTAACATATGCAAAGTTTCTTATATTAATCTTTAAAGGATCTCGAATTACAAAAATGCCCTCTTAGGGTAACTCAAAAGATGATATAGATGTTATAATTTCCAATGTCCTCAACAAGGTAGGTGCACTTATTTTTCTTCGGTGATTACTCACAAAATGCCTTGGGGTAGAGCTAACCCCCTTCTCCACTATGTGGAAGGATTATGATATAGGCTCCTTTCTACACCTATCTCTTTGCGAACAAGAAACAACAACACATGATTACAAATATTGATAGCCTCTCGTGATGAGGCCCTTTGAAGAAATATGCATGTAACTACCATTAAACTAGTAAAACAAGAAAGCATAAATAAATACTTTAAGCTATTCTAATTACATCAAGAATTATGCTAAACATACAAGACATGAATAAGCAAATTATGCGTGGATCAAATATCAAATTAGAAGCAATAAAGCACATAAAATATCCAATGTACTCCTACTTAATTCAACACATGAAATGTCTAGTTCCTACGTTCATAGTTTCCCTAAGATGTAATTAAACCTATAAAAAGACTAACATGAATAATCTATGTGATCAAAAGCAAAGTAAGTAAGGTGATCATTAACCTATTGCAAAATGTAGCTATGAGGTGCAATCTACACTATGAACCATGGCTGACAACCATGGTTTTATCTCTAATGGGTTTTCCCTTAGAATTAGGGATAGTGGGCTTGACCTCCTTGTCTGAATTGATGTTCAAGGGTTTCCTTTGTTGTCCTCTAATATATTTGGTGGTCAAATTGCCGTGAAGGGCCTTCGTTTGCCTGGATTTGCATTTCTTGATCCTCTTAAGCACCTAGGGAACCCATGGATAATTCGTCTTTAGATGGATAGCAAAGGGGATCTCAAATGCACAAAGTCAGTATGCAATTTGATAGGGCTTCACTACTCTCTTGATCAGTTAGCTCTTGCTCTATAATTCACAAGCACTTGGCTATACAAATCATCTCTCCCTTCTTCATCCTATTTGATGGGGATATTTATAGCATGCCCTTAGGTCTAAGGGTGTCTTCATGGAGAAACCAAGACCAAGAATGTTGGTTAGGATAGTTGGGATGGAAGCCTTTGGAATATTTCATCCTCCAACTGCCTCCTTCTATATATCTTAGCAATTCCAATTGATTTGGCTCGAATGGAAGGCCTAACTGAACTCTAGTTGAAACTGTAGATCACAACTATGGTCCATACTATAGACCATAGGTGTCAACCTCGGTTCAGATTGCTTAGGCCAGAATGCCTAAATTAAGTGGTTAGAACCACTGCTCTATCTTGGAGTCTATCTAAGATCCTTCATATGGTTTTGTAGCATGTCCATATGAGTAGTCACCCTTGGCATGACACATTTTAGGTGTCTATAGGAACCTATATTTTTGAGGCTAAAGGGCATCACCTTGTAACAAAAATTTCCCCAAGGTGTAGTGAATGTTGTTTTGTGTTGGTCACCAGGATTTATTAAAATTTGGTTGTATCATGAAAAACCATCCATGAGTGAAAGCATTTCATGGCCAACATAGAAATTGATAAGAGTATCGATGCTTAGGAGAGGGAAGTCATCCTTAGGATACACTTTATTAAGATCTTAAAATTCAGTGCATACACATATCATTTTGTTAGGATTATGAATGGGTACCATGTTTGAAATCCATTGAGGATAGTCATTAGGAACTATGAAGCTCATATCTAAGAGTTTTTAAAGGTCTATTTTTACTAAGAGGGCCATAGTAGGATGCATTCTCCTAAGTTTTTGTTTTACTAACTTAGCATCAGGCTATAAGGTGAGATAGTGGACAACCAAAATAGGGTCGAAGCTAGGTATATCTTTATATGACCATGCAAATATGTCCTTCTTCCTATTGAGGAGAGCAATAAATTGCTCTTGTTCATCAGGTGATAAAATTTTGCTAAGCTTGAAAATTTGGGGATTATATTTATCTAAACTAAGGTCCAAATCAATAGTATATTCAATAGACGTGGGAACCTTGCTCAAGTTGATGGGGCATAGGGATCAGATGAATATTGTCTAAGATGTCATCAAAGTCTTTTGGATTATCCTCATCTATTTCTTCTTATAAAACCTCAGGATCCAAATATGAGGGTGAATGCGAAGGCAGAGGGGATGGAGGAATGTAGTTGGTGGAAGCCCTTAACAATTCCTTCGACAAGACAATTTCAACAAAGGATGGAGGTAAGAAAATCTGATCCGTATCGATAAGACTTATGTCAATTAGAATTGGCTTAGCCAAATCATATGGATTATGAATTGGGGTGAATAAATCAGTAGGAGTCATGTTGACTTATGGTCAAGGTGTCTAAGGTTAGATGGAATGGATGGAACGTAGGAATCGGTGCTAGGGGCTTGGTTAACTTAAAAAGTAGCAATAAACAAAAAATATATTTTAATAAATGATATATACATGCAATGCTGCAAGAGAAAACATATTTTTTTTTTACTTTTGATTGATTTTTGATTTTTTTTGGTAGTGATGAAAACAACTATTTTTGTATTATGTATATATGTTACAATTTGGCTTATGGAATGGCTTAATTAGATGGATGTGGTGGTTCATCAGTAGGGGTAACTCACTCTTATGGAAGAAGCAAGTGAAATATGGGATAATGGATGGGGAAGATGTTAAGATAAAAATCATCTTGTTCAGTATGGGGAATGATGGGTTCCAATTCTTCTTTAGATTCATATGAAATTATCAACATAAGATCAAATTATTCATATATTTCATCGTCAAAATTATCAGGATGGAGGGCTTCTTCTCCTAAATTGAGGCTAAGTCTTTAGAAGGATTATTCAAGAGAAGAGGTGGTAGGAAGTGGGTGGTAGCCTATACCTGAATGGTCATGCACCTCTTGATATGGAACATAGATAGGTTGATGCACTCCCTATCATGCAATCCTAGGACATAGCCTTGTCAATTGAATATTTGAAAATATCGAGGTGGAAATCCTGTCATGTTTAGAATATTGGAAATTTTTGGTTCTTTGGGTTCATCTATGGGAGCTAGACTTGATGATGAATCAATTCCCTCATATGCAAAATTTATGCTATTTGGAGCTAAAACCATGTTATAAACTGCTCCTATTGCTAAAGGTGGGTCATATGGACAACCAAAATCCTTAGCACTAGGGATGTTAAGGGGCGTAATGGTGATGTCATCAACCACGTACTCACCAATACCAGGATTGGTGAGGTGGAATTTAACTTAGGATGACATGAAATTATTATGGTCAGGTGATGGCTCAGGAAATGGTGAAGATGGAGGTATTTCACAATTTTTCAATTCAACTTGTGAAACATTGAGTGATGGCAATGGATTGGATTGGGAGGTTTGCATAATGGATGATGATGATGAAGTGAATGAAAATGACTTTGATGATGTGGATTAATTATGACCATAGGTACATGTAGTCATATGATGAAGATGATGGGGATGTGGAAGCTTGATGAGGGTTGGTGATAGGGAGCTCTTTAGGAATGAGATCCTTTGATGAAGAGGTGAAGTGGTGGATGGATTGTATGATGGTGAAAGAAACATGCGAGTGGAAGGGAGCATGGACTAATAAGTATTTGAGATGAAATTTCAATACTTAAATGGTTTGATATCCCACCGTGATTGCCATTTGTAGAGCTGAAAACATGACACCAAACATTTCTAAAAATAGGATTCAAATAAACTAGATATTGCACAACAAATAATATTTATATTATACGAGGGTGAGCCTAAAAACTTCATTGTTATAATAGTGGATGTAAAAATCCTTTGTGATATAATTATTACAAATCTTGCCAGGGTTCTACAAAACTGTAGCTATAGAAAATGGTGGTATCTTCAGTTGTGTTTCACTCCCAATAGAGTTGAGTGGGATTTAGATATCCGTTGAGCCAAGCCACTCTAGCTTAAATAGTTGTCCAATGCTGATGAATCTCTAGATCTACACATAGAAGATGAAAGAAAAGAGTTAATAATAACTGAGAGAGCTCCACTATGTGAGACCCTTAGAAATTAATAAAACCCTAACTATCATGCAACACTACTATAAGAAAATAAAGAGATATTGAAATTAAAAAAATAGAGAATGATTTACCTTGTTCCTTTCTAGTTGTCTATTGATGGTTATATCTATTGCAAGTTGATGGTGAAGGTGTGCTCTAGCATGGCTTGAAGGCTAGGGAGTCTCATAAGGGCTTACATAAAATGCCAATGAGTGCTTGGCAACTGCAAAAAATGCCTATGGATGCTTGGGATTGGTAGGGAGGTGTCCATATGTTCCTAGTAGTGATAGAAAGCACCTGTAGATGCTTGGTGGCTGAGGGAGGATTATGTATAAGTAGATCTAATTATGGTGAAGGATGCAGTGGCAATGATGGTGAGTGAGGGAAAAGTGAATATGATGGATGGAGTGGGGGTTGAAACTCTTGAGAACTTATAGAAATCAAGATCTTAGGAAATTCGAAAACTCAAGCACTTAGGGTACTTAGGGATTCTGAGAACTTAGGGACTTAGAAAACTTAGGGGTTGAGCCATCAAAATGGCTCCTATTTATAATCCAACCTAGGGCATGCTAGGGTTTCAATGACACTCTTCGTGTGGTTGAGATTAAAGCACATGTAAGGGTAAATATTAAATTTAGGGTGTGGCATGGATTGATGTGAATGGACGGACATGGTTAAATAAATGGTTGAGATTGATTTATTTATATAAATATATATTTATTAAATATATATAAAATTTTATTATTTAAATATTTTTAATAAATAAATATAAATATATAAAAATAATAGGTATAAAATGGTGGGAACACTAGGATGAAGGGTGAATAACCATGTTTTGGTGGTGGAAATGGTAGGAAATCTTGGATGGAGGGAAAATGACTATGTTTTGGTGGTGGGAATGGCGGGAAAGCATGGGTGAAGGACAAGTGGCTAGATTTTGGTGTCTACTGAATGCTATTTCTGTTTGAGGAAATATGAGATACTTGTGAAAGTATGAATGTTTAAATGCTATTTATATTTGAGAAAATATGAGATACTTGTGAAAGTATGAATGTTTAAATGTTATTTTTGTTTGAGGAAATATGAGATACTTGTGAAAGTATGAATGATTAAATGCTATTTTTGTTTGAGGAAATATGATATACTTGTGTATAAAGGTAAAAACCATGCATCTACACTACTGCAAGCATATAAAAATTTGACAAAGGAATTCAAGTAATCATTTTCACAAATAAAATATATTAAAGAAATGAGGGTTATATTTTATTAAAAATGATGAAGCTTGATTACAATATCTTCCTCTTAGAGACTAACTCAAATTGATACAATTGTTACAATAGTTGAGGCCCCTCAATGGGAAAATATGCACTTGAATGGTATTCACTTTAACATCAATTTGCTTGAGGGCTTACTAGGATGCCTCATTCTCAAATTTCAACAGGAAAAGTCTTGAAATATACTTTGTCTTTGAGATATTTGATATTTGCATGTAAGGAAAAAACAAAGCACATTAGTAGCACATGAATCCTCTCATGATGAGGCTGATTTCCAAGAAAGTGCATGAGATAGAGAAAATATGTAAAGAATGCATGATCATATATAAATATGCATAAAGTTGCCTAAAATATTGATAAATAAGCATGAAGTAAATTTTAAAACATATAAAGGAATCTAAATATTCTTGTAATCTTGTAAATTAAGCATAAAGGGACCTAATATATGAAAGCATGTAAAGGAAAGCATGACGTGCACAAATGAAAGTAAAGATACCTATGAAACTATGAATAAACTATGGAAATGCATGAAATGTGATTAATATATGCTAGATAAAGCTAAATATATGATAAGAAATGTAAATTTATGGCTAAATCAAAGGATTTTTCATGTCAAACCTTGGATGTTATAGCTCATAGTAGTTGGCTCTGTTAGACATTGTTGAATCCAGTAGCTAAGCATGTGGACCGCTGTTGAAAATAATGACCATGAGAAACATATTTTGCTCTTGAAATTAGGCTTGATGATGCACAATTCCTCCATTGAATTGATGATAAATGGTTGTAAGTGTGTCTAAACATAGATTTGTGGTTGAAATATCTTGAATTTATAATGGATTGGTGTGAAATGGCAAGCTTTCTCCTCATGTTATTGGAAACTCCATTGTTGTAAATGTATGTGTCAAACTATAATTGGGCAACATATCATTACTTCTTAAGTGATGTGAAATAGCTCTACAATTTAATAGGGCGAAAATGTATTCAATTTGGGATAATTATACCTCTTTGGGGGGTCTATAAATATACTTCACCAAATATCAATCTTGGCTTATCAAGGAAGACAAGATCAAAAAATAGTTGGCCTGAGTAGTTGGGAGGAACCCTAGGAAAGCCTTGCAGCCCAAAACCGCTCCAAAACCATTACAATTTGGTTTGTAGCAACTAATTTTTCTCAGGTTAAGAAGGTCAAGTTTGTTACAAGGCTATCTGTTCTTGCTCAGGGTGGCTAGGGATAGGTTTCCCTTAGCCACTCTGATCATCAGTGGTTAGGATATTAGCCACTGATGCTATCAACGACTAAGGATGTATAGGCCTAGACTTCCTAAAATGAGTGGTTAGAACCATTTCTTGGTCTTAGAAAGGTCCAAGCTCATTCATATGGTTTGAAAATGTGCCCATATGAGTAGTCTCCTAAACATGACATGTTTTAGATGTCTACAGATACCCCTATTGGGTTGCATTATGTGGAAAAATATGATGCTGAGCAAAAATAGATCACCTAAAGCCATATTGTAGGTTTGTTGATGTTCATTTATCTTGTCAATGCTAGATGCCCCAATCATAGAAAGGGCATGTATTTTAGAATCATTGCTTCCAATGAAATGAAATTTTTAGCTTGAGTAAAGCTTTGAACATGATATGCATGAAATTAGTACAAATTGTTTTGACCAACAATGACCAAAGAATAGATTGCCAAATATTTAGTTTATTATATTTACTTTTTCTCCAACATAAGGGTAAGATTGTGATAGCTATTAGCAATGATTCATAATATGAATGCAATTTACATGATTGAGTGTTCAATTGTTGATTTTGATTATGAATGTTGATATTATGACTACCCCTTCAAGTGATGAGTTGATGAGAAAAGGACAAGTGATGAAAGTGATGAGGCGCTTGACCATGATGAATAATTTGGATGATTCAAGACTGCTACATTTTTTATTATGCAGGTCCTATTACAACTATGATTTCAATTGTTAATAATAACTATACATCTCTATCCCATGGAGTAGTCCTATCATAATGGACTTCTTAGGAAATCAAGATGATAGCAATTTCAATAAGATTGTGCTGAATCACTATGTTCGATGATCTAATGAAACTTTATAGTAGAAATGAAATGAATACCTTGTTCCTATGGGGCAGTCTGACCACCATGGCCTTCTTCGGGATTGAAGTGGAAACATTTCAATTATACTATGAGTAATTTTGTTCAAATATCCTTATGGTAATTTACTCATCTTGCCGGATTGCATGGAGTGCAAGTCACTACAACCACCAAGTGTGTAGAATAAATAACTAGGTATGAGGCATATTTGAAATTTGATTTATTTTATTTTTTGTTATTTTTGAAATTTTTGAGAATTTTGGACCAGTATATATTTATTATTGTCCATTTTGAAGCTCCTCATGGTGAAAATTTTAGAGCATTTATTATTGGTTCCTAGCCACTATCTTAAATTATAGCTATTTTTTACAATTTTATTAACCATTGTAGCTATAAGTAGTCAGGGTTACCTTGATCTATGCCTGCGATCACCATTAATGGTCAGAGGAAAAATGAAAGTTATAAAATAAAATTTATGGTTTTTACTTTTCATTATTTCTATATGGCTTGAGTGAAAGTGAGAACTCTAAGGAGAGGTAGAAAACATTTGACATGGAACGTTTCTGGACTTCATATCCATAATAATGGTGTAGCATCCAAAGTCATAAATGAGCGGTGGATATGGTGCTCCTATGGTAGACTTGAAATCCTTCACTCATGATTTTAGCCATAAAATGAACCTCATTAAGTAATTGGCTAAATGAACCTCACTAAATTGTAGGCAATTAACCACACCCTAGTTAGATTTAGCATTAGGATAGCTTAGTGGGAGGGTTTAATTTTATTTTGGGTATTTTTAGGGTGTGAAATGACCTTGCAAGGGATATTTCCCATAGTATCTTAACATTAGCGGCTCCCAATTTGCCAATTGGGCGCTATTGTCATTGTCAACGGCTAGGTTTAAACACCAATAGTCAAAAAATTAACCATTGGTGCTAGTCACTGTTGATGTCAATGACAACCATGGTGGCTATTGTTGATGTGAGTAGCTAAAGAACCTTAGCCAAAATTTTGAATTTTTATTTATTTATTTATTTTTTGAATTTGAGGTTGATTATGCACTTTGTTTTTTTGCATCTTAGACCTTGATTGCATAGGCACGAGAGCCTAATTTTCTACTTGAGTTAGACCGCACTGACTAGGATTGGTTTGGGGTCTTAGGCCTTGGATATGTTCTAAGACTATCGACCAACAGGTCAGACCATACTTATATTACAACCCTATATAATCGATGGGATGCTAGGACTAATACCTTTCATATTTATATTGGAGAGATAACGATGAAACCTAAGGATATCTACCACATTTATAGGATTCTCATAGATGGATGGGTGATCACATCTTTGGCTACTTTAGTGAATACTACTATATTTTAGAGGGTTTTTAATGAAAAATCTACTAAGGCACTAGGTAAAATTGAGCATGGAGGGGTAACAGTGACCTATTGGTATAGGGAGGATGTCTTCTCATGGTTCTAGGTCGTTCTGATGCACATTATCTATAATGTGCTTCTACTAGACACCTCAGGTGCAATGTTCCCTTAGAACCTCTTAGCGATGGTACAAGACCTTCTTGAGAGCACTATAGATAAGCCACTCATCATGGCATGGGGAGTGCACTCCTAGCTTAGCTCTATGATGATCTATACCATATTATGTGATGGGGGTGAGTAGGCATGGGATGCATCCTACTACTATAGATCTAGAGGTTGGAGCATATCTGGATAGATAGACATGGAGGATTACCCCTAGAGAATACATTAGTAGCAGTGATGACCCAGTGCTATGGTACTCAATGGCCATGGGAGTTAGAGATATGCAAGAGTAGGTCTCATGCTAGGGATATATAATACTATATGGACTCATTGATAGGACTCCAGGTGAGTTAGATCATATGGAGCCCCTACTTGGGTTATCCATATCAGGAGGATGTTCATAGGTATCTAGCCTAGACAAGGTATGATATATGGGTCATTGGGTCCAAGGTTAGGGTCAGGGATTTCTTTCACTTTTCTCACATGGCTAGGTATTTTAGATTTAGGCAGGATATCCCACAACAACCAATCCTCTACCACCACCTAAATTTAGAGACACAACTTGCATGGCCTCAAGTTATAGAGATAATAGATAAGGATGATGCTATAGGTGATACAAGGATAGAAGATGCTAAGACTATGGTTGGTTACAACACCTGGTGGACCACTAGGCTATGGTAGGGTAGTGGTCCTCTGGTCCAATCTAGGGATTGGGAGACTATTGATGCTGAGGGAGGTGATGTTGCTTAGGCTACACGTGATGACCCACATGGGTGACAAGTAATTTCGAGGATTGAGGGTGAGTGGTATTAGGATAATGCATAGGTGGAGGAGCCATAGTAGGAGAAGGAGGGTTATGAGGAGGACCTAGATGATGAGGTGTTCTAACTATGGGCTCAGGTACATAGTCTACAGACACAACTATAGATAGCACAATGATAGATCCTAGAGTGGGATACACCTTTGGCTACAAATCAGAGTTAGCTACAGGTAGGGTAGAGGAAGTGACAAGGGTATGTAGAGGAGAGGATTTTTTTGTAGGTATATGTAGATTTAGCTATGATTTTTATAGATAATATCACTGCATAGAGGGATCTTCTATAAGCTCAGTTAGATGCTAGGATTGTTGAGAGAGATACTTTCAATATACAACTAGGGAATCCTACTACTTCTTATACTACACCCTCCACTCCAGTCATGTAGATACTGGTAGGCTTGGACATAGATCCAAAAGTTAGGTGACTGAGGGGACTCCTAGAGTAGATCACATCTCAAATATCCATAGATGCTACATACATTGTCTCTTTACAGGTTCATGTTAGGATACTAGGTGGCACTCCTCTGGAGTAGTCTATAGTAGGGGGTACCACTGGATTATGTGGAGTGAGTCTAGGTAGTCATCAGTGTGGCCTAATCATAGGTTAAGTGTATGATAAAAGTGATCAATAGATACTAGCTCTAGACAAAATCATAGAGATAGAGGTGAGGGTGGAGGTGACTTATGGGATGCAGGACCTACATAATATGACTTGATGTCTTTGTATAATTTTTGAGTGTGTCTGAGGACCTAGACTATTGTAGCCTATAGGCATTTTGTTCCATATATGTATATTTTGACACACATATTTATATATGATACTCCTTTATTTATGGCTCATTATGTGTATCATTTTATTGCTTTATGTTCTTGTTATGCATATGTATGCAATGCTTATATGATGTTTTGATTATGCTATATGTATGTGATGTATTAATGATATGCACTAGATAGGTGATAGATGTATGATTAGCTGCTATGACCTATATGTATAGATACACTAATATGTATGCATATAAGGATGCAATAGTGAATGTTAAATGCATGTTTAAATTTTTGCAATTGTTTATGCATTAATCTATGTGATGTGATATGACAAGTGATATATAATGTAATGCAGTAGTTACATGAAGATGATCTAGTGCAAATGAACTTGTATGCTTTAATCACTTAAAACATAAGGAATGAATCTAATATGTGTTTTAAAAACTAATGGATGACAATACTAAATGTATGAAAATCATGAATGAAAATGGCAACTCTTATCATAAGAATTAATCATTTTAGCATCCATATGTGAGATGATATGGTTGTGAAATGTACGATTTTCCCTTATAAGCTTTCGTAAATTAAATTATATACATAAAATAGTTAGTGGACATCTAAATATTATTGTTGACATCCATATGATATATAACCTATTTCATGATCACCCCTTAACAAACAAAACCTCATAAAGAAAATTAGTGACTGATTGATGAGATGATTTGTTTCTATAGGGAACTTTTGAGATTTTCCATGAGACTCAAACACCCTAGTTTATTAATCAAAAGTTGTATAATGACTACACAAGACTCTTGAAAGATAAAATATTTTATTATGAAGACCAACATATTCATTATCCCTGTGTGTGCAAATGAATATATTATATGAAATATAAGACTACCTCATTTCCAAGAAGGATTCATTCAGCCCATTGTTGTAATGAGGATCACAAAATGTTCATCATGATCCTAAGTTTGAACACAGTTGGACTAGACTACTAGGTAATGCAAGAAACCTAAAGCTAGCTCATTTTTAAATTGCTTAGAGCTAGCCCATTTCTAGACGGGATTCATTTAGCCCATTGTTTTAATGGGGATCACTCAATGACTTCAAAATACTGACCATTATAGGGATTCAAGCTCTTCACCCCCTTATTTTCTTTTAATTGTTTGGGATACTTGCTCATGCTTAGTGATGAAAATCACTGTTTATTTTGGAATTTTTTTAGCAAGGGATTTGATTTGATTTTGGTATTTTACTTATTTTGTATGAAAGCAAAGGATTTCTTTGGGTAGGGGGGAGCTTGTTCTTTTGCCAATGATAAAAATCCTAGACCATGCACGTCACAAGATGAGCAAGTAAAAAATTTTGATTAAGATGACCAGGACCACTTTGTAGTGTTCATATTTCCTTGTTCAAACTAGGATTGTTAATGTTTAAAAATATGATGGGATTTTGATATATGCAAGGTGCTATCAAAACTAGACTTCATATCCAAAATCAAAGATGGATTTCTACATAATTTGAGAATATCACTTGGTATGGTTGAATGATTGAAAAACCCTAGTATATTCCTTATAGAAACATGAAGGGTTATGTTGAAAAACATAATTACTCACAAGGGTGATGGATGATGATGATGAAAACATGCACGATTGGCATACAGATGTGGTGTTATTTATTAGATTGTAAATACTACCTATCCTAATACAAGTGTAATGGATGAAAATACCTAATGCAATGCAATTAAATGAATGCATATGCAAAATGAAAATGCAATACCAAATGTAAATGTTTTTTGTATTTTTGATGTTTTACAATATTTTTAAGTTATATTGCCCTTTTATATGTTTGGTTTTTTGGTGTTTTAAATTGTTTTTGAATTTTGAGTGCTTTTAAAATGTTTTTGGATTTTTTATCTTATGTATGAAACACCTTTAGATGAAGAGTTTTGAGAGGTTTAGGATCTTCAACACCTTCTAGTGATGATAGGTGATACGTACTAGGTCCTATCTTCTCTAAAATAATAAATGGAACCAAATAGTTGGCTATAAATTTGTCTAACAGATGCATCAGTAGATTTGAGTTTTTTTTATTCTTATTTAGCATAAGATCCCCAACTTTAAAGTCTCTCAAGTGGAATTTATTATTGTAAGCTCATTTTAGCCAATCTTGGTAAACTTGGAGATGCTCAAGAGCATTCACATGTCATCATCAATGAACTCTTTCAATGCAACACACAATGTTAGAATTTCCAATTCCAAAGGCATGATGGCCTCAATGCCATATACTTATGAGAATGGTGTTGCCCTAATGGGTGTTCGTATACTTGTCCTGTAAGTCCATAATGCAAGAGGCAACCAAATATGCCAATATTTATGATTTTATTGAATAGTCTTCCTTAATATTGCTACCACTATTTTTTTTGAGGTCTTTGCTTGCCCATTTGCTTGCGAATAATATGGATTGCAAAAATGTGTTGAATATTATACTTATATGTTAAAGCCCTTACAATTTTATTTTTAATGAAGTTCCATTATCCGATATTATTTTGGATGGTATCCCAAAATGATATATTATATTATGGAGTATGAACTCCACAATATGTGCTCCTATCATTGTAGTTAAAGGGATTACCTCCACCCATTTGGTGAAATACTCAGTGGTTGTTATGATAAATGTGTGTCAGACCAAATATGGAGGAGATATATTACCAATTAGATCCAAACCCCACTGAGCAAATGGCCAAGCTTCTTGGATGGGTTGTAAGGCCTATGATGGTAGGTGCATAAGATTAGCATAGTGCTGACATTTAATACACTTCCAAACATATGTTATGCAATCCTTCTCCATAATGGGCCAATAATAACCCATTCAAAGGATGTACTTAACAATGGATATGCCATTGAAATGGCCACTACATGTATCATCATGAGCTTGTGCAATCATCCAACCTAATTCTTAGGGCTCAAGGTGTAGACACCTAAAATACATCATGTTTAAGAGAATACTCATATGGGCACATCCATAGACTATATGACTAATATTGGACCTCTCTAAGAGCTATTAGTGGTTCTAACCACTCACTAGGGGTAGTTTTGACCTATTTAGGTGCAACTGCTATTAACCAACATAGTTTCCATCCTAGGACATTGAAGTTGAGAGTGACCATGAGTAGCCATTACTATGGACAATAACTAGTATTGAAACACAACCAACTATGAATACGATCCCAAATCAAACATGATAACTAAAATTGCATTGGATTCAAGTGGTTTTTAGTGTGAATCTCCTAGAGTTCCTCATAACTACCACTCCCATGCAAGTTTGGAATTGGACCTTTCCCCTTAATGGCTAGTTTCATCTAGATCTAGATCTTGGCTTCTCCAAGAAGCCAAGATCTAAAATTTGGGAGGCCTACATATACACCCTCCAAAAAACAAGTATGAATCCAAAATTTTATGTAGTGAAGCCCTGTATGAGTGAGTAGCAATTTGAAAATCCTTGAGGAGAGTTGAAGTGCTACCCATTTGCATATTGTCAAGCTTGCAACCAATCCTTGACCTTCCAAATTACTGTGAAGAATACATCACAATTCACACTAATTTTATGTGAATCCCCATTATTTTCATCACCAATTCATCTCTAGACATGAAGGTGACCCTTGAAAATCAATTTGGATGAAGAATTGAGTGTCATAACTCCTAGTTTTTGAGGCAAAAGATCATAGGTAGTAGCTTCTATATTTGACATCCTGTATGCATGGCCACTCTAAGTGATAGTGGCTAGGGTTTGGGTCATCATTTCTTCAATTTTAGCATATATTTGTTATTGATTCTACTTTTTCAGCTTATATTACAATAGATCAGTCTTTTTCATTGTATTTGTATGGTGATTTCCTAGTTATTCATGCATATTTGCTTATATTTACATATTTTCATGCTTTATTGTAAGATTTATCATATTACATGCAAATATTTAAAAATAGCCTCATCATGAGAGGCCTCATATGCTACTAATCACTTTATATTGTTTCTTGAATGTAGATCATAGGTTTTTGATGAATTCAAAGCATATTGGGCATCAAATACCTCCAAGAAAGTGATAATAAGGCATCTATAATCCCTTGATCAAGTCCGTATCGAATCTAAAAAGCATGTGGATTACACCATCCATGCTTAGGGGCTTTTCATATTTGTAATAATTGTATCAATCATTTGGTATCCCTAAGAGGGACCTATTTGTAATCGAATTTCAATATGAATTAATAAGAATAGACCTTATGTTTTTTAATTCATTGTATTTCATTATTTAATGATTTTACATTTGATATAATGATGTGAATAGCTCACGTGTATGATTTTTAGGATTGTATAGGTGGCGATGATAGTGGGATGCCCAATTTTTAAGCTGATTTGTTGATATTTTGTATTTTTTGTATGCAGGTGCAGCCACTTTGGTCAAAAGTGGCTAGCAAATCTTAGACACTTTTGAAGATAGCGGTTAGTCATAGCCACCCTAAGCGACAATGGCCTGTAGAACATCAGACGTCTTGAGCAACAACAAAATAGGAACACCAAAAGACATCCTGACCAATTTTAGGAACACCAAGAACATTTAAAAAATACAAACATTCTGTCTACTTTTTTTGCATGTCCTAAAATTTACACTAAAGATAGTTTCACATTATCATGGTATTCACATGGAGTAGATAAAATTGATCCAACACCAAGGTAGGAACTACTGCTCCATCCAACCATGATCACAAAAACAATGATGTTTAGCCACCCAAATAGAATGCTGCTGAACAAAGTTTAGCAAGCCTCAAGGAGATAAATCAACCTGTGGGGGTACTCCTCGAGAAACCCCAACTAGAGAACCATATCTAGGTTCTTCTCATGATAGACATAAGGGGGATTCAATGCCCCAATATTCACATGATAGACATAGGCTAGATCAGCCTACTAAGGGGTAGAACATAAGGGTTACATCCAATAACTAACCCACCATAGCTCCTAGCCACTCTAAAGTTTGTAGGATAGCAATAGACCCCAGTATAATTAGTGCCAATGGAACTCCACAAGATTAGAAACAACTTGATGAGTTGAATCAGGTTTTATTGAGACCAAATAAAAGAAGCAAGCTACTACACGTTCCATTTTTGGGAGTTAATGTAGCCATAAAAAATGAGGTAAACTAATGAGTCGGGAGAATATCCAAAGCATCCCCATAGCATGCACACTACTTCCTATTATGGGATACTGAACAGAGGTCATTGTACATTGAACATGTTTCCCTGATAGACAAGGGAAAAATCATAGTAGGAGCCTCTCCAAGAGCTCTCTCCATTAGGACTCCTCATACAGAGTTATAAGGTCATAGAACTTGAGTAGCTGATCAATATGACCACATACGTAGGCTATATGAAGATATGCAACATCAAAAAAATTAATCCAAGAAAATGAGGATGCACTACATATAGAACAAGAGTGTTTAAACATCCTCAAATAGGAGTAAGTGTGAAAGAAAAGGAATTTATGCGTAAATGAGTAGTTCTTGAGAGGAACAAATAGAGTGTGAAAAAAAAAGTAAATAGATTGGCTCAATCCAACTTACACATGGGTAGTGAGTATTATCAATCTGATAAACATGTAGTTTATCAGCATGAAAGACACACTAAATAAGGAGATGAACATACTCACCATATATCACATAATTCTTCAAAACACCAATAGTGCTAAGATCTAGAATAGGCACAATATGGAAACGAATGAGAAAAAATGGAGGATCAGGAGTAGACATATCCTGAAACCTAATTCATAGTCATGGGAGATGAATATAGATGCTTGGACTGGGCAAAGACAGAGTTACCTCCTTGACCACTTTGAGTAAACCTTTGAGAACAAGAGATCATCTCTTCAAAGGTATACAATATACTCACCAAGAGACTCAAGTCTCTTGAGAAATAGGAAAATCCAACCCTAATCAAGATACACAATCAACATTTGTGCCCTTTGGTACCAAGTCTTGCTTATCCTAGAAAATTTGAGAGGCCTAGGTTATATAAATTCAAGGGATAGAAAGATGCGCAAGAGCATGTGACAAATTTCATGAATGCATGCTTCCAACTAGAACAATGATGCCCTGATGTTAAGAATATTTATCATGACATTATAAGGCACATCAACTGAGTGGTTTAATCAACTACCCAAGCAGAGAATCATCAATTTTGAGTGGGTAGTGAATGCATTCCTTGCACGCTTTTCTTTTTATATCAAGAATAAATAAAAATTGTCTAACTTAGCTAATCTAAAGCAATACAATGATGATCTGGTTATGGACTATGAGAACAGATGGACAAAAATAATGGTAAAACTACCATTTTTTGTTCCCACTATTGAGCTTACCTAAATGTTCACTAAGATTTGTGCTAATAAAATATCACTACTCTTGCAACTATAATAGTATAAAACATTTTAGGAAGCCTTGGCACAAGCCACGTTGATAGAGGACATCAAGGTTGAAGAAGGAGATCTTAAGCTCTACAAAAAGAAATATTGAATAAAAATAATCGCAACAACCAAAATCAACAAAAGTAGACCAAGATTTCTCTAGTCAATTAGGTTGTACTAAATGTACCAAAGGGAGGAAATAGCCAAAAACCAAAAAATTACAAGGCTCAGCTTGCCCTTGTCAATTACAATCAAAATAACAACCAAGATCGAAAAAAGCAATGTCAACCACCTCGCTACTTCATGCCTTTATCTAAATCGATGCAATAAATATTCAATAAATTAAGTGAGGTATAGAGACTCAGATTACCTGAGGTGTAACTTCTTGATTCTAACCATACCAAGCCCAAGGGATATATGGATGATAATTATTGCCCATACCATAGACAACAGGGTCATGATATCGAGGCATGCATCAATTTCAAGAAAATTATACAAAATATAATTGAAAAGGGTGAGCTAAAATTTAATAATCCACTAGCACCCAACAATAGAGATATGGGCATATTTAGAAATTCATTGCTAAACCATGAAGTCCCTAGATATCAGGGTTCTCAAGTAAATCAAATCCATGTTGAACCTCCCACCCAGGGATTCATTGGAATGGTCTAAATAGTCAATGTGGTAATAAGAAATCAGTGATACAACTAACCAGAGCCTCCAATAGCTCCTATTCGTATCCTAGTTACACCTCTATAGAGTCTAGTAAAAAATCATCCTCTAGGTCCACCAGTTGGACCTATGATAATTATCCATAATAGACTTGTGCAAAATCTCCAAATGATGTCAGTCAAGTTATCAATATATGAGCTCATTCAACAGTCTCGTAGACACAAGGAGACCCTAATGGAAATTTGAAGATCAATTCATATATAATCCTAGAATCCTAATTCATTTACAAACTTTGTGGGGCAAGTACAATAATATTAAGAATCCATGATTCATTTTTATGATCACAAAATAAAGGTATTCCATACTATCATGGTAGACCCACCTCTCCACATCATCGTGTGTATCAATGACATACCTTTCAAATGGGTTTTAATTGATAGAATCTAATTGATAAACATAATAACAACCAAGGATATAGGGCACTTGAATATTTCTAAGTCAAACATCATCCCTACCTCCTACACATTGAGAGTTTTCAATGATGCATTATGCTCCATAGTGGGTATAATTGTCCTACATGTGTAGGTGGGTCATAAGACCATCCATGTGATGTGTCATGTATTGGAGGGGTCCATGCAATATAATATCCTCCTAGGGCAACATTGGATAAGGAATATGTAGTGTGTTCCCTTTATCTTGCATCAATGTATTAAATATGTGCACGAGGGATAGGTACATGTGGTACCATTACATGAAGAGCCATTCAAATATGTTCATTAGGTTGACTAATCAAGGGATTTTGTCCTTTTGTCTATGCACATGTACATTGGGCCATCATCCCTTACAACATAACTAGGAAGCAAATCCAAATTAGTGTGAGGTGAACCATCCACATTGGTGCCACCTCTAGATTCTAAAGCTACTAGAACTTTTGAGAAACCAACAATGTTTAGGGAAAAAGACTTAGAAAATTAAATTACCCATGGTGGAGGAAAGACCTAAGGAAGTCTCAACCATATAAATAGTGAAAATTATTAATCCCATGGAGGAGGAAGATTCATAATACATAGTCAAGTAGGTGCCTCAACATACCTCACCTACATCATCATCAACATCATCTATGCCCTAGGTGATAGTTCACCTAGCTAATACAGGATTGGATGAATATCTTGTGCAAAATGTTACTTTCACTCTGATCATTGAATCTGCACAATACATGGGATGACCAAGAGTCCCAAGCTTTCCCATAGGGATAGTGGTACCATTGGGAATCCCCCTAACTAGACCAATTTCATTTATGTTGGGTTGGATTGTGCCCATGATGCATCAAACATTGAAGAGGATGAGGATGAGACATTCACTATAAATTTGTATTACTTGTCCAATCATGAGTTTTCTCTGAGATACTTCAAATGCAACCATTGGAATAGATATGGTTTGGGTCTATATGAGCAAGGATGATGAAACCTAGTTGAACCACAATATAAGTTACCTACTTATAGGTATAGCCTAGAATATCATATCCAAAGCTATGATGATTCATTAGAAGCAACTCTAGATAGGCTGAGCTTAAGGTTTGAGGAAGAAATTGAATGGAATCACTATAACCTAAACATAAGCTACATGAATGACAGGTTTGTGACCATGGTCACAATAGAACCACCTGTTATGTATCATCCAAATTTATCTCTTGATGCAAGCCCATTAGGACTTATCCCATGGGAGGATGAACCAGGCTATGGTTATGAGTGAGAAGAGAATGAATACATCACATATCATAGTGATGCTAAGGATGAGACTGAATTGGCCTACCTTGGGCCTTAATATTTATATCACCTCATAGAGCCAATTAATATATAGAGTGGATACATCATAGATGATAGTGATTATGAGGATGAGACCGAATTGGCCTACCTTGGGCCTCAGCATTCATGTTACCTCACAATTCTATTGGGTATGAATGATGGATTCTTCATAGATGATAGTGATTATGAAATGAAACTAAGAGGGCCTACCTTGAACCTCACTATTTATGCCATTACAATGAACCATTTGACTTAGATGAGATGTATCATAGAGTATATCCTAAACCTTGCCTTAGGGTAAGACCATCCAATTTAGATGTAATCCATCGTATAGTTTTTCTTGATCCTCCTACATTTAAAGAGTCACTTCAATCAAATGATCCCATATTCTTGTCTATTCATAGACCAGATCTTGAGATCCCCATACCCCCAAAGCCACATCTTGGGTATGGAAAGTAAATCAACAATGCAGAGTTACACCCGTATGGTCCTCAAGATTCCATCCCATCCATTAACAAGATATTCCTTGATT
This sequence comes from Wollemia nobilis, assembly GCA_028583015.1. Taxonomy (NCBI): domain Eukaryota; kingdom Viridiplantae; phylum Streptophyta; class Pinopsida; order Araucariales; family Araucariaceae; genus Wollemia; species Wollemia nobilis. The sequence continues at coordinate 3,036,344 of JAQPPZ010001323.1, forward strand.
TGACCACTCCACTCCAAAATTCAACCCATACTTCTAAAACATTGTGTCTTAAATTAGATGTTATTAATTGGGATTATGTTGATTCACCCTTAGATCCTAAATATTTCTTCCCCAATAATAAATGCTACAACCATTTAACTTTGTACTAGGCTATGGACATGATGTTTATCACACTGGTTTTGACCCCGATTCAATTGAACCTTTAAACCTAGCGGATGACATCCATTTGATCCCCACTCCTCACCAGCTTGAGGAATGATTGCATATGTCAATAGAGGAAATTTTAGATGTGGACATAAGTGATGATCCTTCTAATATAAAAAAAGTTAAGTTCATATAAATATTATATCCAAAAGAATAGGCCACCATCATACCTCTATTGAAAGAGAGACCTAATCTCTTTACTTGGAACTACAAGGATATGTTGGGTTTAAATATAAAATTGGTTGTTCATAACCTTTCGCTAGATCCCACAAAGAAATAAATCAAGCAAAAGCTTAAGAATATGCATCCAACCATCACCTTGATGGTAAAGAACAAGCTACAAAAGCTATTGGATGTAGTTTTTATTACCCCATCAACTATCTAGAATGGGTATCAAACATGGTTCCCAGAGCAAAAAATGATGGAAGGATCTATATTTGCATGGATTTTAGAGATATTAATAAGGAAATATCAAAGTATTCATTCCTTTTTCCCAATATATATTCTCTTGTAGATGCAACTGTGGGTCATGCGCTGCTCTCCCTAATGGATGATTTTTTTGGTTACAATTAGATTCAGATTAAAGCTAAAGACCAAAACAAAAATGTGTTCACCACTCCATGGGGGATATTTTGTTATAAAGTAATTCCATTTGGTCTTAAAAATATTGGTACCACATATCAATAGGCCATGACATATATTTTACATGACTACATGCATAAGATCCTAAAACATTATATCAATGACTTATTGGCCAAGTTATTGCTATGTGAAGAGCATGTCGAGGTCCTGAGAAAGATCTTCGATCGCCTCATAGAGCACAATATCAGTTTGAATCCCAATAAATATGTCTTTAGTGTAACTTCAATAAAACTCTTGGGATTCATCATTTCTAAATGAGGCATCGAAATCAACCTAGCAAAGTTAAAATCTTTCATAGAAATGGCCCCACATACTAATATCAAATAGATGAGAAGCCTATAGGGCAAAGGAGTGTCCATAAAGCACCTCATCGCACAACTATCAAACAAATGTTGACCCATGAATCGACTGCTACACAAGGGGATCCCATTCCACTATGATGAAGAATATTAGCAAGACTTTGCTGAGATCAAGAAGTACCTGGTAAAATTTCTAGTACTAGCCCCACCAAGGCTATATGTGCCATTTTCCTTTACATATCTGTTACCAATTTTTCTTTGGGTACCATGTTAGCTCAAAATAATGTGTAAGATAAAAAACAAGCAATATACTATGTCAGCCGCACCTTGGTGAGTTATGAGCTAGGGTATGCATATGTAGAGAAGTGCTTAGCAGTGGTCTTTATGACTAATAAATTGCACCACTACATGTTGAGACATACAATGTATGTGATATCAAAACAAAATCCTTTATAGTATATGATGAGAAAGACATCATAATACACATACTGCAAATTAGATCAAGCTACTGATAGAATTTAATTTAGAATTCATACGCCAAAATTGCATCAAGGGACAAGTCATATATGATCAACTGATAGAGGTGCCTCTTTAGGATGATAGGAATCTTGTCATAGAACTTCCCAATGACACAGTATTTGCATTATTGAAAGCACCTGAACGCAAAGAACTTGATAATAAAGCTAACATGACTTTTTTCTTCGATGGTTTTGAAGTGTAAGGAGGTGGTGCAATAATTGTGTTTTTCACATCACAAGGTGCTCCAATTTCCTTGTCATTTAAGCTATACTTCTCATGTACAAAAAACAACAACACTAAATATGAGGCCCTAATCTTGGGTCTCCAAAAAAAATCACTATAAAAATTAAAAAGCTAAATATCTTTGGTGACTCCCTTCTCATCATTAACCAAGTTAAGGGATTATTTCAATGTAGTTGTTTAATCCTAAAAGCTTACAAAGAGCTTGTTGATACTTACCTAGCCCAACTAGAATGGTATGACATCGAGGCAATCCATATCATGTCTAACATATTTTTAGATACTATGGTATCTTTGGGATCCCTATTCCCTCAGAATCCATCTACTAATTTCACTATGGTTCATGTGAAAATGCTCTTGAAATTAGTGATGCAGCATGAGGCTTTTGAAATAAAGAATCAGTCAATATGATTCATATAGAACCAAACCATGAGTGGTTCTATAAAGATAGATAGTTTCTAAAGAAGGTACCTTGGGGGTCTTTCATCTCACAGGGTCCTATAGGGAATGGTACCATCATTCACCACAAGGTTGTCTTAATATGCATTTGTGCATAATGAATCGCAGGGAGAACAAGTCATCTTATCTGTGGATGCTATAGCTTATCAGGATTGGCTACACCAATTACAAGATTTCCTTAAGCTTAGAATCATCCCATAGGGATTTTTGTAGGCTATAAAATGAGAATTTAAACAAAAAATGACCAGATATGTCTTTCTAGGAGATATATTATATCTTAAAAACTATGATGGAATCCTATTTCATTATCTTGAGCCCCAAGAATTAGCTTGGGTGATTTCACAAGCTCATGATGGTACTTGTGATGGCTATTTCAGTGGCATGGACATCATCAAGGACATCCTTTGAATGGGTTATTATTGTACCACTATGAAAAATAATTGTTGTGAGTATGTTAGGAAGTGTGTTAAGTGTCAACATCATGCAAATATGATGCACCTACCTTCATAGGCCTTGTAGCCCATTCAAACATCTTGGCAATTTTCTTAGTGGGGTTTCTATATAATTGTAAAGATCTCTCCCCCATATTTGGGTTGGCACACATTTATCTTAATGACCACAAAGTACTTCACAAAATGGGTGGAAGTGATCCCCTTAACATGAATGACAAGACCAAAAATTGTGGAGTTCATACTTCATAATATCATATGTCGCTTTGGTATCCCATTCAAGATAATTTTGGATAATGATATTTAATTTAAGAAAAAAAATGTGCGAGTTTTAACATCCAAATATAAAATTCAACATAGTTTTACAACACCATATTATTTGCAATAAAATGGGCAAATAGAAGACTCGATAAAAAAAATTGTAGCCATATTAAAGAAGACAATAAAAGAAAATCATAAGGATTGGCATCTGTAGTTGCCTCTTGCATTATGGGCTTACAAAACTAGCATGCAAACGCCCACTGGGACAACACCATTTTTGCTTGTATATGGTGCTGAGGCCATTATGACCTTGGATTTAGAAATTTCAATATTTTGCATCGTATTAAAAGAGTTTATTGATGATGACACTACATGATAAGCTTACCTTGATCAATTGACCCTTCTTGATGAATGTCACATCAATGCTCTTGAGCATATCCATGTTTACCAATATTTTCTAACATGAGCTTATAACAATAAAGTCCACCTGAGAGAATTTAAGGTTGGAGATCTTGTGCTCAAAGAGAACCAACAAAATTCAAACCTATTGTTGCACCTACAAGATAAATTTATGACCAACTGGATAGGTCTTTATATCATCTCAAAGAATATTAGACCTAGGACATATCGCCTAACATTGTTAGAAGGTTTTGAAGAGCTTGAACCTATCAATATTATTCATCTAAAGCAATAAAATACAAAAACAATACATAAAATCAAAAATTCAAAAATTAAAAAACATTCAAAATAATCAAAAATTAAAAATAATTTAAAACATAAAATTCCAAACAAATCAGAAAGCATAAAAATAAAAAGTATTAAAAGGCATCATAAGCCCTTTTTTAAACTCACAAAATGACCCAAAGGCATCATAAGCCCTTTGGTCAACTCACAAAAATCCCTAAAGGCATCATAAGCCCTTTGGTCAACTCACAAAATGCTCCAAAGGCATCATAAGCCCTTTTGTCAACTCACAAAAAGCTCCAAAGGCATCATAAGACCTTTGGTCAACTCACAAAATTCCCCAAAGGTATCATAAGCCCTTCGATCAACTCACAAAAAGCACCAAAGGCATCATAAGTCCTTTGGTCAACTCACAAAAATTCCCAAAGGTATAATAAGCCCTTTGGTCAACTCACAAAAAGCCCCAAAGACATCATAAACCCTTTGGTCAACTCACAAAATGCCCCAAAGGCATCATAAGCCCTTTGGTCAACTCAAAAAAATATCCAAAGGCATCATAAGCCCTTTGGTCAACTCACAAAATGCTCCAAAGGTATCATAAGCCCTTTGGTCAACTCACAAAAAGCCCCAAAGGCATCATAAGCTCTTTGGTCAACTCACAAAAAGCCCCAAAAGCATATTAAGCCTTTTGGTCAACTCACAAAAAGCCCCAATGGCATATCAAGCCCTTTGGTCAACTCACAAAAAGCCCCAAAGGCATAATAAGCCCTTTGGTCAAATAACAAAAGGCTCCAAAGGTATTTAATCCCTTTGGTCAAAAACAAAAAATGAAAACACAAAAATAATTGAAAATATTAAAATACCAAAAATATTTGCATCTTACATTTTACACTTGCATTCATATAATTGCATTGTATTAGTCATGTTCATCCATCACACTTGAATTTTAGATAGGGTGTGTTTGCCATATTACAAATGACACCACATTTGTATACCAATCATGCATCTTTCAAAATCATCATTCATCCATAACCCATGTGAGTAACTGTGTTTTTCAACACAACCCCATCCTATTGCTATAAGGAATATACTAGGGTTTTCTAATCATTCAACTATACCTAGTGATCTACTTAGATTTTATAGAAATTTATTTTTGCTTTCATAGATGAGGTCTATTTTTTATGGCACTTGGCATATATCAAAATCCCATCACTAATTAAAAACATTAACAATCCTAGTATGGACAAGGAAGGATAAACACTACAAAGTGGTCCTAATCACCTTAGGAAAAATATTTTACTTGCTCATCTTGTGATGCGCATGGTATAGAGTGTTGATCATTGACAAAAGCACAAGCTCCCCTCTACCCAAGGAATCCCTTGCTTTCATAAAAATGAGCGAAATCCCAAAATTGAATCAAATTCCTTGATAAAAAAAATGTAAAATAAATAGTGATTTTCATCACTAAGCATGAGCAAGTATCCCAATAAAAAAATAAAAAAATAAGGGGGTGAAGATATTGAATCCTTGGAATGGTCACTACTTGAAACCATAGAGTGATCCCCAATACAACAATGGGATGAATGAATCCTACCTGGCATTGGGGTAGTTCTAAGCAATTTGCAAAAAGAGCTAGCTTTAGGTGTCTTGTATTGCCTAATGGTCTAATCCGACTGAGTCCAACTTAAGATCATGATGAGCATTTGGTGATCCCCAATACAACAATGGGCTGAATTAATCTTACCTGGATCCGGGGTAGGCTTATGTTTCATCTAATATATTCATTCGCACACACAGGTATAATGAATATCTTGGTCTATAATTACAAAAACTTTATCTTTCAAAATTCTAGTATGGTCATTATATAGGGATTAATCAACTAGGGTTTTTGAGTCTCATGAAAAACTTCAAAAACCCCTTATAGAAAAAAACCATTTCATCAATCAAATAATTAACTTTCTTTATGAGTTTTTGTTCATTAAAGGGTGTTTATGAAATAGGATAGATACCGGATAAATATCAATAATGATATTTAGACAACCACTGACTATTTTGTACATATATTTTAATTTACAAAAGCTTATAAAGAAATCACATACATACCACATCATTTCATCTCACATATGGATGCTTAAATGATTATTTCTTATGATAAGAGTTACCATTTACATTCATGATTTCTATACATTTTGTGGTGTCATCCCTTAGTTTGTAAACACATATTAAATTTATTCTTTATGTTTTAAGTGATTAAAGCATACATGTTCATTTGCATTAGTTCATTCCTCATATAATTAATGCATTACATTCTACATCATACATCATATCATATCACGTAAAATAAATGCATAAACAATTCAAATAAATTAAACATGCATTTAACAAAAATAAGTGCATCCATATATATTCCTGTAGCACCCTAAAATTGACGCAGTAAAAACTTAAATAATTACAATTACTCTAGTAATAATTCAAATTCAGGTTTTTAACCGCTGTTTAACCCGTTTCCTCCTTTCCCGTGCCATTTTTAGAGTTTGTTTTGACCATTTGATGATATCATCGCCAATCAGATGATATCACCTCAGATTGGACAATTTCGTTTGGGCTAGGATGTCCAAACGATCTTGTCCCAAAACTAATTTTTCACAATTAGCCTCTGTTCCAACGACATCTCTAATCCGAGCAGAAGCATGTCTGCACCATTTGAGACCCTCCCCATTGGATATCTCCCAAATTGGGATGATATCCAACCTCCTAACCTCCCTCCTAAGCCTATTTAAACTTAGGACTCCCCCTTGGCATCCCCCTGGCTGAAATTTCCTATAACACAAGTTCTATGTGCATTAGAACGTCTTAAATTATTATTTGCCTCCATATTTGTCCAAATTTATTTGCAGGAACCTTAGTATTTTTCAGCTGGAGCAAGCTCAGTTCATCGTGGACGTACCTGTTCAATTCGAGACGATTTTGCACCAATTCGAGATGATCTCGACTGCAGTCTACATTGGGGGCAATCAGTGCCTAGAGTTTGCATTTCCTCATTATTTTCTAATGCATTATTCTGTATTTAGTTAATCTTATGATTATTCTTTATTATTTTGCATCTTGGAGTTCACCCATGTAGTTTAATTGCATAATAAGGTCATGATTAGCTATTAAAGTGTTGCAACTTATTTGCATTTCTATTCGGGATTATCTGTTAACATCCTTATTGTCATTTTACATCATTATCCTCTATTAGCATTGCTGCATTTTTTGTATTTTGTGTCTATTTCTCTATTTGCAGGTCTCTAACGAATTCTTCTGACAAATTTATCAGATCTCAGATGATCCTGCAGGTCGAAGACGATCTTGTCAAATTCTAGATGATCTTGTCTACTTCAAGAATCAGAACCTCCATCAGACATCCGGATCAGGTATGGCTCTTTAATTTAGCTTTTTCTCTCTATTTCTGCTCAAATCTATTTTCTGTATTTCATTTAGTCTGCATTATCATAATAGAACAACTTAGATTCATTTGGCCAAACCTAGGACTCGAATGTTTAAAGATAAAACTGAACACATTAAACACATTCCCAACCTAGGCATGGAAACTGCCATTTAAATGTTTCTTGGTGAACCCACCATTCGTAAAAAAATCACCATAATACATCTCCTGATGAGGCCTGGAAATGCCTCAATCATAACATGTTTTGTACACTAAAAATGCCTATAAACTCTTATGTTTTATCTGATATGTTAGTTAAGTTGATTCAATATGCTGTATATTAACCATTTTGCATGATCAATGTATTTGAAATATTATATGTTGATTTTATAGCTTTTTGCATAGTTTTGTGTTCTTTTTGCTATGATTTGCTACAATGGGATATGCTTAGAATAATAGCAGCATTTCACTAATCATATTTTGATTTGTCTCAAGCATTTACTTCACCTAAACCGGCAACGATGCAAGCAAGCTGATCGTTGTGCGGCAAAAAGCTGGTCTTTCCCATATAAATTCCAGCCAATCTGTCCATAAATAGCAAGGCATGGAATTCACATGAGGAAAGGGATGAAGACCATTAGAATTTGATCTTAGGAGATAACCCACCTGAGAGATGTAGAAGAAATCACTGGAAAATCATACATTTGTTCATTCCAAGATATCTTTGGAATGAACAGATATCTTCGAAATGAAGGAACACAGCATCTTCGGAATGAGCGGATCTTCGAAATGAAGAATGTAGCATCTTCGGAATGAGTGGATCTTCGAAATGAAGCATGCAGTATCTTTGGAATGAGTGATCTTCGGAATGAGAATGCAGTATCTTCGGAATGAGCGATCTTTGGAATGAAAACTGCATTGTCTTCGGAATGAAGCCACTTATCTTCGGAATGAAGAACAGAATGTGTTTTTGACCTTTTGACCGATTTTTGAAGCCGAAAAAAGGGAAATAAAGGTTGGAAAAAGTAAAGAGAAATATCTTCCATCTGTCTTTGTCGTCATTGCCGACCAAAGCCATCATTAAGGGAAAGATCAGGTTTTAGTCCTCTTCTAGGATAAAACCAGAATTTGTTGCAGCATTGTAGGATTAGATCTTTTGAGATATTCTTTGTTTGTAATCAGATCATAGGATAGCTATAAATATTTCTCCCATTCAGGTTGAGCCTAGAGAGAGATATAAAAGGAGGTAGAAAATAGAGTAAGGAAGCTAGTAGAAAATACAGAGTATAACTAGAAATTGACTGTTACAGTCTTGTAATAGTTTTTTAGCAGAATTCTTGTAATCATGTCTTTTGATCAATAAAGTGCACCAGTTCTATTTCAAATTACTTGTAAATGAGTGTGATTAAGATTTAGAAAAAGAGAGATACTTACACCTTCTTCTGGACAAAGAGGTTGGCCACTTCCAGACCTAGGAGGAGGACTAACAAAGCAGGTTTTTATTCTGATTTTGTTGCAGTAGAATGAGTTGTAGAACTTGTTATTTCAATTGCTTGTAAATAGTTGACAATATTTGCAGTATTAGTTTATTTATGCTTAGATTAATCTTGTGCTTAAAGTTTTAGTTGCAATCTTACTTTCAGCAAAGTTTCCACTTTATTTTCAGATTGTTATTTCCAGAATTTACTTATTTTTCAGCAATTTCTTGCATTTTATGTTTTTTTGTCAAAATCTAACAGAAGATTGACAACCTTCTGTTATAGAACTTTGATAGTTTTTATTTCCACATTAGATCTAAACTTTCATTACTGCAAAAGTAATTAGATTTCCTTTCTGCAATTAGGATCAGACTTTCAATTCTGTAACTGTTAATTCTGCAATATAATTAGGTCTCATTCTGCAATTGTAATTAGGACTTCATTTCTGCAGTTAATGATTAGTTTCCAATTCTGCAACTTAGATTAAGATTTAATTTATGCAATTTAGAGATAGGAATGTTCCAAAACCCCCCACACAACCGGTTCCACCAATAAGACTTGTTGCCCTAGATTGACCTAAGTTATAGTTGTTTCACTTCTTCTCCATTAGATAGCCTTGTACACTGCCCTGGATTGATAGATTCATTGAGAATTAATGATGGTATAACGACTACGCATCATTTTGGCGTCGTTGCCGGGGAATAGTGTTGTCAGAAGAAAACAAATAGTCCAATAGCTATAATCAGACTAAACTATGAACATTCAGGTTAAAATCTGAATATAACAGTAGAGTAAGATAACAACTATTGACTTAATTTATGTCATTTAGGAGTAAACATGAATGAGTAAGTCTAGGGAGACCCCAAAGGATCCCTGGCTTGTCCCATTAAGGAGATCTTCATGCCTAAGGGGTGAATCACCTGTGTTTGAACTACTTGAAAGATTGATAGAAAAATCACCAGTCTCACCATCAGTAGAACATTTTGAGAAAGGAAAATCACCAATTTTATCAACGAAATATCTTAAGGAAGATAATTCATCAGACTCATCAACAGAGAAGCTTGGACCTCTTGAGAGAACAATTTGGAAAGCTTTAACTTCTCCTAGGAAACAAGAAACTATGGCAGAAGGAGGCAATGCAGATGGCCAGCATGGCTATGTTCATAATGAAGGGGATGATCAGGATATACTCCAACCATCCAGAACATTTGAATATCCTATTCATCTAAATCCAACACAAAACTCTCCCATGAAGACCATTTCACCTTCAGTACTTCCAACCTTTCGAGGTGTTGTATCTGAAGATCCTGACCAGTTTTTGTTTGAATTCAAGGTAGTGTGTCAGACCTATGATTATATAAATGACAATAAAAAACTTAAGGTTTTTCCCTCAACTCTCAAGGATTCAGCATTACGTTGGTTCATGAGCTTAGAGCCAAATTCCATAAGAACACGGGATCAAATGGAGACTGTCTTTTTAGACAAATATCAGGAATACTGCCATGTAAGGAATAGAAAAGATGAGTTATTTAGAATCAAGCAGGAAGATGATGAGACCTTGGAAGATTATCTTGATAGGTTCTCCTTTGTTCAAAGGAGATGTGGACTAGTAGAACCAGAATTGTGTAAAACTATCTTTTTGAGAGGATTGCAAGATGAATCCAGAGAAGTTTTGGATTTAATGGGAAAAGGGGATGTAACCACTCTCGATAATGAGGAAATTATGGATCTCTACAGGAATTACTCTCGCACTAAGCAGAGAAGAAGAAAAAGCCGCACAAATGGTACTGATGTAAAGGACCTGATAGAGGAACTTGCAAATTTCAAAACTGATATCCTAGTGCATCTAAACACTACTTTAGGGGAAATCTCTACAAAAGCTAAAAACATAGAACCTTTGGCAATTTATTGCCCAAGATGTAGAAGTAAACATGCTTTGCAGGAATGTCCTTTGAATAAAACATCTATCTCAACCATTTGTAGTATCTGTTCAAAAAGGCATTCAACTGATCAATGCCACCTGCTACCACAACTCAAAACTGTGTTAGAAAACCAGACTGAGGAACTCAACTATATTGGACCAAAACAAGGGGGAAATTTCTCTCAATATCAAAATCCCCCTCATTTTCCTACAAATTGGGGGCATAATCCTGGTACTATGCCTTGGGGACAATCAGAACCACCCCAACGTCCTTGGAATTATCCTCAATGGACAAATTCCCAAGAATGGCCACAATCAAATTGGAGTAACCCAGACTGGAATCAGAATCAAAACAATCCCTCATGGAATCAAAACAATCCAGATTGGAATCAAAATCAGACTAATCCACATTGGGTGCAAAACCAACCACAGTGGAATTAGCAATACCAGTCCTATCCAAGACAACAAAGGAATTAAGGTCAAACTCAGCATTTTTTGCCTACACCTAATCAAAATTTTCAAGAAAAACAACAACAAACACAGCAAGTGAAACAACCTCAATTGCCAGCTCAGCTAGTCACTAATCCAAACAGTGTAAGACAGACACCTCCTGTCTATGTGGCTGAAGTCGAAGAAAATATTGAAATTAATGTTCTTGATTGTAGTGACATCCAACTCCGTTCAGGGAAAGTTGTACCTGAACCAGTTTTAATGGAAATCAAAGATAATGAAAAGCAAGAATCATGAAAACCAGAGAGAATCCAACCAACAATAGAAACAAGAAAAATTGGAACCAACAATAGAAAAAGAGACACAAGCAGAACAATTACCAAGGATAGTTCCATATCTTGAAAGACTTAATGCAATACCAAAAATTTTTGAGTCAGAATTGGTCAAAGAACTCAAAAAGTTGACTATCTCATTGCCCTTATTGCAAGCCATTAAGGAAATACCAAAAATTAACAGTACTATCCAAAATTTGTGCATTAAAAGAGCAGGAAGAAAGAAGAAAGCATTCCCCAAGATTGTGCAGGTTGAAGGGAAGATAGCTGATCTCTTATCTGGAAAACTACTACCTCCAAAGTATAGTGATCCAGGAAGCCCAGTTATCACAGTCACCATAGGTTCAGTACCAATATCAAATGTTTTAGTGGATCTAGGAGCTGCAATAAATGTCATGACTAAAGATACAATGGAACAATTACAACTCAAACATCTCAGCCCCACATTTACAGTTTTAGAAATGGCTGATAGGTTAGTTGCAAAACCTGAAGGAATCATTGAAGATGTCCCTATAGAAGTTTCTTCTTGGGAATTCCCTGCAGATTTTTTGGTTTTATAGCCAAGAAATTCAGCACATGGATATCCCATTATTTTGGGAAGACCTTGGCTTGCAACTACAGCAGCCTTCATAGACTGTAGATCTGGAAATATGACTATTTCAAATGGTATTGAGCTGAAACAAATTTCTTTATATCCTCCTGCAAAACCATCTAGCAAATTTTTAGGTCAGTTATGGTTTTCTAACTCAGATGAGGAACCGGAAGAGGTCATTTCTACACTAGCTACCTTAGTAGTAAGAGAACACACAGAAGACCTCAGTGACATAGAAAACTTAGAAAATGAAACAATCCTGATGAATGTTCTGCATGAACAAGGTTTAGAAGGGGAAGCAACAAATATCCAACAGTTGATAAGTAATGAGGAGAATCAAAAATCCGAAGATGAATCATCTATGCTATCATAGGGAAACTCTGTTTCACTACCACATGGATGGCACCATCATCTAATTTTTCCTTCTCACTATTCCATACAAGATATGCTTCCCTCAAGCAGCAATAAAATAGAAACCGCTTCTTTTCTCCCATCTCAGCAATGTCCTCTTAATCCCTTAAACACCAAGTATGAAGGAGTGAATTCAGTCCTTCTAAATACAAAACAAATAGAAGTCCAACCAGACAAATTTTTGAACATCTACAGCCAGCTTACTAGGGAAGAGGAAGAAAAATTGATAGTTGTTTTACAGAAGCATGTTCATGCTTTTGCTTGGAACTACAAAGATATGTCAGGAGTTCATCCTGATATATGTACCCATAGAATCTATACTGAAGAAGTTAAGCCAGTCAGACAACCTCAAAGAATATTGAATCCTGCCTTAAGAGATATTGTGAAAGAAGAAATTGAAAAACTCCTGGAAGTAGGATTCATTTACCCAATTTATGATAGCCAATGGGTTTCTCCATTGGTAATAGTTCCTAAGAAAAATGGAAAAATGAGAGTATGTGTAGACTATAGAGAATTGAATAAGGTGACATACAAAGACCATTTTCCATTACCTTTCATAGATCAAGTGTTAGATACTCTTCTTGGAAAAAGATACTTTTGTTTTCTTGATGGATTTAGTGGATATAATCAAATTCAGATTGCACCTGAAGATCAAGAAAAGACAACTTTTACATGTCCATGGGGAACATTTGCCTATAGGGTTTTACCTTTTGGTTTGTGTAATGCCCCAGCAACTTTTTAGCGAGCAGTCCTAGCAATTTTTGTTGATCTGACCACCAAAAGTGTTGAAATTTACATGGATGATTTCACAGTATGTGGACAAACTTTTGATTTTACATTGGAAAATCTTGACAAAGTCTTAACTCGTTGTGAAACATACCACTTATCCTTAAATCCAGATAAATGCTTCATGATGATGAAGGAAGGGATAGTTCTTGGTCATCACATCTCTCCTGAAGGGATCCAAGTTGATCCAAAGAAAGTTGAAATTATCAAGAATCTCCTTCCTCCTAAAACTCAGACTAATGTCAGAAGCTTCCTAGGACACATTGGTTTTTACCACAGGTTTATTCCCAACTTTAGTACAATAGCCAGTCCTATGTTTGCCTTATTGACTAAAGATTCTGAATTCTCCTGGACTGCAAAGTGTCAGGAAGCATTTGAAGCTTTGAAAGAGAAATTGATAACTCCACCTGTGCTCAGAGGACCTAATTGGACATTACCATTTCACATTCAGACTTATGCCTCCAATACAGCAATTGGAGCAGCATTAGGACAAATTGATAATGGTGAACATTATACCATCTACAACATTAGCAAGAACTTGACAGGAGCAGAGAAAAATTATACAACAAGCGAGAAAGAATTCCTAGCGATAATTTATGCCATCAACAAATTCGGGCATTATATCACGAGGTTATCAAATATTTATTCACACAGATCATACAACCATTAAGTATTTGATGAATAAACCTATGGTAAGTGCAAGAATTATTCGTTGGTTGCTGTTGCTGCAAGAATTTGATATCACCATAATCAACAAACCAGGAAAAGCTAATGTTGTGGCAGATTTCTTGTCTAGGTTGCAGAACACAGATGAAGGGGAATTAGTTGATGACACTTTTCCTGATGAAAAACTATTTGCTATATCAGTTCAATCACCTTGGTTTGCAGATATAGCCAATTATTTGGTCACGAGGAAAGTTCCTCCACATTTTACTTCAAAACAGAAAAAACAATTGATCAAACAAAGTTCTTCTTTTGAATGGATTAAGGGTATGCTTTTTAAGTGCGGTCCTGACCATGTGTTACGTAGGTGCATCCGAAAGGATGAAGTGTATGATATCCTTAGAGCTTGTCATGATGAACCCTCGGGTGGACACTATTCTGTAAAAAGCACAGTTAGAAAAATCTTGGGGATAGGATATTATTGGCCATCTCTTCACAAGGATGTGAAAAAGTACATCAGGCATTGTGATGCATGCCAAAGAATGGGGAAACCCACTCATACAAATGAGATGCCACTACAGCCTCAAATGGTTTTAGAACCATTTGAGAGGTGGGGGCTTGATTTTGTAGGACCTATTGATCCACCTTCTCAAGGAAAGGTGCATATTCTAGTATGCACTGATTACTTGACAAAGTGGGTAGAGGTGCGTGCTTTCAAACATGCTCATGAAGAGAAGGTCGCTGATTTCTTGTATACTCAAATTTTTCAGAGATTTGGAGCTCCACGGTCTATCACCACAGACCAAGGACCCCAATTTGCATCCAAAGTCATAAAAGCATTTATAGAATTGTATGAAATCAAACATAGGAAATCATCACCTTACCACCCACAAGCAAATGGCCGGGTTGAAGTAACAAACAGGGGAACTAGAACGCATCTTGACAAAAATAGTAGCTTTTCATAGGAGAAATTGGCTAGACAAATTACCTGAAGCAGTTTGGGCCTACAATACTACTTGGAAGTCCACTACTGGATTCACACCTTATGAACTAGTCTTTGGTAAAAAGCCTCTCCTACCTATTGAATTTGAGCTACTAACATTGCGCACAACACTAGAAATTGGAATTGAATTGTCGCAGGCATAGACAGATAGGATTCTGTAGCTGAATGCATTGGATGAACTTAGATTGGATGCTCTGCACAAAACTGAGGTAATTTAAGAGCAGAGGAAGTTGTGGCATGACAGTCACATTCAGCAGAGGAAACTTCAACAAGGAGATTGGGCTTTACTGTTTGATTCTCAATATGAAGACTTCCCTGGAAAACTGAGAACTAGATGGTTGGGACCTTACTTGGATTGAAGAGGTATTTAACAATGGAGCAGACTCGTTTATCCCCTATTGATGGGTCACGAAGAAAGTTGGTAGTGAATGGACATCGCCTCAGGGTATACCATACACCTCTGACTAAAGAAGAATTCTTGCAGCAACTTGATAGTTTGGATACACAGTAGGTGGAAGAGATTCCTTCTTCCACTTCAAAACAATCAACATGATCAGTGGATTTCAAGAAAAAACAGAAAATACAAAAAAAATCAAAAAAATAGAAAACAAAAAGATGAATAAATTCTGAGTATGAATTCCTTCATGGGCATGGTTTTAGGGGAAATCATGAAATTCCTTCATGGGCATAGTCAGGATCAAGAAAAAAAAAGAGAGAAAAGGGAGGAAAAAGGAAAAAGAAAAAAAAAAAGAGAAAAGGAGAGGTAAAAAAAAAAAAAAGGAAAATCAAAAAAAAAAAAAAAAAAATGAATAACCCAGCAGTGAAAACCTTTTCTTAAGGCACTACTGAGTTGGTGTGCATGAAAACCAGTTTTTTGGCATGCATAACCTTGAGAAATTTCTGAACCATCATTGTACAAATTCACCTAGTGCACTTGTTTTGAAATGTTGCAGAAAATCTTAGCAGAATATCAACAAAAGCAGTCATTCTTCAAAAACCGGCATTAACTGTTTTTATCAGGTATATATTTCTTACATTTCTTCATTGTAAAATGATTGGTATATAGTATGTGACAATTAACCATTAGCATAAAAGGTATTCATAAGAGTTGGCATACTTAAAAACATGTTTTGAGAATGAAAATATTGATTTCTGCCTAATCTTCGGAACAAGAATGCCAAAAAAAATACCTGCTGTATTATCTTCGAAATGAAATTGTCTTTAGAATGACAGCAAAATGAATGTTGCACTTTGTCTTCAGAAAGAAACTTTGTCTTCGGAATGACAATTTGTCTTCAGAATGAAACTTGGTCTTCAGAATGACGACTTGCTGCATCATATTCGAAATGAAGATATGTCTTTGAAATGAAGATCTGTCTTCGAAATGAAGATTTATCTTCGAAATGAGGGTCTGTCTTCGGAATGACGATTTACTTTCACAATACAGCCTGATCTTTGAAATGAGGATTAATCTTCGGAATGAGGATTGATCTTTGGAATGAAGATCTATCTTTGGAATGAAATTTTGTTTGCACAATAAATTATAATCTTTGGAAAGAGCATTTCCACGTGGCATCCAAGAAGATAAGGTACGACAAAATCAAGATTTTTTCGTAGTTGCATGCGAGGAAGGGACGGGTGTCAATCAGCACATGGTTTGAATTTGCACTCATTAGAAATACAGATAACATGACCAACCATATGCCACCAATTTTTAATGACAATTAACATGCACGTGAGAATCTGCAAAACTAATGAGGTGGATCTGACGATAAGGACATCCATGCAATTATCAAAAAATAGGTGTATAGTGCAAAAGTAGAAATGTGTGCCATATTTCTTTTCGAAGATGTGTTGCGAGGTATAGTGCACAAGATACGGTTCATTCCAAAGAAGAAGACGAGAAACAGGGCAACGAAGGTTTCAACTTAAAACTCTACAAATTTGCAAAAAAATTCAAATTGGAAGCAAAACAACTAGAAGCCAAGGACACAAAAATTTAGGCATTGAAAGAAAAGGTGTCTGACTTATGCCAAATTGCTAAATTTTTAGTCCAATTTAGATGACCAGCCAGGTTTTACAGCCTTATTTTGAAGGAAAAGTACCTCAGATGGCAGGTCATGAGGATTACTTCAAATCTTCCCTATAAATTGGACACTATTGAAGATTTTTTGGAAGCATATTTTAACAGTCCTTTTGAGCAGAAAAATCTCCTGTGTGAACTATTTTTACATAGTTTCTTTATTCCAGAGGAAGTTGAATCTCATCCTCAAATCTACATTGGAGATGTTCAGTTGAGAGAATTTATGTCTACTTTGGAAAATCAGCTTTATTGGGATCACGAGAAAAGGCAGAATAAAGTGATTGAAACAAGGGTTGAGTTGTTAGTCAGAGCAATCCAGCCAAATCACCTAAATATCACTCAGCAACACTTCTCAATGATGAATAGGGATGATATTAAGAGAATGTACTTGAACAATTTGAGGGACTGTGTGGCCAGATTTAACAATTTCTGTGATCACAATTTCTTCCCAGCATTGTCAGTATGTAGAGACAGATGGAATGAACTTTCCATGTCTTTGAGGAAAAGAGAACCTATCTCCCCCATCAATCTAGAATGGTCCAGAAGAAGAGCAGAAGGTGTAGTCCAACTGATCCAGATCATGCAACATAACTGGATAGGTCTCAGGTTCAGGCCTCCAACCATCATTACTCCAGTTCCATTCTACTTTGAGGAAGATGCCCAGCCTGATGAACAATTTGAAGATTGGCTCAGAAACATTCAAGAAAACAGGGGGTATTACATAGGCAAGAAGTTATTCTATAGGTCATGGAATCTAAACATGGACATATGTGATTCCATAGCCCAACAGAATGCATGAGGGCATGCATTAATATAAGTTGGGGGGAAAATGATGAGGCCTGGAAATGCCTCAATCATAACATGTTTTGTACACTAAAAATGCCTATAAACTCTTATGTTTTATCTGATATGTTAGTTAAGTTGATTCAATATGCTGTATATTAACCATTTTGCATGATCAATGTATTTGAAATATTATATGTTGATTTTATAGCTTTTTGCATAGTTTTGTGTTCTTTTTGCTATGATTTGCTACAATGGGATATGCTTAGAATAATAGCAGCATTTCACTAATCATATTTTGATTTGACAAAAGCAAACTATTGCTGTGCAGCAAAAACTGGTCTTTCCCATATAAATTCCAGCTAGCTGTCCATAAATAGCAAGGCATGGAATTCACATGAGGAAAGGGATGAAGACCATTAGAATTTGATCTTAGGAGATAACCCACCTGAGAGATGCAGAAGAAATCAATGGAAAAGCATATATTTGTTCATACCAAGATATCTTCGGAATGAACAGATATCTTCGAAATGAAGGAACACAGCATCTTCGAAATGAGCGGATCTTCGGAATGAAGAATGCAGCGTCTTTGGAATGAGCGGATCTTCGGAATGAAGCATGCAGTATCTTCGGAATGAGTGATCTTCGGAATGAGAATGCAGTATCTTCGGAATGAGCGATCTTCGGAATGAAAACTGCATTGTCTTCGGAATGAAGCCACTTATCTTCGGAATGAAGAACAGAATGTGTTTTTGACCTTTTGACCGATTTTTGAAGCCGAAAAAAGGGAAATAAAGGTTGGAAAAAGTAAAGAGAAATATCTTCCATCTGTCTTTGCCGTCATTTCCGACCAAAGCCATCATTAAGGGAAAGATCAAGTTTTAGTCCTCTTCTAGGATAAAACCAGAATTTGTTGCAGCATTGTAGGATTAGATCTTTTGAGATATTCTTTGTTTGTAATAAGATCATAGGATAGCTATAAATATTGCTCCCGTTCAGGTTGAGCCTAGAGAGAGAGATAGAAAAGGAGGTAGAAAATAGAGTAAGGAAGCTAGCAAAAAATACAGAGTATAACTAGAAATTGACTGTTACAGTCCTGTAACAGTTTTTCAACATAATTCTTGTAATCATGTCTTTTGATCAATAAAGTGCACCAGTTCTATTTCAAATTACTTGTAAATGAGTGTGATTAAGATTTAGAAAAAGAGAGAGACTTACACCTTCTTCTGGACAAAGAGGCTGGCCACTTCCAGACCTAGGAGGAGGACTAACAAAGCAGGTTTTTATTTTGATTTTGCTGCAGCAGAATGAGTTGTAGAACTTGTTATGTCAATTGCTTGTAAATAGTTGACAATATTTGTAGTATTAGTTTATTTATGCTTAGATTAATCTTGTGCTTAAAGTTTTAGTTGCAATCTTACTTTCAACAAAGTTTCCACTTTATTTTTAGATTGTTATTTCTAGAATTTACTATTTTTTCAGCAATTTCTTGCATTTTATGTTTTGCTGTCAAAATCTGAACAGAAGATTGACAACCTTATGTTATAGAACTTTGATAGTTTTTATTTCCACATTAGATCTAAACTTTCATTACTGCAAAAGTAATTAGATTTCCTTTCTGCAATTAGGATCAGACTTTCAATTCTGTAATTGTTAATTCTGCAATATAATTAGGTCTCATTCTGCAATTGTAATTAGGACTTCATTTCTGTAGTTAATGATTAGTTTCCAATTCTGCAACTTAGATTAAGATTTAATTTATGCAATTTAGAGATAGGAATGTTCCAAAACCCCCCACACAATCGGTTCCACCAATAAGACTTGTTGCCCTAGATTGACCTAAGTTATAGCTGTTTCACTTCTTCTCCCATAGATAGCCTTGTACACTGCCCTGGATTGACAGATTCATTGAGAATTAATGATGGTATAATGACTACGCATCACCTCCCTTGAGAGGCGAGACCTTCACAAGTCCTCTCAGTCCAAGGTACTGTGCCATCCTTTTCCCATCCTCCTTTCGGGCATGGATCCTATAGCCTAAAGGTAAGGATGCAAAAAAATTGGAGCGATACATTTTGGTGAACTCGACGTGAATAACATAGGCATATTTCTGATTCAAAAATATAAAAAAACAAAAAAAAAAATATATATATATATATATATATGTATACAAGAAAAACAAAAAAAAAATCATCATTTCAAGTTTGTATGTTTTAGATTCAATTCTAAATAATAGATGCTAAATATTACTTTTAGAAGTACTAAAGAAACCATGAGTTTTTACTCAAATCAATATGAGCCCATCAGTAATGTTGGAAAAATTCAGCCAAATACATTTGTTGATTATGACCAACCTCATCCCTATTCAACACCACCTCCATCACACTTTTCTCATTTTTCATCCTTACCCCAACAAGACAATCCCTTAGCAAATCCTCTTCATAATGATATTATCTATTCTACCATATATCCATATTATGTCTATCAATCCACATACAATCCTCCTCCACCATTTCAATATTATTCTTTCAATACAACACATCCATTTCAACAAGAAAATACTTATTCTTCCAATTCTACCATGCACTCACCTCATATTTCACAATCTTCCTATCTTCATTCTACCCATAATAAATAAATTAGAGGTGAGAAACCATTAGGTCCTTTTATGACAAAATTCCTAAGGCATTTATCAAAAACCTCTCAAAAACCTTCATCGCGTAAATTTACTAAGCTCAATCAACCAATGGATATAATTCTCAAGTATTTACTTGACACAAATAATATTGAACTCCCTTCCATAAGACAACCTGATACCACAGTAGATTGGTTTAAACCTGAGCTACATTGTGAATATCATAGACATATGACACAAAAATGTAAATATTTAAGATGTTCAATTCAAGATTTGATTGATGAGGATCTTTTTAATATAATGGAATTACAATCTACAATTGATGATAAATATCCAGTAAAAAATCAAACTTCTACACAACAAATACCAATAATCAATCAAGACATGGGGATCTCCCAAGAACCCCTACTCAATTATCAACAATAGGAAACCAATCAAATATTGCATGTTAATGTGTCCCTCCATGATGATATTACTAATATTGTAACAAAAACTATAAATGAGCAACCTCAAGTTCAATCAACCCAATCTGATATTCAAGAGATGGATTCCTCATTTGACCAACCTTCAAAACTATCTTTGGCTCTAGAGAATGATACAAAATGCAATGTAAGCATAGAAAGCTCATATTTAAAATGAAAATTTTAATATGAAATCCCCTTTGATAGCCAACAACAAGTGATTAATCCTCAAGAAAAGATATCCCTTTTAGAAGTATTACAAATTTATCACAAGGAAATTTTGTTCAAAATACCTAGCCAACAATTTGTTCCTCATCATATTTTCTCTAAGAACATAATTAATGGTGTAAACCCTCTCGAGGTTAACAATATTTCATTCTATGATGAGGATATTCCTTCCTCTACTCCACAAGAAGACTCCTATCTTTACATTATTGGATCTAGTAAAGAAACACTTGTTAGAACTATCATGGTAGATAATGACTCCTCTCTTAATTTATGCACTTATCAATTATTCCAAAAACTTGAATTAAAGGAAGAAGATCTTAATGAATCAAATGTTCTTATAAAATATTTTAACAATGAAATTCAAGAAGCTCAAGGTACTATAATGTTTCCCCTCAATATTGGATCCAAGATCCTAGATACTCTATTTTATGTAGCATATTGCCCTTCATATTACAACCTACTTCTCAAAAGTCCTTGGATTCATATGATGAAGGTTGTCCCTTCCACTCTTCACCGATGTTTGAAATTTGAAATTGCAAATAAAATGGTTACCATACAGGGTGACCCAAAACCATTTGAAGAATATTTAACAGTTGAAACATCAAGTTCTATACATTCTCTATTATCACAATTATCTTCTATCCATCACTTTTCTTCATCCATATATGATCATCCTTGTTTACCAAATAACACTCATGCATATCTTTCACATATGCTCCCTCCATATTATCAAGACTTGGAATATAGTGATAAGAATGAAGAACTTTCTTATCCTTCTTACATTTAATTTTGTAACATGATCAATTTTACACATATAAAAGTCAAATATTTTGCTATATTATTTTACATTATAACAAATCTTTGGTTATTGCTACCTTTTATTCATCACCTTCTGTTCTTACCTTCATCACAACCAAATTATCCTTCAAAACCTCCTTTGATTTTGAAGCAACCTTAGACATGCTATACTCAAATAACCTTGTATAGTATATATAGACCATCTTGTATATACCACCAATTCCATCATAAATCAAAATCAAAAACATCAAAAAAAAAAATCAAAATCCTCAAAATATTCAAAAAAAAATACTAATGCAACTAAAGACCTTAAAGGTAAATTTGAGCCCAACTGGCTTGGACCATATATTATCACTGCTAAATTTGAATCAGGAGCATACAAATTAGCTACCTTAGATGGTAAATATTTAAAATAACCTATGAATATTATGCATCTTAGGAGATATTACGCATAAAATTTAGTCATTTCATCATTTGTACATATTTTGCATGTTGTCTTATTTTAAAAATATATCAAACTATTTACACAAAAACAAAAACAAACAAAAATAATAAAAATAAAAACAACAATATTCTTGACTCTTTCGAAACCAAAACAAAATAAAGAAGAAAGAGAGAGTCAACATTCTCAAACTTCTCAAAAAGTATTTGTATATATTTCTTCTTACAAATGTTGCAGTTATATATTTCAAATTATTTTGGATAAATTAGCATTTATTTGGAATCCCTCACTTTCACAAACACAAAATAAATATCTTGATTTTTATTTGGCATGATTACTAATCTCTCTTATATCAAAGTCCACAAAATTCAATTAAATAACGTTTGAGCATAGAGAATTGATCTTGTTATTTACTTAAACCAAACACATCCTTTCACAATAAAATGATTATATTTGTAATTTTCATGCTATGCTACATAGTAGAAGTGGTTTCTTGAGCAAAAAGTTTCCCCTGCTATCCTATCATGCACATGGTCTAGAATCTTTGAGAATTGGCAAAAGGACAAGCTCACCCCTACCCAGAATAAAAATCCCTTGCTCTACAGCTAATCCGAGCAAGTATCCCTAGCATAGGAAGAAAAGCAAATTTCAAGAAAAAGAGAAAAAGAAAAATGTTATTTTATATCATTACAGCAATGTTTCAAGCATTATCTCAAAAATCAAGCAAAAATACAAAAGAAAAGCAAAAGAAAGCAAAAGCAAAAGTAATAAAATCCCTCTCCCTACCCATTGAAAAGAAAAGAAGGGTTGATGAGCTTGAATCCCTGGAATTCTCAAATTATTCAAAAACTATGAGGTAAGCCCCATAACAGGTGGTTTGTGCCCAACCTGCTTGGCCTTGGGTAACTCCTAGCGTGGCGATATGTCTGTCACATTAGCGACCTTCTTTTGTACAGACCTATGTCTGCTTATGGATTAGCTAGCTCTTGATAATTTGACTTACATAGTAGTCTGGTATGGTTATATGCATCTAAATCATGGTTAATGAACACTTATTTGGTTCATTCAAATCACTTGTATCAAATTATCTTGCTCAAAACTGGTAAATGAACAATGCAATTGCACACACATTTTGTATTTGAGAGATTTTGTGTATCATTATGATAAATCAAGATTGGTAATGAACTCACATATGCACATGGGATTCCTTATAAATCTAAATTTTGTCTTTAAGATACTTTGAAATATTTCTCCAAATTGTTTGGAATAAATTCATTTTCTTCTTTAAAGTACAATTTTTTAGTATAAAGACAACTACATGCATAATCAAAAATCAAAATTTCTTTCAAACCATACAATAAAAACACACACACACACACACACACACACACACACACACACACACACACATATATATATATATTGTCGACTTTCACGATGATGGTATAGTTCCAAAACTTAAATGGGAGTCTTATGCCTAGCGCAAGTCCTCCTCTTCATATTTTTTGTTTATTTTCAACAATTAAAAATCAACCATACAATATAACTATTATATCAACTTTTTCTTTGGATTTCGCGATGATGGTATAAGTCTATACCTACATATTCTATGCCTAGCGCAAACCATTGTACCAATTTTTATTCCCCATTTATTTAAAATCATAAAAACATATGACTTAAATCATTCTGTTATACAATTATGTTTAAAAAAAAAGAAGCATGCACATTATCACTATTTCATGTCATTATGTCAATATGCAAATTTGCAATGATGGTATAATTCCTAGGGAATTATCCAAAAAATTTATCACACTTAGGAATTTATGCCTAACAAAAATCATTTTAAAATATTTCATGCAAAATATTTTCATGAAAAGTCTGAAAACAAAATCATCATCATCATCATTTGCATCATCACACCAAAGTCTTAAGACAGTCTCTTAATCACTCTTTTACTTTTTAACAATATTTCTATACTGGGATTAGCTTGACAACCGAGCAAGCAGTGACTCCATGAAATGGTCTATAACAGTGAAAATATCCTTTGAAATTATTGTTAAAGGTTCCTTTTATTTTTTATCAAATTATCATCACAACAAACAATTTGTTACATCAGATTATTTCATTTAAATTTTTAAAACATGACATTTAAACCATAATATTTTCCAATGACATAATTACATGAATCGTCAAATCAATCACACCAAAACATTAAAAGCATCATACAAACACATAAGACAAGTCATATGATCAAAAAATATCTCATCTATATATATATCAAATATATGTACATCATATCAAAAATAGATTGGTATGCCACAATCTACATATTGGAATACTCAATCCTCTCAATTAAATATACAATCTCTGTGTAGTGCAGTAGCCTCGCCTCGAGAACACCTTGAGCTCTCAGCCTCATCTCCTCCCCCGCCCTGAGGTGGAGGAGGTGGCCCCATCGTAGTCCGTGTGGTGCCATGAGTCCTAGATGTCGATTGTGATGATGTCCTAGATGACCCCATCACGACAGGCTCTACAATATGAGATGGTAATGGCACCCTCTGCTCTGCTGGCACCGCCTGGTAATATAGAGCTTGATAGAATGTAACCTGGGCAATAGCACATGCTAAATCTCAAGTGCTTGCTCCTCTGCCCCAAGCTCTAAGTCGTGTAGCCTCATCCTACAATGTCTGCACCTGAGCCTGCAGGTGGGCAACCTCAGCTCGGAGAGTTGTTGTCTCACTGCTCTCCCTAGTGTCAACACCCTTGCCCTTATCGGGCGATGGTGGCCTCTCTCTCTATGGAGAAGGGGGTCTTTCCTCCCTCCTCTCCCGCTGTCGCGGGGTCTGCTGAGCCTGTGGTCTCCTATTTTTCTTAATTTTATTCAAAAACAATTAAAAACATTTTAAAATTTTGCTTTTCTGCGTTTTTACCTCAAACGTTCGATTTGGGTAAAAACACGGAGGGGGCACCATAGTAAGCTGTCGTACGATTCGACCTAGAATCATCGCCTAAAAATGGGAATAATTTTTGTTTTCTTGTAGATTGAGAAGAACTCATATTTAACGTATTTTCTTCAAAAAATTTTCTAAAGAGGGGGAAAAATGTAGCACCCTAAAATTGGTGCAGTAAAAACTTAAATAATTACAATTACTCTAGTAATAATTCAAATTCAAATTTTAACCGTTGTTTAACCTATTTCCTCCTTTCCTATGCCATTTTTAGAGTTTGTTTTGACCGTTTGACGATATCGTCATTGATCAGATGATATCACCTCAAATCAAATGATTTCATCTAGGCTAAGATGTCCAGATGATCTTGTCCCAAAACTGATTTTTCACAATTAGCCTCTGTTCCAACGACATCTCTAATTTGGGTAGAAGCGTGTCTGCACCATTTGAGACCCTCCCCATTGGAGATCTCCCAAATTGGGATGATCTCCAACCTCCTAACCTCCCTCGTAAGCCTATTTAAATTTAGGACTCCCCCTTGGCATCCCCCTGGCTAAAATTTCCTATAACACAAGTTCTACGTGCATTAGACTGTCTTAAATTGTTATTTGCCTCCATATTTGTCCAAATTTATTTGCAGGAACCTTAGTATTTTTTAGCCAGAGCAAGCTCAGTTCGTTGTGGACAATCTTGTTCAATTCAATACGATTTCACACCAATTCAAGACGATCTCGACTACAGTCTGCATTGGGGGCAATCAGTGCCCAGAGTTTGCATTTCCTCATTATTTTCTAATGCATTATTCTGTATTTAGTTAATCTTATGATTATTCTTTATTATTTTGCATCTTGGAGTTCACCCATGTAGTTTAATTGCATAATAAGGTCATGATTAGCTATTAAAGTGTTGCAAATTATTTGCATTTCTATTCGGGATTATCTGTTAACATCCTTATTGTCATTTTACATCATTATCCTCCATTAACATTGCTGCATTTTTTGTATTTTTTGTCTATTTCTCTATTTGTAGGTCTTTGACGAATTCATCTAACAAATTCGTCAAATCTCAGATGATCCTGTAGGTCGAAGACGATCCCATAAAATTCCAGACAATCCTGTCTGCTTCAAGAATCAGAACCTCCATTAGACATCCGGATTAGGTATGGCTCTTTAATTTAGCTTTTTCTCTCTATTTCTGCTCAAATCTGTTTTTCTGTATTTCATTTAGTCTGCATTCTCATAATAGAAAAACTTAGATTCATTTGGCCAAACCTAGGACTCAAATGTTTAAAGATAAAACTAAACACATTAAATACATTCCCAACCTAGGCATGGAAATTGCCATTCAAACATTTCCTGGTGAACCGACCATCCATCAAAAAATAACCATAATACACCTCCCCCAAGAGGCGGAACCTTCGCAAGGCCTCTCAGTCCGAGGTACCATGCCATCCTTTTCCCATCCTCCTTTCGGGCATGGATCCTATAGCCTGAAGGTAAGGATGCAAAAAATTTGGAGCGATACAATGCCCATCTTCATAATGCACCCATACATGTAGATCATACATCTAAGCAATACATCTATCATCTAGCTAGTGCATATCATCAATACATTGCATCCATATGACATAAGTAAAACATCCCATAAGCATTGCATACATTTGCATCACATAAACATAAAACAATAAAATGATACACATAATGAACCATAATCAAACTGGAATATCATATATATATGTGTGTCAAATAAGTACATAGAGGTACAAAAATTCTCGTAGGCTACAATAGTGTAGGTCCTTAGACCTTACACTTAAAAATGATACAAAACCATCATGGCTATCAAACTAGGCATGTGCCCCCAAGATCACATCCACCCTCAAATCCATCCCTACAAGTCTATATGGAGCTAGTTTGTGTGCTACTCTCAGAGTGTGCACCTAACCTCTGGCTGGGCCACACTGATGACTACCCTGACTCACTCTACCTGCTACACTATGAGCCCTCTATTGTAGACCTATCCCAAGGAGTATCACCTAACCACCTCATCTAGAGCCGTAAAGAGGCAATATACCCAACATCTTGATGCAGGAGCATCCGGTGGTCAAGGAGCAATCTTGCATCCTCCAAATCATTTTATTGTTTGCTTTTATTTTCTAAGTACTTGTGTTGGGTTTGTTTCGAATCTTGGACCAAGAGGGAGGTTTTGTAAAAAGAAGAGGAAGTTTTAGTGTAAAGGCACAAGTTGCATTGGGGTCGCGAAATCGTGACCCCAAAGCTTCGGAAGGGCAATGGCCAGTTTGAGTCGCGATATCGCGACGTCGCGATATCGCGACGTCGCGATATCACGACTCTTGTTCCGACTTCAACAGCGTTGAACAGTTGGCAATTAAAATCAAAGGCTCGGTGCACACAAAGAAGGGGAGAAGGTTTTGGTCACGATATCGCGACGTCGCGATATCATGGCATCTTTTGCAAACAAAAGAGAGGTGACCGTTGGGTCACGATATCGCGACAATGTTTCAAAGCTGAGGGCGGACGTCAGTTGGGTCGCGATATCGTGACATGTCGCGATATCGCTACATGTCGCGATATCATGGCCCAAGAAAAAGTCAAACGGAAATAAACACGCGGACGGTCGGACAGGGTGAAATTGACACGTGGTTGCCACGTGTCTTAAAGGCAACACGACCAGTGGGGGATAGAGTTAATTTTGACACGTGGAGACACACTTGTAACAGATCATGAGGTTGAGGGCCACGTAATCGGAGGAGAGAGATTTAGACGTCGACCAATTTTAAGTATATTGGGATGTCGTTTCTGGAGGAACCGTAGTTACAGGTGAAAGACTTAATGGCGGAGACATCGATATTTAAAGACAGTCAGATTAAAAAGGCGGGTGCAGGGTATGGGAAGCCATGAATGTAGGCTTTGGACGGATCGGACAGTTGCCATTTATGGCAAAAAATAAAAGGAAAGGAAAATCTTGAAATTTCAACGGAGGGAAAATGAAATTCGAATTGGTCTTTGGGCGGGAGCATTAATTACAGGGAAGGCCGAGACCACATTAAAACGGGGAAAATTTTTATGGGAGAGGGGATGGTGAAGTTCGGGATTGGGGGAGAAGTGGTATACTAGAGAGAATACTGTAACCCGTATTATGCTATTTTTTTAATGAAATTACCATGAAATTACTGTGAATGTGTTTGTGTGAATCCCGGCTTGCCATCAAGTGGTATCAGAGCGGGAGCTCCTGAGCGTGTAACAGATCGCCGGAGAGAGGCAGTTGCACCAGGATCTGTGGAAGAATTCTAAAAAAAAAAAATAATAATAATAATACAGAGAAAATATCATGCCTCCATGAAGGAACCATGGCGGAGCAGGAAATGTGGTGCCGGCCGAAGACTTCTGGGCCTTGCAAAGACAAGTTCAAGCCTTGCAAGCAGAGTTACACAGAAGGCACGAACCCGGAGGGGAAGAGGAAAGTGAAGATGAAGTTGAAGAGGAAGAACAGTCTGAGGAAGAAGCAGAAGCTGTGGATCCAGCTCAGGCCCGGTTGTATAAGGCCATCTCTCAGATTGGAAAATAGCCAAAAATGGAGGTATCTACCTACTCAAGAAATCTGAATCCAGAAGAAGTGATTGACTGGATAAATGATTTAGAGGAATATTTCGAGTATGAGGATATTGAAGACCCTAACCGGGTCAGATTTGCTAAGACCAAGTTAAAGGGTCATGCCAGCATTTGGTGGAGGGGAATGCAGTTGGAGAGAAATAGAAGAGGGAAAGAAAGAATAACAATATGGGATAGAATGGTGGAGAAGCTTAAAAGACAGTTCATCCCGACAGATTACGAGTTGGATCTGCTAAGAAAAATGTAGAGCTTGAGACAGACAAACAAAACTGTCCAAGAGTACACTGAAGAATTTTACAAAATTTCTATTAGAACAGGGCATTTAGATGCAAATAAAGAGAAAGTAGCCCGTTACATTAATGGGTTGAGGCTTGGTATCTAGGAATAACTGAGCCTGGTTCGAGTAAACACCATTGAGGATGCTTATCAATTTGCCTTGAAGGTAGAAGAAAAGCTAAACAGGCGGTTTGAAGGCAAGCAAAGAGGAAGAGGCCGTGGTGGAAGGACTGGTGGGAGGACCAGTGGAGAAAAGTACAAGGATCCAAAGAAGATTGGGGAAGCCAGTAGTAACCAGGACCAAAAAGAAGAAGATTTTTATTAGCCCCGAGATCAGAACAGCTACCCAAGAGGACGGGGTGGATCTGGACGAGGGTTTGGAAGGGGAGTATTTCATGGAACATGTTTCCACTGTGGTGAAGAAGGACACGGGGGCATTTGAATGTCCACAACACCGAGAAAGAACAAACAATAGGCCTGAGGGCCCAGCCAGAGCTACTATGGTAGAGGAGGATGCTGAATCTGAGCATTCCGAAGAAGCGAAGAGAGGAGAAACAATGGTTGTAAGAAGAGTCCTGTTGAATGAGGAGAAGGACACAGACCAGAGGAAAAGTTTATTCCGCACTAGATGTAAATGTGTGGGCAAGGTTTGCAATATCATTATTGATAATGGTAGCATGGATAACCTGGTTTCTGAGGAAATGGTTACAAAGTTACAGTTAGAGAGGAAGAAACACCCACACCCATATCGGGTCGCATGGTTACAAAAGGACCACGGAGCTTTGGTCAATGAGTAGTGTTCTGTTAAATTTAACGTTGGGAAGTATTGTGATGAGGTCCTGTGTGACATCTTACCCATGGATGTTTGCCACATGTTGCTGGGGAGACCCTGGCAGTTTGACCGGAGTGCAGTACATGATGGCCGTGCCAACACCTACTCATTGACAAAGAATGGTGTACGCCATAAACTAAAGCCCTTGAAGGATATAGATGAAAAGGTATGTAATATTTCCAGAGTCTGTTTAGTTGAGGGGAGAGAGTTTCGAACGGGTTAAAGCATGAACATTTATGTTATGCAATAATCCCTAGAGTTAGGGGGAAGGAATGCTCGGGATACCCCAACAGAAGTTCTAAATCTCTTTGGAGGAATTTCTAGACATTGTGTCAGACAATGTGCCTGAGGTCTTACCCCCTGTGAGAAAAATTAGCCATCATATAGATTTAGTACCAAGATCAAGCCTGCCAAATAAAGCTGCACATAGGATGACACCTGTAGAGACTGAGGAGTTAAATAGACAGGTCCAAGAATTATTAGAAAATGGATTAATTCGGGAAAGTTTGAGTCCATGCGCAGTACCTGCAGTGCTAGCGCCAAAGAAGGATGGGGAATGGAGGATGTGTACAGATTCATGGGCCATCAACAAAATTACTATTAAGTACAGATTCCCGTTACCAAGAATGGATGATATCATGGATTGTTTAAGTGGAGCTGAGTACTTCACAAAGATTGACCTAAAAAGTGGTTATCATCAGATCCGTATCCGAGAGGGGGATGAATGGAAGACAGCCTTCAAGACAAGAGAAGGCCTGTTTGAGTGGTTAGTCATGCCCTTTGGACTGTCCAATGCACCAAGCACCTTCATGCGGCTGATGAATGAAGTACTGAAAGAATTTCTGGGAAAGTTTGTTATTGTTTATTTATATGATATATTGATATTTAGCCGGACCCTGGAGGAACACTTGATGCATATCAGGAGAGTCTTTGAAAAGCTTCAAGAAGAACAGTTATTAATAAATTTGAAAAAGTGTAATTTTGTCAATAAGGAATTGGTATACTTGGGGTTTGTAATCTCAGCAGAAGGCCTGAATATGGACCCCAAAAATGTGAGAGCCATCATTGAATGGCCTACTCCAAGAAGAACAACAGAAGTGAGGTCATTCCATGGTCTGGCCAATTTTTATAGGAAGTTCATAAAGAACTTCAACAGTATTTGTGCACCTCTCACAGAGACAATGAGGGGAGATAAAAAGGAGTTCAAATGGACATCAGGGGCTGAAAGGAGCTTTGACACATTGAAGAGAAAAGTTACAGAACAACCTATTTTGGCACTTCTAGACTTCAACAAGGTATTTTAGGTGGACTGTGATGTCAGTGGAAGTGCAATAGGGGCGGTACTGAGTCAAGGAGGCAAGCCAGTTGCTTATTTCAATGAAAATTTAAATGATGCTCGGAAAAAGTATTCTATCTATGATCAAGAATTTTATGCTATAGTTCAGGCCCTGAAAAAGTGGAGACATTATTTATTACCAAAGGAGTTTGTACTATTTACTGACCATCAGGCTTTGCAATACATTAACAGTCAGACAAAACTGAACCAAAGGCACATGAAATGGGTGGAGTTCCTCCAAAGTTATACCTTTGTACTAAAGCACAGAAGTGGGAAGTCAAACAGGGTTGTAGATGCCTTAAGCAGAAGGCAGACTCTGCTGACTAGATTGACAGTGGAAGTAGTGGGGTTTGAAGAACTGAAGGGTCTATACCCAGCAGATCCAGATTTTGCAGAATCCTGGAAGGCTTGCTCAATACCTCTTACCATGGATAGAACAAAATGGTTGGATTTCTTAATCCAAGACGGGATGTTGTTCAAGGGTAGTAAGTTGTGCATTCCTAGAAGTTCCATGCGGGAGAATTTAATCAAAGAAAAGCACAACGGAGGATTGGCTGGGAATTTTGGTAGGGATAAGACCATTGCCTTGATTGAGGAAAATTACTACTGGCCACAACTTCGGCAAGATGTACGGAAGTTTGTGCAAAGTTGCAGAATATGCCAGATGGCAAAGGGTGTAAAACAAAATACGAGGACTGTACCAGCCATTACCTGTGCCTGAGAGACCATGGTTGGACATAAGCATGGATTTTGTTCTTGGATTTCCGAGAACACAGAGAGGAAATGATTCAATATTTGTGGTGGTGGACCGGTTCTCCAAAATGGCACATTTTATTCCATGCCAAAAGACAAGTGATGCAGTTCACATTGATGGGTTGTTCTTCAAATAAGTGGTACGACTTCACGTTTTATCGAGAAGTATAGTTTCAGACAGAGATACAAAGTTTGTTGGGTATTTCTGGAGAACTCTGTGGAAGAAATTGAAGACAGACTTGAAATTCAGTTCAGCATACCATCCACAGACAGATGGACAGACGGAGGTGGTCAATAGAAGCCTGGGCAATTTACTGTGGTGTTTGATAGTGGATCAACCCAAGGGATGGGATTTGGTCTTACCACAGGCAGAGTTTGCATATAACAGTTCAGTTAATAAAAGCACAAATAAATCACCGTTCCAGATAGTATATGGAAACAGCCCGAGAAACAGCCCGAGGAATGTGTCTGAGCTAAGAAAGTTGGACAAAAGAGAAAAATGTAGTGCCGAGGCAGAAGAATTTGCAGAGCATATAAAAATTCTGCATGAGGAAGTAAGAAGACAGATTACAAAAATGAACAGTCAATATAAGACAAGGGCAGACCAGAAGCGGTGGTTCAAGGAGTTCGAGATTGGAGATGAGGTTATGGTGTATCTCAGGAAGGAGAGATTTCCTGCCAAGACTTACAATAAATTGAAGATGAAAAAGTTTGGGCCATGCAAAATACTGGGAAAGCGGGAGTCAAGAAATGCGTATGAAGTGAAATTGCCGAGTTGGCTTGATATTTCACCTATTTTTAATATTTCAGATCTCATGGAATATCATGAGGGAGAAAGTACAGACATGCAAAGTCCAGAACCATGGCAATTTCTAGCCTCTACTCCAAGCACAGATGAGGCCGAGGAAGTATTAGATACCCGTGAAGGCTGGAGCACCCGAAACAGGCAGTATACTCAGTATTTGATCAAGTGGAGGGGCAGACCAACTGAAGATGCGACTTGGTTGTCGAAGACGGAAGTTGACCGCTTGGGTCTCCCCTTAGCCAAACAAAAGTGAGGGTCACTTTTTTTATCTACCCCGGGTGTCTGATGCAGGAGCATCCGGTGGTCAAGGAGCAATCTTGCATCCTCCAAATCATTTTATTGTTTGCTTTTATTTTCTAAGTACTTGTGTTGGGTTTGTTTCGAATCTTGGACCAAGAGGGAGGTTTTGTAAAAAGAAGAGGAAGTTTTAGTGTAAAGGCACAAGTTGCGTTGGGGTCACAAAATCGTGACCCCAAAGCTTCAGAAGGGCAATGGCCAGTTTGAATTGCAATATCACGACGCTTGTTTCGACTTCAACAACGTTGAACAGTTGGCAATTAAAATCAAAGGCTCGATGCACACGAAGAAGGGGAGAAGGTTTTGGTCGCGATATCGCGACGTTGCGATATCGCGACATCTTTTGCAAACGGAAGAGAGGTGACCGTTGGGTCACGATATCGTGACAATGTTTCAAAGCTGAGGGCGGACGTCAGTTGGGTCGCGATATCACGACATGTCGTGATATCGCTACATGTCGTGATATCGCGGCCCAAGAAAAAGTCAAACGGAAATAAACACGCGGACGGTCGGACAGGGTGAAATTGACACGTGGTTGCCACGTGTCTTAAAGGCAACACGACCAATGGGGGATAGAGTTAATTTTGACACGTGGAGACACACTTGTAACAGATCATGAGGTTGAGGGCCACGTAATCGGAGGAGAGAGATTTAGACGTCGACCAAGTTTAAGTATCTTGGGATGTCATTTCTGGAGGAACCATAGTTACAGGTGAAAGACTTAATGGCGAAGACATCGATATTTAAAGACAGTCAAATTAAAATGGCGGGTGCAGGGTATGGGAAGCCATGAATGCAGGCTCTGGATGGATCGGACAGTTGCCATTTATGGTAGAAAACAAAAGGAAAGGAAAATCTTGAAATTTCAATGGAGGGAAAATGAAATTCGAATTGGTCTTTGGGCGGGAGCATTAATTACAGGGAAGGCCGAGACCACATTAAAACGGGGAAAATTTGTATGGGAAAGGGGATGGTGAAGTTCGGGATTGGGGGAGAAGTGGTATACTGGAGAGAATACTGTAACCCGTATTATGCTATTTTTTTAATGAAATTACCATGAAATTACTGTGAATGTGTTTGTGTGAATCCCGGCTTGCCATCACATCTACCACTATCTGACCCTCATACTCCTCCAGTAGATCCTATAGGCATCTATTATCTACCCCTAGATCCAAACATGTTGGTCCTTGAGTAGTTGGAGCAACAAGTACAACATGTCCTCATGCAACAACTCTCTTTGTAGTAAGCTGATCTATCATGAGCTACACTAAGTCAACCTATGGCTTGAGGATGGACTTCTCCTCCTCAAAGTCCCTCCATATGGTCTAGCCTATCAAAATATGGATTTGTAATGTGCTAACCTAAGTCTAGAGCATAGAAATAAAGGTGTCTTGCTGCAAGATATTTAGATAAGCCATCTAAAGCTTAGCCTTGACACGGTATAGTTGAGCCTAGAGGGGAACTCCTAATCCTCTAGAGAAACATCCTCCTCCTTAGGCAAGGCCTGCTCCTCCACTTCTTGATCCCACTCCTCAATTTGAGCTCGTAAACAACACCCCTCTAGATCCTCTAGAGCTACCACATACTCAAAATGCCTTAGACTTCAATTACCATGCCATAGCTACATCACCCACCATTGAGTGTATGCCTCTATAGTGTTGGCATCTGCTATACCAACATCGACTATAGGAGGATATGCCTCCTTAGATACTACTATGACTCAAGGAACTAGAAGATACCTCTTTGCTTTAATCCTCCTATAGAGAACTAGAACTATTGGGATGTCCTACTAGATCCCAAACTACCTAGTCACCTAGGAGAAGTGGAAGAACTCCCTCATCCCTGCCTTGCGATCGATGATCCATCAGTCATACCTCATCCATGCCATATAAAATTCAACCTCATCTCAATTAGGGCAATCCACATAGGGTATACAAATGATATCATGTGCCTATAGACCATACAAATATGGTACATAATGTGCATAGTCTTCTGCATGGCATCAACTCTGTCACTCCTTTACTACCCACAACCATCTAGAATCATAAAACTAAATGTTGGCATCTATCCTGGTGATCTATTGGGGTAACCTTGCTAGGAAATTTACTCTAATATGCTCCCATATCTAGATCTGGAGGAGCAAGCTACGTGTGAACAAATCTTGAACCTATCATTAGATTCTATACAGCTCATCATAAAGTTGTGCTAACAAGGTGCTACCCCGAGCCATAATGATAGGCTCCTCCCCATATAACAGATCCTATACCATGGCTAGGAGGTTCTAGGGGAAACTCACTCCTGAAGTATTTGGAAGGAGTACATTATAGATAACGTGCATGAGGATGATCCGGCAGGCTGAGAAGATGTGGTCCTAATACCAACGAGCAACAAAAACTCCTCCAAGGTGAATATCTAGAAACACTGTCTATTACAAGGAACCAAATAATATATCAAAAAATATTGGCCTATTATCAGTTAGGGATGAAGTTATGGTCTATCCATAAAATTGGATCTTGAAGATCCTATAAACATCCTCAAGAGTAACCATCATCTTGCTAGTCAAGAGATGAAAGGTGTTGGTTCGACAGTCTCATATGTGGGCCAATGTTATGAGGTATGCTTTATCTAACATAATATTCGATAATCTAACAACATACATGAGAACCTGTGCACTAAACCAACCCCAATTTGTATTGATCATGAGTGGTAGTAGATCTACCAACAAATCAAGCTCCTGAGCATGTGGAGACAATGCCTAAAAGTGTAAAAAATGCTTAATTAAATGCACTTAAATTAAAAAACATAATTAAAATTCAAAATATGGTGTAACAATATCCCTAAAAAGCAAGGCTACAAACACAATGATAAAATACACCATGACATGCAAAAAAAATAAAATTTACACTTGAAAAATAAAAAAAAATCAATTAAATTCATCAAAAATAAAAAAATCAAATAATTTTGCTAAGGTTTCATGAGCGCTCAAGCCAATAGTGGCCATGAAAATGACCGTTGATGCCAACAATGGCTAGCCACAAATGACAAAAAATTTGATCATTGGAATTCAAACCAATTGCTTTCAACAACATCGGTCCCTCTTTGACATTTTGGGGGCCACCCTACGTGACAGTGGCCACGAGGTGACATGCCAACAACATTCATCATCACCCAAAAATCCAAAAAAATTAACAAAAACCAAAAAAATAAAGAGAACACACCTAAAATAGCCTAATTTTAAACCTATCTAACGGTGTGGTTCATTACCAACAAATTTAGTGAGGTTCATTTACCGATTACTTAGTTGGTTCATATTTACTAGTTAAATGATAAAATAAGGTTTGAGAAATACCCATGAAGATCTGGCTCCTCTGCTCATGGATGCCTTACCCTACTCTACCATGGTGTCCAGTAATCAATAAATGTCTTGGATCACTATCTCTCTCACCTCAAAGCTCAATTAAAAATTGATAATTGGCAAATAATAAATTGAAAAACTCTAATTTTCTTTTTATATAATTTATTTTTGCTGCAACCACTGTCAGCATTAGGGGCCCACACTTTCTAGTTGCTGACATTGAAAGTGGCCATGAAATTGTAAATTTAGGCCACTTATGCTGACAGATGCTACCAAACATCAATAAAAGCATCAAATTTTTCACCATGGTAAATATCAAAATGGACAAACAAGCACATCTACCAGTCCAAAATAATAAAAAATTGCACAATAACCATAAAAATCATAAAATAAAATTTCAAAAACACTATAAGATCATCAAAGTAAACAAAAAAATCAAATAATATCAAAATTTCAAATGCACCTCATACATAGTTATTTACCCTATACACTTAGTGGTTGTAGTGACTTGCACTCCATGCAATCTAGAAATATGAGTAATTACCATAAGGTCATTTGAGCCAAATTAGTCAATGTTGAACTGCAATGCTTCACTTCAATACTAAAAAAGGCCATAGAGGCTAGAGTATCCCATGGGAATGAGGTTTTTGTTTCATCTCTTTCATGATATTTTAGCAAATCATCAAGGGATTCAGCATAAGCTAAATCAAATTGCTATCATCTTGATTCCCTAAGAAGGCCATTGCGGCTAGACTAATCCATGAGATAGATATGTATAATTACTATTAATGGTTGAAAGCACAATTGTAATGAGAACTACCATATAACAATAGATACAAAACTCTTAAATCATCCAAATCAAATAGCTTGGTCAAGCGACTCATTGCTTTATTCATTTTCCTTCCCTCATCGACTTTTCACTCGAAGGGGTAGCCATAATATCAACAATCATAATCAAAATGAATAAAGGATCACTCGACCATGTTAAATTACATTCATATTATGAATCAATGCTAACAACTATCATAAGCTTACCCTTTTTTGGGGTAAAAAATAAATATGATAGTTAATCTTGAAGTTCTCCTCCTATCAGACTAATTGTAGAACTAATGCTACCTGATCATTGCTGGACTTGCAAAATATTTTGCAAATTTAACCCTTCCATCCCATTGGAAGCAATAATTTTAATATTTACACCTTTTTCATTATTGGGGCATCTAGAGTTGATCAGATCAATGATCATCACACACCATATAATATGGCCCTAGGTGGTCTATTTTTTCTCAATGCTGTGCTTTCCCACAATGCATCACAAAAAGGGGCATCTGTAGATACCTAAAACATGTCATATTTAGGAGACTACTCATATGGGGTAGTTTTGACATGGATCTCTCCATTGCGGCTAGACTAATCCATTGACTGATCTTGGATCTCTCCAAGAGCTAGCATTGGTTCTAACCACTCACTAGACTAATCCATATGACTGATCTTGGATCCCTCCAAGAGCTAGCACTGGTTCTAACCACTCACTAGGGGTAGTTTTGACTTGTTCAATTGGGACCCCTATTGACCAGAGTAGCTACCATCCTAGGCCACTGAAGCTGAAAGTGACCATGAGTAGTCGCTGCTATGGACAACTGCTAGCACTAAAACAAAGTTGACGATGAATATGGGCTCAAATCATGCACGATAACTAAAATTGCATTGGATTTGAGCATTTTTTGGCATGAATCTCCCAGAGTTCCTCCTAACTACCACTCCCATGCAAGTCTAGAATTGGGTCTTTCCCCCTAATGACTAATTTCATGCATATTTGGATCTTGGCTTCTCCAAGAAGTCAAGATCTAAAATTTTGGAGGCCTTCATATGCACCCTCCCAAAAACAAGTATGAATCCAAAATATTATGTAGTAAATCCCTATCCAAGTGAGCAATGAGTTGACAACCCTTGAGGAGATTCAAAATGTTTTACATTTACAGATTTCCAAGCCTGTGACCAACCATTGAGCTTTCAAAGGATTGAGAAGCATAAATTGTAAATTCACACTGATCTAATGTGAATCCCCATTATTTTCACCACAAATCCATCTATAGACATGAAAGTGACACTTGAACATCAATTTGGATGAAGAATTGAGTGTAATAATCCCTATTTTTTGAGGCAAAAGATCACAGTTAGTTCTTTAGTTTGGATAACCATTTCTTTAGTTTTACATAGATTTCTTATTGCTTCTAATTTGTTAGC
Organism: Wollemia nobilis; assembly: GCA_028583015.1. Lineage (NCBI taxonomy): Eukaryota > Viridiplantae > Streptophyta > Pinopsida > Araucariales > Araucariaceae > Wollemia > Wollemia nobilis. The sequence goes on from JAQPPZ010001323.1 coordinate 3,075,069, forward strand.
TTATATTAGAGTATATTAGTCTTTTTCATTGTATTTTTATGGTGATTTCCTAGTTATTCATGCATATTTGCTTATCTTTACCTATGTTTATGCTTTATTGTAAGATTTATCATATTATATTTGAATATTTATAAAGAGCCTTATCATGAGAGGCCTCATATGCTACTAATTTCTTTATATTGTTTTTTTAACATAGATCATAGGTTTTTTATGAATTCAAAGTATCTTGGGCATCGAATACCTCCAATAAAGTGAGAAGAAGGCATCTATAAGCCCTTGAGCAAGATCGTGTTGAATCTAAGAAGCCTGTGGATTACACCATCCCTGCTTAGGGACTTTTCATATTTGTAATAATTGTATCAATCATTTGGTATCCCTAAGAGGGACCTATTTGTAATCGAATTTTAGTATGAATTAATAAGAAGAGACCTTATATTTTTTTAATTCTTTGTCTTTCATGCTTTTATGATTTTGCGCTTGATGTAATGATGTAAATAGCTTAGGTGTATGCTTTTTAGGATCATACACAAGGAAATGAAGGAGAATTCCATCATAGCTATGATGATATAGAATATTTCCTAACAAGACATATCTAGTCACTTTTTGTTTAAATTCTCTTTTTACGACATGCAAAAATCCCTGTGGGATTGCTCTAACCTTAAGGAAATCATGTAATTATGATAAACAATATTGATAAGAAAAAACTTTGACTGACTAAATGACATGTTCCCACTACAATTCGACTTGCACAAATGTAGATTGGAAAATAAACTTTTGGAGAATAGTGGTACCATTCTCCTCTAGACCCTACGAGAGAAAATATCCCCAAGGTGCCTTCTTAAGAAAGTCTTCATCTCTATATAACCACTCATGGTTTGGTTCTATATGGATCATATGGATTGATTCGTGGTTTTCTTGAGTTGCACATCATATCATAGATTGCAATAGTGTTTTTACTTGTATGGTAGTGAATTTAGTAGATGGATTCTAAGGGATTAAATATCCCAAAGACACCATAGTATCTGCAAAATTATTGGATGTTTGAGGGATTGCCTCGATGTCATACCAATCTAGTTGGGCTAGGTAAGTTCCACAAGTTCCTTGTATTATTTCAATATGGGACACCTGCATTGATAAATTCCCTTAACTTGATTTACTATGAGAAGGAAGTCACCAAATATATTCAACTTTTTGATATTTTTGGTGAGCATTTTTTGGAGACCCAATATTAAGGCCTCATATTTAGCATTTTTATTGGTTCAAGGGAAGTTGAGTTTAAATTACAAGGGAATTGGATCACCTTGTGGTATGAAAAACATAATCCCTATGCCACCCCCTTGCTCGCATTTTGAACTAGATAATATCTAGTTCTTCAGATTTGGGCAACTATGAAAATGCAAAGACTACATCATCAAGAAACTCTATGATGAGAGGCCTATGATCCTAAAGAGAAGCCTCTACCAGTTGATCAACTATTACTTATCCCTTTCTTGAATTTTTATTGATGAATTCTAGGTCAAAGTCTATCAATAACATGATCCAATTTGTGGTACATGTGTTATGATGTATTGCTCATCATGTACTGCAAAGGAGTTTTTTTTATATAACATACATTGTATGATTTAGCATGTAGCGGTACAAATTCTTGGTTGTAAATACCACTTCTAAGCATATCTTTTCTATGTATTCATATTGTATCTTTTAACTAACTAGGATTTGACTGATGTAGTATATTGCCTGCTCTTTGTCTTGCACGTTCTTCTAGGATAGCATGGTTCCTAGTGCAAATTCTATGGTAGATATATATAATAAAAATGATACATTTGGTCTAGGTGGAGCTAATACTAGTGGTGATGCTAGGTATTGTTTGATTTTAGTGAAGGATTTTTTATAGTCTTCATCTCAATTAAATGGGACTCCCATGTGTAGCAGTCAATTCATGGATCAACATTTATCCAAAAACTACGTGATGAAGAACTTTATGGATGCTACCTTGCATTGTAGGCTTCTCAATTTCTTTATGTTTGTGGGGGGACACATTTCTAATATAGCCTTGACCTTTGTTGGTTCAACTTTGATCCCTTGTTTATAAATGATGAATCCCAAGAGTTTACCTAAAGTTACACCAAAGATGCATTTCTTGAGATTCAACCTAAAATTATGCTCAATCAAGCAATTGAAGATTTTTCTTAGGACCTCAGTATGATCTTCAAATAGCAATGAATTGGCTAGTAATTCATCGATATAATATTCTAATATTTTATACATATAGTCATTAAAAATGTATGTCATAGCCCATTGATATGTGGCACCAACATTTTTGAGGCCAAATGGTATAAATTTATAGTAAAATATTCCCCATGGAGTGGTGAAAGTGGTTTTGTGCTGATATTCAAGTTTAATCCAAATCTGGTTGTAACCAGAAAAACCATCCATTGGAGATAGCATTTTGTGATCTATAGTTACATCTACAAGAGCATCAATATTAGGCAACAAAAATGAATCCTTAGGTGTTGCCTTATTGAGGTCCTTGAAATCCATGCATATGCAGATTCTTCCATCAGGTTTTCCTATGGGTACCATGTTTGATACCCATTCTAGATAGTCAATGGGAATTATGAAATCTACATCCAACAACTTTTGTAGTTCATATTTAACCATCAAGGTGATGGTTGGATGCATCTTCCTAAGTTTTTTCTTGATCGGTTTCTTGGTAGGGTTTAATGAAAGGTTATGAGTAAAAGTTTTGAATCCAGGTCTAGCATGTCCTTATAGGTCAAATAAAAGATATCAGGTCTCTCTTTCAATAGAGGAATAAGGCTAGCACACTCCTCAAAAGATAAGCTCTCTTCAAATTTAACCATATTTGTATTGGTGGAATCATCGTTGATATCCACTTTGAAGGTTTCCTCTATTGAAATATGTGATCCCTCATCAATATGGTGAGGCATAGGGATCAAATGGATATCATATTCTAGGTGTAAATATTCCACCAAATCAGGATTGAACTCAACATGGTAGACATCATGTGCACATTCTGGCACAAAAAGGAATAGTTGTAGCATTTCTTCATTAGGGAAGAAATATTCAGGATTTAGGGGTGAATTGATGTGGTCAAAATCAATGGCCTCATGATTTAGGTACAAAGGTTTTAAAGGGTCTAATTATTTATGAAGTGGAGTGTTTATATATATGGATACTATGTTGATGGAATGGAAGAAATATCTAGTACAATGTGGATGAAACTCACTATCTTCAAGTTATCTCTCATGCTCTATATGTGGCTCAAGTGGTATGGGGATCATTGGGTCTAATTTAGGAATATAATTGATAATTAGATCCTCAGGTGAAAGTAATTACCTTAAGTTTGAAGGACTAGGAAAAGCTATATATTATATCTCTTCTAAATTTACTGGTATCCTTTGGATGGGAGGACCTAGAAAGACTGCATGATAAATTTATTCCATATCCACAGGCCCTTTGAGATGATGTAGATATTAAGGCCCTAGTTAGACCATATCTATTTCATCTTTATATTCCTTGTCATATGATAAATACTCGTCATCATATTCTTCAAAGTTCTACCTTGATTCATCTTCTTCAAAAGTGGATTCTGAATCAGACTCTTCATTTAAGCTAGGTCTATGAGGTTCAATGCCAATGTCATTGGCATACTAATTACTTTTGATAACCCAATCAATCCTTGGGATGCTTTTTGGGGTAGCCTCCATAGAAATATTCTCATGATATACCAAGGGTGGCTCTATGGTAACCATGGTTATATGCTAATTACTCCTTTGTATGTGTGAAGGGTTGGGGTGATAGGGATTCCAATCAATGTCCTCCACCAAGCCTAGATTCAAATGATACAATGATGCTACTAACAACTCATCTTACCATCAAATGTGGCAAGGCCAAACTTGTTAGTTTACAGTTGGTACTACGGTTGATATAGAGTTATACACCCTTGTTCAAATAAACCTAATTTGTAACCATGCCAATGGTAATGATTAAAATACTAAAGGGTTAACTCTAGGTTAGATAAATAATGAATGATAGTAGTAAATGGTTCATCATCATCATCCTCTATTGTCAAGCAACTTGTGATTTAATTTAAATCCCCATAGATGAAATTGGTCTAATTGGGTGGCACCCTTAGTGGTACCATTGTTACAATGGAAAAATAGGGGGTTTGAGGCCTCCCCATGTCTTACGCAGACTCTATAATAGGTGTGAAAGTTATATTTTGTATAATATATTCAGCTAACCTAGGGTTAACTAAATGACTCACACCTACGATGCAGATGATATGGTTGATGGCACATGTGAGGTAGGCTGAGGTACATCCTCAACTACATTGTGCATATTTTCCTCTTCCATAAGATTTGGAATTTCCATAGTTGCAATGTTTGGAATTACATTAGGTTCCTTTTCACCTAATACTACCTTTATATTTTGATCATTAATTAGATTTGTCGATGTTGTAGGATTTTCAAAAGTAGCCATTATATTAGGGGTTGGTTGTGATGCCGATGTAGAAGGATCAATGCACACTAAATTTGACTTATCCATTGGATGTATGATAGGACACATAGGTATAATATCCAAGTGAGTATATAAGAGGATGAAGTCTCTTGGAAAGTCAACTTGGTTGACATATTTAAGTAGCTCTTCATTCGATGGGACTATGTGTAGTTGTCCCTCATACACATATGCATTGGTGAAAAATTGAGGGGATGCAATGCATATCCCTTATCCATGAATGACCTAGTAGTATGTTATACTCCATAGCACCCTATACAACATGGCACATCATTGAGATGGTTTTTAACCCAACCTAAATAGGAATGACTATTGTGCCTACTATAGAGCATAACACATCATTAAAAGCTTGTAGTGTAAAAGTTGAAGGTACAATATGCAACTTAGGTAAGTTTAGGTGTCCTAAAGCCTTTGTGGTTATTATATTTATTGATGATCCCATGTCAGTTAAAAATAACTTAAGGGAGTGTGGTTCATACATGCAATGATATGTAGTGGTGGGTATGCTATAGCAATGGAAACCATTTTGATTTCATGATCATAAAATTGGATCACGGATTCCTAAACTATTGCACATGCCCCACAAAGTTAGTGAAAGATTTGGGATCTTGGGTTTGAACTTAAATGGCTCTTAATATTTTCAATAGCATCTCCCTATGCTTAGGATATTGTTGTATGATCTCATATATCGATAATTTCATTGAGGCTATCTATAGACTTTGGATGAGTCTATTCCTAATTATTACCACCAGTCTTGTTGGTGGGCCTAGAAATAGGTTCTATGATGGCATATTTTGAGGCACAAAATGGATTCAAATGGGCACCACAAGAGGTTCTTGTTGGTTATACCTCCCATTTCTAGTGACCACATTCACCATACCGATAAATCCTTTAGTAGGTAGATCAATCCATACTTGGTTGACATATCTGGCATTGTTCCTTGGTAGTTCATGATTCATGCAAGTATGAATAATTAAATGCTATTTCTCTCTGAGTAAATATGATATACTTGTGAAAGTATGAATTATTAAATGCTATTTCTACTTGAGGAAATATGATATACTTGTGAAAGTATGAATGATTAAATGTTATTTCTATAGAGGAAATAAAGAATACTTGTGAAAGTATGTTTTGCTTAAATGTTATAGGCATGAAAGGGATCTCATGTATGAATGAACTTATGCATTCTCTAAAATGGACTAGCAATAGTTATCTATAATAATACTTGTTTCAAAGGCATATCCTTGTGAAGGAGGATATGAGATGAAAATGGGATGTTCAATCTTAGGAAAGTATGGGATTTCCTTAATTTGAATGTTGAAATGCTTTAAACAATTACATTGAGGAGAATGAATTATGTTTAGTTGCTTTCAAGGAAAAATTATTACATACTATTGTGTGTCTAGAATAAATTTAATATACATATAATGGGTTTTCCTGCTCCTGAAAACACCTACAATCTAGTATTAGTGACTCAAATGAAGTCAAGCAAATATTGACACTATTGGAATTCTATTGATCGTATGTGTACATAATGTAACAATACCTCTTAGTAGAAGGTCTTCATTATTGTAAATTGTATTTATTGAGTTCAGTTGTAAATGAAATATATCACTCCTTGAGAGGAAGTGTATACAATGTAACATTTGACTTCAAATAATCATAGAGGAAATGTAGAGTTTCATGATGAATTAAAATCACCTTATGGCAAGGTTTGAATCTCTAAAAGTGACTCTAAAATTGTATCTATTGATATAGAGTGACCTTAAAACTAAAAGGAATGCTTGCTTTATGCATGACACTTAGAGATTAATTATGGGAATTTTTGTAAAGGGAAAACCTTGAAAGTCTTATTTATCATGGAGGTTATAGTTGGTTAAACCAAGTAAGAAAAAATGGTAGACACTCACAAGTCTATGCAGGTTTGTGTGATAACCCCCTTAGCTCCTATGGTTGATATGGGAAGACTAAGCATTGCAATAATTTGTGGTTCTATCCTTAAGGAAGAACCAACAAAACCTCAAGGCATACACCTAGTGTATGGTTGAAAGAGACCTAGCATAAAAACTAGTTTAATATTTGATTTAAACTAGTAGGGAAAAAGGGCATTCCTATTTGAGATAGGAGAATTCCTAATTGCAAGGTAAAGAAAACTTACCTGCAGGTCATTCTAGGGGTTGGCCACTCCTACCCAAAGGATAGACACTAACCACATTGGATTCCTATGAAGTACAACCTTGAACTTACTTGGATACTTATCTATAAGAGAACCACATGAATATACTTTCAATACAACCATGAGCTAATGACCGTGATAAGGACTAGATACAAAATAAAATTCTCTTAGGTTGATTGGTATTGACATTGGAGTTATTACATCTAATGCCAAAGTTGAATATATTTTTCTAGTTAGCAACTCAGAATAAGATTTTGATCATTGAAAATATTTAAAAAAGAGGTTGGTCAATGCTAAGAATATGTTGCCTCTATGGTGCTAATGAGGAATAGATAATCCTTCAATGTTTATTATATGTGGAAGTTCTTAACTTTATTTTTATTTTTTTAGGACTAAGTTGGATGGTTTCGTGTTTGCTTGTTGATGTTTCCACTCAATGGTTATCTCCTTTTCACTCAATGGCCATCTCATTTTTACTAGCAAGTATGGAAGGAGAGGACTAATAGAATTTTTTAAAACTTCAAAAGAGATCTTACATTTGTTTGTACCAACTCCTTGACATCCACCTTGGAGAATGTTTCCCCTATAGATTTGGAGGAGGGTAGATTTGAGGAGACTGAGCTTAAAAGGAAAATTGGCTTTCAATAGAGTAATAGGATTGTTGGTCTTCCTAGTCCTAATCCCTAGGCCCTTGTGAGGTTGAAACCTCCTTCTTTAGGTTGGGTTAAATTGAGCTTCAATGGAGCTTCCAAGAGTAATCTTGGTAATGTTAGTGCTAGTGGGGTGCTTAGGGATGACAAAGTTGGGCTTCTACTGGTGTATGCTAAATTATTATATATCTAGACTTGCCATGTTGTGGATGCCAGATCCCTTTACCAAGGTCTCCTACTTTTGGAGAATATGGGGTATAAAAAATTTTGCATTGAATGAGACTCTCTTAATATTATAAACTTGGTCAAAGGTGATTCAATCCTTGGTTGGAATATTGAGGTTGTGATTATGGAATCTAGGTAAATTATTTAGGCTAGAGAGGATAGGGAGATAAAGCATATCTTTAGAGAAGGAAACTACCATGTTGACTTTATGGTAAGTTTGGGTATAATTATTAATGGTCTATGTATTTAAAGAGACAATTTTCCCAAAGGTATTCTTCAATTGGATTTAGTAATGCATGCTTCTTAATGCTCTGTAAGATTTTACTATTTATGAATAAATATTTTGTGCACAACCATGTGGGATTTTTGGTTGGCTAGGGGGTTCACTAACACTATTCTAATTTTATTTCTTGTATCAATTTGTAGTCGGTTCGCTTGGTGATGGGTGTCCAGTTGTAGTGCTTTATAGTCATTGTTGTCCTTATATTTCTGGTCTTATACCAATTTTTGCATGGATTATCCTACCGTAAAAGGTTTGGGGACCTTTTCAATACCCCTTCTATATCTAATAAAAAAATGTGCAAGTGTAATGTGATTATATGTGCATAAGTGTCTTATATGTAAGTGTGCACAAGTATATTTTATTAGAGAGTGCTAAGTGAAGAGTCATGTCTATGTGTGCATACAAGATAGATTCATTTGTATTTAAGTGTCAAGTAGAGAAGCCAAGAGTCATGAGACTTGGCATAAGGAAAGGAATAGTCAAGTAGACAAAGAGTCGTTCTAAAATGGCTATATATTAATACGTGGAGGATCATTAGAGATATAGAAGAAGATTAATATCATCAAGTGTAAAAGAGAAGTGCTATATCTATAAGAGAAAGAGGAGAAATATAGTTTGCATACATTTGAGCAATTAATATTGTAATTGTGTTACATGTTTTGTTCATGTATGATTCAATCTATTTAACATTCATATTGTTGCTTATTATTGAATGTTATTTGATATATTATAAGCCTTAATTTACATATTAATTATCTCATATTATTCTACTTACATCATTATTTTAATCTTACTATATTGTGGCTATCTTATATTTGATCCTATGGAATTTATCCTGAGTTTCATATTAACATTGAGGCTTCAAAAGCCATCATGAAGAGATTAATTTATCATCTAACATACCTTTCTAGAAAATAAATCATGGTCAAACTAGGTGATAAGATGGGGCACTACTATAATATATAATTTTATGTTAAATATATTTTTAAATTGATTAAGAGGTATTGAAGATCTTAATTTATAAGTTAATAATATTTTAAAAAACATACATGAAGGAACATATATATGTGTAGTCAAGGCCATTTTATAAAACAATATATATATATATATATATATATATATATATATATATATATATATATATATATATATATATATATATATATATATATATATATATATATATATATATATATATAGTTCAAATCTTACCAAGCAATACATACATAATTGTCAAGCTTATTGTAATACCACCATGTAGTCATGATGTAATACAAGTGAAAACCATTTTTATCTCATATAATTAATTAAAAAATATTATATATATATATATATATATATATATATATAATATTTTTTAATTAATTATATGAGATAAAAATGGTTTTCACTTGTATTACATCATGACTACATGGTGGGATTACAATAAGCTTGGAAATTATCTATGTATTGCTTGGTAAGATTTGAACATTAGTTTTCTCCTTGAAAGTTGAGAAATTTAATTGGTTGAGCTAATTCCATTTGATCAAAGTGCATTCATTATTATTATTTCATTTAATATTATTTTAAATAGAAGAATGTTTGTTCCAATGATGAAATATGGTAAACACGAGAAAAAAATATAACCTATAGTTTTGATAGTTACGTAGTTAGATACTTAAAAAGTTGTTTTACTACAACCAAATTAAATTAATTTTTATTTTATTTTAAAGATAAACTTTTAGTTATCATCTTGTAATAATAAAATAGGAATAAAATGTTCTTATACTCAAATTTAATATAATTTTTTTGAATTAGTCACCCATATTACATCACCACCACATGGTGGTATTTTAAAAAATTAGAAATTATGCATATATCGCTTGGAAATATTTGAACCTTGTTCTTCTTCTTGAAAGATGAGGAATCTAACTAGATGAATTAATGCCATTTGATACAAATTTAATATAAAATAATATATTATTATTTACATATATTTAATATATTAATTATAAATTTTTAAATTTGATAAAAACATATCAATATAATTATTTATTTGTTATAATAGTTTTACATCATAAAGTATTTTATTTTTCATATTAAATTTATATATTAAAATTTTATATTTCTCATGTTTTATAAAAATGCTTTGTATAGCATTAAAATTATGTCTTTAATATCATTTCCTTTTGCATTTTACCTTACCTAGGTTTAATGTGAAACAATATTAAAAAAAAAATCATTTGAGCATATACATATATGTAAAAATAAAATGGATCTTGTACTTATATCGAAAATCTAATATAGCCATGTTAGCTATGCTTACTATTATTAGATCAATCCCTAGATCAGGTTAGTTGTCCCTTACACATTAGGGTTAGGGTTTGTTAATTTTTTAGACTATAAAATATACGAGGTTTGTTGTATTTGGATCATCATTCATATTTATAATTTTTATCACCTCATGTGTGCATAAGAGACTTCACCATATATAAGTGGATAAGAAAATTTGCCCTCTCCAAGTGGCTAGGATTGTTCTAAGAGTTGGAATCATATTTATTACTTTTAATTGTGATTTGTTGTTGTAAAATCTGATTTCTATAGTGACAAATGATTTATGTTACTACATATCTAGAATTTATAATTACTCTTGTTATTTTTAAAAGTTGTGTATTTACAATTGCCATAAAAGCAAATATGTTATCTCCCTATGATTTTGTGAAAAAATAATAGAGGATAGCAAATATGTTATCTCCTTATGATTGTATGAAAAAATAATAGAGGATGTGCAAGATATTTTAGAATCTCTTCCATCTCGATCTGTGTTTCCAATAATGTATATTTAGTAAACAAATCAGCCATAAAATTTCAATGTGATATTTTCCTATAATATTATTATTTTTGGTAAATAAAAGTCTTCATTAATTACCGAGTTTTGCAGGTTAACCCAAAACCTATTACAATATCCAACATTTTGTTGGGATTGTAGATCCTAGTCATCCTTGAAACTTTATTACCAGAACTTGTGTTGAATCCCCTACAACACCTTACTAACAAGGCACACCCATACCTAAACATAACTGTAAACATTACTTACATTGATAGGATATTGAAGTTTGGAACTTTTCACTTGTGAAACTTGTTGCTTGCCCATTTCCTATTCTCTGTCGAAATCCTCCAAGGCTTACACCCTGTTACCTTCATTTCCATTTTGGTATGATTTAGAGGGAAACCCCATAGTTATTACCAGCTCCATGGGGAAAGAACACCCATTCATATTTCTCCTTAATGAGTAGGTTTCTTTTCATGACTAATAATGTTTTCCACTTCACATGGCACACCTTATGTCCATGTCACCAAACTACCAACATCAACACCTATGTTGGCTAATTTTTTAGCTGACCTATTGGCCTCACGGTACACGTGACGAGCCCTCCTATTCTGTCTTGCCGCAAAAATGATCCTCACTTCATGGATGACTCCCTCGATTATCCATGGAGGTTTTTTGCAATTGGTTAACAAGTTGATGATGTTAATAAAATCACCTTCAATCATCAAGTTACCTTGAGTTGCTTGGGCTACTTGCAACCCTCTCCAAAGGGCTTTAGCTTCTACTTTGTTATTAGTTCTGATTCCCAATGGTTCAGTGAAGGCCTTTATTGGATTTCCTTGATGATCCCTAATTATTCCTCTAGCTCTAGCTCTTCCCGGGTTCTCCTTGGCTACACCATAAAAATTTAGTTTAAACCAACCCTAGGGGGGTGGCTCCCAAGAAATCCCATTTCTGGGATTGGGCAAAGGAATGGAAGGTTTGTCCTCAATACCTAAGGCCCAAGCTAATTGTTTTTCTTAGGGAGGAATTGAGTGGTTCTCATCCACTGAGGTTCTAAGGTTTTCTTTCGCAAAGACAACAATCCTGTTGAGGATGGATTTTGGGTTGTGAATGGTATCCTTAAAGGCTCTATGATTCATTTCTAGCAAAATCTACCAGAGAAAATGATGCCAATATATTTTTCATAGGTACTTAAGTTTTAGGCTAACAAAGGGTTGAGGCCATTGATGGAACACTTCAAATATAAGAGTAGGCTTAACCCACGAGATCCTAAAGGCTTGGAAAAGTTCATTCAGGATGGACTCCACTATCGAACACTCTAGAAAAAAGTTTTGGGTTGTCTCCCATCCTGCCTTGCACATGTAGCAATGGTTAGCAATAACCATACCTTTGGATAACATATTGTCCATAGTGAGGATTTTTCCTTGAATCACCAGACATGAAAAAAAGGATATTTTAGGAATTAAGCATTTGATCCAAACCAAACCCGTTTGAAATTGTTGACCTTCCACACTGAGAAGAAAATTATAGGTAGACTTAACTATGAAGTCACCACTTTCAGTCTCAGCCCAAACAATGTGATCTTCATCCTCTCAAGAGGGAATAATTTGCTGAGTTAAAATGTTATAAAGCTCTTCAGACTCCGCTTCAAAACCCTGTACTCTAATGTGTTTCCACCTGTTGATATTTATATCCTGCCACATATAATTTGCAACCTTCTTCCCAATATGCTGCTCCATATGCTCTTGAATCCTAGCCAAACGAGGATTCTGGGATAACTCCTCGGCTCTCACCCATCGATCCTTCCAAAAGTCTATTTTTTTCCCATTTCCTATAATCCATCTAAGACCTTTCTTGACAAGATCCCTGCTTGTGAGGATTGCCTTCCAAAAATTAGACCCCCTGCTTGCTAAGTTGTCATTAAGAAAGTTCACACCTTGGAGGTATTTCCTCCAAACTATGGCAGTCCATTCATTATCAACCTTAGTCAATAACCGCCATGCTTGTTTGGCTAACAAAGTTGTATTGAGATGAGCAACTCTCCTCAATCCTAACACCCCATCAGATTTAGGTTTGCAAACCTTGTTCCAAACTACTAAATGGATCCTTTTCTTATCCTCAGTCCCTGACCAGATATTTTTTTTTTGAAGTTGCTAAATTTTGTGATACACCTTGCTAGGAGCTCTGAACACTAAAAAATTTCCTATAATATTATGATTTAGTCAAAAAAATTTTATTTATCAAACTTGAAAAAATATGGTCAAAGGTGTTTACACCCTTGTGGAAGACCTATATCATTCTAATTATCTTATTGAACTTATCAAATTAATATATATTTGTGGTAGCATTTTTTGTGATTAATAGACGAAATCCTTGAGTTTTATTCTCAATTAGTAGTGTATGTGTGATCATTCAATTTATTTTGTTTAGGAATAAGTTAAATTTGTAGCATGAAAATATATATAATGATTTTTGTGTGATTTGAAAGAAGTATCTACCAAGATTTTTCCATTATATTTCAAGATTTTAAATGGTTGAATTATAATTTGGGAGGTGGGGTGATTTTTTTGAGATATGAAGGTTTCAAATATGATTGTGTGAGGGTTTTATTTGTGGTTCAAGCATAGGAAATGATAAAGGCTATTTTTTGGGGCCTACAAAACTTAACAAACATTGTTTTTTTTGTCGTTTCCACCCAAGATAATCACGGGATATGTTGCAACAAACCCATGGTGGGTTAGGAATCTATAATTCAATAAATATTCATGCTATGGACCTAATTGAAAACTGCTTCCAATTTGTTTCCAAAGAAAAAATAAAAAATCAAACATTTCCATAGCATCCAAGGCATGGATTAATGAGACCCAAAAACAAGTTTCAAGTTGCAGATCAAATAAGAGAAGCCTCCTTAGAAAAATAAAAAATGATTCAAAACTCAAGCAATCCTGATGCTAAGGAACAACCCCCAAAAAAATTCACTATGGAAACCCCTTGCAAGGGTAAGGATTTAAAGGAATAAACCCCAAAAATGAATTTTAGGGATGCCCTATATGGTAGATAGTCCTTGAATAATGGTGACATTAATTTTAAGGCTTCTCATTGACCTCTAAGAATGCCTAAGATTGATCTTAAAAAATTGATTCAGGATGTCTAAAAGTAGCTGATGGAATCCCAGTTAAGCTAAAAATGGGCAACATTCAATATGGCATAGAATAGCTGGAGAGAAGAGGAACGATCTATCATTTCTTGGATTTTCTTCTGACTCTATCTTCTTTCAAAGTGTGGGCTACAAAATACTAGAAAACACAAGGTGAGTTACAAATATATGTTTATCCCAATGGTTATTTTATTGTTATTTTTTCTAATGATGAGTTACAAATATATTTCAAGGGGATCCCTAGTTCTTTGGAAGGGAAAGAATTTTCATGAAGCCTTGGCACACTAAACTTAAAGTCAAAGAAGAGATGCCTTATACATAATCTATGCGGGTTAGACTCTTTGGCATCCCAGTTTACTTCTAGAATATGAATGTGTTTTCTACAATTGAAAACTCCATTGGAACTTTCATAATGATTTCTGACTATACACAAATTTGAACACATTATTTATGGTCAAATTTGTATCTTAATGGATTTTGACAAACCCCTTCTAGAAAAGAACTTGTTACAATTTAGGGAGGACACTTGGGAGCAGGTGGTGGACTATGAGAACATTTTTTTCATTACATAATATGCCATAAAATTTTTATTTGGCTAGTATCTATCCAAATAATATTCTAGATCAAAAGAAAGAGGACACAAACTTAGCAGGTTTTCAAATGCCTAAAAATAAAAACACAAAAAATTCTATTTATGAAGGATCAAGTGATATCAACTAATATTTTTGGAATTCTTTCCACAAATAACCTTTTGTCACAACCCACCCCTGTAGGACCCATAATGAGGGAAAAATATAATCAAACTTATTATTTTAATGTCTAACATTGTTGGTGCTATGGCTATGCATGGATATGATGTAGCATTTGGTTGTGATTTATGTCTATGATGTTGTTATATATTTATGGTTTTGCAAGGCTAACCATGCTTGTAGGTGAACAATGTCAAGCTATCAATATGATAATAGCATTGATGATACCTTTAAATTGATTAGAAAAGTAAGCATTTAATATTATCTCATGCATATAATGGTTTGATTAGAATTACTAACCATTGCATTATTGATCTAGCAATTTAATATAAAGCTTTGATGTTGCTTTTAAATTATTTAGAAAAGGAAATATCTAATATTTGTTTATGAAAATAATGGTTCAATTAAAAATATTAACCATTATAATATTATGCTAAAAATTTAATAATAGCTTGGGTTGTTGCTCTTTAAATTACTTAGCAAGGAAATATTTAATATCGTTTAAGAGAATAAGGGTGAATTAAAATGATTTACCATTATATTATTCCAGCTAACAATGTAGTATTTATTCCATGCATATGATAGATTCATTTAATGTGGCAAGGTTATGAGTGATTTAAATATATTTTTTATGTATGTGTGAGCTCCTTTGAATTTCCATATGAGGCAAGTGTGCAATATACATTTGAGTTAGTTATTTTGCATAAAGAAACTTATGGTCTCTTATCAGTTGGACTGAGCAAGGAGGCTAACCTTAATGGCAAGTACCTCCCCTACCACCTTGGAAAAGGGTTCAAGTTCTTGGGGACTACAAAGGGGGATGGAAGAGGAGGAAGCGAGGATGCTTTTGGATGTTTTAAAAAAAATAGAGGAATAAGGAAGGGATTTGCAAAAAAATTGGGGAGGTTGAGAAGAGAAAGGCTTGAAGGGAAGGAAGATCAAAGAAAATCAAGAAGAGGATTTTTCAGGTAGGGCTCTCTTATTTAAAATTATTTATGATAGTTTTCATGAAGAATTTTATGCTAATATATTTAGAATTCTTGCTTGTCTACATGTTATTTTCATTGGTCCTTGGGAGATTAAAAAATGGGGGCTTGTTATGTCTTCTTAAAGTGGAGGTGACTTTAAGAACAATACCTAGTAGAGAGACTGATATTGTGTCTAGGTGAAGTCTTAACCTATGCTTACCTATTAGCATAGTCATCTCCATATTATTATTTTGTAGCCTTTCTTATGCCATCATAGAGGATTAGTTTTACCTATAGACAAACCTACCCCCCCACTTGAGGAATTTTACTCTTTACTATCATTCAAAGTAGCTTCGGTCACCTTTTCATGTGTAAGAAGAGGATTTGTGACTTTTATTATTTTCTAAGGTTTAAGGGGATATTTTAATCTATTTTTTACTCAACATTAATTTCCCTTGAAGCAGATGCAGTTGTCCATTTAATAGAGCATCTCAAGGACCTAGTTCAGTGTTTATCCTAAAACTAGAAGTTTGTTTAAATATTTTTTAAGGATATCCTAAAGTCTTACTTGATTTTTGATCTACCTAATCCCTTATGCTTATCGAGGCATGGATGATAGCGTGATTCTAAAAACACATCTCTACCACATCTATTTTTAGCTTTTCCCTAGCTACTTCAGATTTGATTCAATTTTTCTAGTGCCCCACCTCTGGATACCTTCTCTATTGTATATGTGGTCAAAATTATTGATAATTCCCCCTTGCACTTGCAGGTGATGTCTATTTTCTACCATAATACCTCAGTTACCACCCTTCAAAATAAATCCTAAGGTGAAACTTAGGATTATAAACTTTGTCACCCCTGCATCACCTAAATTGTCATCCTACATGGTGGCTCCATGCTTGGGAGAGCACAAGGTAAAGAAAGGCTTCTCAAGACTTCCTACCAAAATATTCCACATGGAATATTCAAAATTCTAGAGTCAGTATTAAAGGGAGTGAAACTCCCTTAGGTTCTCGACCACCAAGTTGTGGTCGAGGACCAAGCCACCTGGTAGTTGCTTGGCACCAATTGAAAGGTGCACATGTGGGAAGATACATGACTACTATTGATAGTTTATTAAAACTAATTATCCTCTCACCATGTGCTGCTTAGATTTTGTTGGGTTCTATTGTGCTTATTTGAAACACATTTTTGTTTGTTTGTTTGTGAAGCACTATTATCCCACATTATGGGTGAGGAGAATCAAGCATGGTTTTAAATGGAAAGTACTCCCTTAGAGAGTGACCACCACTTGGTGGTTGAGAGACCATTGAGAAGGGGCCACTCTACACTAGTTGTAGGTAAATATACTTAGACATGTGGTATTACTAGTTGCTTGAACTACCAATGTTGATATGGTTGATGATTTTGACTCGTTGATGGCTTTCTAGTTTACTGTGGTGATAGTTGACTATTGAATAGACTAAATTTTTTGTCAAGAAAAAGGATCTCCTTTCATTTTGAGGTAGTTATACTCACTTAAAAAGAGTGGAAGGACCTTATAAAGGAAAGAGAGAGATACCCTTTTGAACATTTCAAAGGAAACATGGACTTTTAATTGGATATTGAAAGAAAGTGGAGAATAAGTTTATTTTATTATTAAATAAAAGGGATCATCTAGTTCTACCTTGATTAAATGAAAGACCATAAAATTGGTTTTAAACCCTAACTTAAGTGAAAGGTCATTTATCTAACTTTAAACCTTATTTAAAGGAAGGTTATTTATTGATTGAAGGAAAGGTCATTTATCTAACTTTAGACCTTGATTAAATGAAAGGTTATTTATTGAACTTTAAACCTTGTTTAAAATAAATATTAGATGGACTCTAATTATATGAAAGTGATTATAGAGAATGAAAGACCCTATTGTTTTAAGATTAGTTGTATTTTGAATATATGAAATTGATTATAGGGATTAAAATACCCTCTTGTTTTAATATTAATTGGCCTTATGTAAATTATGAAAGAAAATGTATTTATTTTAATTTGATAAGTTGAAATATGTTAGTGGATAATATATTTCATGAGATAGAAATATACATTAGTGGATAATGTATTTTATTTAATTTGATAAGCTAAAATATGTTAGTGGATAATATATTTCATGAGATAGAAATATACATTTGTGGATAATGTATGTCAATGGTTAAGATGAATTTTTTTAGTGGATAACATATGTCATGAGGAATAAATTTACATTAATGGATATTTTATGTGCTTTTATTTGATGAGTTGAAATATATATTAGTGGATAATATGTTTCATAGGTTAGAAAATACATTAGTGGATAATGTATTTCATTTTATATGATAAGTTGAAATATGTTAATGGATAAAATATTTCATGAGGTAGAAATATATATTAATGTATAATGTACTCCATTTGATTTGATAAGCTAACATATATAAGTGGATAATGTATTTCATAGATTATAAAATACATTAGTGGATAATGCATTTCATTTGATTAGATAAGCTGAAATATGTTAGTGGATAATATATTTCATGAGATAGAAATATACATTAGTGGATAATGTATTTCAATGGTTAAGATGAATTATGTTAGTGGATAACATGTTTCATGAGGTAGAAATATACATTAGTGGATAATGTATATCTTTGGATTAAATGTGATAGAAAATAATTAGTGGATAATATATTATTTCTAGTCATATTATAGATTTACTTTATGTCATTTTATTATGCATCTTGTGTTTTCTATCTCACATTACATGCTTCATCAGAAGCTAACAACCATATCAGAGCTATGGTAGGCCAATAGAAAAACCACCATTTTCATAGACCCTAAGTTTTTGCCAAACTGATGCGCCATTGGACCAATCACTAAATACTCAAGAGAGTCTAAGTGGTAGAATTAAGGAGAACCACAAGATTAGGATTGAAAGAAATATCATACTATGGAATACTAAGATGGCATATGGTTGGAGTTTTTCCACAGAGTTTCAATGGAAAACTTATGAAGACTAGGACTCAACATTTGATCCACTAGTTTGATGTGACAACTAGTGAAGCTCATCAAAGATATCTAGATAAATTGACCTGAAGTTTCTTTTATTGTAGGGAATTGATTCTCAAATGATTATGACACCTCTTACAATAGAAATATAGGAGATTTCAACTTTTTTTCCTAAAAATTAGAGTGATTTCATAGTGCAGATATTAGTTACTACAAGATAATAATACTATAGAAGAAACTTGTAGAGTAGAATTGTGGTGAATTTGGGAGACATGATATCTCCATTGGTAGATTGGAAACTTCACAAGAAAAAAAAGGCCATAGAAGCCTTAAAAGGTCATAGTATCCTTGATCCGGAAGAGAAGTCCATAAAAACCTTGATCTAGAAGGAAAGGTCATAGAAATCTTAAAAAGGCCACAAAAGCCTTGGTACTGAAAAAGGTCACATAATCCTTGATCCTAAAAAATGCCACAAAATCCTTGATACTAAAAAATGCCACATAATACTTGATATTTAAGAAGACTTTAGAAGAAAATATCTAACTTAGAAGCTAATTTTAGTACTAATATTTTGTTGCAAGAATAGGAAGATTTAGTGAGTTAGAAAAGCTTCCTACAAGAAGGTTAGAAGGAGTATCTTCTTCAGAATCAATCCAACACCTAAAGAAAAAGATATTAGGAGAAGATATCATTGATGAAGAAGGACTAGGAGAGTCCTAATCAAATACAAAGGTAGAAGAATTAAAGATCTAGGAGAATATCTCACCACCAACACTTCCAAAAGTAGAAGGTTGAAGATAAGTGTAGGCCCAAAATGGCCACATCCTTAGAAAAAAATTAAAAATAATTTCTAAGGCATGAATATGCTCCAAGCCACTCAAAATATAGTGTATTTCCGAGTGGCACACCGTTCGTAGAGTAGCTAAATTTGCATTGTTATCACTTAGGTAGAGTGTCATACAACATATTTGCTAAGGTAAAAAGAGATGCTCCCAGACACTCTAAACTTAGAGTATTTTATATATTCCACACTACTATCAAACTGAGTCAAAGTTGACGTCATAATTCTTTGACGAGTAGTCTACTGCACATTGTTCTAATCCATACAAATAAGTGACTAAGTTTTGATGTGTTCCATACTACTAATGTCCAAGTTTATTTTATAGAGGACTAGAACACATGCTCCATGTCATTGGTTGAAGAGACCAAAATGTCTAAAATAAAGTACAAGGTAGTGACAAAGCGCAAAGTTCCTTGAAATATTGTTTTACATTGTTTCCTGAGCATCTTAGAGCATGGCTCTATCCCACCATCAAAATTGATAAAAATTCAATGAAGTAGAATTTAAGGAGAAAGCTATGAAAAACATGTTCTACATCATAGATGTAAAATTAAATTAAACAATTTTTAGAAACAAAGTGAGCGACCTGGAAACATGCTCCATTCCACTCAAAACATAGTGCATTTTTAGATGTGTTCCATGCCATTGGTCAAAGTAGTCAAAGAAAGTGACAAGTATTTTAAAAGAGTGGCCTAGTAATATGTTATACATCACTCATATTCAGAGTGTTGCTAAGGTTTAATCACAACCATCCATGAATGAAACAATGGTTGAGATCATGCTGATATTTTCTTAGATATATAAAAGTGAATTCATGGTGAACAAGAACCAGTTGGTTCAAACAGGTAAGTGAAGCATCCATGAAGACAATAACCAAGAACTCAGGAAGTTGTAGTTCCATGGATAAAATTAATTCCCAAGAAATATGAATGACTTATATTTTATTTCTAATGTCCTGGATTATAATTATCATTATAGAAAAAATAAGTTATAGAGCTAAGCTGCCATGGCATGTGGTATTGAGTGGATTTCCTAGACTTCAAAACTGAATGAAATAATGCCACCACATCATTCTACTGATCTATCATGGCTCTATCCTTGTAATGTTCCATCCTCTTATTTCACTATAAAAACTATATATAGAGGTCAAACCCTCAATTTTTAGGGTTGGATCTAAAGTGTTTACTTGCCCTACTATGTAATATCTTTTGTAAATTAATAGAAGGAGAATTAATTAGATTTTTTACTCAAGAATTGTTATCTTCAATATTTATATTGAGAGATTCAAATTGTGAATCACATTTCTACTAATGCTGCTATGGTTAGTTCATTCCACTGATATTGAATTACTAGTTGTAAAACAATTGAAATTTTTTTATGATTAAATTTATGCTTAAAATAAGTTTGTTTTTGTTAAATCTAGATATAATATATTCTTCTAATTTGGACTATTAATATATGGATATTAAAACTACTTCTTGGAGTATATCTCTGTTTGTGTTTCTTGTATGAATATTACTCTATTTTTGGTTGTTTTTAATCTTGAGTGTGGAACACTAGAAATGATTTGTTGAAAGGTTTTCCTTGTGGATACCTATGTTTTTAGTTCTATTCGACCAATGTTTTAATCATAATTCCTTAATCCTAACCACTTTTCTAACCCTACCTCTTAAGAAATTGCCAAGATTAATTGATTCAACACTTTATCAGTTGACAAGGAACCAACCTACTCTGTAGGTTGAGCTAGAGCAATATTTAACTATGACTAGTGGGTGGAAGCCTAATAAAAAACCTAGAAGATATACAGTCACAATATCAAGTTTTTCTTAATGTCAATTCAGATCCCAATAATTTTGGCATGCCAGGTGGGACCTATTTAAAAGAAACACTAGAATCCATACTTTTCTTTGTCTATATATTTTCTTGAAGATATCAAGATTTTGTGAATTGTATTGATTTTTTTAATAAGTGAGCAACAAATTCACCTAGCAATTCCCTAGTCTAAAAAACTAGAAAGTTATTCCTATATCTTGTAGTTTTTCATGAATACTAGGTCATTCATAAGGAATAACCCATGATCCTTTTTTTCTATTGTGAGATCCCTTTTAGAGGGTCTACTATCATAAGATATTTAAATCAATATTTTCATTCAGATGAAACTCCTCCTAAGGTACATCCTACGGTACCCCCAAGTCCAACCCCAGTAGGAACTACACATGGAAATATGGCTCAAAATAAAAATCAAAATGCAAATACAACTTCAAATCAACCCTTGTAGAAGTATCCTAGTTGGAATATAGTTGGTCCCCTTAGACTGTTCCATATGCATGATATTCCTTAGGTTGTTTCTAAGGTTATTCCCACCTATGATGGATCTAGTAAAAATGCATATGAACATTGCCAAGATATTCTGAATCTATAGCGATGCACAACATAAAGAATGAGGATATTATCATAAGAATCCTATCCCTATCCTTTAGAGGAAAAATTCTATATTGGTTTAGGACCCTAGAAGATAATATCATTACCTCATGGGAAGCATTAGCAGTTTCCTTTGTGGAAGAGTTCAATGAGTTTGTTGATCCTTTTTTCCTCCTCAATCAATTCACATCCATACAAAGCATCATCACAAAACTATTTTAGACTTCAAATTGAGGTTTTGTAGGACTTGGAAGAGGATTCCTCCTAAAGATAGACCTACTTCAACACTCATTTTCATGTATTAAATTATATCCTTTGGATCAGAGTTAGATGTGCAAACCCAACAAGCTAGAGTATATACCTTTCCATAGGTCTACAATGCAGCTGTCCATGCTAAAAATATCCTCATAAATATGGGAATATTACACCCTAAAGTTTTTTTGCCCTACTATTTAAAAACTCCCAATGTCCAAGATCAAATAAATACATCATATTATATGGATCCCCTTACTTTTTCACTTCCACTCCCATAGATGACCTCTATTCCTCATCTAAAAGTATCACCTACTACAATTCCTTTTCCACCACTTCCTTCTCATATACCCCAAGAGTCCTCCATGCTTCTTGATATTTAAAATACTTTTAAAACTCTCAGTAACAAGATGAACTCAATGGAAAAAAGAGATATAGAGATAATTCAATAAAGAATATTTCCTTATGTCAACAATGACCAAAGACTTGGTCCTAGTAATAACACTAGGGTTAGAGTAAATGTGATGCAAGAAGATCCAGAGTGCTCCTTTAAAACCATTTTGGTGAATTTATGGTTTCTGGTATGCAATGATCCCCATGATTCAGATTCATGTGTTATGTACAAAAACCATGTAAAATAGTCTATGGATAAGGTAGAGAGAAGTAAAAAAGGAAGAGTGAATATGCCCTGGAAACCAGATCATATCATGGTTGGAAAATATCTTGATGAATATGGACCCATTTCTATCATGATGAGGTTAGGAAAGAAAACACTGTAGGTTGATCCACAAAAAATAGATCAATTTTAGGTCCCCTCTCAAAAGAAGAAAGACCCACCTGATCAAAGTAGTGATACATTCCTATCCCAAGGCCAATGAAAAGAGGGACATGTTCCCTAAAGGCCAAGAAAAGGAGGGCAATTTTCCCAAAAGGTTTGACAAATAAAATGAGGGAGAAAGGATGATATCCAAGAATGAAGCTCAAGAGAGGCTTATATTTCTATCCATAACTAAGAGGTAGAGAATTGAAGCGACACAATAATATAAGATAAAGTATGGTGAGATAGAGAGAAGGTATTAAAGACCCACTTCTACCAATTCAAAGTATAAAATTATGGAGCAGATGAAAATAATAACCTCCAAGGCTAGCTTATATGATACTCTCTTTATTCCTGGTAAAATAGACCTATTGAAAGCTTCTCTAAATAAATATCCATAAGAAAAGTAGGCCACTACAATCCTCAGCATGCCATTTAGGAAAGACAATATGTCTCTTACTACTTTAAAGAACAAACCCTCTCCATTTTATATTTCTCTGAGGATGGAGGGGTGGATTTTCCACAACTGCATGATTAACTTAGGGGCTTCCACCATAGTTATGACCAAAGTAGTCTATGAGGATATGGGAATGGAATATACCAGATTTTGCCCTAGATTTCGATAGTTTGACAGAATACCAATTAAGATGGTGGGGGTAATAAAAGATGATCTAATGAGGTTGCATAGAGCTCTAGAGGTAACCATCATGCAAGAAATAGTGGTTGTGGATCTAGAGCCTTATTTTGGTTTATGCCTTTCAAGAGAATTCACTATAAAATTGGGAGGATGCATGTACATGGATTATTCTAGCATGGTGATCCCCTTCAAAGAGAAGAGGATAAGAATAACACTAGAGAATACTGTGTCTTATCATATTGAAATAATCAAAGAAGACATGTGTAATCTCATTCCTCTATATGAATTTGAACTAGTGGATAGTTTTGAAGAGATATAGATTGAAGATGAGCTGTCTTTCAGAGAGGATTATAGTCAATTTGGGATAGGTATGGGTATATATAGCATTTCCATATAAATAGATAAAAGAATCCCTGCTATATCTAATCAGTACCTAAAAGAAACAAAAACTTGGACCATGCACTTTGATGGTATAAGATGCAAAAATGGTGTTGGTGCTAGTGTACTATTGCAATCTTATTCAGAAGGGGTAAAGCATTTAACGTAGAGGATAACATGGTCATGCACTAAAAATGTTTCTAAGGCTTTATACCTTAGGCTAATGTAGGCTGAGAGCATGGGCATCAAGATATTGATTATATATGGTGGTTCTTGAATAAATTTTCAATTAGGTAAGAGAGAGGTACAATAGTAAACACCATTACATGAAGGCATACAGGAATAGGGTATGGGATTTTATGGAATCCTTTGATGCCCTTAATATTAATTTTATTCCCAGAATAAAGAATACCTTGGCTTATTACTTTGTAGTTAGGAGATATAATTTTAATCCTTCTGTAGATATAGGAATTACAAAAGATAAAAGGATCAAAATGATTTTCAAGCCTGTAATACCAGACAAGCAAATTTTCTAGTAGGTGTTTGAAAGTGATGAACAAATCATTGATTTCTTGGTAAGATAATCCTATATATCTACCATTCAAGAGGAAAATCTAGATGATATAGACCAACAAGATGTCATCTAGCTAAAGAATAATCATATACCTAGAGGTTTGGTCACTTTGGAAAGCTTGTTTGAAATGAAGACAAGAAAAGGATCAAATCCATGGAAATTAATGAAAATATATACAAGGAAATTGAGATCAAAAAGGAAAAGAAGCTCAAATTTGGAGTTCGATGTTCTCCAGAAGAATAGTATGATATCAAATTTCTATGCCTAAAATACCAAGACATTGTAGCTTGGTCATATGAAGATATTAAAGTATATGACAAGAAGGTCATCCAACATACAATTGAGCTAGAACCAAATGCAAAACCCTTTAGGTAGAAATAGATATCTATGAACCCTATAATCAAATCAATAATGGGGGAATAACTATTAAAGCTACTGAAGGCTAAGATCATATATCCAATCAAGCATTCAACCTGGGTAGCTAACTTGGTCCTAGTGAGGAAGAAGAATAGTGACATCCGCTTGTGCATGGATTTTGGAAACCTCAATCAAGCGTCATTAAAATATCACTATCTACTACCTAAGATCGATCAAATATTGTAGATTATAGTGAGAGTAGAGAGGTTCTCACTATTAAATGACTTCTCTAGCTACAACCAAATTTGGGTAAAATATGAAGATCAATTTAAAACAACATTCATCACCAAATGGTGAACTTTTACCTATTAGAGAATTCCTTTTAGTCTATCCAACACAGGAGCCACATTTCAAAGAGTAATGAATTATGCCTTTGGATAGATGATCAAAAAAGTCATTTTAATCTACTTGGATGGCATGACTATATTCTCCCATGATAAGTAATATTACCTAATACATCTAGAGCAAGTATTTTAGAAGTGTAGGGAATTTGGCATCTCTTTTAATACAAAGAAGTCAATTTTTGTAGTTCATGAGGGAAATTTGTTAGGCCATGTGGTCTCTAAATAAGGTATGGCCATTGATCTAGATAGAATCAAATCCATTCTTGCTCTTCCATTACCCATGAATAAGAAATATTTGCATTCCTTTGATCTGATAAAATTTATCAAAAAATTCATCTCCGATTTTTCTTAGAAGGTGAAACCTATCTCAAAACTACTAAATAAGAATGTAGATTTTAAATGGACCAAAGTGAGAAAACAATATTTTGAAATCATCAAGTAATCATAGAGCTGAATCCTAACTTTAGTAAATATTTCATTGTTTATGCTTATGGAGTTGAAGAGATTTATGTTTCAGTACTCACCCAAAAGAATTATGAAGGAGAAGAAATTTGCATATTCTTTTGGAGCCAGAATCTCCATGAATATCAGGTCAAGTATAATTTTATTGAGAAAAAAGTATTTCCAACGATGAAGTCATTGAAAAAATTCAAATAATACTTGGTTCAAAGTAAAACCCTAGGTTATGTGGTTCATCCATATGTTAGAAGTTTCATTTTACAAGGTGAACTAGGGGAAAAAAGAGTTGGTTGAATTACTAAAATCCAAGAATATCATGTAAAAATTCATCCTACCAAGTTGGTCAGAGGTAGAGCATTATGTAAAGGTTTGACAGAAGCAATAGTTATAGCAAAAATGATATATTGTCAGTCAGTAGCAGGATATCAGACTAAAGAACTATAGTCAAGAGAATCAGACTAGATTGATTAGATGATCAAATATTTTTAGACTGGAGTGTGTCCTTCTAATATTAATACATCATAGAGGAGGAGATATAGTATTCAAGATTTGAAATATGTCCTATTACAATAAGTTCTATACAAGATAAACCTTAATGGATTCCTCTTCAGATGCTTAAGAGATGATAAAAAATAAAAGGTCATAGAGGAGTTCCACGGGGGATTATCTAGAGGGTATTTATTAGAAAGGATTACAACTTTAAAGATAATTAGGGTAGGTTATTACTGGCCTACCATTTTTTTTGACACCTTCAAAATTACAAAATCCTATGATGAATTCCAACGGTATGTAGGAAGAACTAGGAATGCATCATTCCCCCTCAAGCTAATTCAATTTGAAGAACATTTTTAGTAGTGGGGGTTAGACTTAATAGGGGAATTAATCCAAATTCATAAATAGGACATAAGTACATTTGGACTACCATATACTACCTCACCAAATGGGTAGAGGCCATTCCCACAAAGAAATAAGACCAAGAGGTGGTAATAGACTTCATGGAAAGCTTAATCACAAGGTTTGGTGTCCTAGAAGCTTTAGCGAGCAATAATGGACCAACATTCATAGGAGCTAAATACATTTTATTTTACAGCAATTATGGAATCACTATAAAAAATACCTCTAACTACTACCCTAAGGGAATGGACTAGTAGAATCAACTAACAAAATATACTAAGAATCCTGGGAAGATCATTAGAGGGTAACAAGAGAATCTAACACCTACTATTGGAAAAAGCTCTGTGGGTAGACAATATCACCATCAAAAAATTGATTAAAACCTCTCCTTATGCCTTGGTATATGGCAAAGAAGCAATATTACCTATTCAATTGGAAATTCTAGCTCTCAAGTTGATAGATATAGAGAAAGAATCTGAACAGAGTCTAGTTGAAACAATGTTAACACATTTGATGTAGCTAGAAGAGAAAAGCACTCAAGCATATGAGGACTTCCAAAAGGACTCATTTGATATCAAGGCATGTTTTGACAAGAAATCCAAGTTTAGAGAGTTCAAAGTTGGAGATTCTATCCTCAAGTAGAATGTGGAAAGAGCCAAGCTAGGGCACCATCAAAAATTTTATTCCTTCTAGGATAGTCATTTTTGAGTAGTAGAGGCTAAAGAAAGCAATGTTTTCTAGCTCAAAGACCTAGAATGAAACATACAACCAATACTGATCAATTATTTTCATATAAAACTCTACTTTTATTAAAATACAAGTTCATTGTAACATATGTACATATTTTTTTATCATATCTCTTTTTCCCCTTTACTAGTTTTTTTTTTGTTGTAAAGTTTAGACACATAAAACATGTCATTTTTATAATACTACACATATGGGCACCTTTGCAGACCATATGAATGACCTTGGACCCCCCAAGGCTAAGCAAAAATTCTAACCACTCATTTTAGGCAGTCTAGACCTATTTAGCCTTAGTCAATGATGGCATTCGTGGCTAAAATCTCAATCACGAATGATAATCATAGCTAGGGTCCTAGCCACATTGAGCAACTATGGCTATCCTTGTAACTATATTGGCCTCATAATCTGAGCCAAATTAATTGTTCCAATAGCATTTTCAACAAATTCAAGCAGTTATGGACTGTGAATCCTCTAGAAGGTTCCATCCAACTACCATAGCCTGACATTACTTGATATTATATCCCTTTAGAAGCCAATATTGGGATTGAGGAGCCTATTTATAGACTCCTCAAAGAGGCCAAAATGATCTCGATTACATTGTAGTGAAGCCCTATCGAACTAGAGAGTCAATTGCAATATTTTAAGAGTAAGGAGATGCTGCCAAATTATAGTTTGACACCAAGCTTGACAACAATGGAGCTTTCAAAGGATTGAGAAGTAAACCTTACCATTCCATACCTATCCAACGTGAATTCAAGCAATTTCAATCACCAATATATGTCTAGACATGAGGGTGACCTTTGATCATTAATTACAAGGAAGAATTGGACATTCCTAGCCCTGGTTTCAAGAGAAAGAAGAGTTTTCCCATGGTCGTTGTTGTCAAAAGTGGCCCACAGGCTTAGCTATGGCTGTCAATCACAACTAATAGATATAGCCAGTCTAAGAACCCATAGATGGGGTTTTATGACCTTATTATTCCATGCAAGGATACTGAGTGCCTATAAAATAAAACAAACAGTTGAATGCAAAAAATAAAGACAAAATCATTTTTTGAATGGAATCACTTTGGATTGCTGGATAACCCAATAAGAGAATCAATTATATTTTCTTGGATGCTTAACTACACCAAGTGCAATGCCTATTTCTATGTTTTTGAAAGGTGTGATCAAAGGTCACAACCTATGTGAAGGAGTGATTAAGTAATTAATTAAAATAGTAAATAATAGAGTAAATAATATGGGTGTTAGGATTAGAATCCTAACATGCCACCCTCCTTAAAAGGAGCTTTGTCCTCAAAGCTAAAAATGAGGAAACTTCTATTGGATATGATGGAGTGTCTCCCACGTGGTGTCTTCTGGAGGTAGATCCTTCCATTGAACCAAAACTTTAGTGATGGTGCGATTGCAAAGGTGGCACATGCGACGATCTAGGATAGCCTCGAGTTTAATCATGAGTGTCCCATCTTCAGTAAATTTTGGAAGCTGAGTTTGGGTAGTGACATGTGTGCCTAGTACTGGTTTAAGGCAAGAAACATGGAACACAGGGTGAATTTTGGAAGACTCAGGTAGCTCAAGTTTATATGCAACTGGTCCAATACGTTGTAGAACTTTATAGGGTCCATAAAATCTCGATGCTAACTTTTGAGAGCCTTTGATTTTGAGTGAAGTTTGATGATATGGTTGCAAGCAAAGGAATACCATATCTCCTTCTTGAAAGGTACGCTCAATTCGATGTTGGTCTGCTTGTTGCTTCATACGGTGTTGAGCGGTGAGTAGATTTTCTTTAAGGATGCGCATCATGTTATCTCGAGTAGAAAGTTCCATCTCTACTGCTGGCACGTTTGTACTTCCTAGAATATATGAAGTAAGGGATGGTGGTGTTTGGCCATATAAGGCTTCATACGGGGTCATTTTAATGGCCATGTGATATGTGGTGTTATACCACCATTCAGCTAATGGTAGCCATTTAACCCAGTGAAGGGGTTGAGTAGAAATAAAACAATGGAGGTAGGTTTCTAGGCATTTATTAACAACTTCAGTTTGATCATCCATTTGGGGGTGGTAGGCGAAACTCATCCGAAGTTGGGTGTCATGGAGTTTAAACAATTCTTTCCAAAAATTACTAGTGAAAGTGGGGTCACGATCACTAACTATAGTGGAAGGCATGCCATGCAATTTAAAAATATTATCCAGGAAAATTTGAGCGATAGTGTTGGCTGTATAAGGGTGACTCACCAGGCATAAATGGGCATATTTAGATAAACGATCTACCATGACTAATATGGTTGTTTTCCCTATGGATTTTGGAAGGCCTTCAATAAAGTCCATCGAAATATCAGCCCATGTTTTTGTTGGTATGGGAAGAGGTTGAAGAAGACCTGGTGTAGCCACTATTTCTCCCTTATGCCTTTGGCATGTCTCACATTCCTTTACGAACTTCTTGATATCATTTTTCATTCCTACCCAATAAAAATATCTAGTCACTCTTTTATAAGTCTTTAGAAATCTAGAGTGTCCTATAGTGGGTGTAGCGTGTAATTCGTGAAGGAGTTTTGTACGATATGCGGATGTAGGAGATAGGACAAGATGTTCTTTATAACGTAGTATGTTATCTCTCCAAGAATAGTGAGGCTTACTCATGGAATTTTTTTGGAGTTGTTGAATTATGGTATGTGTGGTGGGGTCCTTAAACCACTCTTCATTGACTTGGTCTATCCATTTAGGAATAGGGCAGGAAAAAACATGTAATTGGGAAGTTTCTTCAAAATTTTTGGAAAGTGCATCCGTGACCGTGTTATCTTTTCCTTTTTTATATATGATTTCATAATCATAACCTAGTAGTTTTGTAACCCACTTTTGTTGTTCTGGTGTGGTTATGCGTTGCTCTAATAAATATTTTAGACTATGGTGGTCGGTGTGGATAATGAAATGTTTACCAATAAGGTAAGGTCTCCAATGTTGGACAACATGAACAATGGCTAACATTTCTTTTTCATATGTGGAACGTGCTAAATTATTTTTTGAGAATGCTTTGCTAGTGAAGGCTAAAGGTTTTTCCTTTTGCATGAGGACGACTCCCATTCCCAATCTTGAAGCGTTGCTCTCAATAATAAATGGTTGGGAAAAATCTGGCATGGCTAAGACCGGGGTGGTACACATGGCATTTTTTAAGGTAATGAAAGCTTCATTAGCTTTTGGAGACCATAAAAAAGCATTCTTCTTAAGTAGTGCTGTTAAGGGGGCCATGATTTTGCCATAGTCCTTGAAAAACTTGTGATAATAGCCTGTTAGTCCTAAGAACCCATGCAGTCCTTTCAATGTTTTTGGAATAGGCCAATTTTCCACATCTTCAATCTTACGAGGATCTACTTTAACTCCTTCCTTAGAGACAATATGTCCAAGGTATTCGATTTCTTATTTTCCAAAGGAGCATTTTGATCTCTTAGCGTATAATTGATTTTCCTCCAAGGTCTTTAGTGTTTGATCTATATGGTTTAAGTGATCTTCCCATGTTTTGCTGTAAATCAAAATATCATCAAAGAAAACTAAAATAAACTTTCGAAGGAAAGGGTGAAATACCTTGTTCATAAGGCTTTGAAATGTGGAAGGGGCATTGGTAAGACCAAATGGCATCACCAAAAATTCATAATGTCCTTCGTGAGTGCAAAAAGCCATTTTGGGTATATCACTTTCTTTAACTCGAATTTGGTGGTAGCCCGATCGTAAATCAAGTTTGGAAAAATATGTGGCCCCATGAAGTTCATCGAGTAATTCATCGATGATTGGAATAGGAAATTTGTCCTTGATAGTTATTTTTTTGAGGGCATAAAATTCAACACATAAGCACCATGATCCATCCTTCTTCCTTACTAGTATGACCAGAGAAGAGTAAGGACTTATACTAGGTCTAATGACTCCTGCTTTAAGTAGTTCTTGTACTAGTTTTTCTATTTCTATTTTTTGTAGATATGGATATCGGTAAGGTCGAATATTAGGGGGTTGGTGTCCTGGAAGAAGTTGAATGGCGTGATCATGGCTTCGTTGAGGAGGTAATCCTTTTGGTTCGTTAAATACCTTATCATGGTGTTCTAGAAGTTGTTGTAGTTTTGGCACCTCCTTTTCTTCTACCATAGGTGATTGAATAGAAAATAGTTGTGCAACCATTCCTTTACTTCCTTTGCGCATAATTGTCTCCATACGGTGAGAACTCACAATTTGGGAGGGGCCTGATTGTATTCCTTTAAGGGTATATGTCTGATATTTTATTGTAAATTGCATCCATAATGCCTCAAAATCCCATTGGATTTTTTTGAGTGTTCATAACCATTGTACCCCTAGGATGATATCACATCCTCCTAATAGAAGTACATACATATTATTTTTCATGCTATAATCACCCATGGTGAGCTTAATATTTTGGCACTTTTCTTTACAAGCAATTCTTCCTCCATCACCAACCATAACTTCAAAACTATTATAGGGTTGTATATAGCAATTAGCTTGTTTGGCCATGCGTGGGTCAATGAAATTATGTGTACTACTAGAGTCGATAAGCACAATGAGGTTTTGTCATTTGAAATATCCTTTGACTCTCATAGTTTGTGGAGAAGAAAATCTTATGAGGGCGTTGAAAGAGACTTTTGGTGTACTTTCAATGCCATATTTGGTTACACTCGTCACCACTTCTACTTCTATTTTATTTTCTTCTTTTTTTGAATTATCAGGGTCAGCTGCATCTAGAATATATAGTTTTTATGTAGCACATTTATGATTTTTCTCAAATTTCTCATCGCAATGATAACAGAGACCTTTTGCTTGTCGTTCTTTCATTTCTTCAAAACTGAGATGTTTAATTGGTAGGGTTGGGTTAATTTTGGGGGTTGTGTAAGTGCTTTGTGCCTTTCCATTATGCGTAGGTTTGGGGGCAATGTAAGTGGTTTGTGATTTCCCCATAGGTGGTTTCCCTAATTGACGTTGTGCGTTGATTTTATCCTTGGCTAATTTGGCCAATCCAATAGTTTGCATCATGGTCATGGGGTTAAACATTTGTACCTCTAGCCGGATCTCTTCCTTTAATCCACTAATGAAACAATCCTAAAAAAATGAGGCATCTAGCCCAGTTGTGTGGTTGGCTAATTTCTCGAATTGAGCTTGGTATTCTTGCACCGAAGTGGTTTGACATAACTTGGTAAGGGCTCCTATAAAATTTTTGAGTTTACTAGGACCAAACCATACCAATATATTTTGTGTAAAGATTAGCCAAGTAGGTGTGCCATTAGTATTTTCAAACCATTAGTACCATTGAATAGCTTCATTTTCGAGGTGAAAATATGCAATGTGAACTTTTTGTACCTCTAGAATATGGTTTAGAGAAAAATATTGTTCTACCTGGTAAATCCAGTTAGTGGGATCACCTCCTTCAAATTTGGGAAAATCCAACTTAGTTGTTTAGGGTAGGATAGATGTTTGTGGCCCACCTAGTGATATTGGATGTGTCGGCACTCCGGTGGTTTGGCTTGTTTGAACGAGTGCCATATTTTGCTTGAAGGTATCCATTTTTAGGTCCATTGTTGACATCCTTTGCTCAAATTCCTGCCTCGTAGCTAAATTATCTTGCAAATTTTGGTCCTTAAATTCATGAAGTTCATGGTAGATTTTCTCGAGAGTAACATCTTGTGACCTTGTTCCATCAACCATTGTATGGTTGGATGATATTTATTTTATATTCTTCTTCAAAAATTTTGTAAAAAAAAATAAAAATTGGGGGTTATAGGCTTTAATAGGCCTAATAATTGTTAAATTTTGAGTGGCAGAATTTTTTTTTTTAATTTTGAAATCTAATTATTAATATTATGGTAGGACAAATTATTTCTAAAAGCAGAGCACACGATGGTCAAGGAAGGAGTGGTGGTAAAAAAGTGTGATGTTATGTGGGGCCCAACAAAGGAATGACATAGCACACTATGGTGTCAGTTCGAGTGTGACATGTTGAGTAAGGAGGGCAGGTGATGTGACGTGATCATGGTAGTTCAAGTGTGACATGGAGAGCAAGGAGGGTAGGTGATGCAGTGTGATGAAGAGGAATGAGTGATGATGGTAGTTTGAGTGTGATGTGGAGAGCAAGGAGGGTAGGTGATGTTGTGTGAAAAAGCAGAAGGATGATAGGTGATGGGGTAGTTCAAGAGTGACGTGGTGATTTTTGAGCAAAGGGGTCCAACGAAGGTGGGTTGCATGAGTTTGTTACTACCTACAGGTAGTCACAACCTTCAATTGTGACCTTTGTCTTTATAATTAACTCAAGTGCACCCATACAAAGAATGTGGGTTTTATATCCCACTTATTTGGTTATTCCATCGTAAAAAAAAAAAAACTTTGATGCTAGGAATTTTTTTTTTAACCTTAGTGCTATTTTATTTATTTTTCCCAAGAAACATTAGACATTGCAGGAATAACCAAGGATCATCCATAACTTGCACAAATGGAATTTTTTGTTGATTTCTTTGATCCAAACAAAAAAATTCACTATTTTTAGTGTTGTGACTTGATCTTTAATGCTTTTCTTGATTAAATTACCTTTTCCAATTTGTAGCTCACTGCTACACTTCTGAGAGCTCATTGATATCACAACAAAATATTTTTAAAGTCAAAATCAATGTTTTCCTGTGAGTTTTCTTGATGCACTAGGGTTTTACTTAATACAAGTGCCTACTAGCAATTTTGTACAACTTTTATTGGGAGGATCTTGTTGGCATTGGAAGGTGGGTAAAATGATGCAAGGATCTGATACCAAATGCAAGGATACCGAGTACCTGTAAAATAAAACAAATAGTTGAATGCAGAAAATAAATATAGAATCACTTTTTGAATAGAATCACTTTGGATTGCTGGATAACCCAAGAAGAGAATCAATTATATTTGCTTGTATGCTTAACTACACCAAGTGCAATACCTATTTTTATGTGTTTGAAAGGTGTGATAAAAGGTCACAACCTATGTGAAGGAGTGATTAAGTATTTAATTAAAATAGAAAATAATAGAGGAAATAATATGTGTTAGAAATAGAATCCTAACTTTCCATTTTAGTCATAGATTTGCATTTCTTATTATGTGTTTAGGTTAATATAGAATAGGTTAGTATTGTTTCAGTCATTTATATGGTTAGTTAGTAGCATCATAGGTAGATTTACCTTCAATTATATCATGTATGATTTCCTTTACAAATATTCATATATTAGCTTCTTTTATAGTTAATATTTTAAATTTCATGCAAGTTCGAATAGATTTACATGTTTCAAGTCATGCTTTGCACTCATTTGATGATATATTGAGCATATTTACTTATTTTATGCTTCTTTCAAGTATTTGCCTCATTTATTGCATTTCTTGGATAATAGCCTCATCATGAGAGGCTTCATATGCATTCAATGTATTTTTGTTATTTCTTATACGTAGGTGATAGATCCTTCAAAGCTTCAGAGAACTTCCAAACATAAATTCCTCTTGAAAATGGAGAAGGAGGCATCCTAGTAATCCTTCATGAAAATTTGGTGAAGATCTAAGGAGCCCTTAGAGTATATCACCCCCATTTAGGGGTTTTAACACCATTGTAAACATGTATCATTTGATATCCCTAAGAGGGACGTATATGTAACCTATTTCACCATTATTAATAAAAATGAGGCTTCCTTTCTTATGAATTTGGTTACACTTACGTTCTTTGCTTTCAATTTTATCATTATGTTGCAATAGTGGTAGACATATGCTCTTTAGACCATTTTGCAATGGCGATCATGATGGAAACTCCACAAATTTTGCTGCCTATGTTGATTTTTCTCTATTTTTCATGTGTAGGTACTAGTCGTACTTGAAATTAGTGGCCCATAGTCTTAGCCACTGTTGATAACAAAGGCTAGGATTCTAGCCATGCTAGGCAACAAT
Source organism: Wollemia nobilis (assembly GCA_028583015.1). Taxonomy (NCBI): domain Eukaryota; kingdom Viridiplantae; phylum Streptophyta; class Pinopsida; order Araucariales; family Araucariaceae; genus Wollemia; species Wollemia nobilis. Next base: position 3,110,367 of record JAQPPZ010001323.1, read on the forward strand.
GGCTAGTAGAGAACAAAGCGAAGACAGTAACCAGCCTATCTCTTCATCAAATGAGGATTTCTAGGTAGGTATCCTCTTTTGTATTGTGCACTCTTTATATGTTTTCCTATAATTAAGATATAATTAGGAAACCTAGCTAAAATTTATAAGGAAAATACATGAAGAATTTTTATTTTTTTTTAGCCATGGCTAAAAACAGTAGCCAACTTTGTTAGCTATTATTGTTAACAATAGCTAGGATTTTAGCTGCATTTCTATCCAATAGCTGAGTCTGTTGCTTGTTATACAAAACAACAACTAGCATTAAAATTATGTGTTAGGGTTTTGCATGCTGGGAGCCTAGCTAAATACCATTTATCATTCAATTTTGCATTGCATTTTTTGAAAAAGCATTTAGCATTGCATTTTTTTTGAAAGAAAAATATCCTTTCCTAGGCATGTAGGAAATGATCATCGATGCTTTGGGATGCATTTTTACTTTATGCAAAATTAAAAAGAACCCAAAAACACCATGTTTCACTTAAAAATTAGTGGTGTTGGGATCTCACATCCAACCTGTTGATCGATACCAATAGTGGATGTCATTACCACTTGGTTGGCTCATTTGAAATTATACTATCGAGATCTGATCATGGACAAGGCCGATTCAAAAACTATCCTATCCATAAAAAATAGCATGCACTCATCTTAGGAAGGGTGTATCATTGATCATGACATGCTAGGTGGGAATTAGTAGTACATGTTCTCCTTGACTAGGTATGGGCTTCATCTCCATGCTTTGGTTGATTTATGTGATCGAACTTTCATTGTAAGTTTTTGAGCTACGAGTATATAGATGAAAAACTTTAACTATCTAAGAATACCATCAACAAATTACAAAACATGATGAGATTTAAATTATATACTAAGTGAACCAAAACACACTAAACAATTTTAGGAATCACAAAAATCTTTTAAAAGAGATAAATATCCTTTTATACTTTGTATTCTCTAAAACATACATAAGAGATAAGTTCACATCATGGTTAACACATGGAGAGGTCATCCTAAAAACATAACTGAGGTGGAAGACAAATATTCAAACCACACATAAAACAATTATGTGGAACCTCCCACAGAAAATATTTTAAAATTTTATTTGGCCAGCATCATAGGTGACAACTCAACACATGGGGGTTCTCACCATAATATCCCAGTTAGAGGATGCAACATGTACTCCTCATGTGATAGAATTGAGGGTGGCTCAAGAACCCATCGTCATATGATAGGCATAGATAATATCCACCCAATCAAGGGCAAGATGATAGGGCTAAATCAGAACATAGACCCTTAAGGAATCCAAATCATAATGAACCTAGAAGGCTCACAATAGATCTCAACACACTTGGAGTCAATGGCACACCTCCCAATGAACCTTGGAAGACTAGTCAACTCAATGGACTAGAACAAGTATTAGGAAGACTAGGGTATAGAGCCTCTACTTTTGATTTTCATTTTGAGAGGTCACATAGTGAGGACATACAAAGTCATACTAATGAACTAGGATAATTCTAAAAGCACTCCCATAGTGCACACATCCCATATATGTATGCAAGTATATAGCATAGATTAAAACACAACACAAAGGCTATCTACATGGATAAAGGTAAGAGTGTGGCAGATAAATATTTTGGAGCTCACACTAATAAGGCCCCTTGTACAAAGATACAAATTCAAATGTCTCACATAGTCAATCTGATATATCGATCACATAGACTAGCTTTGAAGCAGAGACAACACATATTCCAAGACCAATTGGAAGATGTGCGTATAGAGCATGAGCACCTCAAGCATGAGGACTCTCAACATAAAATGTTGCTTAGGTAATTTTTATATGAGTAGTGCCTATGAGAACAATGTATCCTTGATCAAAAGGATTATGAAGAAAGAGATGATATACTGGCTCAAGCTAATATACCCCCTCATAGTGAGTATAGGGAGTGCAACCAAAGACATGCTACATTGCATCTATAATTGTGCCCTAAAAAAGTTGATAACTGTACTCATCATATTATTTAGAACATGCAATAGTGTCAAGAACTAGAATAGCATGGGTGTACCCAATATAAATAATTAGAGGGAGGCAAGCAAGATCAGCAATATCCTAAAATATCCCTTGTAGATGTGGATGGTGAACCCAATCCTCCATATTGACCTAAAAATAATATACCTTTGATAGCTTCATTGATACCCATTAAATAAGTGGAAATTGTATCCTCAAAAGTGTACAAATACTTGGTTGAAAAGGTAAGAGCTATTGAGAAAGAGGGGATGGCTTATCAAAAGCCTACCTTCAGTAGAATTCACAATGAGCCTTTGTGTCTGTTAGTTCCTAGCCTGACATATCCTAATTATTTTGAGATGCCTGAGCTAGATAAATTATAGAGTGATGAAGATGCACAAGAGCATGTGATGAACTTCATGAATATGTGCTTCTAGATTTAAATTAATTCTGCCTTGTTACTGAGAACTTTCATAATGACCCTTTTAGGCCCAACCTTGAAATGGTTTAATCAATTGAAAAGGTATAGCATTACCAACTTTGAAAAAATAGAAAATGCATATCTTAAAATATTTTATTTTGGTATCAAGAAAAAAACCAAATTTTTTGACTTGGCAACTTAAAGCAACATGATGATGAGCTAGTCATGGGCTTTGGTAATAGATGGAGAAAGCTAATGGCTAAGCTACCATTATCCATCCCCACTACTAAATTAATGTGAATATTTACCAAGAGATGTGCAAAAAACATCTTGTTGTTACTACAACTACAACAATACCAAACATTCAAAGAGGCTTTCGCATAAGCCAAGGTCATTGAGGATATCAAGTTACAGGAATGTGACTTGAAACTCTAGACAAAGAAGGAGTGGAATAATAGGAACACAAAGAATCAAAATTACCAGGTCAATCCTATGCATGCAAATCAAGTTGTGTTAAACCTTTAGAAGGGGGATAAGGGTAAACAACCACAAACTATCAAGCTCAACCTCCTCCTATACAAAAAGTAGGGTAAGGAAAAATGATGTTACCCACCTCACCAATTCACACCGTTATTTGAGACTATGGCATCGATATTCAATCAATTATGCAAGTCCAAGGCCATAAATTTTCTTGAAGTTTAGTTTCTCAATCCTAATAACCCTAAATCAAAAGGATATAAGGAAGATCATTATTGCCCATACCATAGAAAAAAATTGCATGATATCGAAGTATACCATAAATTAATACATGTGGTACATAATATGATCATTAGGAATGATTTGGTCATTGAAAAACCTCTAGTTTTGAACAATCAAAATATGGAAATATTCAAAAATATCTTACCAAATCATGAGCCACCAAGGAATAACATTGGATAAGTTAATCAAGTGCAGATTGAACCACTGACACAAGGATTTATCAGCATGGTGAATGTTATCACCAAAAATAGGAGGTATAATAAACCAAATACTCCTCTAGCACTAGTTTAGATTCAATTTGCACCTCAACATAGGCCCATGTAGAATCCCTTGCCAAGCCCATAAACAAGACCAGTGGTGACAATAAGGAATAAACTCATACAAAGTCTACAAATGGCTTTGGAACAATTATCAATATATGATATAATATAACATTCTCCTAGGCACAAATATATGCTAATGGACATCTTAAGTTCCATATAAGTACAACCCTAGGATCCTAAATCTTTTACCAATTTTTTGGGGCATGCGTAGCAGTGATAGGAGCCTATGATTCAATTCTATGATCATAAAATTAAAATAGTTTGCACTGCAATAGTGGACCCACTACTTCACATAATTGCATGTGTAAACCACACTATTCAAGTGGGTGTTGATTGATACAAGATCATCAATAAACATAATTACTACGAAGACCTTGGGATATCTAAAATTACCCAAATCACATATCATGCCCTCAACTTTCACATTGTGAGAATTCAATGATACGTTATTCTTGAAAGTAAACACTATAGTCTTGCCTATTCAGGTGGGTCTAAAAACCATCCCTATGATGTGTCACATGCTTGAGGATACTATGCAATATAATATCCTCTTAGACCAACCATGGATAAGAGAAATGCAATGTGTCCCCTTGATCTTGCACCAATGTATCAAATATATGCATGAGAGATAAGTGCATGTGGTTCCTTTAGGTGAGGAGCCATTTAAGTATGTTAACCAAGTGGTTTTTCCAAGATATTTCATCCTCTCATCTATGCATCTGGATATCAGACCTATGTCACCTATCAAGAATCCAACAAGAAAATCAAAGGAAGTGTGCACTGATCCTTCAACATCGACACCATGACCAACTTCAAATACAATAGCTACTTTTGCAAAGCCTATGACATCAACAAGGATTATAAATAAACATAAGCTAAAGGTAGTTTTTGGTGAAAAAGAGTCTAAATAAATCCCCAACATAGAAACTATTGAGATCCCAAATCCCATGGAGGAGTGAAACTTACAAAATGTAGTCACCTATGTCTTCAACAACATCATATGTACCATAGGTGACAATTCATTTATTCAACCCTAGGTTACCTAAATACCTGGTGTAGAATGTAAATCTTATGCCAATAATAGAATCTACATAGGATATAGGTAGGTCTCAATACCATTGATTTATTGTTGGAATGGTGGTACCACTTGGGGTGCCACTTAATTAGACTAATTTCATCTACGGAGGTTTAGATCAACTTGCAGATCGTTCACCCATATAAGAATATGATGATGAACCATTTGTAGTAAACATTCATTATTTGTCTAACCCAAAATTCATCCTTCACTATGATCATTACCATTGACATGGTTATAGATTGGGTTTATTTGAACAAGTGCATTGAACCCCATATCAACCATATTATCAGTTACCATATGATAGGTTTGTATTGGGTTACAATATAATTGGTCAAGAAAAGTTATTAGCTATATCTCTAGATTACCTAAACCTAAGCTTAGGGGTAGACATTGACTAGAACCCATACCATCCTAATCCTTCGCACTCTCAAAGGGGTAACTAGTCAGTGACCATGGTTTCCATAGAACCACCACTGGTCTATCATGACAATATCTCAGTGGAGGCTAGTTCATATTATATTACAAGAACTGAATAGATTATCAAAAATTATGAATATGCCAATGACACTAGAATTGAACCCCAAAATTTTGATGTAACAACAAACATCGAATCAAAATCCATTTTTGAGTAAGGTGAGTTAGAATTCATCTCTGAGAGAGGTGGACCAGAATGTAATTCTGAAGAAGATGTTGGATAATATTTCTTGAATGATGAAAAATATGAGGATGAAATAGAGATGGCTTATGTAGGGCCTTGAAATCTCATCATCTTAGGGAACCTGTGGACATAGAACCCATTTATCATGTGGTATTTCAAAGTCCTCCCATATAAAGAAGGCCAATAAATATGGAAGAGGTATACCATAGGTTTTTCCTTGGTCCTTCCAATTTAAGGAAATTGCTTCCTCTTGAGTATCCAATTGTTATATATGTTCCTAGAGCAGACCCAATAATCCCCATTCTGCTTGAGCCACATCTAGATCAAGGGGAGAAATTCAAAGTTAGTGTGTCACATCTATGTGGTTCTAGATATTTATTTCATTCCATAAATATGGTATCCATTTATTTGACCACTCCACTTTAAAATCCATTAGATCCTTTAAAATATTTATTCCTTAATCCTGAGGTCATTGATTTCGATTGCATCAATTCATCCTTAGAGCCTGAAGATTTCTTTCCTAATGAAGAAGTGTTGAAACCATTTTATTTTGTGCCAATTTATGCATATTATGTCTATCATATTGAGGAAAATACCGATTTAGTGGAGCCTTTAAACCTATCATATGACATCCATATGATCCCTATAGCTCACCAGCTTGAGAAGGGGTCACATATGTCAAAAGAGGAAATATTCAAAGTGGATATCAACAATGATTCCAACAAACCAAATAAGGTTAAATTAGGAGAAATATTATCTCCTATGGAACACACTAACCTCATTCCTCTATTAAAAGAGAGACCTAATCTCTTTTCTTAGACATACAAGGACATGCTAGGTTTGGATCCAAAATTTGTTACTCACAACATTTCATTTGACCCTAGAAAGAAGTTAGTAAAGCAAAAACTTAGCAAGATGCATCCAACTATCACTTTGATGGTTAAATATGAACTACAAAAATTGTTGTATGTAGAATTTATAATTCCCATCGACTATCCAAAATGGGTATCAAACAAGGTACCTATAGGAAAACCTGATGGAAGAATTTGCATTTGTATAGAATTTAGAGACTTCAATAAGACAACACCTAAGGATTCATTTATGTTACCTAGTATTGATGCTCTATTAGATGCAACTGTAGGTCATGAAATGCTTTCCATCATGGATGGTTTCTTTTGTTACAATCAAATTCATATTAAACTCAAAGACCAGCATAAAATCGCTTTCACCATGCCATGGGGGATATTTTGTTACAAAGTTATGCCATTAGGCCTTAAAAATTTTGGTGCCTTATATCAATGGGATATGACATATATATTTCATAAATATATGCATAATATCTTATAATATTATATCTATGACTTATTCACCAAGTCAATTCTATGTTTAGAGCACACTGAGATTCTCAAAAAAGTCTTCGATCACCTGATGGCGCATAATATCAAGTTGAACCCCAAGAAATACATATTTGGTGTAACTTTAGGTAAAATTTTAGGATTTATCATTTCTAAACAAGGGATCGAAGTTGACCTAGTGAATTTAAAGGCTATTTTAGAAATGTGTCCCCCCACAAACATCAAGAAACTAAGAATCCTATAGGGCAGAGTAGCATCCATAAAGTGATTCATTGCACAATTATCGAATAAATATTAACCTATAAATCAATTTCTACACAAGGGGATCCCATTCAAATGGGATGAAGAATATCAAAAAGCCTTCACTGAGATTAAAAAATATCTGGAAATGCCACCAGTATTAGCTCCACCTAGACTAGATGTGCCATTTTTGCTATATATATTTGCCACAAACTTTGCATTGGAAACCATGTTAGCCCAAAAGAACATGGAAGGCAAAGAACAGGTAATATATTACATCATTCAAACCCTAGTTAGCTATGAGCCATGATATGCACATGTAGAAAAGCTATGCTTAGCAGTGGTCTTTACGATGAAGAAGTTTCACCACTATATGTTGATCCATACAACATATGTAGTATCAAGACAAAATCCTTTTTAGTATATTATGAGCAAGACATATCATAATACACATATTGCAAAGTGGATCATGCTACTAATATAATTCGATCTAGAATTTATTAGTCAAAATTCTATCAAGGGATAAGTCATTATAGATCAACTAGTAGAGGGTCCTCTTCAATATCATAGTCCTCTCATCATAGAGCTCCCTAATAATGTAGTATTTGCATTATTAGAGTCACCAGAACCTGAAGAACCTGATAATCAAGTAGATATGTATTTGTTCTTTGATAGTTCTAAATACGAGCAAGGGGATGGTGTAGAAATTATGTTTTTCATACCACAAATTTCTCTAATTCCCTTGTCATTTAGACTCAATTTCCCTTGCACCAATAAAAATGTTGAATACAAGGCCCTAATCTTGGGTCTCCAAACAACACTCACCATAAATATCAAGAAATTGAATATCTTTGGTGACTTCTTGTTCATTGTTAACCAAGTTAAGGGGATATATCATTGTATATTCCCAATATTAAAGGTATATAAAGAACTTGTGGACACCTACCTATCCCAACTAGAATGGTATGACATTGAGAAAATCTCTCAAACATCCAACAGATTTGAAGACACCATAGCATCTTTGGGATATTTAAGCCCTCAAAATTCATCTACTAACTTCACTACCATCGAATTGAAAATACTATCACAATCCATGATATGATGTGAGGCAAACGGCAATCAAGAATTATTCCACATGATTCAGATAGAACCAACCCATGAATGGTTCTACAGAGCTAAAGACTTTCTAAAGAAGGTGCCTTGGGGATCTTTGCTTTCATAGGGTCCTAAAGAGAATGGTACCACTATTCTCCATATAGTTATTTCCTAATTAGATTTTTTACAAGTCAAACTACAATGTAAACATGTTATTCAGTCAGTTGAGGTTGTTTTCTATCAAGATTGGATGTCACAACTACATGATTTTCTTAAAATTAGAATAATCCCACAAGGATTATCACATGTCACAGAAAGAGCATTCAAACAGAAAGTGACTAAATATGTCTTGCTAGGAGATATCTTGTATCATCATAGCTATGATGGAATCCTCCTTCATTTCTTTGAGCCGTAAGAATCAACTTGCACAATCTCACAAGCTTATGATGGTACATGCAATGGCCATTTCAGTGGCATGGCCATCATAAATAGCATCCTTTAAATGGGCTACTATTGGACCACTATGGAAAAGGATTGCATAGTTTCAACATCATGCTAATATTATGCACCTACCATCATAGACCTTACAATGCATCCAAGCAGCTTGGCCATTTGCTCAATGGGGTTTGGATCTAATTGGTAAGATATCCCTATCATCGGGTGACACACATTTATCATAATGACCACTGAGTACTTTACTAAATGGGTGGAAACAATCCCTTTAACAACAACAATAGGAGCATGTATTGTGAAGTTCATAATCCATAATATCATGTCATTTTGGGATCCCATCCAAAATAATATTGAATAATGGAACATCATTAAAAAAAATTTGTAAGGGCTTTAATGTCCAAGTATAACATTCAACATAATTTTTTGACTCTATATTATCTGCAATAAAATGGGAAAGCAAAATCTTCTAACAAGACAGTGGTAGAAATCTTAAAGAATATTTTTTAAGAAAACCAAAAATATTGGCATATCCAGCTACCCCTTGCATTATGGGATTATAGAACTAGTATACGGATGCCCACTAGGGCAACCCCATTTCCACTAGTATATGGTATTGAGGCCATTATGCCCTTGGAATTGGAAATTCCAACCTTACGCATCATTTTGAAATAGTTCATTGATGATGACACTACACAACAAGCTCACCTTGACCGATTGATGCTTCTTGATGAACACCGCATAAATTCCCTTGACAATATTTGAGTTTATCAAAGACACCTAAAATTATCTTACAACAATAAAGTCCACCTGATAGACTTTAAAGTTGGAGATCTTGTGCTAAAATAAAAATAATAAAACTCAAACCTATCATCACATCTATGAGATAAATTTATGACTAACTAGTTAGGTCCATTTATCATATCAGAGAATATAGGATCTAGAACTCACCGTCTAAAATTGCTTGAAGGTTTTTGGAATCAATTATTGCATCCATAGGATTCAATTTTCATGCTGCAAAAATCCATTTGAAACCAACAAGCTATTACAAGCTCTGGTCAACCTGCCTCTTTGTTCTGATAAACATAAATATTGCTAAAAGGAAACTACACTACGAGTAAGGAAACCCCAATGGTAATTATGTGATAAAATGTTGATTACACACTCCGAATTAATGTAAAACTATATGTATTAAAGTGACCAAGCAAGAAAATAACCATTTGTTATGCCTTTTGTAGACCGATGCCTAGATTCATTTTGAAAATAAATTTGACATGAACAGAGAGGAGAGAAAATAAAATTTATGTTCTTAGAATTATTTAAATATCGTAATAAAAATAAAATTTTACAAACGAAAGAAATGAATATAATGCATTCAAATAATGTAATCCATTACAAAGTCATACACTCTACCAAGACAAATATATAACAAGAATGAAACTCAGAATTGTATTAATTTCATAAAATTTTACATGCTAAGTGGGCAGGATGCCTTTTAACTCTATTTTTATCAAAGAAGTACATCAATACAATGAAGAAGACTTTGTTCAAATAATATAACAGGTCTCTCCTACTCTCCTTGTTCCAATATGGTAACAGTAGAATCTCTAAATCTTAGGCTCAATAGGACAAGAAATAATCTCAGCTTTTTGAGCACTTTCCTATCAAAATACTACACATTAAAGGGAATAAAGAAGAATGAATAAGAAAAATAGACACAAAACGGAGATACACAAACACAACTCTAAAGGGCACTCAAGTATACCTCTTAGAAAAAATGCTATTCTCTAATTTCTTGATCCTGAATCTGAACCTATTTGCTTCCTTTTATAGCCTCTAGTTTTTGAATCTGTTATTCTTGGACAATTCCTAGCCTTACACCTATCAACATATGAGTTGATATTCAAAACTAGAATAGTTGGCTTCCACTATCTTTTTTTTTTCATGATATACTCTCTTCTTTGAACTTTTCAAATAGTAGCTTATTTTAACCAGTGATGGCGGTATTGGGAGAGTCTGTTATTTCTTCCACTACTTCCTTTTCGACTATTTTTTCTTGAACTATCTCTCTTTGAGCACTTGAATATTCTGCTACTTCGAAGACTTTTTTTGTTGACACAGGTCCTTGTTTAATTGGAAGAGTTGAACTTTTTTCCATTTGTTGACTATATGTTTCAGCCTTTTTCCCCTTTTGACCTTGTTGTAGCCATTGTATTTATTTGTTGATTAGTTTCCAAACTTATGTGTCAAAGGCTACATCAAACCTTAACATGTTCATTTCTTGCAAAATTCTATTTTTTTATATGGCTAGAATGGGCTTGTTTTTCTCATATTGGAAGATAAGCATCTCCATAGTATTCACCAAAAAGGTAGATTGTCTAGTCATTTTTGACTCATCATCTGACTCACAATCAAATTTTTCTATTGTATTCCTGAGTAGCTCTTCTATACTAGGGTCTTCCAAGAATTTGTCTAAGTATAGACCAATATCCATCATTTTACCTATTGCATATTCTATCAGATTATCTATTTTAGTTACAACATTGATCCACCTTTCTTGGTTTGCCCCAAATATGGCTGCTTTCAAGAACTAAAAATTGAATTGGATTTTACTGCCATCATTTGTTATTATCTCTTGACCCTGCAACTCTTCAAAATTGTCTCCTATTAAATTAAAAGGTAGTAAAAATTACTTTGAAGTCTTCTTCCTTCTCCTGTATCAACATTTGTATTTCTCGAGCATTTATCTGAATCACCCTAATTTGCCTAAACATCTCGGTGAGCCCTTTGGCATGAACTTGTATTTTCATTGACATGTCCTTCTTCATTGTAATTAGATAATAGGCATGATTCTGAATCCTTACCATTGAATGGGGTTGTGCCTTGGGAGTGTCCTTTTGTGCCAATTATTCTTGTTGTTTATTTATTAACGCTCTCATTCAAATTTTTCCTTCTCTTCTTTTTTCAATTGATTTCTTAATTCTACAATTTTCTTGACCAGTTGGTCCATGGTTTAATTTTGCATTGCCTTGACAACTTTGACCATTTCACCTTATTTTCCTAGTACTGATGAGCCCCTAGTCTCCTCATTGAATCTAAAGACAAGTGGATCTTACAGGGTAGGAATATTTACCTCTGCTATATCTTATACAGATGTTTCTGATCATGGTTCATCTATAAGTTGTTCTCCTATATTTCCCATCCCTGCCATTACCTGTAATTCCTATTCATATACAATAGTAAAGGTATTTTTATCATCTAATCTATATAACAAAACTTGTGTAGAAGGTAAATATAATTTTAGTTTCTTCTTTTCTATAGTGGTTATCTTTGTTTATCTCTTCACTTGGTGACTTCGGAATAGTCCCCCAAATCGACTAGTTCTTCTCATATTTATCTATATTACTAATGGAACTTTAATCTCCTATCCTTTTATTTTTAAAGAGGTATGGATGGCCATGGGTGCAAATTTATTCACACTTGTTATAGCTAATACTCTATCAGAAATGGGAATTATTATCTATTCTAGGGGAGAATATTTCTGCATAGGTGTGGTCATAATTTCTTTCCCTTTAGCTACGCCTGGGATTTTTGGAAACCTCTTCGTAATTTCTTGGTATTGCCTCTAGTTTGATATGATCATCTACAAGAGGCCTAACCTATTTTTCTATTATATCTATAGTATTTATAGTGATATCCATTTGATCAATACCCTGTTCTTCTATCAACTCCAATAAGGGATCTTCCTTGATTGATTGAGCTGCTCTTGGTAAAATAGACACTACAGATTCCACTAAAATTTATTGAAGCCTTCTCAATTTTGTAGGGTAATAATAGGCTTCATGAATCTATGTGCTACCCCTATCTTTAGGAGGGAAATCATCCCATACAACCTGTAAATCTGCCCCTTTTTCCATGGCTTCCAATAATATTTCTTCATAAGCATCCTTTCGATGCTTTATTTGAGCATACTCCCATTTTTCCATAATTTTACTATATATCCCTTTTGGATCATAAAACCTCCAAGTTATCTCATAAAATTCCATAGTATCTAAATCAAACATTCCTTTGAGCAGTTCAAGGTAGACAACAAATATATAGTCTCCAAAGTGATAGGGGACATTGAGCCAGGGGACTTTACCATGTTTTTTTACTAGTCTCATCTTGGCTTCCTCTGCCACCTACCTACATAACTCCAGAGCTGCTAGGGATAATGGAAAATACATCGGTAATAACTTAGGAGGAATTTTGGACCCATGGAGCCTGATATAAGTGAACCCTTCTAAGAAAAATAAATCCCCGCTATCCTTTTATTTGATAAAAGCTCTTACTCCTGGCCCTAGCCTCTTAGGGAGCACACTGGTCAAAGTCCAATGGATTTCTACCATAAAATAGTCGTAGAACTAGCCCAAGTGAGTCCGTCCTTCATGTTTCTTCAAAAATTGGTTTGAATGTAGGGTATTTTAACAACTTCTACTCTTTTTTGGATTCTTCCACTAATTGTACCACTATTAGGTGGATGAAAAATGAGTATTTTGAAAACAGGGCATCTCTTGTCTTTGTTTGAAAATAGCCTTTTTCAATTCTACCATTTGCTCATGTATTTGGTTACTCAATTCTAATTCCCATGCATAAATTGGGGTATTATGCACCCATTTAAACTGTGCTACTAAATACAAAATATTTTTGTCCACCATACTGAGATCCTGTACTCCTAAGACTATGTTTATCATATCACAAAAGTCTTGGACCCATGGCCTAAAAGCAGTCTTCCTAATTGGGAATTGTTTAACTATTTTCTCATTTGTATCAAAAAAATATTTAAAAACTTCTAATTATGTAAAAATATGAGATTGATGTTCAATTACCTTCTTAACTAAAAAAGTGGTATACTTTGTCAAATTGAAAACTTACCTGATGTGCTCAAATTTGGTGTTGAATGATGAGTGCTAAAATGTGTATGTATTATGAAACCTTTTATATGTCTTTTATCTGCAAATATGTGAAATTGGATGCATTTTGATAATTTTTATATCTTATTTGCATGATTTATGACTAAATTTTATTTATGATGTTAAAATAATAAATACATGAATTTTACATGAAATATGTGCAAGTTTTGTATGTTTGGACAAAATAATGTTGAAGAACACTTCATGGGAGATTGATGCGGTAAAACATGACTTGAACCAGATGCTGAGCATAGGAGAATATGGTCATAGGAATGAAAAATTACAAAGACTGTAGATGCAGGTTATAGATGTATATTACTGAAGGCAGTTATTGAAAAATATTTTACTAGTAGTAACTGAAGGATAATAAATACTGTTGACTTATGTAGCGTGCCACATCAGTGATGACACATCAAGTTGGACGACAACAAATATTTTTATTTAGAAAAATATTTCATTTCTCGCATACTATCCACGAGAATATTTCAAGTTGATAGAGTTGTTTGCTTTATAAATCTTGTAATCAATTTATTTTGGGAAGTTTTAGATATAGGCACAAGACTGTTAGACCTTTCCTAGAATATATGACATGAGGTCCTAATGTATATCTTGCGAATAATTTAAAATAACATTGTCTTGTTAAGATTATTTGTAGGATGCCACTTGGACTAGTCAAAATATTTATCAAATCCAAGTAGGAATACGTATTATGTTAGGTTTAGATTATTTTTATTAATGCATAGTCATCGTACTAAGAAGTCCACAAAATCCGCATGTCAAAATACATGGAGAATACTGTTTGGAATTGTATTAGTTACAATATAAATTACATAGAAGAGACCTTGAAAGAGGTCTACTCTCTACTAGAGAATACCAAGAATTATTGTCAATATAATGTTCTAAGTTTACAATTCTAAAGAAATGCGTCAACATGTACGACTGGTTTCCCAACAATAAAGTAGCTCTTTTCTTCGTAAAATGGTAATTGTGTCAATTATGTTTATTGTTTGATTTGCTCTTATAAGATTTCTTTCATTTTCCTACAACCATGAAATAATTAATATTAGATTAATCAAATAAGAATAGAGTACTGAAGTAAAAGTAGAGTAGAAAATAAGGGAAGGGGTTAACACTAACCTTTCGGAGGCAGGGCCCACTCTGAAAGGTTAGTCCCTAAATCTCTTCCCCCACTAACATGGTAGATAGAATTAGATTAAAATATTAATTTACATGAAAATATTATTAGAAATTATAGTAGATAAATAATGCAGTAAGTAAATCATTATGTGGATCCATATTAGAATAATTCATAAATTGCATATTTAAAATAATTTAATTTTATTTTTCATAAACTTTAATTTATGCAACACATGAAACTAAAAAGACACATGAACTAAGCTTAGTATTGATCCCTATGGTACAATCTATACTGGATTTCTATTCTTTAAATCTAACCTTGATTTTCCTCGAATTGATAAAATTAAATGTAAGCTCTACAACCGATCATTTTGGTGCCATTGCTGGGGAGAGTAGCGTCGTAGTGGTTAGAAAAGTTGTTTAGTAGTGCAAAGAGAGAGGACTTACTTGTATGTGAAAATGGGTACGTATGAGACCTTTGTGTGCATACGAGTCCGAGTGTCCTGAAGATGGTTTCAAAAAGCCCCTTTTTTCGACGTTTCCAGGTTTATTTTTCTTAAAGGATTCATTTTTACTGTTTTCTTAGATTAAAAATTTATTTCCTACAAATTTCAATTTCAACAAATTTTATTTTCTGCAATTTTCTTGCTTTGGGTAATTACTATTGTTAATTTGATTTAGGACCTATGAAAAAGAATAGGAAGTAGGTGAACGTTGAAAACAACCTAAAATTGTTTTAGGACCATATTTTTTTTAATAAGAAGTAGTTACATTGAGTGACACAACTGTAATGAAATCCCTCATAATAGTTAAAGAACAGTAGAAATTTACCTTTTACTTCACCAATTTTACTTCCAATAAAAATTTACTTTCCAAACATTTTTACTTTTTCCTAAGTATGTTGAAATTAGTTGTATAAACAAATCTAATTTTAGTAGTATTAGGACTATTCAGTAATTTAAAATTTATTTATTTTCTGTTGTGTTAAGATTATTTATAAGTTCTAAAATTTATATTTAAACTTAGTAGATAGAATGTTAAGAGTATTTATAAGTTCTAAAATTTATATTTAAACTTGATAGCAGTAGGATTGAAACATAAAAACCAAAATCAAAACCCAAACAAAAATGAAACCAAAGAAAGAGAAAAGAAAATAAGTTGCTAGGTGGTGAAAAATAGTCCAATACAGTCCACTATAATAAACCTCTAGAAATTATTAAAATAATAATAATAATAATAATAATATATATTATTAGAGATGATAATAATAAATACATATAAAATAAATAAAAAAATAAAAATAATATATATATATATATATATATATATATATATATATATATATATATAAATAAATAAATATATATACATAAATAATACAAATATATATAATAATAATGAAATAAAATAGAGGTATATACAAGACTTAACCAACGAAATTATAAAGTGGCAGGACAAACATATTGTATCATGAAAATATTAGTTAGAAAATACTTGGAAGTGATGTAGTAAAACTCAAAGCCTATTGATAACTCAACTGGAAAATTACTACTTAATAGGCATAGATTTAAACTTTAAAAGAAGCCACTATCTAAAAGAAAAAAAAACCATACACCACTTTAGGCAGCAAACTGATTTGCAATGCATTTCTAAACTGCAACCAGCTACTATCCAATAATTTATCTCTTTGAAAAGAAAATAATAATATATATATATATATATATATATATATATATATATATATATATATATATATATATATATATATATATATATATATATATATATATATATATATATATTGAAAAAAATTAATATATAAAAATAAAAATGATTATGCTTCTTTTATTTCATCATAAAGTTTCTATATTTGCCATATTTCTATCCATCTTCAGTTTCAATGTTTCAAAGATAGCATAAGAAGATGTTTTCTATAAAAACCTTGTAGGAAGATGATTACCATTTGATGCATAGTACCTTGTTGCTAGATTAAATCAAGGTATTATTCAAATACTCAAATTATATATGTTATCCTAAGCCAAATTTTCATTAAAAATGAAGCAAATCTTTTAAAATGTTGCAAGTTACTCCTAGTTGATCAAGTTTTTCTTTTGACCACGCACAATTGCACATCTAAAAACATTGTGAAGTTTTGGAAAAATCAACTCATGTGTTATTTTTGCCATAAGTTAAAAGTTTCCCTTGGTTATTTATTTATATGCATGGTCTAGAATACTAACAAAAATGAATTGGAAAAAGGACAAGCTTGCCCTTCACCCTTAAAAAAAAAAAAAAAAAATCCCTTGCTCCTCATCTAATCAAGCAAGTATCACAATAAAAATCTTCTTGATTCTCCTCAAAATAAGCAAGAACCCAAAAAAACAATAAAAATCCCTTTCTCCTCACAAAATTATCAAGTATTCTACAAAAAAAAATAAGGGAAAAGAGCTTGAATCCCTAGAATTCTTAGTATTTCAAACACCATGGGGTATTATTTATTAAGGTATCCTTACGTATTTACACTAATTCTGGATAAGACCTCTAGATGCTTATAATATAAAGTTAGTTTTTTGGCATACATAACCCTTGTTGTTCTTCAATCCTTGCTCATAATGGGAAATGAATCTTCACTATGCACACAGTTGGTCTTAAAAGAAGCTTGAAACTACTAGGACAATTTTGAAACTATATTGATTTGTGAAAGAAGTAAATGAAGTTGTTTCAGAATTGCTAGAATGTTGTTTGAAGTCCTTGAAGAATAACCCTAGAAACATCACATGCAAAAGTCAAAAGCAAACCCTCATGAAAGTACTATGGTTTAAATTTTTTCTTTTTCTACAAAAAAATGGCTTGTGTCCATCACATTTCCATCCCTTAGCAAAAGTCATCTTAATATCTATTTCACTTTTTCCCATGATTGAAGATATCCTAGAAAGCTGAAAACAAATTTTATATTCATTACCTTTCTATCTCGGAAACTTCTTAATGACATACAGGAAGCACAATCACAAAAATTATAATAAACCCCCATAAATAAAACTTATTATTATCCATAATGTAAATAAAATACCCTTCATTTTGTTTATAATACAACATGGGGGGAGGCATAAACTTAATACAATAAAGTTTATAATACAGTTTGGGGGAGTAATACAAAAATATAATATTTTATAATAAATATAATAATAAAGTAAATAAATAAATTTATATATATATATATATATATATATATATATATATATATATATATATATATATATATATCCGATAAAATTTGGCCGACTGGAAAAATGGTTTCCCTTAGTTCCCAAGGGACTTTGGGTGGCATTGCTTGTCTTTGGGATCCAAAAGAGGTAGTTATTCACCATATGGTTGGTAGTTGGGGTTTGTTTGCTATAGCTATTCAAAGTAGACATTCCAACCAGATTATGCTCTGCATTACTATTTATGCTTCAACTTATTTGGAGGAAAAAAGAAGACAATGGAAGGATATTACTCATATTATCTCTCATTTTCCTAAAGTTTGGATCTTGATCGGAGGAGATTTCAATACCATACTCTCTCTGGATGAGAAAAGGGGGGAAATAGAAATTTGGACAAAAGCACTAACCTCATGAGCGAATATATTGCAAACCTCCATCTTGTGGATATCCAACCGAGATAATGGCCTTATGACTTGGTCTAACAGAAGGCAAGGCTTAGCTTGTATAATGGAAAGATTGGATAGGTTTTTGCTCTCTAAAATTTTCTTAATCCATGGTCACATTTCTAAAGTGAAGAATCTTAATAATGTTGGTTCGGATTATTGGCCAGTCATGGTGGAAATGTGGAAAACCAATGTGAGTTTCTCTCCTTTTCATTTTCAATTAATGTGGCTTAGAGACATTTCCTTTAGACCTCATGTGCAACAATGGTGGAAGGGAGGTAAACCTAGGCATGGGACTAAGATGTTTTGTTTTGCCAAAATATTGCAATACATTAAATCCAAAATCAAGACTTGGAACTGGAAAGAGTTTGGGGATGTTCATAAAAAAAAACATGAAGTTATTGCTCATCTTTAAAATTTGAATAATAAAATTCGTTTAGATGGCCTCACAGAGAAGAGAAGTGTAGATGAAATTAAACTCACAACTCAGTTAGAGGAATGGGAAAAAATAGAAGAAATATTATGGAAGCAAAAATCTAGAATTCAATGGCTCAAAGAAGGATATCGAAACACAAATTTCTTCCACAAATATCTTCTAGGTCGAAGATATCACAACTTTATTTCTTCCTTAAAATCAGATTCTGGAGATGTTGTTTATACTTGGGATGGCATGAAATCTATTGTTGTTGATTACTTTTCCAATATTTTTTCTGCTACTCCCCTTGACTCAGCTTCACAATATGATGTTCTTCAAGCAATCCCTTCTCTTATCACTTCTGAGGAGAACTCTATTTTGACTACTATTACTATTAATGAGCTTCAAAAAGTAGTTTTTAAAATGTAAAAATGGAAAACCCCAGGCCTTGATGGTTTTTCTATTGAGTTCTACCAAGAGTTCTAGGATATCCTTCATGTTGATTTATTAGAGGTGGTGGAAGAAGCCAAGAAATCCAAAGAAATTTTGAAAGTTATCAACAAAACTTATATTACTCTTGTTCCAAAAGCTCAAGAGGTTGATCATATCTCAACTTTTAGACCTATTGCTTTATGTAATGTTCTTCTCAAAATCATTACTAAAATCATGGCAGAAAGGTTGAAGCCTCTTTTGCATAAGATTATTTCCCTAGAGCAAGGGGGTTATGTGGAAGAACATCAAATAGTATATGAGATAGTTCTTTCTTAGGAAGCCATCCATTCCATGGATATGCAAAATTATCCTTCCATGTTCATTCGGTTAGACTTATCCAAAGCTTATGACAAAGTGGATTGGCACTTCCTTATCAAAGTTTTGAGGCAATTTGGTTTCTCTAAGGATTGGATGGATTGGATTATGAGATGTATCTATTCAGTTTACTACTTAGTTCTTATCAATGGTAGGCCTTCTCAGTCTTTCCTAGCTTCCAGAGGTATTAGGCAAGATGACCCGCTATCCCCTTATTTATTCATCATTCTTGATGAATGCTTGGGTAGGACTATAACCAAAAATAGGGAAAACAAAACCCTTGAGGGAGTTACCATTGCTCATGAAGCTAGACCTATCTCTCATCTTCAATTTGTGGATGAGTCTACTCTTTTAGGTAAATATACAGTTAAGGAAGCTTCTAATATTAAGCAAATCATTAGCTATTTTTCTAAGGCTATTGGGCAGTTGATAAATGAAGACAAATCTAAAGTTATTTTCTTTCACTACTCTGCTAGACAAGAATCCATGGTCTTGGATAAGATAAGATATAAGAAGACCTCTCTTCCAATCACTTATTTAGGTATTCCCATTAATATTCAAAGGCAAAAAAATAAATATTGGAATTGGTTGTTGGACAAAGTCAAGAAGAAAATTGGAAAGTGGACCAACAAGTGGCTTTCTTCTGGGGTAGAATCACCTTGGTAAAATCAGTCCTTCAAGCTATTCCTATTTATGTTTCTTTCATTTTGAATATCCCAAAGGCTATTCTTCGATAATTGGATCAAATTAGTCATCGTTTCCTTTGGAGTGGTACTAAGGAGAAAAGAAAATGGGCCTTGGTGAAATGGGATACTTTATATCTTCCTAAGAGTGAAGGGGGGTTAGAATTACGGTCTTCAATTAATAACAACAAAGCTTTAGCTACTAAATTATATTTGAGGATGTTGCATAACCCCAATGCTCTTTAGGCCAATAATCTTCGTGTTAAATATGTTGAGAATAAAAGCCTTGAAGACCTTGTTCGCTATCAAATTCCTACCAAAGGTTCTCCCATTTTAGTAGTTCTTAAGACTAGTGAGGATTTGATAAAGAACAAATTATTTTGGATCATTCATAATGGTCAACATGCAAATTTTTGGACAGAATCTTGGGATGGTCACAAGCCTTTGATAACTCAGTTTCTCTATTGGAGGCCTTGGATGGAGGAGCTTCATCGAGCTAATTGGAAAAAGGTGGCTAATTACTATCGGTACCATACTGGTAATTCAAAGGTTGGTAGATATTGGATCCCTATTGAGGACTGGCCTATTCAAATCCTAGAAAGGCAAAGACAAGATATCCAAGGCATCCTTCATATGATATCCCTCTCTTGGTCCCATGAAAAAGATTATTTTGGATGGAACAACACTACTAAGGGTGAGTATTCAGTTGCTCAAGGTTATTTGACCTTATGCCATAATAATCCCAACCATTCTTCTGACATATTTTCTTAATTGTGGGCTCAAAAGCTCTAGCCTAAGGTGAGGTTCTTTAATTGGCTTTTATTGCATCATAGGGTGCTTACTGGTGAACAACTTATGAAGCGTGGTTTTCATGGCCCATTTAGATGTGAAATGTGTGAAGAGAATGTAGAAAATATCAACCATATTTTTATTGAGTGTACTTTAGCCTCTAATTTGTGGAGGAGAATGGCCACTTTACTTGGCTTACAATGGTCCAATTTTTTTACTTTTGAACAGCTTTGGAGGGATTGGCCTAATCAAGAGGGTGTTGATCATTTTATTAGGCAGTTAGTTTGGATGGGTTCTACCATTATTCTTTGGAATATTTGGAATGAAAAGAACAACCAAATTTTTAATCAAGATAGGAAGGATATTCACTATATTTGGCAAAAGACCATAGCCAACTTAGTTGAATCAATCCATCATCTCCTTAATCACCCCCAAAACTCCCACCAAAGATGGGATCAAGTGATGCAAAGGTTGAAGATTAAACCTTCTAAGGGCAACCAACTTAAAGGGAATGTGAGTATTAGTAAGATGGATAGGAATAGAAATTGGCATCCTCCTCCTAAGGATTTTGGAAAAGTCAATACTGATGGAGCCTCTAGAGGGAACCCTGGAAAAGCCAATGTGGGAGGAATTGGTAGACTTTCAGATGGCTCCCTGGTTTTTACTTTTGCTAAGAATTTGGGTATTCTTTCCAATAACCTTGCTAAGGGGTATGGTATCCTTAGAGGTCTTCATGAGGCTACTAAGGTTGGATGGGAAAAGGTGTTAGTTGAGGCTGACTCTCAACTTATGATTAATCTCTTGAAGAATCCTTCTAAGAATCATAAGGTGGATTTGAGAATAAAAAGAATTATTGAGAAGATTCAGTTAATCCAGATGGGATTTTTGAAAGTTGATTACAATCATGTGGTCAAAGATCAAAACAAGAGTGCTAATGCTTTAGCTAATTGGGCTTTGGACAAAGGTGATCTTACTTGTTATGGAAACCCTCCTATATGGTGGGCTTCTCAAATTAGGGAAGCTCTTCTTTCTATCATTTCTTTGGATGGCTCCAGTTCTGAAGGTACCTAGTTTCTTCTTGTTTTTTTTTGCTTCTCTTTGGTTCATTCAGTTTTTTTTAGTTCCCTAGCTCATTCTATTCTTTATTTTGTTTTCTCTGTTGATTCTTGCCTTAATAGTCTTCTGGTCTAGATAGGTATTTGTTTTGTTCATTTTTTATTTCTTTTTTTTTTTGTTTTTTTTGTTTAGTTTTTTAAGGTGGGTGGGTTTTTTTTTATTTTGTTTTGTTTTTGTGTTCTTTGTGTTGTTTTTTTTTGTTCTTGTGTTTTTGTTGTTTTATTTATTTTTTATGTTTTTTGTTATTGTTCTTGGGTTTCTCTTTATTTGTATTATTTTGTGTTTTTATGGGTGAGTGTTTTCTATGTTTTTTTTTTTTGTTTATTGTCTATTGTTGGTTGTTTTTTATTTTTATTTTTATTTTATTTGTTAATTTTTTAGGTTTTGGTTGTGTTTATTTTTCTTGTATTTTTTTTGGGTTATGTCTTTGTAGTGTTCTGTTGTTTTTGTCTTGTTTATGTTTTGTTATGTGGTTCTTGTGTTTTTATATGTGGTTTGTGTTGTGGTTTCTTTTATCTTATTGTGTGTGTTTGGTTGTGATTTTATTTTTGACACACTCAAGGAGCATGTTTTTTATTTTATTTTATTATTTTTGTTGTTATTTACTTATTTTTAAATTGGTTTTGTGTGTTTGTTTGCTCCTTGAGTATGTCAAAGGTGGTAGGCCAAGTCCGAGTCCTGGGCATTTTTGGTGGAATGGATACCCCTGCCTCCTTGGGTCTTACCCGAAAGTGGCATCCCTTTTGGGATGTTTTCCACAAATAAATAAATAAATATATATAATAATAATAATAATAATAAAATATATAATATATAAATATAATTAATTAATAAAATAAAATAAATTGAATATTCCCCATAATATAATGCTTATAAATAAGAATTTTCATGCTTAATATTATATATATTCAAGATGCTAATTGTACAAATTTTAAATAAATAAAATCGTGAAACATATATTTACGAATTTTATTATATATATTTTTATAAATATTATATCTTATAAAATTAAATTATATATATATATATATATATATATATATATATATATATATATATATATATATATATATATTTTGCTATCAAAATTAAAGCCCTCTTTTATCTTGTTCATCTTCATGGATAGATTATTTTCTATAATCATACACAACAAGCACATGCATTACTGAGATTGATGCACTTGAAATAACTCCCTCTCCCCCCCCCACTTTTGATAGCAATATAGAGTATGGATAAAAATGTTTTATTTATTTATTTATTAAATCAAGCATCATAAAAATAAAAAAATAAAAAACATAAAATAAAAATAAAAATAAAAATAAATAAATAAAATAAAATTATTAAGGTTAAATTTAATTTGAAAATGCATATGGACTCTAATACTTCTGATCTTCTTACCAATTAAAATTCAACGCCACATGTAACAAATTGGAGTTATCTGAACCTTAAAAAAACAAAAAAACTATCTGTATTATTATGTTTAATTGTTGTTATTCAAAATTAATTTAAAAATTAAATTATTTTTAGTTGTATACGTTTTAAATAAATGTGCATTTACGAGTTCTTTTGAACATAACTATATTTATAAATTTATTTTTAAAATTAAGTTATATATATATATATATATATATATATATATATATATATATATATATATATATATATATCTTAATTTTTAATTTTCTAAATTAAATTAAAATTACATGCATTAATATAATAATTGTAAAAGGGGAATAATGAAAAATTTATCTATTTTACATCGAGAGACTTTGGGCAGAAATCAAGTCAAGAATCTGACCTCAAATAATAAAAAAACTGAAGTACATTGGATTCAGATGCTAGCTATTATTCTCTTTATGTCAACCAATTGTAGGATGTTTTAGTTCATGCATGAAACCATGGAAGATTGTTACCCACCTTTATAAGTACGGAATCAAAATAACAATCATAAAACTCAAAGTAGATCCCCTATGTTTTTTTCTTTTCTAATGGTTATCTAAGGTTGATAAAAGTGGCAAAAGAAAAAACAATTTAAACCATTCACTAGCAGTTTAACACAAATGTGACAATATATATACAAATAAATAAATTATTTAAATTGGCAAAAGAAAAAACAATTTAAACCATTCACTAGCAGTTTAACACAAATGTGGCAATATATATATAAATAAATAAATTATTTAAATTATGAATAGAAGTTGCAGATCCAATCATTGTTACCTTGTCTGTTGTGACGAAGAGTTCTTCACCCCCAACAGCCACTGCACCACTAGCTCCTTGCTCCTCTGTAAACTGTTGTATTGATTTGATTTGTTCCACTCTAAGTCATCCAATAGATAACTTCAAAGATAACTCTAAATATGGACAACCAGTGGTCGTAAATAATGGAGAAGTGATGGATTGTTGGCAAGTATTAATAACATGCTATATTTAGCGCAAAGGGAGATAAACACATAATATGATAAAGCATACATATTAACTCACATGTCATTCTTATGACCATTTCATAATCGTTCATAATATTATTAGTTTATAATATTATTATATTATAATATTAATATTATTCTTAGTAGTATTATCATGATAATGTTTATGTTTTATAATAATTTATTTATTATAATTAATATAATAATATAATAGTGATTATTTATGTAATTATATTAATATTATGAAAAATATAATATATTATATTAGAAGTGACATTTTTTCTCTATATTATTAATAGTAATATTAGCTTATAATATTATTTCTATAATTACATTATTATTATTAAGTTTATTATTATATTATTAAGTTTATAACTATAATATTATAATTATAATAATAATTATTATTATAATGTTTATCACTATTATATTATAATATTATTAGTCTAAAATATTATTAATAAATATTTTATTATTATTATAATAATAGTTATCTGTTATAATACTAATCTTATTATATTTGCACTAGTTTACTATTTATTGATTTTCATATTTTAGTTATTTATTTATTTATTTAATATGCTCTTGGTTATACCTAATTTTGAAATTCATCTTTTCATACTTCAAAAGAGAAACATCTTTTTTTTGAAATAATATATAAAATGATAATAAAATAAAATAAAATAAAATATAAAATATTTTTTAAAGTATTTTATTTTATGACTTTTAAAATATTAATAAATATTAAAATTGCTTGTAGACCACTATATATATTACTACAAATAAATATTAAAATTGAGTATTTATTATTTATAATAATGTATTTAAAATATTATTTATATTAATATTCATTAAATTTAATGATTTAAAGTCAAATTAATTTGTCCAAAGGAAATTAATTGTTGATATAATGTTTGGATTTATTTGGGCGAGCTTTTCTTTGAGAAGAATTTAGCCTTTGATTGTGTATTCATCAAAAGAGGGCAGAAAATTATGATTGTTAACTTATATAAATTTTGCAACAATATTATTATTATATTAATACAATACTATATTAATTAATAATAGTAATATAAATAATATTATATTAATAATATTATACATACTATATTAATAAGATTACATTATAAATATATTAGTAATAATATTATATACATAACATTACTATTAATAATAGTAGTCATACTATTATTAGGCTAAAATTAATTTATAATATCATAATTATATTATATTATTATTAGTTTATAGTATTATTAATATTATTAAGTTGATAATTATAATATTATAATTATATTACTATTAGTTTATAATATTATCATTATATTATTAAATTTATAATTATAATATTATCTATATTATAATATTATTATTAATCTATGAACCTAATATTATTATTATTAGAATAAAAAAATGGAAAATAAATAAATAAATAAATAGAACCTTATTTATTGCATTTTTAGTTTTATATATCTGCAATAGTTTATGTTATAATTATAGTGCCTTAATTGTTGTCTTCCTAAGTGTTTTATTGTTATAACTGCAACATTTTATCTGTTAAAATTATAGTGCTTTAAATGTCATATCTGCAGTGTTTATTATATTCAAAGTAATTCATCTACCTACATCTGCAGTGTTTTTTCCTGATTATCTAAAACAGTTTGTCTATTATATCTGCAGATTTAATTATGTTTTCAGTGTTCTTGCAGAATGATTTGTTATGACTAAACTATCATACTTTATGCACTGATAGATTGTATAGTTTTTATTATAATAAAAAAAATGAGAAAAAAACTATTTTTATAATATCCGTTCAATTGCAGCATTGTTATTTTTCCTGAAGTACTATTTTTGTAAAACTGCAACAACCATTCATCTATTATATCTGCAAAATTGTCATCCCTTACATTTGTAAAATTGTTAATGTATTAAAAAACTGTTGCAAAAATCCATAAGAACAAAAATTATAAATTTTGAATTCATGTGCATAAGGACATGCACTCCCTTTAGTTTGGGGGAATGATGAATGCTAAAATGTGCATGTATTATGGAACCTTTTATATGTATTTTATCTGCAAATATGTAGAAACTGGATGCATTTTGATAATTGTTAATCTTATTTGCATGATTTATGACTAAAATTTATTTATGATGTTAAAATAATAAATACATGAATTTTACATGAAATATGTGCAAGTTTTGTATGTTTGGATTAAAAAATGATGAAAAACACTTCATAGGAGATTGATGTGATAAAACAGGACTTGAACCAGATACTGAGTATGGGATAAGATGGTCATAGGAATGACGAATTACGAAGACTGTAGATGCAGGTTATAGACGCATATTACTAAAGGTAACTACTGAAAGCAGTTATTGAAGAATGTTTTACCAGTAGTAACTAAAGGATAATAAAGACTGTTGACTTATGTAGCATGCCACATCAGTGACGACACATCAAGTTGGATGGCAACAAATATTTTTACTTAGCAAAATATTTCATTTCTCGCATACTATGCGCAAGAATATTTCAAGTTGATAAAGTTGTTGTTTGCTTTATAAAGCTTGTAATTAGTTTATTTTGGGAAGTTTTAGATATAGACACAAGACTGTTAGACCTTTCCTAGAATATAGGACATGAGGTCCTAATGTATATCTTGCGAATCATTTAAAATAGCATTGTCTTGTTAGGATTATTTGTAGGATGCCACTTGGACCAGTCAAAATATTTATCAAGTCCAAGTAGGAATACGTATTATGTTAGGTTTAGATTATTTTGATTAATGCATAGTCATCGTACTAAGAAGTCCACAAAATCCACATGTCAAAATACATGGAGAATACTGTTTGAAATTGTATTAGTTACAATATAAATTACATAGGAGAGACCTTGAAAGAGGTCTACTATCTACTGGAGAATACTAGGAATTATTGTCAATGTAATGTTCTAAGTTTACAATTCTAAAGAAATGCGCCAACATGTACGACTAATTTCCCAGCAATAAAGTAGATCTTTTCTTTGTAAAATGGTAACTATGTCAATTATGTTTATTGTTTGATTTGCTCCTCTAAGCTTTCTTTCATTTTTCTACAACCATGAAATAATTAATATTAGATTAATCAAATGAGAGTAGAGTACTGAAGTAAAAGTAGAGTAGAAAATAGGGGAAGGGGTTAACACTAACCTTCCAAATCTAGGGCCCACTCCAAAAGGTTAGTCCCTAAATCTCTTCCCCCCACTAACATGGTAGATAGAATTAGATTAAAATATTAATTTACATGAAAATATAATTAGAAATTATAGTAGATAAATAATGCAGTAAGTAAATCATTACATGGATCCACATTAGAATAATTCATAAATTGCATATTTAATTTAATTTTATTTCATTTTCCGCAAAATTTAATTTTTGCAACATATGAAACTAGAAAGAGACCTGAAGTAAGATTAGTATTGATCCTTATGGTACAATCTATACTAGATTGCTATTCTTTAACTCTAACCTTGATTGCACTTAGATTGATAAAATTAAATGTAAGCTCTACAACCAAACACTGAACACTAGTCAATCCTTATTATCTTGAAATGTTCTGGTCCTTTCGTCATATGCCACTACTAACTATGCCATTAAATCTAAGGAGAAGTAAACCTTTGGATATATCAACTTCCCAAGGTTACTATTCCATCTGTTATTTCGGGAAACCCTTGTATTGTAACCTTCGGGCTTTATGAAATAGGTCAGCCATTATCCATGGGGTCTTGTTATCATTCTCCATCACTCGAGAAAAACTCTTGATACATGCATTGTCGATCTTATACTTGTTGTCTTTGGAGTAGGTTTCTTATCAGATCCACACTTTTGGGTGAATTCATACATTGTGTTGCTAGGTACAGGAAGTCCATAATTCTTAGAGTATGGTGATAAGTCTATGATGAAATTCACTACTTCTCTGGTGTCTTCGGGTGCAAAAGCATCTCCCCATGATGCCATTGTGTTCACGATAGTGAGTCTAGTTTCTCTGGAAAAATAAAAGCTTGAAACTCTTCGTCTCTCTGCACCTCTTGCATATCAATTTTTGCTCTTAGGTTACTAGAGTATTAACTTGACTATTTCTATGAGCTCAAATACTGGGTGATGAAATGAGTTTGATATTTTTGCATGTTTTGTCATTAATACTGTGCTACCAATCACTTTTAAAATTGGCCAAAGGAAATTTTCTAGCATATCTTCCAAAGTTGGGCTTTTATGGTGGGTAGTATCCTTCATTTTATATGCCCTTGGGTTCTTTGGTTCGTGTAGCCACAATCATTTATAGTTTTTCTATTGGTCATTGAATATTATTCCTCTCTGATGTGGGAATGTGACGTGTGATAGGGGCGGCATCTATTTTCAACATCGTGCCACCTTGAACCTTGGATGATAATTAATCTTGGGGATCGACTACATTTTTAATTGGGCAACAATCATCCTGAGAATCCCCATAGGATTTGGCTCTTGATGTGAGTGCATGTCATCATCTTGGATATCTTAAGGTTTTCTGGACAACCACGATCAAACACAGCCATTCGATCAGATTGGATAATGCCATGACCTTTGATTTTTTATAAACTGTTGGTTAGATAACCAAAAGAAAACATGCTCCGAACCTCCCTTTTTTTGTTTGTTTAATATTGATTAATCAAAAATGGGGTGATTAATAATGTGTTAGAGCCTTTGCTAATGTGATTAAAATTTTATTAATGGAATGCTAATTTAGGCTTACCATTAGAGTTACCTTTGAAGCATGCACCACCATTGGATTATTTAAAGAGGGAGCACATCCATTGGATTCTTCAAAAGATGTTCATTGGATTAACCTTGTTTGTATCTTTATCATTTTGACCTTGACTCGATCACTGTCATTGGATCCTTTTAATCTCGATGGAGTGCTACCATAGGATTTGTTTTGTTTAGTCGACTATATTTTGATTGACTCATTTAAATGCCACCCTTTGATTAAGTATGGAGCGCTACCATTAGATTGAGATAGATGTGCTCAATCGTTAGTGAATGGGGTACATACCCTCAAGTCTTTTTTATCCTTGATAATTTGTGATGAATGCACATTATTGGATCATATTTTTTATCAATCACAACCGTTAGATGCTTATGACCATGGTACTTAAGCCTTTTAACTTTATATTGGGGTGCTTTATTAAGATAGACACATCCGTATGATTTCTTCTTTATGAGGCATTGTCATTAGATATCCTGCAACCTACACATTTGATAACTGAAAAGGCACATCATTGTATTTAATTAATCTCGAATTAATCCTGAAGGGGGATAATTAGTAATGTATTATACCCTTACTAATGCATGATTAATCTTAGATTTACCTTCATGTTTACCAGATATCCTTACCATTCTGTTGTTTAGGTTTTGACTTCGACGCGACCATTGGATTTCAATCAATGTCGATGCGATCATTGATTTTCTTCAACCTGCGAGGTTAGTTACCAAGGGGCATATGATTTTAAACTTTGATTAAGCTGAAAGGGGGAATTATTATCCTATGCATTAGACCCTCGCTAATCTCATTTAAAAATTTAATTAGTCTTGTGATCTATTACCTTTTTGAGGCACCTTTTATGATAGCATTGCCATCCGATCAGATCTTGATCGAACGCTACCATAATATTTTCATGATTAGCTTACTGTTTAATTAAAGGGGACACACATTCTTAATACCTTTGACCACAATGTTTTAAAGAGTGGTTTAATCAAGTTAAGCGTGTCCATTAAATTCTTATTTGATAAGGTGATGCCCTTAGATCTATTTTAAGGTGCACAAATTTTAACCCAATGGGGCACATACCCTCATGGTTTTAATTTAACCCTCTTTTTAAACCTTATGTTTTGGATTTTAATATTGTGCTTAAAATTTTTAGGTTTTAAGACCATGGCCTTTTATTAAGTCATTTTAATACTTTAGGACCTTAATTATTTAAATTTTGACTTAGGTCCAAGTATGATTATTGATCTGGAATACTAAAGCTTGTATTTTTAATCGTAGGGTTTTATTAAAAGGGATTGACTTGGGCAATCATCTTAGGATATAACAATTTTTTAAAGGTACCCATAATAGCAATGTTTAAGGTTAAACTTATGGAAAACCAACTTCTCTAACAAGATGCAAAGAGACCAACAATGTTTGCTTATTTTTATGAAACCAAAAATTTAAATTTTGGGGTTTCAAAGTTTGAGTCAAATTTGGCTCCAACATAGGCTCTAACTGGGACAATGTGCTAAAAACATGAGGCACTTGAGAACCACAGAATCTCCTGGTTTTATTGCAATTTTGGACAAAAATTCAAATCATCAAGACTGATTAAGCAAAGCTTGAAAAACAAAACATAACAATTTTTAAACTAAAAAATGTACAAACAATAAGACATCAAAGTAATAGAGTATTGAAAAACTATAATTCCTTTTATTTACATTTGGAAACTAGGGTCAAAATTTTAGGAACATATGAGAGTTTTAGATATATTATAATGTTTGTTTTAGCTAAGTCATAGGATATGATTACACAAAAATTTTCAAAGCTATTCATTCCATCATGCTTTGGCCCATGTGTGTGTTTGTGTATTCATTTTGATTTCTAAGTCTTTTAGAACTTTGCCATATCTGAGCAAAATAGTTAAGCCTAATATGTGATTTCACTCTTAAAATTTTTCACCATTCTATAGGGCTCCACTACCAGTCAAGCGTCTATAGCCTTAGTGGAGTTGCTTCTAATCCCATCCAATTTTACCCTACTGCCAGTCAGGCGTCTATAGCCCCGATAGAAGTTTTCCAAGATATCTCAGGTAGTGACTCAATTTTACTTTATTTTTTATTTTTATTTCTCGTTTGAGAAGTATTTGATATAAGCAAATTGTGCAAAGAGTATGCCTGAGTTGAGGATTAGTTTCTGGCTAAAAGGATGAGTGTAATGATTTTTAGCTTAACCACCCTCTCAAAGATAACTCGGTTCTTTGGACTTTTGAAGTCACCTTAAGTATCATTTTTAATGTGAGGCTTTGACATGATGTTTCAATCAACTTTGTTTTCATCTTGTTTTATCTCATATCAAATAACTATTGCATAAACACTCATATTTGAAAAGAATGTAAACCTCATCAGAGTCTAAAATAAATCTCCTTTTTTCTTTATTGTTTTTGGTGGAATCAACAGTAATGTATACTCATCAAACTAAGAATATCATGTGTAACAGTAAACTCAGAACTAAACCAAATAGGAAAATAAAAGCTTAAAATACATCACTCTATTTTTGGGGTTTTTGTTTTTCTATTTTTTATTTTATTTCCACTTTTTTATTTTTCACCTTCAACAGGGATTGTACATTTTGAGGTGTTGGCCATTAATAGGGATAGCCATTATTTCTCCCTGCAAAGTTTTGCAACTTGTAAGTATTATGCCCTATAACATGGGCTATCTGGTATGGACCAATCCATTTAGGTTCAAATTTACCCTTTTCACCATGCTTATCATTTTTAGGATCCCAATAGATGACTATATCTCCTTGAGAAAAAGGAGTACCCTTGGCTTTCTTATTAAACAATTTCATGGTTTTCTGGGTTTGTTCCATCATTCTATTAAAGGTCTCTCTTCTTTGCTCTTCTAACAGGACAATTTGGTCAAGCCTTCTCTGTAAGGTATTAGGGTCTTCATGGTCTTGTAATAGGAGGGAAAGTGCCAATTTTTCTATTCTTGAAGGTAATAAGGCCTTCTCTCCATATACCATCTCATAGGGGGTTCTTCATGTGTTTCTTTTTATAGAAAACCTATCAGCCCATAGGGAAAATTTAAGTTCACTATCCCACCCTCTTTTGTTCTTACCTAATGAAATTTTTATTCTAGTTATTACATTCTTATTTGATGACTCAACTAGACCATTTCCTTGGGGGTAATAATTAGCAGAATGGGATAGCTCAATTCCATATTTAACACAAAACTCTACCATTTCATATGAAACAAAATACTGAGCATTATTTGTAACTAGTTTGTGAGGAACTCCAAACCTGGTCAGAATGTTTTCCTCCAAGAATTTGATAATAGTGGTAGTAGTGGATGTTCTCAGAGGTGCAACTTCTACCCACTTTGTAAAGTAATCTATTGCAATTATGATCCACTTGTGCTGGCTAGATGAATTAGGCTTGATCTCTCCAATTAAATCAATACCCCATTGGGTGAATGGTGCTTCAATGATTACTGGCTTGGAGGGCATAGCTGCTAGCTACTTCTTTCCTACAAAAACCTGGTAGTTATGGCAGTTCCTAACATATTTATATACATCCTTAAAAATGGAAGGCCAATAATATCCTGATCTCATAATTTTATTAGTTGTGGCTCTTGGAGCAAAATTTCCTCCACAGAAACCATCATGAAATTCATTAATTATTCATAGGATTTCACTTTCATATAAACAGACTAATAATACTCCATCAGGGTGTTTCTAGTACAACACACCATCTTGTATATAATATTTTTGGGCTTGAATCTTGATTGACCTCATTCTATTTGTTGACATATTTTTAGGGAATGAAAGGGTTTGTAAGTATGACAAAATTTCTTCATACCATTTGCATTCGGTATTATTGATTCTTCTGATATCATATGCCTCATCTATTGTGAGAACATTTTCAAATCCTTCTTCTTCTTTGTTAGCCAACAGTTTAGCCAAACCTTATCCTTTGACAGTTTTAACTATTTTGAATTCAACATCATACTATAGAAGCTTTACCATCCATCTTGCTGGTCTTCCTAATGGCTATGATTGAGAAAAAATATCTTTTATTGCTATAAAAGGGATGCAACAATAAACCTTATTTGAGCCAAATATACCTTTGAAATGTTCTAAATATTGGATGACTGCATAAGCATGTTTTTCTAGCAAGGTGTATTTGAGATGTGCTCCTTTTAGGCATGAACTCATGAAGGCTATTGGTCTTTCATTATTTTCATCATATTTCTATGAAAGAACTACAGCAATGGAGTGTTCAGATGCATAAGAGAAGATATTAAAATCTTTTGCATAATCATGGCAGCTTAGGGTTGGAGTGGTTGATATGGCTTATTTGATTTTGTTAAATGCTTCCATATTTTCTATTGTCCATTTTATTTCTCCAATTTTCTTAACCATGTCATTTATGGGTTTGGTCATCTCTAAAAAATTTGGGACAAATATTCTGATAAAATTTATCTTGCCAAAGAATGACCTAACACCTTTTAAATTTTTGGGAGGGAGAATTTTGGAAATAGCTTCAATTCTTTCTAGATCAATGCTTATTCCTTTTTCTGAAACTATATGACCTAACAAATTTCCTTGTGTAGTCCCAAATATGCATTTCTTGGGATTTAAAGAAATTCCAAATTCCTTGCACCAAGAAAAAACTATAGTCAAGTGTTCTAGATGATCTTCTAGATTTTTAGAAAATACTTTGATATCATCTAGGTATACAACTACAATTTTGAACATTAATCCTTTGAAGGTAAAATCCATTGCCCTATGAAAAGTAGCACCTGCATTCATTAGTCCAAAAGGTATTCTTAAATATTCAAATGTGCCCCAAGGTGTAGTGAATGTTGTCTTATGTCTATCTTCTGGATTTATTTTAATTTGATTGTACCCTAAAAATCCATCTAACAGAGATAATCTAGTTGAGCCAACTACTTCTTGCAATAATTGTTCCATGTTGGATAATGGGTAATTGTCTTTCAATGAACTCTTTTTAAATTTCTAAAATCTACATAGAGTCTAATATCCCCATTCTTTTTTTGACTGGTACTAAATTGGATATCCAGGAAGAAAATCTTACCTTTTTGATTATTTTGGAATCCAACAATTTTTGTACCTCTTTTTGCATTATTGGATGCAGAGTTGGGTTGTACTTCCTCTATTTCTATCTAAATGGTTTGGAATCTTCTTTCAGGGGTATTATGTGTGTCATTACATCTGTTTTGAAATTTTTAAGGTCTTCATAAGTCCAAGCAAAATGTTCTTTGTTCTTTTTCAAGAAACTAATATATCCAACTTTTTCTTTAGCAGGTAAGGCCATGTCTACTTTCACTATTCTAGGTTCTTTCATTGAACCAATGTTAATGTCTTTAGATATTACTTCTCTGCTTAAAGGCTTATAAGCTTTGTCAAAATCATCGAATAGACTCTCTAGAGAAACCAATCCTTTGGGTATTTTATTTGTTTTCAATTGGATTACTTCTATTGGCTCTCCTATTTGGTCTTTTAGCTTATCTTCATCCTTTTCATCATAGATTACATCTGCATACTGATTTTGTAGAGTCATAAAATCCTTAATATCTATATCATCTTGAAAGACCTGTAGATAGACTATGTTATCTGGCATAGAAGGCTTATAGACTAAAATAGTTGGGAATCTGTCCATATATTTTGTAGTTATTTCTGGGTGATCTAGACCTGAGGCAT
This sequence comes from Wollemia nobilis, assembly GCA_028583015.1. NCBI lineage: Eukaryota > Viridiplantae > Streptophyta > Pinopsida > Araucariales > Araucariaceae > Wollemia > Wollemia nobilis. Next base: position 3,145,246 of record JAQPPZ010001323.1, read on the forward strand.
TTATAGCTAAAAGGTCTGCAACATGATTTTGTTCTCTTGGAATATATGAGATATTGAAAGCTAATAATTTATCAATTTCTTCCAATACTACATTTTTATATTGTTTAAGCCTAGGGTGCTTGGTCTGATATTTACCTTTGATTTGTTGTATAATAAGCTTTGCATCCCCTATTACAATCAAGTATTTAATGCCTAATTCTTTTACTTTTCTTAACCCTAATAATAAGGCTTCATACTTAGCTACATTGTTTGTGCAAGGGAATTCCAGTCTGTAAGGAATGCCAAGGTAATTTCCTTTTATATCAGTCAAATTAACACCTACACCTACTCCAGATTGGGATTTAGCTCCATCAAAATACATGGTCCATATTTCTTGGGTTAATACTCTATCTGATTCAACATCTACCATTTTCATAACTTTTGGATCCATGTTCTTTGCTTCTAGTACTTCCACTAGGAATGGGTTGTGCCATATGGAGTAAACTCCCATCCCTTTTTCTTCCATAGAGTTTACTAATTTTATCATTGTTTCATCAGTTTGAATTAACTCTACAGAGTGTTTGTTAAATGGTTCTCTTCGTAAAATTATATTCTCCTTATCTGATATGGGGATTGTAGCATAGGACCAGTCCAATTGAATTGAACCTCCCAGTTGTTCTGCCTAATGTCTACTAAGTAATAGTGAGAAGAATGGGTCAATATAAACTACTGCAACATCCATGACTATGCCCTTTTTGGGGTGTTGATCCAAGAAAACCAACAATCCAGTTATCACCCCTACACAAGGAATTTGTCTGTTGTCCATTACAAAAATAGGGGTAGAATCTCTTGTACATATTAATCCTATTTGATCAGCTATTAGTTTGGGCATGATATTGTGTGAGGCTCCACTATCTAGCATGCAATTATGAATCACATACCTTTCCCCTTCATCTAAATTATACCTCAATGATACATAGAAGGGTCTGACAAAGGATGGTGATCTTGTATCATGTTGATTTTGTCTAGCAGCATGGCAAGTTGGGTCTTCTTTTTGTTCCACTAATCCAAATGCTCTGTAGACTTGTTCTCTGTATTGTTGAACTTTCATAAGTTCTCCAAATGTGATGTTAACATTTTGTTTATTGATTTCTTACCCAACATAAAATTCTATTTTCTTTATATCCAGTGGTTTATTACTTTCTTCTTTGAGAATATCTTCCTCTTGATTCTATTACTTTAGGAGTAATCTTTTTGAGGATTCTATGAGTTTTCTCTTTACTGATATTCTTATTTGTGAAAGTTTCTTTTCTTGTTTCACTTGTAGAGGCTTTCTCTGTCCTATCTGGGATAGTCCTATTTCTTAAATTCAAAGTATGGGTAGCCTCTAATTCTTCAACTTCTTGAGTAGTGGGGATTAATTTCCCTTGCTTCATCTTGTCATATCTTGACTCATGTGATTTCTGCAAGATTTTAGTTCCTTCAGTTACTAATATTTGAGGATGATGATTTGAAGCATATTTATCCATATCTTCTTCAAACAACCTTTCTCTAGATTCATCTTCAATAGACCAACAAGCATTGATTCTTATATCCTCTTCTAATTCAACATGTAAATATACATTGTGTTGATCACTTAGGTGAATTCCACATGCATCAGGGTTATGAGGTGCATCACAAGTAGAGCAAAAATAGGGAAAGCCTTCTGCTACATTGGCAGATGGTATGGGGTTAGGAACACTATTTTGATCTCTGTCATAATATCTCTATTTTTCTAGCTATTGTTACCATTATTCCTATTCCTATTTCCTTCTTCAGAACCATTGTTGTTTCCCCAATTCCTATTAAAATTTTTCTTAAAAGGAGGATGGTTGTCAACATGTGGTCACTCTGTTTGTGGATATTCACCATTATTACCATTGTTTCTTTTGATTCTTGCTATCCTATTGTTCATGTTATTGAGCATCTCAGTCATTTGACTAGTCAATTTCTCCAATGGATCAATTTCAGTTCTTCTTTGTATATCAAATGCTACTCTTTTAGGTTTTCTATTAGGTAGGTTGACTTCTAGAGAATAAGGCTTCATCTTACCACTATCAAGCATATTTCTTTCTATATCCATTGCCTTTTCCATACAACCATCAATGGTAGTGGCTTGTTCTTGCCTTAGCTCATAGTTAAACTCTCCTTGAAAAGCATTTTTGTAAAAACAAATAGATTGAATATTACTAGGCCTAAGGTTGGCAGGGATTTTATTCATGGTCTTTGAAAATCTTCTGTTAAAGTCACTAACAACCTCATTCTATTTTTTCTTCATAGTGGCTAACTTAGTTAATAGAGATTGTTCATTTTTTCTTTCACCATATTTCTTTAGAAACACGACTTCCATTTTGGTGAAGTTTGGGATATCATTGTCAGGAAGGGAATTGAACCACTCTCTAGAATATTTTTCTAAAGTCTATAAAAATAGTCTCAATACTACATCTTCATGTTCAACCTCTAGACTATCCATCGCATACAAGAAACTCTTGATATGATCTTCTCCAGTTACTGCACTATTTCCTAAGAATTTCAAAAGGTATTTGTGAGCTTTACTGGGCAAGGCATTAAGATTTTCTGGTAATACAAAAGACCTATACCTATTAGTCCTCCATAAATGGACATTAGCCTAGGCCATTTTTACTATAGAATTCAAATTCATAGCAATAGTACCTATAGTAATATGGGTTTGGGTAGCCTGAATATAATCTAAGGGATTATCTACCTTAGTATTACTATTAATTTGACAATGAGAATAATCACATGTATCTTCTATAACAGAATTCAAATTTTCATCTATAGTGATATCAACAGTAAAATTATTTTGATCTTTATTTTTATTTACGTACTTTTTATCGCTAGAATTTGATCTACTATTATAAGTAGTACTCTTGAAAAGTGGAGTTTTTTTATTATGTATAAATACCTCTAGATTCTTGAGTTTCAAGAATAGCTCCTTACCGCTTCTCCTGGTGTTCGCCAACATATTCTGCACTCTTTCCTTTTTTATTTTATCTTATGGGTTCGTTCAGACAGAGTCGCTAGCACTGGGGTGCAGAAATAATAATGTATACTTTATCAAGAATGCTTGATATTAACACTCATCCTCACAGGAGTAGGTTCTTGGGATAATTCAAGAAAATCAAGAAACATAAAGAAAATAAAAAAAATAAAGAAACATAAAGAAAATCAAAATTGAAAACCATGGGTGAAATAAAGAACATACAAATCATAGAAAATCAAAGCAAAAGTTCTTTATTCCTATTGGCTACTCATTTTTAAAATAAATGTCATGAAATCCAGGCTTAGAATATAAAAATTCTCCTCAAAAACAGTGCCAAAAAACTATTGGAACCGATTCTTGCATCCATAGGATTTGATTGTCACGCTATAAAAATCCGTTTGAAACCAACGAGCTATTATAGGCTCTGGTCAACCTGCCTCTTTGTTCTGATAAACATGAATATTGCTAAAATAAAACTACAGAACAGGTAAGGAAACCCGAGCGGTAATTCTGTGATAAAATATTGATTACATGCTCCAGATTAATGTAACACTATATGTATTAAAATGACCAAGCAAGAAAATAACCATTTGTTATGCCTTATGTAGACTGGTGCCTAGATTCATTGGGTTTTTATAGCAATTTAACAACAATTTTGACATGAACAGAGAGAAGGGGGAAAAGAAAATTGGTGCTCTTAGACTTATTTGAATATCGTAATAAAACTAAAAGTTGACCAACGAAAGAAATGTATATAATGCATTCAAATAATGTAATCCATTACATAGTGACACACAATACCAAGACAAATATATAATAAAAATGAAACTCAGAATTGTATTGATTTCATAAAATATTACATGAAGAGTGGGCAGGATGCCTTTTAACTCTGTTTTTCTCAAAGAAATACATCAATACAATGAAGAAGACTCTATTCAAATAATGTAACAAGTCTCTCCTACTCTCCTTGTTCCAATCTGGTAACATTAGAGTCTCTGAATCTCAGGCTCAATAGGACAAGAAATAATCTCAGCTTCTTGAGCACTTTCCTATCAAAATCCTGCATAGTAAAGGGAAGAAAGAAGAATGAATGAGAAAAATAGACACAAAAAGGAGATACAACAACACAACTCTAAAGGGCACTCAAGTATACCTCTTAGAAAAAATGCTATTCCCTAATTGCTTGATGATGAATCTGAACATGTCTGCTTCCTTTTATAGCCTATGGTTCTTGATTATGTTATTCTTGGTCTAGTTCTGGCCTTACACTTGTCAACATCTGAGTTGATCTTCAAAACTGTACAGTTAGCTTCCACTATCTCTTTTTGTTCATGTTGTACTCTCTTGTTTGATATTTTAAAATAGTAGCTTATTTTAACCATTGATGGTGGTATTGGGAGAGTATGTTCTTTCTTCCACTACTTCATTTTCAACTATTTTTTCTTGAACTATCCCTCTTTGAGCACTTGAATCTTCTGCTGCTTTGAAGACTTTTTCTGTTGAAACAGGTCCTTGTTTAATTGGAAGAGTTGAACTTGTTCCTAGCTGTTGACTATATGTTTCAACCTTTTTCTTCTTTTGACCTCATTGCAACCATTGTTATTTTTTTTTTATTAGTTCCCAAACTTCTATGTCAAAGGCTACAATAAACCTTAGCATGTTCATTTCCTAGAAAATTCTATTTTTTTGTATGGCCAGAATGGGCTTTTTTTTTCTCATATTGGAAGAGCAGCATCTCCACAGTATTCACCAACAAGGTAGATTGTCTAGTCATTTCTGACTCACCATCTGACTCAGTTAAATTTTTCTATTGTATGCTTGAGTAGCTCTTCGATACTAGGAGCTTCCAAGCATTTGTCTAAGGATAGACCAATATCCATAATTTTACCTATTACATATTCTATCAGATTATCCATTTTAGTTACAATATTGATCCACCTTTCTTGGTTTACCCCAAACATGGCTGCTTTCAAGAACTCAAAATGAACTGGATTTTACTGCCATCATTTGTTATTATCTCTTGACCCAAAATCTCTTCAAAATTATCTCCTATTAAATCAAGGGTAGGATGAATGAATTTGAAGTCTTCTTCCTTCTCCTGTATCAATGTTTGTATTTCTTGAGTAGTTATTTGAATCACCCTAATCTTCCTAAACATCTCGGTGAGCCCTTTGGCATGAAATTGTATTTTCATTGACATGTCCTTATTCATTGCATTTAGATAATAGGCATGATTCTGAATCCTTACCACTAAAGGGGGTTGTGCCTTTGGAGTGTCCTTTTGTGCCAATTCTTCTTGTTGTTTATTTATTAATGCTCTCATTTTAGCTTTTTCCTTCTCTTCTTTTTTCAATTGATTTCTTAATTCTGCAATTTTCTCGACCAGTTGGTCCATGGTTTGATTTTGCATTGCCTTGACAACTTTGACCATTTCACCTTCTTTTCCTAGTACTGATGAGCCCTTGGTCTCCTCATTGACTTTGAAGACAAGTGGATCTTGTAGGGAAGGAAGATTTACCTCTACTATATCTGATACAGATGTTTCTAATCGTGGTTCATCTGTAAGTTGTTCTCCTATATTTCCCATCCCTGCCACTACCTGTAATTCATGTTCATCTATAGCAGTAAATGTATTTTGCTTATCTAACCTCTCTAACAAAACTTGTGTAGAAGGTAAAGACAATTTTGGCTTCTTCTTTTCTATAGTGGTTATCTCTGTTTGTCTCTTCACTTGGTGACTTCATAACAGTCCCCCAAATCCACTAGTTCTTCTCATATTCATTCGTATTACTAATGGAACTTTAATCTCCTATCCTTTTATTTTTAAAGAGGTAGGGATGGCCATGGGTGCCAATTTATTCACACTTGTTACAGCTAATACTCTATCAAAAATGGGAATTATTGCTTGTTCTGGGAGAGAAGATTTCTGCATAGGTGTGGTCACAATTTCTTTCCCTTTAGTTGCACCTAGGTTTTTGGAAACCTCTTGGGAAGTGCTTGGTGCTGCCTTTAGTCTGAGATGATCATATACAGGAGGCCTGACCTATTTTTATATTATATTTATAGTATTTATAGTGACCTCCATTTTATCAATACCCTGTTCTTCTATCAACTCCAATAAGGGGTCTTCCTTGATTTCTTGAGCTGCTCCTGGTAAAATAGTCCATAGTATCTAAATCAAACATTCCTTTGAGTAGTGCAAGGTAGCCAACAAATATATAGTCCCCAAAGCGACAGGGGACATTGAGCCAGGGGACTTTACCATATTTCTTCACTAGTCTCATCTTGGCTTCCTCTACCACCTACCTACATAACTCCAGAGCTACTAGGGATAATGGACAATACATCGATAACAACTTAGGGGGAATTTTGGCCCCATAGAACCTGATATAAGTGAACCCTTCTGAGAAAAAAAAATCCCCAATCTCCTTTTCTTTGATAAAAGCTCTTACTCCTAGCCCTAGCCTCTCAGGGAGCACGCCGGTCAGAGTCCAATGGATTTCTACCATAAAATGGTCATAGAACCAGCCCAAGTGAGTCTGTCCTTCATGTATTCTCCAAAAACTGGTTTGGACGTAGGGGATTTTAATGACTTCTACTCTTTTTTAGGCTTCTTCTCCTAATTGTCCCGCTATCAGGTGGATGAAAAATGAGTATTGTGAAAAACATGGTATCTCTTGTCTTTGTTCAAAAATAGCCTTTTTCAATTCTACCATTTGCTCATGTATTTGGTTACTCAATTCTAATTCCCATGCATAAATTGGGGTATTATGTGCCTGATTGCTCTGTGCTACTAAATACAAAACCTTTTTGTCCACCATACTGAGATCCTGTACTCCTAAGACTATGTTTATCATATCACAAAAGTCTTGGACCCATGGCCTAAAAGCAGTCTTCCTAATTGGGAATTGTTTAACTATTTTCTCATTTGTATCAAACAAATATTTAAAAACTTCTAATCCTGTGAACATTCGAGATTGATGTTCAATTACCTTTTTAACTAAAAAGGTGGTATACTCTATCAAATTGAAAACTTGCCTAATGTGCTTGAATTTGGTGCTGAACATTGGTCGATCCTTATTATCTCAAAATATTCTGGTCCTTTCATCATATGCTACTACTAACCATACCATTAAATCCAAGGAGAAGTAAACCTTTGGACATATCAACTTCTTGAGGTTATTTTTCCATTTTTTACTATTGGGGAAACCCTTGTATTGTAACCTCTGGGCTTTATGAAATAGGTTAGCCATTATCCATGGGGTCCTGTTATCATTCTCCATCACCCGAGAAAAACTCTTGATACATGCGTTGTCGATATCATAATGATATGCTAGAGTAGGTTTCTTATCAGCTCCACACTTTTGGGTGAATTCATACATTGTGCTGCCAGGTATAGGCGATCTAGAAATATTAGAGTATGGTGACTGATTTATGATGAACTTCACTACTTCTATGGTGTATTTGGGTGCAAAATCGTCTCCCTATGATGCAATTGTGTTCACGGTAGCGAGTCTAGTTTCTATAGAAAAATAGAAACTCAAAACTCTTTGTCTCTCTGCACCTCTTGCATATCAATTTTTGCTCTTAGATTACCAATGTGTTAACTTAACTATTTTTGTGAGATCAAATACTAGGTGACAAAATGAGTTCGATATTTTCACATGTTTGGTCATTAATACTGCGCTACCAACCACTTTTTAAAATTGGCCAAAGGAAATTTTCCAGCACATCTTCTTCCAAATTTGGGCTTTTATGGCGGGTAATATCCTTCATTTTATATGCCCCTAGGTTCTTTGGTTCGTGTACCCACAATAATTTATAGTTTCGCTATTGGTCATTGAAGCTTCTTCTTCTCCGATGTGGGACTGTGACATGTGATAGGGGTGGCCTCTATTTTGAACATCGTGCCACCTTGGCCCTGGATGATAATTAATCTTAGGGATCGGCTACATTTTTAATTGGGTAGCAATCATCTTGGGGATCCCCATAGGATTTGGTTCTTGATGTGAGTGTCTATCATCATCTTGGATATCTTAAGGTTCCTTGGACAACCATGATCAAATGCAGCCATTCGATCAGATTGGATAATGCCGTGGCCTTTGATTTTTTATAACCTATGGGTTAGATAACCGAAAGAAAACATGCTTCAAACCTCCCCTTTTTTTGTTTGTTTAATATTGATTAATAAAAAAGGGGGCGATTAATAATGTGTTAGAGCCTTTGCTAATGTGATTAAAATTTGATTAATGGAATGCTAATTTAGGCTTACCATTAGACTTACCTTTGAAGCATGCGCCACCATTGGATTATTTTGAGAGGGAGCGCATCCATTGGATTTGTCAGAATATGTCCATTGGATTAACCTCGCTTGTATATTTATCGTTTTGACTTTGACTCGATTGTTGCCATTGGATCCTTTTAATCTCAATGGATCGCTACCATCGAATTTGTTTTTTTTGTTCGGCTATATTTTTATTAGCTCATTTAAATGCCACCATTCGATTAATTAAGGACATAGTGCTACCATTAGATTGAGATAGATATGCTCAACTGTTAGTGAATGGGGTGCATACCCTCAGGTCTTGTTTATCCTTGATAATTCATGATGAACGCGCATCGTTGGATTAAATTTTTTATCAAGCACAGTCGTCATATGCTTATGACCATGGTACTTAATCCTTTTAACTTTATATCAAGGTGCTTTATTAAGACAAGCACATCCATCCAATTTCTCCTTGATGAGGTGTTGCCATTAGATATCCTACAACATGCACACTTGATAACCGAAAGGGGTGCATTATTGTATTTAATTAATCTCGGTTTAAGCCAAAGGGGGATAATTATTAATGTATTATACCCTCACTAATGCATGATTAATCTTAGCTTTACCTTCATGTTTACCCGATATCCTTACCATTTTGTCATTTAGGTTTTGACTTTGATGCGACCATTGGATTTCGATCAATGTCGGCACGATCGTTGATTTTCTTCAACCTACGGGGTTAGTTACCAAGGGGCATATGATTTTAAAATTTGATTAAGCCAAAAGGGGGAGTTATTATCCAATGCATTAGACCCTCACTAATCTCATTTAAAAAATTTAATTAATCTTGTGATCTATTATCTTTTTAAGGCACCTTTTATGATAGCGTCGCCATTCGATCGGATCTTGATCAAGTGCTACCATTGGATTTTTGTGATTAACTTACTGTTTAATTAAAGTGAGCACATGTTATTAATGCCTTTGACCATAGTTTTTTAAAGAGTGGTCTAATCAAGTGAAGTGCATCCATTGGATTCTTCTTTCATGAAGCGTTGCCCTTAGATCAGTTTTAAGGTGCATGATTTTTAACCCAACGGGGCACATACCATCATGGTTTCAATTAATACCCTCTTTTTAAACCTTATGTTTCAGATTTTAATATTGTGCTTAAATTTTTTGGGTTTTAAGACCATGGCACTTGATTAAATCCTTTTAATACCTTAGGACCTTAATGATTTAAAATTTGACTTAGGTCCAAGTATGATTATTGATCTGGAAGACTAAACCTTGTATTTTTAATGGTCGGGTTTTATTAAAAGGGATTGAATTTGGCAACCATCTTAAGATATAACAATTTTTCAAAGGTACCCATAATAGCAATGTTTAAGGTTAAACTTATGGAAAACCAACTTCTCTAACAAGATGTAAAGAGACCAACAATGCTTGCTTATTTTGATGAAACCAAAAATTTAAATTTGGGGGTTTCAAATTTTGAGTCAAATCTAGCTCCAAAAAAGGTATTGAAGAGCCTGGACCTCTCAAAATTCTTCATATTAAAGCATTTCACACATAAATATAAAAAAATCAAAAACAATTTAAAACACAAAAATCAAAACAAATAAAAAAGAAGTAAAATTCAAAAACATTGTAAAATATCAAAAATACAAAAAACATTTACATTTTGTATTGCATCACGTGCATTCATTAAATTGCATTGCATTAGGTATTTTCATCCATTGCACTTGCATAAAGATAGGTTGTTTTTATAAGCTTACAAACAACACCATGTGTGTATCTTAATCATGCATCTATTCATCATCATTATCCATCACCCTTATGAATAATTGTGTTTTTCAACACAACCCTTCTTGTTGCTATGAGGAATATACTAGGGTTTTTGTTCATTTAGCCATACCTAGTGATCTTATAAGATTTTGTAAAAATCTAAATTTACTTTTGGAGATGAGGTCTAGGTTTGATAGGACCTGGCATATATTAAAATCCCATCACTAATTAACACAAAAACAATCCTAGTTAGAACAAATAAGGATGAACACTACAAAGTGGTTCTAGTCACCTTAAGCGAAAGGTTTCTACTTGCTCATATTGTGATGTGTATGGTTTAGAATATTAATCATTGAAAAAAGTACAAGATTCCCCCTATCCAAATAAATCCCTTGATTTCATACAAAATAAACAAAATCCCACAATCAAAGCAAAATTCCTTGCTAAAAATAAATAAATAAATAAATAGTAATTTTCATCACTAAGCATAAGAAAGTATCCCAATAAATGTGAAGAAAATAATGAAGTAAAGAGCTTGAATCACTATAATGGTCCCTACTCAAAGCCATTGAATTATCTCAAATAGAGCAATGGGTTGAATGAATCCCGCCTAGCATTGGGGTAGTTCTAAGCAATTTACAAATGATCTAGCTTTAGGTAGCTTGTATTACCTTGTAGTCTAGTACAACTATATCCAAACTTAGGATCATGATAAAAATTTGGTGATCCTCATTATAACAATGGGCTGAATGAATCCCACTTGGTAATGAGGTAGTATTATGTCTCATATAATATATGCATTTGCACACATAGGGATAATGAATATCTTGGTCTTCATAACAAAATATTTTATCTTTTAGGTGTCATGTATAGTCATTATACAACTTTTAATTAATAAACTAGGGTGTTTGAGTCTCATGGCAAACCTCAAAAGTCTCTCATAGCAACAAATCATCTCATATCATAAATTATTACATATCACAATTCTCTCATCTCACATATGGATGCTTAAATGATTAATTCTTATGATAAGAGTTATCATTTGTATTCATGATTTTTATACATTCTATGGTGTCATCCATTAGTTTGTTAAACACATATTACATTCATTCCTTATGTTTTAAGTTATTAAAGCATACAAGTTCATTTGCATTAGTTCATTCATAATGTAATTAATGCATTACATTCCACATCATAGATCATATCATACCACATAATTTAAGTGCATAAACAATTGAAAATGAATTAAACATACATTTAATAATAAGCAGTGTATCCATATATGTACCCATCATCATAAAGCATCCATGCATGTATATCATACCATCTAACCATACATCTATCATCTAGCTAGTGCATGTCATCAATAAATCACATCCATATAGCATCAATCAACACATAATATAAGCATTGCATCCATATGCATCACATAAACATAAAATAATAAAATGATACACATAATGAGCCATAATAAAATTAAAATATCATATATATGTGTCAAATGTATACAAGAGGTACAAAATTCCTACAACATACAATAGTGTAGGTATTTAGAACTTAAAATCAAAATTGGTACAATATCAACAGTACACAATCATGAGTGGCTTTAACCACTTGATTCACCTCCTCCCTTGGATCCCTCTCTTTGAGGCTTCCTAGAGCTAGTACCTATTGATCTCTCTAATCTAGCCCCTGCTCTATGACTCGGTTGCACTAAGGACTATCTTGAATCACTCCACCTAGTCTTGTGTGATCCTCCTATAGTATATCATGTAGGAAAAGTGCCCATTAGCATGACCACCTCCACCTGTAGTCGCTTGATATATGCACCATCATACTGGCACCCAACATCATACTAATTGATCAAGCCATATAGGTTGGCCACATGTGCTTGTAATGATGCTACATCTCCTATAGGAGGTGCACCTACACCTATTGGTACTTTAGTGGTTGGAGTAGAGGGAGTAGCCTATGAAGTAGAAGGATCCCCTCTCATCACCCTAAGTGTATCTCGCTCTATAAGCCTGAGGTCTAGGTGTGATTAGAATTTCTTGCTATATGATGGTCTTCTCTATCTTTGTAGTGGCTATGTTAACCTATGCTTGAAGGTCATCCCTCTCCTCCTGATATTCCTAAAATTAAGTCTACCCTACTATGAGTTATATATGTAGCACACTCACTTGAGGCTATAAGGTATCAATAGAGGTATCCCTCTCTAGAATCTACCATTGAGTCATTTGCAATTATGCTTTTAGACCATGTATCTGGGCTCATACCTAAGATATCTCATCATTAGGCTCCTCCTTTTTCTCCACCTCATTTTGTGTCTCCTCCTCTAGAGTAGATACCTATCCCCACTCCTCCTCTATTATTGGGTGAACCTATCACCCATATGGGTCATCAAAATTAGCCTCTACCACTTCACCATACCTGGATCAACCAAGGGGTCCACCACCTTGCCATATCCTAGTAGTCCACCAGGCCTTGTAATCTAAATTCATCCTAATATGTACAATCCTTGTGTCCTCTATGGTGTGATAATCCTTAGTCATGCTATAATCTAAGGTGGTGGTAGAGGACTAGATCCTATAGGATATCCTATCATATATTAAACTATTGAGTGACCTAGGAGAAGTGGAAAATCTCCCGCACACTAGGCTTATGCTCGATAACATAGTGATCATGCCTAGCCTACCTCAAGTAGTGGTTGACCTCCTCCCATGTTAGGTAGTCTAGGTAGGGGCACCATATAATCAGGTTGACTTGTAGCCCTATCATCCAATCCATGTAATGTTGCAAATCTTTAGTGTGAGATCTACTATGGCATATCTCTTACTCTTGCAACCATAAATCCCCATAACATTGAGTAGTAGGTGTCAATTATGTGATCATTAGTGGTAGTCCTCCTAGAAAGTCTATCTAGATGTGCTCCCATGCCCATGTATGTTGTAGGATACTACATCCTACACCTACTCACCCCCACTAAGTGATGCGATAGAGCTCATCATAGAGCTAGATGAGGAGAGCACTTTTCCATGATAGGATAAGTGGCTAATTTTTCATGCTCTTGAGAAAATCCTATACTGTAGCTAATAGGTTCTAAGGAATACTTTTTCTAGATGTATCTAGCAAAACAACATTGCAAATGATGTGCATGAGCACAACCTGGCACCATGAGAAGAAATCTGCTTAATACCAACACTCTACTAGTACCCCACCATGTTTAATATCCATAAGCACCTAATCACTCTTGACACTAAAAACCCTATGAAATATGGTGGTCTTCGTTGTGGTAGCTGAATAAGTGATGGCCTATCCATAAATGGTTACCCTGAATATATGGTACATATCCTTGTGTGTAACCATCATCTTCCCAATCAAAATATGAAAGGTATTAGTCTATGCATTCTAGTGATGGGCTAAGGCAGTCATGTATGCTTGGTTTGCCCTGATGGTGGGTAGTTTCAGAATGTAACCAAGGCCCACGACCCTAAACCAATACAGGTTAGTGTAGTTTATCTAGGGTAGCAACTTGCAAAGAAAATTTGGCTCTCGTGTCCATGAATTCAAATTATAAAGGGAAGATAACAAGATGCATAAAAAACAAAAACACCAAAAATAAATCTTAAAAACTAAAGAACATGCACAACACAACTTCAAAAATTTAAAAAATCAAAAAATCAATCCAAACATTCAAAAAATCGATCAAAAAATCAAAAAAATAAAAAAACTAATCATTTTTTTCTAAATTTCCTTAGTCGTTGTTAACAGCTGTAACCATTGTTGTAGTTGTGGGTGTCAACTGTATATAGTTCTAACAATAAATTAGAAAATTGGGAGCCACGACTATCACCCATGGCTACAGGAATGACCCCTTTCAAGGTCATTTCCCACCCAAAATGGCACCCAAAAATTAAAAACCCAATCCTTCTAAGCTATTCTAAAGCTAATCCTAAGCTAGGGTGAGGTTTATTACCAACAAGTTTAATTGGGTTCATTTAAGCCATTAATTAGTGTGTTTCATTTTAAAATATGCAAATCACATGTGAGGGATCGAGATGATACCTTAAGAGCTCTGACTTCACCACTCATAGATTCCTAAGGTTGGTTTGCCATGTGGGTTAGTAGTGGTTTTTAGTAGCACTCCACATCAAATATTCTCTCTCCCCTTAGGTCTCTCACTATCAATCTCTGTCAAGAGGAAATAATGAAAAGTAAAAACCTTAAAATTACTTTTATATTTCTCATTTGGACCTTATCCTCTGCTATCATCCATAGGCATATATTTTCCAAACACTGATCGTTATTCTAAGATGCAGCTAAGAAAATTACTAAAACTAGCTACGGTTGACAATCATGGCTAGGAAAAAGTAATAAATGCTCCAAAATTCCCATCATGAAGAGCTTCAAAATGGATAATAAAAAATATTTTCCAGTTCAAAATTCTCAAAAATTGTAAAACTAATAAAAACAACACATAAATCAAAATTCAAATGTGTCTCGTGCAGTTTTTTATTCTATACACTTGGTGGTTGTAGTGACTTGTTCTCCATGTAATCTGAAAAGATGAGTAAATTACCATACGACCATTTTGGGTAAATTAGTCATCATTGAATTGAAATATCTTCACTTCAAACCCAAAGAAGGCCATTGTGACTGGAATGCTCCACAAGAATGAGGTGTTCATTTCATCTTCTATGATATTTTTAGTAGATCATAAAACATATTGATTCACCATAAGCTTAACTAGAATTGCTATCATATTGATTCCCTAAGAAGGCCATTGTAGTCAAACTACTCCATGGGATAAAGATGTACAATTGCTATTAATGGTTGAAATCATGGTTGTAATAAGCCTTACCATATAACAACATGTAAAAGTCTTGAATCATCCAAATTATTCATCTTGGTCAAGCGACTCATTGCTTTAATCACTTGTCCTTTCCTCATCGACTTGTTGCTTGAGGGGGTAGTCACAATATCAACAATCATAATTAAAATTAACAAAGTATCACTTGATCATTTCAAAATGTGTTCATATTACGAATAATTGCTAACAACTATCACAAGATTACCATTATGCTATGGAAAAAGCAAATATGCTAGTTTAAAGTCTTTTAGTGATCCACCTATTAGACCAATTGTAGAACCATTGCTACCCAATTGTAATTGGACACACAAAAGCTTTGCAAAATTATGCCTTTCATCCCATTGAAAGTAATGATTCTAGGATATGCATCCTTTGCAGGATAGGGGTATCTAATGTTGATCAAACAAATGATCATCAGTCAACCTATAACATGGATTTAGGTGATTTATTTTTTCTTAGAATTGTGTTTTACCACAATGCATCCCAAAAGGTACATCTATAGACACCTAAAACATATCATGTTTAGGAAACTACTCATATGGGCACCTTTGCAGACCATATGAATAACCTTAGACCCTCCCAAGGCTAATAAATGGTTCTAACCACTCATTTTAAGTAGTCTAGGACTATTCAACCTTAGCTACTAATGACATCCATGGCTAATATCTCAGTCATGAGTGACAACCATGGCTAGGGTCCTAGCTGTGTTGAGCAACTGTGACTAGTCTTGTAACTGTCTATACCTCTTGAGCTAAAAAACATTGATTATTCCAATTATATTTGCAACCAATTCAAGTTATTATGGACTATGAATCCTACAGAAGGTTCCATCCAACTTCCCTAGCCTAGCATTTCTTGATCTTGACTTTCTTAAGAATCTAATATTCGGATTGGGGAGTCTATTTATAGACCCTTCAAAGAGGCCAAAATGATCTTGATTGCATTTTAACAAAGCCCTACCAAACTAGAGAATAAATTGCAACCTTTGAAGAGTAAGGAGATGCTTCCAAATTCTAATTTGACACCAAGCTTTACAATAATGGAGCTTCCAAAGGATTGAGAAGTAAACCTTACCATTACACACCTATCCAATGTAAATTCAAGCAATTTCAACCATCAATCTATGTCTAGATATGAGGGTGACCCTTGATCATTAATTACAAGGAATATTTAGATATTTCCAACTTTAGTTTCAAGAGAAAAAAGAGTGTTCCCATGGCTACTATTATCTATAGCATCCCACAAGCTTAGATGTGGCTATCAACTGTGGCTAACATAGCCAGCCACTCTGAGCACCTATGGATAGGGTTTGATGCCCTTATTCTTCCATTTTAGCCATAGATTTCTATTTTTTATTATATTTTTAGGTTAATATAGAATAGGTTAGTCTTGTTTCAATAATTTCAATCATTTACCTTCAATTATATAATGTATGCTTTCCTTTACAAGTATTCATGGATTAGCTTTTTTTATGGTTAATATTTCAAATTTCATGCAAGTTCAACTAGATTTACATGTTTCAAATTATGATTTGCACTTATTGGATGATATTGAGCATATTTACTTAGTTTATGCTTCTTTCAAGTATTTGCCTCATTTCTTGCATTTCTTGGATAATAGCCTCATCATGAGAGGCTTCATATGCATTTGATGTGTTTTTGTTTTTCTTGTATGTAAGTGATAGATCCTTCAAAGCTTCAAAGCACTTCCAAAGATAAATTCCTCTTAACAATGGAGAAGGAGGCATCCTAGTAAGACCTCATGCAAAGTTAGTGGATATCTAAGGATACCTTAGAGTATATCACCTCTTTTTAGGGGCTTTAACACCATTGTAAACATGTATCATTTGGTATACCTAAGAGAGACATATATGTAACCTATTTCACCATTATTAATACAAGGAGGCTTAATTTCTTATGAATTTGGTTATAGTTATATTATTTACTTTTAATTTTATCATTATGTTGTAATAGTGGTATATATATGCTCTTTAGACCATTCTACATAAAGTGTTATAAAAAAATAAAGAGAAATTTTTGCTTCAAAAAAATTGTTTCAAAATTGCAAAATAAACTAAGGGTGGTAGCAGAATACAACATGTGTTCCATCCAACTCTCCAATAAGAAAAGGTGGTAGCAGAATACAACATTTGTTCTATACCACTTAAGTTCACATCCATTCTAGACCGAAAACATGACTCATGTGCTATGCTGATCTCCAATGAATGAAGGATCCATGGGCTATGATGTGTGTTTTGCACAAATCCAAGAGGAGGAAAGATGATGAAAAGCATAATAAATTTAGTGAATTTCTTTGTTCTACAACAAATCAGTGATTGACATGATGTTGCCAACCACCAAGATGAATACATATGAATTTAAAAGTGTGCAATGGATAGTTTATCATATCGATTGCATTAATGGTATAAGGTATACATGCTATGATATTTAAAAGTGGTTTGAAGTGAAAAACTCATTCATTCCACAAATGACACTTACCTAGAAAAAATACGAATGAATAAGAACACCCTATGAATTTCCACTAAAAATGGCCCCCAAGATAGCCCTAGAGGATACACTAAAGAAATGTAGATCTAGAAGGCCATGTAAATCAAACAAGAGGATTAGTTAATACTATAATGATGCAAGTAAGGAGAACCTACTTAAGGAGTAATTTTAAGTTTAAGTACTTTGAAGGAATACCAATTCTACCTCAAGGTATCGTTGCTATAAAATATCTATTATTTTATTACATTTGTGATTCTATTCATCATTGCCTAGAGTTGATTTCTACAATCAATAAGTTTTATGATCCTAATACAAGGGTAGTAAAAAAAACTGATGGTATAACCTTATTTACCATTACTACTAAATATTGTCATGATTTATTTGTTGTAGGGGTAGAACCACCTCTAGAACCCAAAATTTTTGATATAGCAGAACAAACTAGGCCTTATTCTTCACCAATGGCCTCTAATGAGAAGAAATTTGTCAAAATATGGTTGTGCTTCCAATTTAGAAATATAAAAATGAAGATGAATTACCCAATACCCCAATTCCAATCGAGCAATTTTCTAACACAAAGCGTTTATCTATGTTAGCTTGTTTAGAGGGTTTATATTCTAACTAGTTTGTAAGGGATTGGAAAATAGCTATTGCTTATTGTATTTTAAATGAGAGGATGTATAAGAAAAAAGTAGAGAAGGAAGGTATTAAGGTGATTTAATTCAAATGGCTAGCCTTTATTACCAAATGAATGCATGAAAATTTGGTAAGGATGAAAAGGGATTCAAAGGCCCTTCTTTTTGGTACTATTTAAATTTGGTTTAGATAGTCTATGCCACTACAAGACACATGATGCCCTATATTCTAGTGAAAGAAAAGAATGAAAAAGGATACCCTATCCTTGTGTATTATTGAACATATCATTTAAGGAGCACAAAGTCTTTTTATAGGTTTAATATGGAGTTCCTAGGGCCATATTTGAAAATTATGTATGGGAAATACCCTAGGTTACCATATCTAGCTGAGAAATTTTTAAGAGTACCAGGAACCGAAGAAGAAGGTATTTTCTCATAGAGGGCACTGTCATCAGACTCTATGGATTCACTAGTAAGCCTTTATGCTATCCCATTTTGTGACTAACATAATTTTGGCCTTGGAATACTTGAGGTAATTATATTTCATCAACATGAATTATAGCTCTAGAAAAAATAATAAAATGTTTATTAACTTACTCTTATAATTTTGATGGCATAAAAATTGTCATAAGGGGTCAAGGTGAAAAAATCAACCAATATTTGAAGAGGCTTGGCCTATTTTATATCCCACAGAGGTGAAGGTATGACCTTAATGATAAATTCATGAAGAGGAATGTCAAGATTAATGGAGAAAAAGCCCTTAAGTTTGATAAGAATTCAAGGCCTATTTTTGAACAGGGGAGGAATAAAGAAGAAAATGCCCCATTGGATTGGAATGTTGCTAAAATGGAATAACTACACTCGTGGCTAGACTTCTATGAGTAGGTAGTTGATTTTTATTCTACTAACAATGAAAGCCATCAGTTAAAGGAGTCTAAGATTAAGGAGCTTAAAAATAAGAAGTGGGATGAAGGCAAAATCCTAGACTGGTGGAGAATGAGAGTAGAAATTGGGACAGATAAATCCATATTTTTTTGAGCAATAGATGATGAGTTTTTTGAGAAATATGACAAGCATATTAAAACCTAGAAATCTAAGGACCCTAAGAATATAGTACTAAATCATAAGAAGATTCAAGCAGGAAGAAATTCTTCTTCCCCACATTCATAAGAGGAAGCTCAAGAGGTAGGGACTAAGACTCCAATAGTTATTGTAGAAGCTCCTAACACATTTGAACCCTCATCAAAAAAACTAGAGAAGTATCCTGTAGGGGCCCATATTATAAGTAAAATTCATTACTCTGATGATAGGGTAGTAAATACAAAATTTATTCAGATGGCTAGTAGGCCCAAATGCCTATCCTTGGACAGAGAGCCTCTAGGATGATATATATTGGAATAAAAATGATAAACACTTTGTTTTCACACCTATGAGTTTCACTATCATAGCTATAGCTAAGTAGAACCCTACTATTAAATATGTATTGCAAGAGGGGTCACCCAAAGAGGATGCTAAGAGTGATAATTTGACAGTGTTTTGAGTTATCAAGAGAAAGTCCAAAGATGCACCTAAAGGGAACCAAAAGGATATTTTCAAGAAACTAAAAGTGGATAAGGGGAAGAGTGTTGAAAAAACCCCTATTTCATTTGTAGAGAAGTTGGTACAACAAATGCAACACCAAAGTGCAAAGTTTATTCTAGAACATCCTACATATGTAGGTGAAGGTACGATTACTATCCCTTTTTCTCCTTCTCCTAATATTTACCCATAGAAATATCCTTCCTCTTCTTAATAAAATTTCAAAATAAAGGTGCCATATCCCCCTCATAATTCACCACCTATGTCAATAGCTAATACAAAAAGCCATACCAATCCATCTCCTCCATATTCATCCAAAATGCTAGTCACATCATCCTCGATCATTCCACCTTCACCATCAAAACACCCAGTATAATTTGAAGCAGAATATTTTTCATCCACACCAGCTCATCCATCCTTAAATTTTGTTTCAATTCCCATGTCTTTCCCTATTGCAACCACAATAATAACCACATATTCAACTATGGTCACTACTACTCCACTATCATTAGCTTCTAAGTTTGCCCTTCCACATCTCATAGATTCTCCTCCTAAAATTTATCCCACATTGGATTTCTTGTGAAAAGAAAAGGATTTTTCTCAAAAAATTTAGTATTTCTAGGTAGATAAGTTGTCCAAGCCTTCAAAAAGAATGGCTACGAAGATTAGTACAATATATATTGATCCAGTCACAAGGCAAAGAGCATTCAGATCTATTATCCCTTTGGTGAGCAATCCTGGAGCAAATATTATTGTACAATATTATAATCTAAAGGAGTATACTAAATAAATTGATAAAATACTAGGTGAAGATGATCTAGTCATATAAAAAGTTCACCTAGATACTTTTTATGTCAATATTGATATCTACAAGGAGAAATTTGGAAAGTTAGAGTAGAAAATAGAGAAGATGGAGAAGACTATCAGCAACCAAAAATAGGTAGAGCACACAGTAAAAAATGAAATTAAAAGCTAGAAAATCAAATATCAAAATTCCATTAAGCTTAAATACCTAGTTGAGAAGTAGAAAAAGAAATATGAAAAATAGGCCAAGAAAATACAAGACTTGAAGCATCAACTTCAAATTGAAAAAGCCAAGTCCTCAAGCTTCTCAATAGTAGGAGTGAAGAAGGTAAGAAAAGAGCTTTGGTCTAAATTCTTGGATAAATACTTTGAACTACAGCCCATAATAGATTATATGGATGATGCTAGCCATTTAATCTAAAATACTAAAGAAGACCTGGATAAGTTCACTCAAGTTCTGCAACCCATGGTCATTCCTAGAGAACAAGTCTATAAATTGTTTGATAGAAGGCTCAATGGGGTTACTAAATTGATCCCCAATAATAAATGGAATATTTCTATATTGATCATCAAAGTTGTGGTCAATAAGAATAGATTGCTCTAGAAGTCTTGGTTGTTATATGACAAAGTAGAAAATACAATTCGATATGTGTTAGCTATCAACCAAGAAATGAATCAATATATCTTTGGAGGACTCTGGATTGAGAATAATAATCTATTATCAGAAAAGGAGATCAATAAGAGTGTAGCTTATATTAAGGAGATCAAGGAGATCAAGGAGCTAAGATTTGTAGACTCTTAAATTGATGATTCAACTATTTGGGATTGATGTTGAGCAAAAATATAAGAAACAAGACTCACCAGAAGAAGAAGAGGTTGACCAAGAGTAGGAAGGTGATGGTGAGGAAGAATCTCATCAGGAAGGGGAAGAATTAGATAGATTTGTCGAAGACCCTCAAGAGGCACAAGTGTAGAGTTTCCCATTTTGAATATTTTTGTATTCATGTAAAAGTGTTGTATATTTGTTTTTGATCTTGACATTGTCAAAGGACAATAATAAAAGCATGAATCCAAAGAGTAGAATACAAGGATCTCATGAAGATATTTTGATCATTTTGATTGGTCTTATAAGTGAGAGCGTAGATCTATTTTTGCTTGACAATTGAGCAATTTTTAGTCAAAAGGAGTGGTGAATATTATTGCTTTTGATATGATCTCCATGTGAAATATTATCCTCTAGGTGGCTTGACAAAGTCTCCAGAGGATAATAGTAATATAGAAATTATTCTATGAAGCATTTCTTAAAGATTTGTATTTTTTGACTCCTAATGCTTTATGGATAAGACTTTGAGTTCATTGGATTTGCAAGCAAATCCACCCATGAGGCACTAGAATGTAAGCCCAAAATGACCACATCCTTAGAAAAAGTTTAAAAATATTTTCTAAGGTATGAAGATGCTCCCAGCAAATCAACATATGGCATATTTCCCAATGACACAGTGCAAGATGTCCCACACTGCTGGAAGAGTAGCTAAATTTGAATTACTATCACTTAGATAGAGTAGCATACAACATATTTGCTAAGGTAAGAAGATATGCTCCCAATAACTTCACACTTATCTTATTTTGTATTAGCCCAATGATATATTCCATTCTACTATCAAACTAAGTCAAATCTAATGTCATCATTCTCCAATGAGCAGCCCAACATACATTGTTTGAATTCATGTAAATAATTGACTAAGTTTTGATATGTTCAGCACCATTGAGGTCTAATTTCATTTTAGAGTAGACCAGAACACATGATCCATGTTGCTGGTTGAAGAGGCCAAAATATCTTAAATGAAAAACAAGGTATTGGCACAATGAAAATTTCCTCAAAACATTGTTTTACATTGTTTCCTAAGCAGCTCAGAGAACGAATCTATTCCACCATCAACCTTGATCAAAATTCAATGAAGAATACTTTAAGGAATGGGCTATGAAAAACATGTTCTACATTGCATATGTGAAAGTAAATTAAATAGTTTTGAGAAAAAAAATGAGAAACCTGGCGGCATGCTCCATTCCACTCAAAACATAGTGTATTTTCATATGTGCTCCACATTGCTAGTCAAAATAGTAAAAATAAGTGATAAGTATTTTAAAAGAGTGGTTTGGCAACACGTTCTATGTTTCTCATATTTAGAGAATTTATAAGGTTTAATCATAGCCATCCATGAATGAATCAATGATTGAGATTATGCTAAAATTTTCTTAAAAGATACAAAAGTAAATTCTTGGTGAATGAGAACCAGTCGGTTTGAATAGGCGGGTGAAGCATCCATGGAGCCAAGAACCGATAACTTAAGTAGTTGTAGATCCATAGATAGAATTAGTCCCCAAGAAATATGAATGGCTTAGATTTTATTTCTAACAACCTGGAGTGTAACTACCATCACAAAATAAGCAAATTGTAGAGCTGATCTACCATGGCATGCAGTATCGAGCAGATTTCTTGGACTTCAAAGGTGAATAAAATAATGCCACCATAGTATTCCACTGATATTTCATGGATCTATCCTTCTAATGTTCTATCACCTTATTTAACTATAAAAACTATATAGAGAGGTCGAACCCTCTATTTTTAGGGTCGGCTCTAGAGCGTTTGCTTGCCCTACTATGTAACATATTTTGCAAATTAATAGTACCATTACTTGGATTTTTGACTCAAGAACTATTTTCTTCAATATTTCTATTAATAGATTCAAGTTGTGAATCATATTTTTGCTAATGCTATTATGGTTAGTTAATTCCACTGATATTGGATTACTAGTTGTAAAGCAATTGAAATCTTTTCATGATTAAATCTATGCTTACAAGAAGTTTGTCTCTGTTAAATCTAGATATTGATCTATTCTTTGGATTGTCAGTATTATGTATATTGAAACTAATTCTTGTATTATATCTTTGTTTGTGTTTCTTGTATGAATATTACTCTATTTTTGGGTTCTATTAATATTGAGTATGGGACACTAAAAATGATTTACTGAAAGGTTTTTCCTATGGATGCCTATTTTGTTAGCTATATTCGGCCACTATTTTACTCATAATTCCTTAATCCTAACCCTTTTTCTAACCATATATCTTAAATAATTATTGATATTAATTGAGTCAAAGCCCTATCAGTTAAAAAGGAACCAAAATACTCTATAGGTTGGGCTAGAGCAATATTTAGTTCATCTAATATTGATTTTTGAGTTGTGACTAGAAGGTGCAAGCCTAATAAGAAAACTAGAAGATAGACAATTATAGTATCAAGTTTTATTTGATGTCAATTTATATCCTAACAATAAGGTCTTAAGGAAGACCAGAAGGAGTTTTAGAATCAAAGGCCTTGGAGAGGTCTCTACGAGCATCCGATAAAAGGCTTGGTGAGCCTTGCTAAATATTTCATCAAAGGATTTCGATGGAGAACTCATTGGATAAATTCACTATTGGAGATAGTGAAAGACTTGGTAAAATTATCACCATCCAACAACAAGCCCAAGAAGAAGAATTTGGCAAGGAGTTCCAAATTTCAAAGACCTCAATATATACAGTCTTGATAAGAAGCCTACCAAATACAAGATACCTAGATGTTGCCTCTCACAACAAGAAGAAACTAATTCAGAATCAAATATATCTTCACATCTACAACAAAAAGGAGGAGACTACAAGAGGAGAACAAGCCACCAAAATTCTAGGCTCATGAAAGGGAGACCATATTTTGGTGAAGATGAATATGTTCAAGGAAAGCTACAAAAAGAGCTACAAGATATCATCTAAGATATTGTGAAGCAAAAATACGACATTAAATTAAATATAAATTAAAACAACTTCAATGAACAAAATATTGCACAAAATATGTTTTTATTCAATAAATGGGAGGGAGCTAAGAAAATCCTTTGTTACAATTGATCCGTTCAAAGTAATTATTTTGATACAATAAATACAGATGCTAGGGTTCTCCAAAACCCTATCTACACAAGAAGTATTGTCTCAGATGTATCTTACTTCCAACATGGTGAGTGGGCTTCTCGTTATCCATAATAGGGACACTCTAGCTTTAGTAGTTACTCAACAATCCTTGATGAATGCTACCTAATCCTACACACACATCAAACATAAAGTGGTTAGCAAAAAAAATGAGGGTTCCACAATGTGAACCCTAAGAAATGCAAACTAAAACTCTAGACCTGAATGAACAAAATATGCAAAATATAAATAACATCAAATAATAAAATGCATGAAATACTTTATTATTTCGTTTATCCACTACAGATTGATGGCAAGGTGCCTTGGCAGCACCTGATAATCTTATGCATAAAAATTTGGTCTATTTCTATGGGGATATAAGGCACTGGGCTACATCTAATAAATGTAGTAGGTGATCGACTACACCTATAGGATGATGTAGGTGCTTGGTTGTGCTTGTGGATTAAGGTTAGATATATATAATAATATCAAGGGGGTGCAAAGGGATTGATGGATGAATGATAATGGCAATGGCAAAAATTAGTTGTGGAGATGGCTAGAATATAAAAATCCTAGGGCAGATAAGGGTTTAGGGGAAGGATAGGCTAGGGCATAATCTACTCACAAGAAACTATCTCTCAACAAGGTCAGATCTCACAAGCAAATTAGAGCTCCAACATTCCATTTTTTTTAGGATTCAAGGGTTGAACATTGACAATGCTCCTATTTATTATCAATCCTAAGGTTTTATTAGGGTTTTAGATCAACACTTTTGATTGTGTGGCTAATATTAAAGTAGATCCAAAGGCTGATATTAAACTTTAAGTGTGACACGGATTAAGAAAGATGGATGGCTGAGATTAGATTAGATCAGACAACTGAGGTTAATTTGGCTATAAATATCTATTATAATAAATATTTTAAAATATAATATAAAATATTATATTTAAATATAAATAATATAAAATATTATATTTAAATATAAATAATATAAAATAAATATAAATAAGTCAAATAGGGGTCATAAAATGGTAGGAAAAGGCTAAAGTGGGCCATTAGATTTCAAGAAAGTTATAGAATGGCCAATTGAGTGGATGGAAAGGATGATGATGGAAAAGTGGCTAGAATTTGGTGTCTACAGATGCCCCTTTTTGTACCATGTTATATGAAACATAATATGGTGCAAAAAAATGAGACACCTGGTTGGGCTTTGGGTGCAAAAGCAACTTCTCTCTCTTGTTGGATTTTGAGCAATAACGTTGAAGATAAAAGAATAAAGAATTTTGGAATTTGCATAGCTTACCCCCTCAATTGGTGAATGATATTATGGATGAATATCACAAGCCAATTGAAAAATTTGTGCAAATAATGAATTATGTGATACCTTTTTTTCCCCAATGGTGCGAAGTGGGTTGGTGTAAAATGTGATATGATGTATCTACATTTACCCTAATGGATGAAGGGTTTTGTGTAAATATGATGTGATGTGGATGATATGAATGATGTAAAATGTGATACCATTTTCATCCCAATTATGGGAAGCGGTTGTATCAGATGTATATTTCATGATCATGTAAGGTGTATCCCATCGTGGGAAAATCATAATCAAATTTTTGTTTCACCAAATTTGGGGTGAGTCAATGTTGTTGCAATGTTTTGCCTTGTCGGCATCATTGATATGCAAAATTATGATTCAAAGGGAAAAAATGAATCAACCTTGGATGTACTACTATTGACCAATCAACTTGGATATTGCCTGTCTCAAAGGTATTAAGGATATTGTGAATGATGGAATTTGATTTGTGTCCATGTTTTAAGCCCCACAAACGAGGCCATCAATGATAATGGTTGTGCAAATTGTTCTTGGCAATGTTTCACTCTAAATATAAGGTAAATACCAAATATGATTATGATTTTGAGAAAGGAGATAAGTTATGATGATTATGACCAAGTGTTCTTATGATGATTCATTCATCTTACTGAATTGCATGGATGCAAATCGTTGCAATCGCTAAATATATAGAATAAACCACTATATATGAGATTCACTTGTAATTTTGACACATGTTGGAAGAAGTAATGGTAGATTATGATATTGGAAGAATTTTTATGGAATAATGTGTTGATATAACCAAAGTTGGAGTTTATTTGTAAATGTTAGAGCTTTTAGTGGTTGATTTTGCACTTTTTGGATGGAAATAATTTATTTGACAGTCAAATCAACTTCAATTTTTTCAAAAATTTGTAGAATGATGAATAATATGAAGTATGGGAGATGAGTATCCATTTTGTAAATAATTTAAATCGTTTGATGTGTTTTGTAACTTGATTTGTGTATTTTATAAATGTGCATTTTATTCAAAAAAAGTGTATGCAAAATGATTCTTGTTTTCACAAAACGTGATTTTATGTGTATGATGTGTGGGTAAATTTTGGTGAGATTTTTAGGGGGCAAGCTACTATTTTGGGTTCTTTTGCTTTTATGTCATTTTGGGACCAAGTGCTCGGTTGCACCTATGGTATTCTATAGGTGCCTGGTTGCACCTGGGTGTGCCTGCATGCACCCATGTGTGCCTATCAATCGTAGGCACCAAAATATGCTTGAGTGCAATAGCTACAACTATAAATAGCTTGCAAGGTGAATTGTGAGGCTCATTCATGGGTTTGATAGTTTATGAAGCTATGCCTGAGGAGTGGAGTGAATTAGTGAGGTAAGTGAGGTTGGTGGAAATTTGCATGGGATTTATGGTGGTAGAGGGAACCAATGCTATTGGTGGAGTTGAGGCATGATTTGCCATGGTAATGTTGAAAAACACTTTTTCTTTTTGTGCAAAAATTTTAAAGTTTTTTTAAATAATACTAATGTAAAATGTTTCTTGTTGCTATTAAGGGAGATAGAGCCTCGAAATTGTTTTTATCCTCTCATTCCTGATATGAGGAAGAAGCTTATGGAGGATTATTGGGAGCTTTTGATGAAGGTGGGCTTAGAGGGAGTGGCTTGGTTGGATGTGGTGAGGGCCAATGATAGGTATCTCTCATTATTGAGAGAGATATGGGACTCAGATAAGGGGACATTCTAGCTATCAAATAGGGAGGCTATTTTCACCCTTGAGGATGTATACCACATAATCAAGGTACCAGTGGAGGGGGAAGAAGGTTATAATAGGACATGATAATGTGGAAATGGAGAGGATGTTTGGTGAGCGATAGCAAGAGTCAAGGATGAGAGATTGAGGTATATGCTACTTGATCATGTATAAGACTGAGTTGGATGCACTCCCAACCTTGATCATGTTCATATTAGTGAACATAGTGCTCCCCAAAAACATGGGGTGTAGGTTCCCTTGGAACATTTTGGGATTTATGAGTGATCTAATCACCGATCCGAGGGTGTATGCATGGGATCCTGCATTATTTGCACAATTATACTGAGAGCTTTATGATATTACATAGAGAGTGAGGAAGGGGATTGGATGTAACTTTCTCCTTTAGTATTGGGCTTAGGAGTATTTTAGGGTAGCTCAACCAGAGGGTTACCTTTTTAGGTATGGAAAATGGGTGAACCCTATGCTAGGATATGGGTAGTGATTGAGGAGGTGTAGCCAAGTCAGGAGGTTCATACCATACAATGGTATAGAGATATGTGGTTGGGGTTGACTCTGGATTAGGTTATATGGAGGCCATGGCAAGGATCCATGTTGGATGATGATAAGGAATAAATATGGTAGGCGAGGCAGGCATGGTGGTTAGTTGGTAGGAGAGATGATGAGGTGGAGTACTTTCAATGCTCATGGGTGTTGAGGCAATTCGACTTACCTCAGGATGTGCTGAATGAGCCAGTGTTGTACCGAAATCAGTGGGATGAGGTTGGGCTTATGTGTGTGGAGCCATGGCAAATTTAGATAGAAGATGATGAGAGGTTGGATGTTCTAGATGTAGATGATTTTGGGGTGACTACAGAGTATACAACATGGTTTGGTACCCAAATAGTATGGGTGCTAAAGGTGGTGATGAGTGGAAAAGTTGTAGCTACAGGGTCGAGGATGACTCCAAAGAGGATGAGGCTTTAGTGATCAATGAGTCAGAGGTGTTCGAGGGGAGAAACACAATAGAACCTCAATATGGAGGTATCAAAGGATGAGTAGGAGGAGGATGAGGATATGGGGGAGATATCTAAGGTGGCTAAGATACAAGATAAGGTGGAGCAACTCTACGAGGAGCAAGAGACTATGCTAGAGGCTCATAGGGAGTCTCTTGTAGGACAAGATGTGGTAATAGCTATATTACAAGCTACCATATCCTAGATGGAGGAAGAGCAGATGGCATATGGGACTGGTGATTAGGAGACAATCATGAGGCTTCAAGAAAATATTTTGGTGAGAGAGCATCGACATCAGATTGATTTGTGATGACTACATGCTACTAAGACATATGCACACTCCTTGGAGAATTTTTGCATGGCTAATAACATTCCTTTGTCATATCCTCTGTAATCCTCTATGATTGAGTCATCGAGGCACATGACATCTAGGAAGAGTTCTAGGTCTAGGGATCCTACTAGGTCTTAGGGGTCCTCTCATGGACATTAGCTTAGTGCTTAGATGCACTTTTGTATATGAGCCTTGGTGTTCCATTGTAGCCTTTTTGGTACTCATTGTACATTTGATATTTGATAT
Source organism: Wollemia nobilis (assembly GCA_028583015.1). Classification (NCBI taxonomy): domain Eukaryota; kingdom Viridiplantae; phylum Streptophyta; class Pinopsida; order Araucariales; family Araucariaceae; genus Wollemia; species Wollemia nobilis. Next base: position 3,174,382 of record JAQPPZ010001323.1, read on the forward strand.
ATATGTATATACATGGCTTTTATGTTTATGTTGTATTTTGTGTGAATGCATTTATGTGTATGCAATACATGTTTTATGAAAATATTTTATGTATGTCTTATGGATGATTAATGCAAGTGAAATGGTATGTATATGAATGCAAACTATATGAGAGGAATGCATGATGTTCTAATGATCATTTTTAGTTCAAAATTTTGTTGGCCATTTTTTATTCATTGTTTTGCAATTGAGGACACCAATCTTGGTGGCTTTATGTAGAGTGATCCATGATGAAGACATGGATGCTGGCATGGAAGAAGATATGGATGTTGAGATGGAAGAAGATATGGATGTTGTTATGGAAGAAGATATGGAATACTAAAGGATTTTTAGAGACTCAAACAGACTAGTGCTATCAACCAAACTCATTAAAGGTTGTCTAGCTTTGTTTAGGATCAATGTGTGTCCAAGTGAATTTCATGTACCAAATCTTGAGCATGATAATGACCCTAGGAAATCAAGAACCAATGTATGTGCATGTGAAGTTCATTAACCCATTATGATTAAATTAGGCATGACCTATTATGAAGAAGACCAAGAATCTAGCTTGTCCGTATGTGCAGTCAGAGGTCTCCATTTTTAAAAGAGAGACATTTCACCTCGCATGAGCTTACTCCACTACCAGTCAAGCATCTATATCCCTTGTGCAGACTCACTCCATAGTCCAATGATCTAATATTTAGGCCTTGGGGATGACTACATAAATTTTAAAGGATACCCTTTTAACTTCAAGGTGCCACCCAAGTATGGTGTTATCCCTATTTAACTCAAAATATTTCTAAGATGTGAAGAAGTGTGGTTGGTGCAAGATTGTTTTTGGAATCCTTTGATGAGACTCGAGATTTTATTAATGTGATAAAGTGTTTTTGGTCCTAAAGAAAATTGGAAATCTTTTTGGAGGTTGCTAGAGACACTAGTAGTGGCTGAGTGACTAAAAATTTGGGGTTTATGACTTTTATAAAATGGGATTGTTGGCTCATGACATTGGAGGAAATTGTATAAATGCCAAAAATAGGTACCCCAATTGTGGAAACTTGAACTTTTTTATTTGGCCATATCATCACTACTATAAAATATCTTTGAACATGGGATGGGATGAATGTAATATGAATAAATGTAATAGAATGCATGTATAATGAATGTAAAATATAGTGGAATGCATGTGGAATAAATTCAAATGGAATATATATGAAGATACTTTATTGATGAGGATTGATGTTTGATCCTTCATATGACCCCTCTAGTAGTTCCTAGCTACGTTTGCATAGTTTATTTCTTGCAAATTAATAATTGTAAGTGAGTCTCCTTTTCACATGCACTTGTGGGCACTAGTTATCTTCTAGTTGTCATTTAGAGTGTTAGTTAGTAAGTGTGAACTCAAAGTAGGAAGTGTGTACTTCAAGATAGCTAAAATGGATCTTCTAGTTAGCATTATTCATTTTCTCTTAACTTAGAAGTTACGTGCATTCTCCCTTGCACTTTTGTAGCTTATGGTTAAGCATATTGGATCAAATCCATGATTTGATGGGTTTGGTTGTGTATTTTGGGCCATTAGTGCCTATATAATGAGTTTGTAAATAATATGAAGTTAGTTGGATTTTCAATCCTTTTCATTGGTATCAGAGCCTAGTTCAAGTTTACACTAGGGCTTGTGAGGTGAGAGGATAGGAGATAGATTAGTTTCTTATGAGAAACTTGTTTTCATTGAGGAATCGATTCAAGCTCAAGGGGAGCTTGAAGACCATACACAGAAGGAAGTTCCTTAGGTGTCAAAATCCTCGTTCCAACTTTCTCCGTATGCTCAAGAAGTATAGGAGAAGTTTACCCCGTTTTCTTTCCTACAAATATCCCTTGGCAAGGTTGAATTTCTCCTACGGTGAAATGTGAATTAGGGAGCCTATTGTTCCTGAAGTTCCTGCCATTTTGGAGTCTTGAAGATTGAGGTTCATCAAACTAGGTCGTGTGTCGACTTAGATCTGGTTGCCTTTCAAACACTGGTCGTGTGTCGACTGGATCTTGAAAGGAGAGCTACTGAAGGACTTTTGGTGATAGGCAAAGAGAAATTAGCAATTTTTAAGAAATTTGAAGGTAATTTTCCTTCAAAATAATTGCTAATAATTGTAATAGTTCAAGTTTTCTATTTTTTTTTTTTTAAATTAACCCACTTGGTTAATTTTTTTTTTTAAATTGGTTTTTGTTAGAAATATGGAATTTTAATTGATATATATATATATATATTTTTATATATTAATTAAAGCTTGAATTGTAAATATAATATATATATATATATATATATATATATATATATATATATATATATATATAATATATATATATATATATATATATATATATATATATATATATATTAGAGGCTACAGGGCTATGCTGCCTTTTTATAGCTACAATCCAGCACTGTGGGTGCTTGGCCGACAGCCCATAGGACTATCCAAGCATGTTAGGATGCACTTGGCTTGGTAGTCCTTCCTGCATGGTAGTATGACAACCATTTGCTATGGTGCCAGTGCTATCAGGAAAAAGCATAGCCTATGGCAGATGTTGTCAGGTCTAACAACATCTATGACGCTAGGCCTGTGGCAACACTATCAGTGTAGTGCTGGTGTCGATCGTTGTCAGGAATCGACATAGCTTTCGGTATATAGGCTATCAGGTTTGATAGCATCTGCGATGCCAGGCCTACGGTAGCACTACCGATGTAGCATTGGTGTTGATCCCTGTCAGGCGTCGACACAACTTGCGACAGACAGGCTGTCAGGTCTGACAGCTTCTACGACACCAGGCCTATAGTCGCACTGTCGATGCAAACTTTGTGGTAGACGTTGTCAGAATAAATAGCATTTGGGGCCATGTCTGACTGCACGAGGGCTGCCAGCTATCGCATCAGTCCCGTGACAGCACCATACTAGTGCTTCCAGGTCTGGCACCTATTAGGGTAGACCTTGGTCGGTGGGTGGCACTACACCTGGCCCCTGCAAGTTTTTCTTGCCAAGCTGAACCTACTTATTTTTTTTTTTTACCTACACTTTGAAATCTTCAAACTTGAGAAGTGTGCAATCTCAGTACTGAAATTCATGCAAGTGGAGTGTAGTTTCGGCAAGACCGAGGGTAAATTTGTAAAAAAAATTTAAATTTTCCTATTCTAAGGTTGCATGTCATTATTTTTATTTTTATTAATTTAATTTTTAATAATTTAAGTAAATTAATTAATCTTTGATTAATTATATTTAATTTTTACTTAAGTTATTTTTAAATTAATAAAATATAAATTGTCAACCTTAGGTTAGTTTAAATTTTTAAATTTTTAGCCTTAGGGGTAATTTTTAGGGCACAACATTGTAACAAGGAATCTTCAATTTTTCCTTGATTTTTAAGTGCTTTTCCCTTTTACTTTTGGCTTATACCCGGTCTCACATGGCTTCTGACTTGGCTGCCCAAGTGGCAGAACTTGCCCATGTTGTAAATGCTTTAGCAGATAAAGCTAATGATACTACCATGGTAGAAGTTCTTGGTAACCTTGCAATGAAGGTAAATGATATTTCTCTCCATAATGCTTCAACTTTTGTTAGTGATTCTCTCTTGAGAGTTCGTTGTGAAGTGCCACTTTATGATGGATCTCGAAACCTTGAAGTCTTGAATAGTTGGATTCTTGACATGAGTTCTTGGTTTTCTTACACTCAACTTGCAGATGAGGATATGGTTCCATATGCTAAACTCAAACTTTCTGGTTTAGCTAAAGTACTTGTTGAACAAAAAAGAGGTCATGATGAACTCACCTCATGGGATGAGCTTGTAGATTGTCTTAAGACCAATTTTTATCCTTCCAATTATTCTAAGGAATTTGTCATTAAATGGTTTTCATTTTGACAAAGTACTAATATGACTGTGCAGGAATATATCTTTCAATTCAATAGGTACAGTACACTTTTGAATGTGGGGGAAGATATTAAAGCTTTGATTCTCAAATTTCAAAGTGGTTTTTTGGAACATTTGTACAGGGAAATAATGTTTATTTCTATGGACACATTGGATTCAGTTTTCAACCAAGCACAACTTGCAGAGGACAAGTTTAAGGTGCATTTGGAGGCATTCCGCGCACCTGTTACTCAAGTGGTTGCAAACTCATCAAAAGGGAATAATTATTTCTCACAAAAGAAGAATTTTGCTCAAAATAAGAATGTTTCTTCTCCATCTCCTTCTTCTCCTTCCCCTTCTGCTTCTACTCCTTCTTCTTCTTCTTCTTCTTCTTCTAAACCTTCTTCTTCTTCTTCTTCTAAAAAGTTTTGTAACTATTGTAAGAAGAAAGGTCATGAAAAAGCTGATTGTTTTAAGCTTAAAAAGAAGAGTTTAGTCATTACTACTCAAGAGGAGGATGCTCCCAAAGGTCCCATTGAGTCAGTAGGAGAAAGTAGAGTATACATGAAATTATTATGTAAGCTCAATGAAGTTACCTTGGTAAATTTAAGTTCATCAGAGGGTGCTCATGATGCTTTGTTCATCACTCAAGCTCATTTGCTTCATAATTTTGCAACAGATTGTATAGTGGATAATGGCTTGCAGAAAAATCTAATTGTGAGGTCCATTGTCGAGTGTTTGAAGTTACCTATGGAGCCTCATCCTCAAAATTATTCTTTGGGTTGGAAGGATAGTGGAAGATGCTCAAAAATCACTCACACTTGCACATTAAAATTTGCACTTGGCCCACATTTCATAGATCAAGTCACTTGTGATGTGACTCCTATGGATTGTTGTGGGATTTTGCTTGGAAAACCTTTTCAGTATGATAGGAGAGCAGTTTATGATGCTTTGAAAAGAACCTACACACTTCAAAAATATGGTAAGGTTTTTCTCATTAAAAGAACCAACACTCCTAACATCATTCTAAGTTCCAAGAAAACAAAAAGAGTAATTAAAAAAGGTGGTCATGTTGCTCTAATTTTCATTCACTCTCAAAACACTTCTACATCCACATCCATTCCAAAGAAACACTCTTCAATGGATAAAATATTGCAAAGTTACTCACACATATTTTAGGAGCCAAAGTCTCTTCCTCCAATTCGCATAATTAATCATAGCATTGAAATCATTCCTGGTTCTTCACTTCCTAATGCTCCCATGTATAGACAATCTATTTTGCAAAATGAAGAAATAAAAAGGCAAATAGAAGATTTATTGTCTAAGGGTTTCATTAAGGAAAGTACTTATGCTTGTGCTTCACCTATTTTGTTGGTTCTTAAAAAAGATGGCACTTGGAGATTATACATTGATTTTTGTGCTTTGAACAAAATTTCTATAAAGAATAGATATCCACTTCCACATATTGATGATTTTTTAGATCAGCTCCAAGGAGCTAAGTTCTTTTCAAACATAGATCTCAAAAGTGGATATCATCAAGTGCGTATCCAAGCTAAGGATACATGGAAGACAACTTTTAAGATGAATATGGGCCTTTTTGAATGGTTGGTCATGCCCTTCGGTCTTACTAATGCTCCTGCAACCTTCATGAGGTTGATGAATGATGTATTTCATGATGTACTTGACAAATTTGTAATAATATATCTTGATGATATATTGATATTCTCAAAGACTTGGGAGGAACACCTTAGGCATATCCATCATACCCTTGATCTTCTTGCGAAGAATCAATTATATGCCAATTCTTCCAAGTGTTCTTTTGGCAATACTTCAGTTTCTTACCTTGGTTATGTGATTAGTGAAAGTGGAATTCAGGTAGATACCACCAAATTTGATGTTTTACTTAAGTGGTCCCCTCCTACAACTCTCATTGAGTTAAGGAGTTTCCTAAGACTTGCAAATTTTTATCGTAAGTTCATTCCTCAATATTCCACCCTTGTAGCTCCATTGCATTATCTCACTAAGTCTAAAGTTCCATTTCATTGGGAGAAAATCCAAGAGATCACCTTTGAGAAACTAAAAAAGAAACTTTGTACAACACCTTTGTTAAATTTACCCGACCTCTCTCAAAATTTTGAGATTGAAACGGATGCCTATAAATTTGCCTTAGGAGTTGTGCTCACACAGAATGGTCATCCAGTTGCTTATCATTCAAAAAAAAATTTTGCTGCTAAGTTGAACTATTCTACATATGACAAGGAGTTGTATGCATTAGTTCAAGCTATTAAGTACTAGAGACATTATATTTTGGGAAAATATATAGTAGTACACACTAATCATATGCCTCTCAAGTTTTTACAATCTCAAAGTAAAATTGAAGAATCAAGACATATGAAGCAGGCCTCTTACCTCCAACAATTTCACTTGGTGATCAAGTAAAAAAAGGGGAAGAGTAATACTGTTGCTGATTATTTGAGTAGGCCTCCTGCCACTCTTGCCTTAATAGTTATGTCCACTTCACACTTGGGATTTCAGACTTGGCCTAATCAGTATTCATAGGATCTTGATTTTGGGAAAATATTTGAGCAAGTGAGTAAGCCTTCTTCTTCCAATTTGCATCCTTTCCAAGATTTCTACATCAAAGAAGGACTTATTTATAAATTGGACAAGGTTTGTGTTCCTTGTGAGCCTAGAGTGTCACTTCTTAAGGAAGATCATTCTACACTTTATGGTGGTCACTTTGGGAAGCACAAAACACTTCATCACTTGCAAATATTTTTCTATTGGCCTAAAATGCAAAGGGATGTGTTGATATTTCTCAAACAGTGTGCAGTTTGTTGTCGCTCAAAACTAGCTAATAGGAAGTTTGGCTTAGGCATGCCTTTACCCATTCCTTCCTATCCTTGGGAAAGAATTTCCATGGATTTGGTTAGTGGTTTTCCTATGATAGTGTGCCAACATGATTGTGTGTTCATGGTGGTTGATAGATTCAGTAAGATGGCTAAGTTTATTCCATGCCACAAGATAAGTTCTGCAGCCGACTTAGCCCAATTTTTCTTTGATAGCATTTGGCATTCTTTTGGTCTACCTGCCAGCATTATATCGAATCATGATTCATGCTTTGTGGGTTGCTTTTGGCATTCTTTGTGGAAAATTTTGGGAGTTTCCCTTAACTTTTCCATCGCCTATCATCTGTAGTCCGATGGGTAGACTAAAGTGGTAAATCGTACCCTTGTGCAAAGTTTACGAATCTATCATCATGCTTCACCAGCAAAGTGGGACTTGAGTCTCACTCATATTGAACATGCCTACAATAGGGCCCTACATTCTTCTACAGGTCATTCACCCTTTGAGGTTTGTATGGGATTTTAGCCCTTGGCACCTTATGAGTTACCTTTGTCTTTGCCTTCTCCTGTCACTTCACATCTTCAAAATGAGCAAGACAAGGCACACTCATTTATTCAACATTTGTACAATATGCAATCAAAGGTGGTTGATATTTTACAAAAGACATAGCAGCAACAAAAAAATGCCATGGATCGACATCGAATTCCTCATCCATTTCAAGTTGGTGATAAAGTTTGGTTGCATCTTGACAAGCGATGTTTTACTGATAAGACTCATAGTAAAATAAAACAGATTCGCTATGGGCCTTATACTATTCTTCAATAGGTGTCCGAGAATGCTTTTCACCTTGATCTTCCTACACACTTGGGAATTCATGATGTCGTCAATGTAGATCTTTTGAAGTTGTACTTTGACTCTACATTGGAGACATCACCAACTATCAGTCATTCTGTGGACGTGGTTCCTGATTCTTAGTTACCATTGGATTCTGATAAGATCTATGACACAAAGACTCGATAGACTCACCAGGGGTCTACCACCTCATATCTTGTGGCTCGATGAGGACAGTTGTCGCATCAAGCTCGTTGGATTTCTTTTCATCAAATATCCCGTGACTTTCCTACTCTTCTGAAAGCATTGGAGGCCAATGCTTCTATTGTGGGGAGGCATGATGAGTATTGATGTTTGATCCTTCATATGACCCCTATAGTAGTTCCTAGCTAGGTTTGCATAGTTTATTTCTTGCAAATTAATAATTGTAAGTGAGTCTCCTTTTCACATGCACTTGTGGGCACTAGTTATCTTCTAGTTGTCATTTAGAGTGTTAGTTAGTAAGTGTGAACTCAAAGTAGGAAGTGTGTACTTCAAGATAGCTAAAATGGATCTTCTAGTTAGCATTATTCCTTTTATCTTAACTTAGAAGTTATGTGCATTCTCCCTTGCACTTTTGTATCTTATGGTTAAGCATATTGGATCAAATCCATGATTTGATGGGTTTGGTTATGTATTTTGGGCCATTAGTGCCTATATAATGAGTTTGTAAATAATATGAAGTTAGTTGGATTTTCAATCCTTTTCATTTATAAATGCAATATAAAAAATACATTTAAATATGTCTATATGTAAATGCAATGGGAACATGCCTATGCGAATGATTTTTTTTTGTTTGATTTTTTTGTTTTTGTTTTTCTTTTTTTTTTGAATTTTTAGCCTTTATTTATAATAATAAAATCATACATAGAAGAGGAACCCTAGACAAGTGAAATATCACCCCATTAAGTTTACGAATGGGTAGCAATATTGAGATCTAATCGGAATAGTCTATGATATCACCTAATTCTTCCTGCTTATCATTTTCTAAATCTGCCTAAAAGACCTCAAGGTTCTTGGTATAAGATTAAGATGAAGGTGGAGGGGAAGGAGGAATGTAGTTGGTGGAAGCCCTTAACAATTTCTCAGATAGGACAAACTTTAAAAAGGATGGTGGGGAAGAAATCTGGTCCATGTCAATAAGGCTTATATCAATTGGAATTGGCTTAGCCGGATTGTATGGATTGTGGAGTGGGGTGAATAAGTCAGTAGGATTCATATTGACTTAGTAGGAGAGGATGGATTGGAAAAATTGATGGGTGGAATGATTGTATTGGAACTGATGTTGAATCTTGTTAGCCCTAGATAGCAGCAACAAATCATGAAATTAAATGCTATGTACATGCAAAAAAAAAATTGTTTTTTTTGAATGTTGTGATTTTTTTTTTGAATTTTTGTTTATGTACACATATTACAAAATTTGTCTTGGTTAAATGGCTCAATGTAAATTAGGTGTGGATGGTTCACCAGGTGGGTCAGCTTGTTCTTATGGAAGAAGCAAGTGAAATATGGACTAATGGATGGGAAACAATCTGAGATAAAACTCATCTTGTTGGGTAAGGAGAAAAATGGGCTGGAATTTCTCTTTAGAATCATCAGAAGCATTGGACATAAGTTCATACTCTTTATAAATTTCATCATCAGATCTAGAATTGGGTAGGAAAATTTTAGGGGGTCTTCTTCTTTGTTTATGCTAAGCTCTTGAAGTTCTTTTTCAAGAGAAGTGGTCGAGGAATATGGAAGGGGGGCTTTATATTTGTCATTGAGGTTAAGCCTTTGGAAAGCTTGCTCAAGGGAAGTGGTTGTGGAAAGTGGGGTATATACTAAGGTTGAATGATCATGTGCTCCCTGATATGGGAAATTGATTATGTAATGTATCCCTTGTTCATGGGAACCTAGACTTTGACCTTGCCATTTGACTATGTGGAAGTAAGGATATGGAAATCCCACCATGTTTTGTATGTTGGCACATCTTGGATCTTTTGGTTCTTTGGAGGATTTTCCTCAATTGAGGAATTAATCCCTCCATAAACAAATTTAATACAATTAGGAGTGGAACTCATATCATATACAACACCTATGGTTAAAGGAGGGTCATGTGGGTGACCAAAATCCTTGGTTGTAGGGATGGCAAGTGGGGTAATGGTAATGTCTTAGACCATGTATTCACCAATAATATGACTAGTGATGTGGACCTCAACTTGTGATGAGTTGGTGTATGATGTGGAAATGGATGGCTCAGGATCGGAAGGGGTTGTCGAAGGTTTCATATTATGAAATTTCAACATGTGAAACATCAGTTGATGGAGAAATATTAGGTGATGGATTAGAATTAGAAGAAGATTATTGAGGCAATGATGAAGAAATTATTGTAGAAGGAGTGGTTGAGGTGGACGATGTGGCAAAAGTGGATTGACCTTGACCACATGTACAAGAAGAAATAGATTACTGAGAGGGTTTGGTTATGGGCAACTCCTCAAGAATAGGAGCTTTGGAATAATATGTAGACAGATTAGAAGATAAAGTGGATGGATTCAAATATGATGGGGATAATAATAAGTGGGTGGAAGATAACATGGATTCATAGGAATTTGAAATTAAATTGCAATACTTAAAAGGTTCTACATTCATGGGATGCAATGGAATTGACCATTATGAACATATTTCAAAAACTGGTGGAGAATTGATGGAACATATTTTATCTCCCTCATCCAAGGTCTACCAAGGAGTACATTGTACACCATGACCACTTCCAAGATGTGGAACATAGTGTGCAATATTTTAACCCCTACTTCAATGGGTAAAACAATAGTGCCAATTGTGGTACACATAGCAGTGTTAAATGCTTTGAGGGTGAATTATGACTTGGAAATATGAGAAGGCAAAATTTTGAAGTTGCTAAGGGTAGTGGCAGTGATAATATTGATGGATGAGCTAGTATCAATTCAGACTCTCTTAAATGGCTTCTTATCTATCAAGGACATGATATGCAATGGAGGATCTACGAATTCTGAGGTCATAGACTTTATTTCAAAGTCATAGAAAGTTATGGATGGCTCCATGCATGTTCTAATGCTCCCTACAAAATTGTTGAAGGCATTGGAGTCTTGAGCTTCTAATTCAATAGATTTTAGAATTTCCATTAGGGCTTCCCTATGCCTAGGGGATTTTTGGATGAGCTCATATAAGGAAAATTTTGCTGAAGCCATTTTCAAACTTGTGGTCAACCGACTGCTTAAGGATACCACTGGCCTTAGAGGATGATGGATGGGCTGATTTAGTGGACCAAAAAGATGAATTGGGGGGGATGGATTTGGAGAATTTTAAATGGGTTGTGGATTTGAAGGCTATGCATTTGGTTGTTGGACATTTTGTTGACTTTTCCTTTGACCTCTTGTTACCACATGGACCACTCATAAAAAATTTTGGTACTGTTGAACATGATTAACTTGGTTAGGAGGTGTGTGATGATTATTACCTTCTACATTGGTTTGGGCCTCTTCATGGTTGGGAAGAGGTGTTTGAAAAATTTCCAATTTCTTATTTTGTGGAGATATGTGGTTATATACCTTAAGGGGCCCCAAGTCAATGAGGTTTTGAATGATGTTCTTAAAAATGTTGCATGTTTTGATGTCATGATCATTTTGCCTATGGTATGGGTAAAATAGATGTTACTTATAATCTCTGCCATTATTGGTAGGGTCATCGGGATTGATTTCTGGAAAACCCAACTTTTTTGTTTCATACAACCTTCAGAATAGGGAAGAATACAACTCCGTTAAAAGAGTGTATTGGTGTTGGGTTTGAGCATATTGTCGATGGGAGGGGTTTTCCATAGTTGGCATTGTGTTTTGTATTGTGAGTGCTTAAGTTACCGAGGGGACTGAATGATAAGAAATTTGTTGTGGTTGTTGCATAGGTTTTTGATATATTATGGGTTGGCTCATCACCACTTGATTTACTTGATTGGATGGACTAGCCAAATAGGCTTGTGATGAATTTTTTTAGCCCAATTGATTGCTTTTAAATTAGAGCTTATTTTTCAATTATTTCTTTTTAGGCTTGGTTACTCCCTCTTGGATTTTTATTTCCTCAATGACACTAGCCTGTTGTAAAGCTTATTAAAATGAATTACAGGTATGGAGATGAAGCATCTAAGATATGGGTTTTAAGCAACTCTTGGTAAATAATTTGATGATTTCATCCATTAGGAGGGAGAATGGCAACTTGGTAATGACTACCCTCCAATGATTTCCAAATTTATAGATAGTTTCATCTTCCCATTGTATTAGTTCATACACATCTGATAATGAAATTTTATTTTGTATGTTTAAGAAAAAATGCTCAAGGAATAGGTCAATCAGTTAAGAAAAAGTATAGACACTATGAGTTGGTATCTTATTGAACCACTCTATGGTGTCTCCTCCTAATATTTGAGGAAATTTTTAGAGCATGACAATATTTTTGGTTTAAATCCAAAAGCATGCATGAAAAAATGAACTAACATGATCCTTAGCGTCCTCAGTTCCCCTAAACTTGTCAAAATTTGGTAATGTAAAGTTTTATGGATATGGCAGTGATGGTACCGAAGGATGGATTGGTTGATGGATTAGTTGTCTTAGATTTGGTTTTTGGTTTGACATGCCAGGAATGTTTTGCATCAACTAATCTATTTGTTTCTATATGTCCTGAATCCAAAGATCTTCACCAGGAATGTGGAAGCCTTGGATAACCTGATGACTTGGAGATGGACTAGAAGAAATATTTTGAGGAGTGATTATATGGTTTTGATGAAATGGATTGGTTTGAAATTGATGAGAGGAAGATTGATGATTGAGATAAGGAGAAGACTAATGAAGAAGAATATTTTGGAGGAATTGGTTGGGTTAACCAAAAGAAATAGTGATTAGAGGGGTTGGATTTTTAATTGGAGGTGGCTTTGGTATGGACACCACCAATGATTGGGGTACCCAGGTGGAGTTTTGGTTGGCTATGGTTGGTCTAGAGATACAGGAAGCATAGGATCTACTTGAACTTGTTGTCTAGCATTTTGATGCTCTAGAAGCAATTTATTCATGAGACATGATATATCTTGAAGATCTTGATCAGACATAGAATAAATTGACAAGGCTATGGATGGATTAGAATATAATGGTATGAATGTGGGTGGATTGGATAAAATGGGTATGGTGTAAGTTGAACTTAATGTGGCAACTTGGGAGGTTGGTACCTGTGATGCAGCATTGACATACTCCTCATACAAAGGATTGTAATAGATTTGGGTATATCCATAAGGGTGATGCATGTTAAAAACATTTAGATTTTGTTGGGCTAGACTAGGAGAGGAGGGCATACCATATTCATAAGAAAAATTAGGATATCCTCAGGTGGGATTGGATGAATTGGATGTAGTCAATTATATTTGTTCAACATAGTCTTGGCTAATAGGTTTGAGAACATAGTTAGAAGACTTGTAGATGGCCTCTAACTTGTCCATGTCAATTTGGATGGATGACTATTCATTCTTTTGGGGAATGGATCCCTCCTATGAGAGATATGGGTGAATGGGATTAGATGGACTAGGTTGGATGGAATTGGAAGGGTTGGCTATTGTTGTATTTTCCATTAAATTATTCTAATTTAATATTTTTGTTTGATTTTGAGTTAAAACCATAAAATAATTAAATTAAAATACAATTTCAAGACAATTAAATTTTAAAACTAAAAATAGAGCTAAAGGATTTAGAAAAAAATAAAATAATCAATCCTAAGTTTCACCTTGTTTGGCTTACCTTATTCCTTTATTATCTCCTTTTAGTGTAAATTCCTTTTAGATATGACAGTTTTGTGTGTTTTATGTATCCTAATCTTGTTTAATGAAAATAAAGGTAAAATACTATGGATGGATGGGACAACGAGATTCTTGATGGTGATTAAATCCAACAATTTTTCTTGGGGGTAGTACTAAGGTGTCTAGGGGTAGAGATTGGTGGATGGAAATGACTACCACCATCACCAAATCTCAAGTAGCAACTGGTGATGAAATCCAGTTACCACTATTTAAAGTGCAACGTGTTGTGTGTGATTTATTTTAATTTTTTTTGTTCTCTATTTTTGAAAAACAATGTTAAAGATAAAAAATTTCACACATCTAAATTAGAATCCAACACATAAATTTAAATTTATTCTAAATAATGTGAAGTACACCGCTTAAAACCCCCTACCTAGATAGCAATCGAAGGGTTCGTCCACATCTCTTCCAAAGGTACCACCCAAGGGCAGGAATAATTTTTGCATTTAAGTATTTTTCCTACTTAGATAAGTAAAATAAACAACCCTTAACTCCTAAGATGCAAATTCTAATTGATGCTTTTCACTTTCAAATGCAAATAGAAATATGCAAGAATTATTTGAATTTGCAATTCTTTTTAAAATATAAAATCTAAAATATGTGATGAATGAATGCACAAATGCCCTAGATGCAATCTAACATGAATTTATTTCTAGATTCCTTAATGTGTATTTGTTTTAAACTTAAAATCTAAAAATAAGCAATGAAATGATGAAATATGTAACAATAGGAATTGGAACAAAATGACTACAAATCTTACTTGAAAGCTTAAGCTCTACTCCAAATTATTTCCAGGCACAACAAAGTGCCTTTGTAGGCCTGGCTGGGTTCTTGTATAGGCATAGCTGGGCACCTGTGGGGATCAGTAGGTGTCACAGAGCACCTGTGCACCTATCTGCAATTATCATAAGACATTATAGAAATCCTAACTAGTAATTTCAGTTGGTTTTTCACTCCATAAAACCCTATAAAATGGAACAATAGAATACAATTAATATAAAATGCAAATTAGAAATTAGAACCCTTATAGGGTCCCATCGTGATCACCATTTGTGAAGCAAAAATATGACACTAAAGAAAATATAAATTAAAACAATTTTAATGAACAAGAGATTGCACAAAATATGATTTTATTCAATAAATGGGAGGGATCTAAGAAAATCCTTTTTTAAAATTGATCCATTCAAAGGAATTATTTTGATATAATATATATAGATGCTAGGGTTCTCCAAACCCTAGCTACACAATAGGTAGTGTCTCCAATGTATCTTGCTTCCAAAAAAATGAGTGGAATTATGGTTATCTGTAATTGGGCCACTCTAGCTTCAACAACTACTCAATAGTCCTTGATGAATGCTATTTGATCCTGCACACACATTAAAAATAGAGTGGTTAGAAAATAAAATAAGGGTTCCACAGTGTGAACCCTTAGAAATTCAAACTAAAACTCTAGACCTAAATTAATAAAATATGTGGAATCTAAATAAAGTTAAATAATAAAATGTATAAAATACTTTGTTGTTTTGTTGCTCCATTGCAGATTGATGGTAAGGTACCCTGGTGACATCTAATGATCTTATGCAGCAAAATATATTTTGTTTTTGTGGGGACAACAAGTGTTGGGTTGCATCTGCAAAATGCAACAGGTACTCGACTGCACCTGTAGGATGAGGCAGGCGCTTGACTACACCTATGGATTAGGGTTAGATCTATAGAATTAGATTAAGGGGATGCGAAGGGCTCGACAGATGAATGACAATGGAAATGGTGGAAATGGGTTGTGGAGATGGATGTAATCCAAAAATCCTAGAGCAGACTAGGGTTTAGGGTAAGGATAGGCTAGGACACAATATACTTACAAGAAACTATCTCTCAACAAGGTCAGATTTCTCAAGAAAATTAAAGCTCCATCATTCCAATTTTTTTATGATTCAGGGGTTGAGCATTGAGAATGCTCCTATTTATTATCATGCCTAGGTTTTTATTAGGATTTTAGCTTAAAACTTTTGATCGTGAGGCTAATATTAAAGTATATCCAAAGGCTGATATTAAACTTTGAGTGTGACACGGATTAAAGAAGATGGATGGCTGAGATTAGATTAGATCGGATAGCTGAGGTTAATTTAGCTTATCAATATATATTTTATAATAAATATATTAAAATATAATATAAAATATTATATTTAAATATAAATAATATAAAATAAATATAAATAAGTCAAATAGGGGTCAAAAAATGGTAGAAAAATGCTAAAGTGGGCCATTATATGGTGGGAAAGTTATGGAATGGCCAATTGAGTTGCGGGAAAGGATGATGATGGAAAAGTGGCTAGAATATGGTGTCTATAGATAGCAACTTGGTTATCATAGACACAAAGATCTACATCCTCTATAGAAGTGGTAAAAAGGGCTTCCAAAATATGTAATCAACTATTGGTGCAAGTAGATTCATTAAATGAACTACTTATCAGATTTTTTTAAGCACCTTAACTAGATTGAAGTTGCAAAAAGGAGAATTAAATTAGAGTCTTCAAAAAGGTGCAAAAATAAAGGATTATTTAAGGTTCATTTGCACTTTAGGATTTTATTATATTTTAGAAATCTTAAACTATCTATCAACTACCTATTATCTACTTTGGAAAATAAAATGAAGACTAGCTCCTATTACCTTTCTATTAAAGAAATTTTATAATAATTCTTGAAGATTCATTTCAGATCATTCTTGATTAAGTTGTAGTAAATTTCTTGAGTGCATTAGTTTTTGAGAGTTAATTGGAGTAATAAGGTGATATTATTAGTGCATTAAAATATTACTATAATTTCACTATTAGATTACTCTCAAAAATATTATTACTTATGTTCTTGAGAAGGGCACAAAAATAAAATTATTCAAAGTGTCTAAAGACACTATTAGTGCATAGAGATATGTAACTTTGGGTGGCATGAGGAAGCCACAAAATAAGATTTATCCTCCAAGTTTTAGAGAAGAATTTAACCACCAAAAAGAGTATAAAAGGGAGCATTTAATGATATTTGGTGAGTCTCAAGTTCAAAGCACAATAATAGTGTAAAAAAATACAAAAAAATAAAGCTTTCGTCATGTGGTTACAAGATTTGAATATTTCATAAAATTTCCAAGCTAAAAGGGGATGATGTCCATTCTAAAGAATCAACTCAAAAACCCTATTGCACTCAAATATTTTACCTCAAAACCAAAAATTTAGATGTGAAAAAAGAGTGCAAAATGAATGCGCAATAAGAATATTTTATGTAAACCTATTTTAAATTATATTGCACAGATCCTATTATGGTTATACAGGGATAAAAAGGCAGATTTAAAGGTGCTATAGAGGCACTACACTTGTTGGAAAAATCAGCCAAAGGTGGTCATTTTCTAGTAGAACTCAAGCTTAGCTCAAGAAGCCAATCAATGGGCTCATACTCCTTGCATCCAAGATGATCAAACCTGCAAGATACAACGTGCAAAACAAAGGGATAACAATGTTAATAAAAGAGAAATAGCATCTATAAAAGGAGGATGTAAGCAAATATGAAAGAAAGGAAAAAATCATCATTGGAGTATCACTTACTCCATAATCATTGGCAAAAATTGGTGGTTGAAACCTCTATATTATTGCTACACATCTTAGCTGAAAGCAAGTGCAAATGAATGAAATAGGCATTGGGAATTATTGAATCTTAAAGGATCTCCAAAAAGGTTCATTTGAACTAGAAAAAGGGAGTACATCCATGCAGATAATAATGTGGCACTTATCACTAAATGAGAACCCTAACATTCAAGTCAAGAGAGCACTCATATTCAATAAAGGAGTTATGAAAATAGGATAGTGCAATGAGTGTATGGGATACACTTGTCTCTTGGAAGATTGATCATTTTGCTAAAGAGTGTAAAATTCAAAAATTACAAGTAATATGAATGTATCATTTGCACCAAAATCCTCTCAAGCATTCAATATGAAATGGACATGCCACTTGGCACCTTAGACAAGAAGCTTCTCCATATTAAGTATGTCAATGGTTGAGGTCAAAGGAGAGGGCAAGTAAATTCTCATCTTAGCATTTACACTTTGACGTCTGCATGTACAATACATAATTGAAGCTTGGAAATAAGGTGCTAGAGCCTTAAATACTCAATCCAAGTGAGGTCAAAACAAGAGTCCAAGTAGCATCAGTTTTAGAACGCATATAGCTTTGAGTGAATCCATTGGAGGGTGCAGTCATAGCATCAATATGTCTACATAAATTGCATGTAGTCCTATCTTCTCAACAAGAACAACACCATATATTGGTTGGTGAAAGGTAAATTTTAATTCCCATTATTATATGATTTCTTTCCTTGGGAGTCATAAGGTTGTAATTAAAGGAATTTAATTAAAGCAATTTATCAAAGGGAAAAAATTATCACATAAGAAACAATATTTGTAATATAAATCCGAGGAGCTATTAGGATTTCTACGGGAATGAATAACAATTATTTGCAAATATTATTGTGATCTAATTTATCCAAATATTAGGGAGTCATAAGGGCTACTACATAAAATTAATTAATTGGAAAATTAGATACATTAAACCTAATTCCCAATAGGTTGTTTATAAATAGAGGTTTATCAATGTTTTTTCAAAGGTTGGATATATATATATATATATTATCTTAAATCTATCAAAAGGAAACAAAAGGTCCAAAATTTTTACCTCTTTAAAATTTGGGATCAGTTCTTAGTTCAATAGGAGTAATAAGGGCTAATAAGAATTGATTTTGGCATCTACAAAACCTTTACAAAATCAATCAAATATTGAACTATAATTTACAAAAAGCACTATATCTTATCCATAACAAACTAGGGAGCTATAAGGTAGTCTACTCTATCCCAAAAGAATTCAGAAATGACTACTAGCATGCTAAGAAACACACTCAAAAGTGGAATAAGGAAGATACCAACATGGATAAAAAAACTGATGGTTTATAATGATGAAAAATACCAATAAAAGGAATAACCAATACAATATGAAATAAGCTCTAAAATTGAAAGCAGCATGAAGGAAGATTCTTATAGTGAATCTAACATCAAAATAAACATAATACAAGAAAAAATTGATCAACAAGATTTTATTCAAAAAGGAAAATATGGAATAGCTTCAATTGTGCATATATGGTTTGAAGATCTTATTAAAGATATAGATAAATATGATGTGCCTAGAGTAGAATTCAAAGCTACCATATCATATATAATATGCATCTATTGCAATAAATATGGTCATGAAAAGACAAATTATAAGAGATTTTATCCTTGCAAATACTGTGATGGAATAAATCACTCATATTTCACTTGTCATTTCAAATACAGATACTATAAGGGCTATGAAAGAATATTACTACAAAGAATAAATTGTTATCTTCTAGAACTTATTTTAGACTACTAACATTGATATCAAGGTTGATACTTATAAAGGATGGAAAATTAGGTCTTACATAAGTACAAAAGGTAATAATAACCTATTCAGATCCACTCATGACATACAAAATCATGAGAACAAGTTTTCATCAAAAGCACCTGACATAAAGGGACTCTGAACTGAAAAAAATAAAGGAAATAACATGAATACTGAATCCAAAGGTAAATCTAGAGAAGAATAAGATGAATATAAATACAAATAAGTATAAATTTAGTGCAATATCAAATGAAATGAGAACCCATAGCTTCAAATTATTTTTGTATCATCTAGAGACTAAAGCATCTATAGAAAAATCAAAGCTATCGATGGAAGAAGATCCATATTGAAGACTGAAGTCTTCAATATTCAAATAATATAATAAGAGGGTTGTTAGAAATAGAGTCTATTACATTATTTGGATCATGTAAATGTACCTTTACCTTGGTACATACTTAGGATATTAGATTACTTTAGGGAGAAGTTATCTAGTTACTTCATGCATTGTAATAACTACACAAGTGTCAAAGTGTAAGTTGTATATGTGCAAGTTGTTCCTTGCACATCTAGGTAGAGTGTTGGCCAAGGAACCTATTTCCTATATAAAGGGCCATAGGTATAGATATAGATATATATAGAGCAACATATATAGAGAGCATACAATTGCATATAGAGTCAGAGTGATATGATGTAGCATTGTAGTGTGATGGGGTGTAATATGCTCAATGCCCATTCTTGAGAAGTAGCTCTATTCATGGAGTGTTCATTTATTCCAGAGCTTTTTTGTAAACATATCTCTAATTTATATTTATATATATATATATATATATATATATATATATTATTTTCAATCATCTTGTAGATTTACTTTATGTCATTTTATTCTGCATCTTGTGTTTGCTATCTCCCATTACATGTTTCATCAAAATATAACACTCAAAATATGATTGGGACATATTTTTATACCAAGTTTTTTTATTATAATGAATATGTGTCAACTCAATTTCCAATTCATAAATGCTCACTATGTAATTGGGTCAAGTACTATGCAGATATAATCAACATATTGATGGGGGTTGATGATTTAAACTAGATTAAAAAGGAAGTCATATTTTTAGTAGTCAAATGCAATAAGATAAGGCAACTTACCATATATAAATGAGATAACTTAATCAGTTATACTATAGAAATAGAACTTAGAGAGTTGTAAAAGTCCATAACAAATCATAGAGAAACAATGCCTTGCTTTTCATACTATTCCTTCCTCATCCATCTGATACTGGGACACCTATGTAAAAGGACAATCACTAACTTGGGGGGATATATGAAGGATTTGTTCAAGAGAAACTTCCCTAGATACAAGAAAAAGCATCAAGCTATACTCAATTTTTTGGTAGATTTATCCCATCCATATACCACTCACTTTGTAATAGGGTTCCTTACAAAATGAGCCTAGGGATATCCATTTTTTTACATGATAATAATACAAGATATTACTTCTTTCATGAAAACCTCACTTACATAAGAATATATGTGGCTAAGGTACATTCCAAGGCATTGCCTATTTTCTATCATATGTAAATAGCTATTTTAAAAATTATAAAGCAAGTTGCAAAAAAACCAAAATGAGGGTCATAAGAAAATAGGCTAGAATTCCATGAGTCATTATCCCATGTAAGATGGGACACTATGTGTATAGAGGATACCCTAGTTTATTAGGATCCTTGTATAAAATGGACTCCTATAACTTTGATAAACTCACATGGTGACCATATGATCCCCATGAATACTATAAAAAGCATGCTCCTAAGAGGAAGCCCATGACTCATTGGGAAGATATATTTGAAGAAGTTATTCAACTAGCCTTAAGAAAGGGCCAGTCTCTAGATCCTATATGGAAAAATAAGACTTTTAAGAGGCCACACACATAGATTGAAATGGTGGGTAATTACCTTGTATAATAAAAAATATTAAGGATCGCCATAGTTGAGATAGTTTCTCCACTAATTCTTTTCATACCTCTAAAATATTATCAAGATTCCATATTAGAAATTGTTAATAAGGAGCTTGAACAAATAGAAATATTGATAAAAATAGTCAATCATACCATAATAGGAAGAGAGGATTCCCCTATTGCTTTTGCCACCCATAGTATTGTAGATATTGGGAAGGGTAAGGAAATTGTTTTTTCATCCTCCTCAAATTAGTCTATTATTGAAGAATTTTCTAAAGCACTAATGTTACCACATCACAAGCAACAAGTGGCTACAGGTTTACCCGAGGTAATACCCACCAACTTGAGAGTAAACAATAGAGAGATCAAAATATATACAATAATTTT
Organism: Wollemia nobilis; assembly: GCA_028583015.1. Classification (NCBI taxonomy): domain Eukaryota; kingdom Viridiplantae; phylum Streptophyta; class Pinopsida; order Araucariales; family Araucariaceae; genus Wollemia; species Wollemia nobilis. The sequence goes on from JAQPPZ010001323.1 coordinate 3,195,654, forward strand.
AAATATAATACAAGAATCTACATGATTGACTAACCTCATCAAAGAACATCAGATAAAATTAGAAGTCCTCCTAGTTCACCGACACATAAAAATTCCAAGTCAAAGATTCATCCTAATACTCTCAAAATTTTCACCCTTATCAGGGCAAGGGAAGTTATTCAGTTCACTCATTCAGAATAAGAACACATTCAAGCCATAATAGAATGAAGGGTGACTACAACTCAACATGATGATAAGGTAGAGAGCTCAAGCCCTACATCAACAAAAATAATCAAAATACTTGGTTGGGTATAGAAGGATTTCAATTCAGCCCAACAATAAGGGATGCCGAGGTCACATGGAATACAATTAGCCTAATAAAATCTAGACTCTATGTACAAGCACAAAAAACACTTGCAATAGAAAATAAAATGATAAAATTGAAGATCAAAGTAGCTAGAAGTGACAAATTGCAAACATAGAAGAGTAAGTTGCAAGTATAAAATGCCAAGATGCAAGCTAAAATTGAAAAAATACAAAAATAAACATTGTAAACAAGCAAGTAGTTTGATAGTTCCCTATTCACAAGGAAATATAAATAAAATATGATTGTAGAATTAAATGCTGATGTTAACACAATCAGTTAGAGCACCAAGGATCTTGGAGAAGCAATTAACAAGAAAAATAAAATAAATCCACTTCTAGAATAAATAGATAAAAGAGCAATGGGCATCATTCTAGTCTTTGAAAAGTGTAGAGACAAATATGATCAAATAAGTACTAAACAAGTGAGTATAGTGGATGGCCAGATTCACAACTACAAAATAAAATTTGACAAGGTCACCATTGTTGTGAATGAAATGGGCTGATTTAAGGGTGTAATAAGGGAATTAGAAATTTAGGAATAGAATATTAATAAAATAAGGGAACATGCAAGCATTAGCCTCGAGGAACTTCTCAGTATAAAGGGCTTTAACAAATTGATTATCAAAATAATAGAAGAATTAAAATGTGATGATACATATGGAGATAAGTTATATGAGCAAATTATCACTCTATCAAAGGAAACTCATGAAATAATCAAGTTTTTCAAAAGTAATGAAGTCACAATAAAGGAGCACTAAAACAAATAATTGAGGATGACTAATAAAATTGCAACAATAGAATTTTTTGTGATGAATCTTGGATGGAAATTGTTGATTTTATTAGGATAAGTCAAGTAGAAAAATACAAAATTAGAAAAACCAGTCAAGGTTCATCAGAAGCAACAAGTAGTGCAAGACCCAAAATATGGGAGAAAAAAGAGTCAAAAGGAAAATACAAGGACACAGGTATAAACTAGCCATGAGAACAAAGTGGTATGTAGTTGTATCCTATTTTGGAGGCCTAGAATCAATAAGTAGCCAATTACCAATTTTTGAGACAACTATTATTGGATTGCAACACACCCAACCAAGATGCAAGCTAAAATTGACAAGCTCCAAAAACAAACATTGCAAACAAGCAAGTAGTTTTACAATTCCCAATTCACAAGGAGATATAAATAAAATATCATTGTAGAATTAAAAGCTAACGTTAACACAATAATTTAGAGTACCAAGGATCTTGGAGAAGCAATGAACAAGAGAAATAAAATAAAGCCACTTCTAGAATAAATAGATAAAATAGCAATGACCATCATTCTAGTCTTTGAAAAGTGTAGAGACAAATATGATCAAATAAGTACTAAAAAAGTGACTATAGTGGATGGCTAGGTTCACAACTACAAAATATAATTTGTCAAGGTCACCACTTTTGTGAATGAAATGGGCCATTTGAAGGGTGTAATCAGGGAATTGGAAAGTTAGGAATATAATATTAATAAAAAAAGGGAACATGCAGGTATTAGCCTCGAGGAACTTCTCAATATAGAGGGATTTGAAAAATTGATTATCAGAAGAATAGAAGAATTAAAATGTGAAGATACATATGGAGAGAAATTAGATGAACATCTTAGCACTCTATCAAAGAAAACTCAAGAAATAATCAAGTTTTTCAAAAGTAATGAAGTTGCAATAAAGGAGCACAAAAACAAATAATTGAGGATTCTTGATAAAATTGTGATAAGAGACTCTTTTTTCAATTAATCTTGGACGAAAATTTTTGACTTGATTAGGACAAGTCAAATAGAAAAAGACAAAATTAGAAAAACCAGTTAAGGTTCATTAGAAGCAACAAGCAGTGCGAGATCCAAAATAGGGGAGAAAAAAGAGTCAAAAGGAAAATACAAGGACACAGGAATAGACTAGCCATGAGAACAAAGTGGCATACAACTGTACCCTATTTTGGAGGCCTAGAATCTATAAGTAGCCAATTAATTTTTTTTTGAGACAACTATTATTGGACTGCAACACACCCAACCAATCAAGGCCATAAGAGAATGACATGTGGAGGACCTATATGAAGGTAGTTGTAATAGCTAAAGGTCTACCAAAACTATAAGAACTACTATAGTTATAAAAAGTATCAATTTTTTTGCACAACAATTTTTTTCTAGAGGTATACTTGAGCACCTTTGTCTTTACTATTGTATTCCCTTTTGTGTTTGTCTCCTTTTTCATCTTTTATTCCTCCCATTTCCGTGTAGGTTTTGATAGGGAAGTTCTCAAGAACTAAGATCATTTCTAACTATTGAGTTAGAGGTTTTAAGGTCTAACTATTACTATATTGCAATGGGAGGACGAAGGATTCTTATTACATCATTTTAATGAGAATTATTATTGTATTAATATTTAAAGAGCTTAATGGCAATTGAAGCCATATCTCATTGTAAAAACTATTGATATTAATACAATTTTGGACTTCTTCTCTTATCAAAATTTTTATGTTTAGTCTTGTGCGTTTATATATTTTATATGTTACATTATTTGAATGTGTGATTGATGTTTTCTTTCATTGGTAATTAGTTATACTTGTTACATCATTTGAATGAACATAATTGACTCAACATATTCTTTCCCTTTCTTTATTAAATACATGAATGTGTTTTAATTATTGCTACAATGTGTAGACACCTACACCACATCATGTTTAGCATACTACTCATATGGGCACATTTGTAGACCATATGAATGAGCTTGGACCTTTCCAAGACCCAATAGTGGTTTTAACCACTCAATTAGGGCAGTCTAGTCCTATATACCTTTATTCACTATCATCAATAGTAGCTAGGATCCCAACTACTAATGATCATGATGGTGATAGTGGCTATTTCCCCAACTACACCTATTGATAGCTACTAAGGTAAACTTACCCCTAGTCATGCTGAGTGAGAGTGGTTAGCCTTGAAACTAACTTGGGGTTCTTGAGCCAAGAATAATCAGTTGCATTTAACCAATTTGAAATGATTCTTGAGTGGTTTGGTGTATAAATATTCCAAAATATTCTCCCTAATTTCTCCATGAAAATAGATTCTTGATATTGTATTCCTTGAAAATCCAATATGAGGATTTAGGAAGTCTATTTATAGTCCTTTCAAAGAGAGATATTGATCTTGAATTCATTGCAGTGAAGCCCTATCAGATTGGCTAGTGACTTTACATCCTTTGAGGAGTAGTGAGGTGTTTTCCAATTACAAAATGACAAATTTCTATCCATAAATGGATCTTCCAAAGGCTTTAGGAGTAATATTTCTATTCAACATCAATTCAACCACAAATCTGAGATAATCCACCATAAATCTATGTTCTGAGATACAGGAAATCATTGAACATTAATTTTGTAGAGAAATTGAGCATCATCAAGCTAAGATTTAGAGGGTAGAATACTTCTCCCATGGATTCTATATTTGATAGTAGATCATAGGCTTAGCTATTGAATTTGGTAGCAGTTAGTAGAGCTAGTTTCTCTATGTGACAGGAACTAGGGTTTGATATATTGTTTTCTTTGTTTTAATCATAGCTTTACTATTCTTTGCACTTATTTTGCTTTATCTAACATATATTAGCTAGATTTACTGCATTTACATGGTTCATTTATAGTTTTATATACATATTTATGCTCTTTCATGTATTTTCATGCTTTATCTTCCTTATTTGCACATTTCAATAAAATAGCCTCATCTTGAGAGGCTTGCAATGCTATTGATCATTTCTAGTTTCTTTGTGTGCAAGTGACAGGGGTAATCAAGGATCAAATACCATCAATATCCATGATCTTGACATCAAGAAGAAAAGGTGGCTTGATAAATCCTTCATAAGCAAAGTGGTGGATATCTAAAGAGCTTGTAGAATACATCACCCCTATTTTGGGGCTCAAAACGATTGTAATCATGTATCAAATTTGGTATCCCTAAGAGGGATAAATATGTAACCAAGATTTAAAATTTATTAATACAAAGGAGGAATTTATTTTTTCAATTCATTTTGTTATACATGTTTCATTTCTTTAAATTTGTTATCATATTACAATTAGCTTAGATGTATGCTTTTTAGAGCTTTACAAGTGGTGATCACGACCAGATTGGCCCTATTTTTGCACTACTGATGTTTTTATATTTTTTCTTCATGTAGGTACAACCACTCTGAGCGATAGCAACTAGAAAATACATCCACCATTAGCTTCAGTAGCTAGCCTGGAAATCACTCTAATCAATAGTGGCTAGTAGAAAAGAGAGTAAAATCAATTAGCAGTTTGTTTCTTCATTAGATGTGGATTAACTTGTAAGTGTTTCTATTCCATTTCTCTATTTCCTTCTTCTTCTATGTTTATAAAAAGCAATAATATTAATTAGATAACATATAAAAATATTTAGAAATATAAAGCAATCTATTTTTATATGTTTCTACTAGCTTCTTCTAGGAACAATGATTAGTTCTACTAGCCACCCTAGAAGCCAACAACTAGGATCCTAGATGCTACTATGTATAGCGGTCAAGACTATGCATCGTTGATAACAATAGTGGCTACTTTTTAGTTTAATTTGTAGGTGTGCTTTCTTGGTACTTGATCAAAGGTAGATTCATGTTAATCTACATTGTATATTTTTGAACATTAAATATATTTTCATTTTGCATTTTTTGAATATAAAATGCAAATTATATGCATGTAGGTGAAAAGAGCATTGTATGTTGATTGAAGTATTTGTTTTATGCAAATTTAAAATGAACACACCACACACCATAACTCAAGTAAACATCAGTGATGTTGGTATTTCACATCCAACCCACTGATCAAGACCAACAATGGAAGTTATTACCACTTGGTTGGCTTGTTGACATTGTATCATCATTACCCGTCCATGGCCAAGGCTGATTCAAGAATTATCTTATCCATAGAAAATAGCACGCACTCTTCTTTAGAAGGCATATCATGTTGGGTGAGAATCAGTAGTACTTATACTCCCTAACCAGGTATGGATTTCATCTTCATATTTTGGTGGGTAGACAACCTAGATTTCATTACTAGGTTTATCACTGCGAGTGTCTAGGTGAAATATTTAAAAAATATAAGAATTACATCAACTATTGCAAACATGATAAGAGTTCATATTATATTCAAAACAAATAAAAAATACACAAAACAAGTTTTAGGAACACAAGAAAAACTTAAAAGAGATAAACACCTTGTTTACTTTATTTGTATCCTAAAATTTACACAAGATATAATTTCATAAAGCTATGGTCAACACATGGGGCTACCACCCTCAATCCATGACTGAGGTGGAAAATAATGCCCCACCTAACACAAATAACATTGAATTTGAGGCACCCATACAAAATACCCTTGAACGATGTTCAAGCAGTATTAGAGATGATAACACAACTCACAAGGGTTCTCATCAAGAAATCCTAACTAGAGGACCAAATCTAGGATCCTATCATGATAGAAACAAGGGTGCTTCAATACCCCCATAATAAAAATATATAAATATATAGGATCTACCTAATGAGGGGTAAAATACAGGGGTGCATCTAATCACAAAACCATAAGAGTTTCAAACCATACTGAGTAAGGAAGGTATGTGATAAATCTCAATGATATCAGAGTCAATGGTACACCTCCTAATCAACCATGGAAAACTAGTCAACTTAATCAACTAGATCAAGCTATTTTAATATCAGAGCATAGGGCCACCTCTACCACCCATTATCATTCTGAGAGTGCACATATTTAATACTTAGAGAGGCATACATATGCCTAGGATGAATGCTCAAAATAGCACAAACATCCCATCCACACATGCAGGTAAGGGATAAATATCTTAGCATAATATCAATGCAAACTCTATAGATAGGGGGAAGATTATAATGGATATCACCTCTAGAACTCATACCAATAAAAATCTTTATACAAATTTGCAGAGTCAAAGAACCTATATAGTAGATCACTCAAAATTAGATACATAGGATTTTTTCAGATCAAAGACATCTAATAATCCAAGACCAATTGGAGGATTTGTGTGTAGAGTGTGAGTGCTTGGAACAATAAGATATGCAATGACAAATATTTCTTCGACAACATTTGTATGAGCATCGCTTACATGAAAAATACATCCTTTACAAAAAGGAGTGCAAAGAGAGAGATAAGAAGTTATCTCAGGCTAACCTACCTCCAAATAGTAAATATAGAGAGCACCACAACATAATATGTATTGTATTGCACCTAGAGTTGCACAAAAGGTAGGGAGAGCACCATTATTATAGTACATCCCATCACGTATCCTATAAATAACAATCTCAACCACTAAATCAACCTGAGTAAAGTTAGTACGAAGAGTTAAAGAGGGATGATCAAGATTAGCAGTATCCTAAACCATATTCAATGGATGTGGATGATGAATAAAATTGATCATCTTGGTCTTAAAGGAATTTACCTCCATGTCCACCCCAAAGGTCTCTTAGGAAAGAAGAAATTATATCTTCTCAAGATTATAAATTCCTCATCGAGAGAATAAAATATCTTGAGAAATAGGGAATGGTTTACCAAAATCCTACTCTAAGTAAAATTCATAATCAACCCTTGTGTCCCTTGGTCCCAAGTCTAGCATATCCTGATCACTTTGATATGCCAAATCTAGACAAGATTTGAGGTGACGATGATGCACAAGAGCACGTGACCAACTTTATGAATCTATACTTTCAGATACATAATAATGATACCTTATTGTTAAGGAATTTTTTGAGCACCATTTTAGGTGTAGTCCTAGAATGGTATAACCAGTTATCAAGGCATAACATCACCAAATTTGAGTAGTTGGTGAATGCCTTTATTGAACACTTTTCATTTGGAATCAAGAAAAAGACTAATCTATCTGATTTTGCTGCCTTACAATAGTATGATGACAAAATGATCATAGATTATGGGAACATATGGAGAAAACTAATGGTAAAATTACCATTCTCCATTCCCACCAAAGAGTTCACTTTAATGTTTATGAAAATCAATGCAAAACATATATTACTATTGCTTCAACTACATCAATATATGAAATTTGAAGAGGCTTTGGTGCAAGAAAAAGTAATTGAAGATATCAAGTTCTAGTAAGGAGACCTAAAGCTCCAAACTAAGAAATATTGGAATAACAAGAACATGCAAAATCAACAACATCAGGCCAAACCTGCACCTGTCAATCAAGTCATGTTGAATATTCCCAAAGGGGATAAGAACCAACAACAACAAAACTATCAAGATCAATCACCCCTACGTAATATAATTAGTGCAAAATGAATCAAGGCAAAGATAAGAAACATCACTCAACTATCCATTTTATGTCATCAAAATATTTGGCATCTATTTTTAACCAACTGTATGAGGCTAAGGCACTTAATTTACTAGAAGTTTAGCTGCTAGATCCTAACCGTCCCAAGCCCAAGGAGTATAGATAATATCACTATTTTCCATATCATAGATAAAATGGGTATGCCATCAAAGTGTACTATGGTTTCAAACAAAACATGATCGATAAGGATCAGCTATGAATAGACAACCTCTTGGCACCCAATAACCAAAACATGAGAATCTTCAAAGATCCCTTACCAAATCATGAGCTACCAAGGAACCATGCAGGTAAAGTTAGATAGATCCTCTTACGTAAGGATTTGTTGGTATGGTTAATGTGGTTACTAGGACTACGAGATATAATCAACCAAAGACACAAACAACTCCAATTTGTATCCCAATTGTGCCTCAGTAGAGGCTAGCATAAAATCCATTTCCAGACCCACCAATAAGACTGGTGGTTACAATTAGGAATAGACTCACTCAGAGTCTCCAAATAGCCTTAACAAAGTTGTTAATATATGAGCTTATACAATATTCTCCTAGGCACAGGGAGATGCTAATGGATATTTTGAGATCCATAGAACTTTAATCCCAAAATCTTGAAGCTTTTAATAATTTTTTGGGGTATATGTAGCAGTGTCAGGAGCCCATGATCAAATTCTACGATCATGAAATCAAAATGGAATCGACTGCCATAGCAGACCCACCACTACATATCATTGCATGTGTTAACCACACACCTTTCAAGTTGGTATTGATTGATATAGGCTCATAAATCAATATAATAACCACCAAAATCTTAGGACATTTAAATATTCATAAGTCACATATTATCGCCTCAACTTTTATGTTGTGAGCATTCAACAATACAATGTGCTCGATAGTAGGCACAATAATCATTCCTATTCAAGTAGGGCTAAAAACCATCCTGGTGATGTGCTATGTCTTAGAAGGTGCTATGCAGTACAACATCCTTCTAGGTCACTCATGGATTAGGGACATGCATTGCATCCCCTAGATTCTACATCAATGCATTATGCATGTGCATGAGGGGCAAGTGCATGTGGTTCCATTGGATGAAGATCCATTTAAATATGTAAATTAGGTTGACTTACCAAGATATTTCATCCTCCCATATACTCACTTGGATATTTAACCTACATCTCCCATCATACATCCAAATAGTAAAACAAATTCAGTGTGGTTTGATCTTTCAACATCAACACCACAACCAACCCCTAGGATAAAAGATGCTTCTGAAAAGCCTACAACATCATCAAAACTAAAGGATGATCAGAATCTAAAGGAAAATTTTTGTGAAAAGGAACCTAGGGTGATACCAAATATAGCAACCACGGAGATTATAAATCCCATGGAGGAGAAAAATTTGCACAATGTAGTCAAGGAGGTACCTCAACCTACCTTGCCTATGTCATCAACTACATCATCTGTATCGTAATTGTATTCACTTAGTTAACCCTAGGTTAGCTAAATATATTGTGTAGAATGTAAATTTCATACCTATAATTGATTTTGCACAAGACATGGGGAGGCCTTGTTTTTGCTATTCAACAAATAGCCCCAAATTTGGGGACCCACCTTAAAATTTTGGTTTTTGAGGAGTTTTGAGTGCTAATTTTGATAGATTCCACGGTTTAGCATTGGCTAATGTTTTCTTGTTTTGCTAGTGTTTTAGGTTAATAGGTTTTGGTTATTTTGATTAGTTTTAAAGTTTTCCTTTATTGTGATTTTCAATGAGTAAAATTTTTGAAATTAATTATTTGATTGCTTTATAAAAAAAAATTATAATTCTAATATATATATATATATATATACATATATATATATATATATATATATATATATATATATATATATATATATATATATATAATACCTTTCCATGGTTGTCAGATGGTTTTGGGCTTTAAAGTGTTTAATTTTAAAGTTTTAGAATTATTAGTTAATAGTGTAATGGTTTGTAATTTTTATTTTTTTAAATGTTAGTTTTTAAAAGGCTAATTCACATGTCTTTATATGCAGGTAAGGTGGCCCGCACATGGATTAAAGCATGGTACACACATAAGATGGATATTGTGCATAGAAATA